>JAVHKZ010000008.1:24800000-26000000 GCA_035079395.1 Aspidiotus destructor
ACCATTTTTTCTTTTTCTTTCTAAATTGAACTAATATTTAGAATGTATATATATATATATATATATATTGATGATTACAAGATATTTTTTTTTATTTATACATATACATACAAAACAAAATACTCTTTTTCGCATGTTTCGAGATACACATAGTATATTACAACAGTAATTGCAACACACAAAAATAATTATTTTATTGTTGGTAGGACATAGGTACACGTAACAAAAATGAATATTATATTATAGAAAATACACGCTTTTTCAGCGGAATGTTTTCATATGGTCTCACATTTCTTCATCCACTTCTCTAATTAAAGTAGTACGATTTTCTTCATCCAACAATTACATACTCACTTCTCTAAATTGTAGGGATTTTTAAATACATCTCACAAGCCTTCATTCTTCTTATCTCCTTCGAGCACTCAAAAAACTAAAATTGCGCAACCCAGAAAAAATCGAGAAATTATAGCGGCAATCAATTTGACGGAAAACAACTAAACGAAATAGGAAAATGATGTACAAGCGAATTACTCAATAAAAATACCTATCGAATATAGACTACCTAACCTAATTACACGAAATTATGCGCAATTGGAAAGTTTGAAGGGGAGTAATAAAAAGTAAGTTCTTCATTATTAAGAATATCATCATCATTAGGTAGAGGTACAACAATCAAAAAATCAAAAACCTCATCCGATCGCGATAACAGCGGCAATGATAATTAATAGAAGTAATGATCGCCAAGCAGAGAAAAATTCTAAAAATTATATTGTTCGCTAAACACAGACTGAAATCAAGAGAACAGGAAGACAAAATCTACACTCGGATCACATTGTCAACAAAAATATTACTTAATCTTATTAAGACATTATTTATTATTATTAATTATTATTATTAATATTATCATCATCATATTAGCATTCTTATTCTCCATGTTTTGAAATGTATCACTTCGAGTGAAAACTACCTCTTCAAATGTAAGAATGCGATCCTATCAAGAGAGCGAGACGAGGAAAAAATTGGGTATAGATAATATCTGAAGGTTAAAATCAAGTCAACCAGCCTAGCATTCTTGAAGACATAGGTGTAACCAATTTCGTAGATTTATCATGATAATACCTACGCAATTTTGCCGTACTAAGCGATATTGACGCATACACGCGAAAACAACGATCATGGAAAAGTAACAAAACGAGTCGAATAATGAGTTTGTAAGAAAATCAGAGCTCTATAATTGTTCTCTGATATAAGTTTTCAATTTAGAATCCAATAATAGTAATAATTTCCCTCAACAAATTCTCGATTCTCAGATACGGTATACCACATTGCATAAGTATTATATGTAAGTCGAAAAAATTGACATATTATTATGCATTCGATTGTGATAGTAGTGGTGCGTGATTACGGAGCTTCATTACTAACATCTGTCTCGGTGATTGTTGTTTTGCACATACGTAAATTTAACTTTGTACAGCAGAAATCATACCTCCTACTTCTTTCGATCCAAGCCCGCAGAGACAACTTCGTCGTTCAATGTAAATTTGATATAATTATTGGGATAAACGATCACGGCAAAAATCTTTCGTAAGATGAAATTGAATGAGAAAAACGAACGAATTTTTGTATCACGCAACACTCCGAGGAAATATAGTGTACAAACGTTAATGATAAGAAAAAAAAAAAAAAAAAAAATGTACTATAACAATTATTGATTAAGAATCAAGTTCTTCAAAAGTAATGAACGATAAAATGAATGAACGCAGGCTAAAATCATTCTATTTCTGTTAGAAATACCTAATATAATATACTTATTACACAACTAGTACAAAAAGATTGAAAAATGAATTGCAAAAGCAATATTTGCGAAATGAGGTTAAGCCGCGCCGAATGGACCAAATAGCACGAGAATTCTTTTTTCACTCGTTGACACGAGTTTTGTTCAATGCTTTTCACTACAAATGCGTGAACGCGTGAAAAATGCAGCGAAATACTGTGGAGAACATGCATTGTGCAAAACTCGTGAAAACAAGTGAAAAAGGAATTCTCGAGCAGTTTGTTACACCAGACTTGGCCTCATATCGGAAACATTGCACTTGAAATCCATGTTTTACTTTTTTCGCACTAGTTGTGTAATTAACTATACAATTATAACGAAACACACAAGTGGGTAATATTAGAGGAGAAGGGTGGTGGTTGGTAAATGAAGAACTCGAGCGAAAAAATCTGATCACCTCGTCGGGATTCAAACCCGAGTCCTTCACTCTTGTAGGCCTAGCTCAACGGTTGGAGCAGTCGCCCGCGAAAGTGAAAATTTTCGGGTTGGATACAGACGAGGAGATCAAAATATGGCGCTTGAGTTTTTTAATGATTTACCGACAATCCCCCTCTTCTATTTACATGTTTATTCTTTTTGCCGAACTCATTTCATGTTATTATTATTTTATTTTAAAAACTCTTGCAATGCAGCGTTTTTTTTTTTTTTTTTTTTAAAGGTCATACACTCTATTTTATGATGACGTTCGTATTATTCATTCACTTTAGCGTATCTTAACGTTCAATTAAAGTTTCTTTGTCAGAAAAAAAAAAAAAAAAAAAAATTAATGGAAAATCCGTTGTTTTGAGAATAACGACGTTCCTAAAAGAAATAATACGTATTCAGGAGATGAAAATCGAAAACGAAGTTGACCTCATTAGGAGATCGAATCCCTGTAGTTAGTTCCAGAAACCTAAATAATACATTGCTAGCAAATTTAGGACCGTGAATGATACAGGTATTATAAATTTGAGATAACTAAAAATAAAACCGCACATTTTATAATCGGTTACTCTGTTGTGATTGGTGAGAAATAAGTAATTTCCAAACGATTGCGAACATAAAAAAGAAAACTAGGATAAAACCAACAGATTGATTCCATAGATTGACTCGATAATTCTTAATGAGAACCAATCGACAATGTTTACAGGCAAAAAAAAATCGTATTTTATCCTTCAGAAGAATCAACGGTTGGTTATTGGCAATTGCTGGATTCCAAAGGAAAGTCATTTTATAATGGCGCGGCGGCGGCGTCCGAAGGTAGTGGAAGACAAAAAAGTTAGGTACATTTCGAAGAGCGGGAGTTAGGAAGCATGTACATCTATAGAAAGTTTGAGTGAGACAAAAAAAAAAAAAAAACAAAAAAACAACAAAATACACAGATGAAAAAGAAAAACGATGAAGACGAATAAATCTATCAGTCTATCAATAACATGAAAAAAAAAAAAAAAAAAAAAAAAAAAACCTTTCTACCGAAACAACAATTGCGAGGAACAACCGATAAATAAAATTACAAGATGCACGTGTATATCAATGAAGACTGGAAAGTACAAAAAATTGAAATGCAAAAGTAAATTTATAGCAAAATATAATAAAGAAATTTTTATTGGTTTTTGCAGTCCATAGTGGAATTACGCAATCACCAAAGTGGATGTGTTTAAATTGAGGCCATTACGAAGAAGATTGTTTCGAGAAACATAGGTATTCTTTTAAAGACGGAATCGCGCGCGCAAGTAGAATAATTTCAACACATGAGTAAAAAACTCGGAAGAAATTGCGATCGGTCACGCTATGAAATGGTGGAATTACTTTTTGTTGCTTTCTTTTTCTAAAAAGTGTGACTAATGGGTGATGAGCCTGCCGCAGGGCACGTACAGTAGAGCTCCTCTTTTCCTCTTCAAGATTGGAATCTTAGTTTCTAACCAGGATCAGCTCTACGTAGTTTTCTTGATGGTTCACCGTCTCGTACATCACGAGATACCCTTCAGCAATCGAGCTTCCTGTACGCTAGCCACGGGTTGGAATGGATGAGAGACTCCATATCACACTTGCTCTTGATGAGACAAAGAAGGGTAACTTTGTTCCGTCGTTCAACCACAAAATAGTGCGGTAAGTAATCTGAACTACTGGAGAGACCAAAGACTCGCGGTCCATCTACTCCAACGGATTGGTAGAGCGCGCTTACGTTAGTAAAATAGTAGATCACATTCGTCAATCGTAGAACGCGAGACCGTTGGTTTGTAGAGCGCGTAGCCACTGTAACACCAAATATTTTGCTCGACGAGCTCGCTAAATTTCTCAAAATTTTGCCATGATGTTTTTTTTTTTTTTTTCTGTTCAAAAATGCGTTTATTTTGTTGAGTAGAAAAGAGCATTTTGAAAAACGTTAAAATCTGGTCAACATCGAATCGCATTTCATTGGGAATCGACCGATTCTTGCGAACTAGACTCCAATTCGTTTCATATCACGGGTGAAAATAATTATTATAACTTAAGATCATACACTTTAACACGTTGAACATGGAAATTATGTACACACACGTGGACTTTTATTCGATGGACCTCACGTCGGAAAGACAAAATTTGGTACGAGAAAAACACTGATCCAGGCAGTATATCTGCAAGAAGACAGAAATAATTCATCAAAGTATTAGTCGCGCGGCCAAAATTTTACACATAATTACAATAAATTAAATTCTGAGAACAAGACAGGTAGATGTACACGATGAAGCACACCATTCTCTTAACTGGTCGTTAAATCATCTCACAATTTGCAGAATCCATCCGAAAGTTGTTCCCGTATCCTTTTTATTGAAAGATTTTATTTAAAAAAACTCTTTCCTACCGAAGATCTGTTAACGTCCATCATCATGACATCTGTCGAACCAACTAACCAACCAACCAAGAATGTGTAAATCAGGGTTTCAATACCAGGACTTAAATATACTCGTATACGTATAAGAGATAGGCACGCCCAAGTGACAACAATAAGACCGTTGTCTTGTTGGACAATTCAAAGAGAGAGAGAGAGCAATCTCGGTAGTGCAGTGCAGTGTCTTAAGAGAATTTTGGACGTTTTGAGCATCAAAGATTGATTACAAACATTTTCTCAACAGAAACAAAGAAAAACTTTACTCATTTTTCAGTTTTGGTCGATATAGGCTAATTACTGTATTACCTATTTAATTAACCGAAATTCGACGTTCGATATTTAAAGTTCTTTCACACGGTACCTACTCCTAAAACTGCTTCTCCTTCAATATTATCCAACAGGGTGGTGGTCTTATTTTATCACTGGCGCACAGGTAAGTACACGCCCATCCTATATTACGTACGGTGCGTTTAGCCGACTAGCTGCAAGGTAGAGATGGCCGTTCTTTTTTCATGCAGCATGTTCAGTTACGATGATTCTGCTAACAAGTATGGGTATCTCTATTAACCTCAACAAAGATATTATAGATTTTACAGGCAACTAAGGACCTTATCTATCCTCAGGGAGAGGACGAAATGCCTCAAACCTGAGCCCGGGCCCAGGCCAGATATCTGTAAAAGGTTTTCCCCATTTGACGCAGTAGAAAAACAAAATGAATTGGAAAGAAAGGTAGGCCGTGGAAATTTTTTTCTAGTCCGCTTATTCTCTCTACGAGGTTGTCTATCTTCAGTTCTCATTTTTCCTATTTACCCAATGGCTGATAGCTTCGATCCGGAATACAGTACTTAGGTACCTACTCTTCAAGAATCTCGCAAAATCTAAAGCGTTCAAAAAGGAAGACACTTGCCCTCGATGATACAATAAATTTTACTAAAATAAAAATGAAAAACTTACCAGCAATGATGAAAATTATGGCTATTATTGGCCGGCTCTCGTGACATGCGACATTAATAAACAGGTACAATATAACAACGATTACAAACGATCGATGATGATCGGAAACGAGATCGGAAAAATTGCCTTTGATAATGTACTATAAGGACTACTCTATTGATTATTCGGTCCCATCCTGTAACACCAAGACCACTGCACAATTTAATTAGTGGATCTGCTCGTTCAGCGATAGTACAATAGCTGACAATAGATACGATCGTGTACGAAGAACTTTTACTCAAAACTATACAGATGGAGGTAAAAATCGTTCGATTGATTTTGAAATCACAAAACAGAACAGAGCAACTAATTTCTCAGACAAGTCGAAACTTTCAACGTCGCAGAAGGGTGGCGGATATTTTCATCAACAAAGATTTTTACATAGTAGAATAATTTCCTTATAAAAACGAATTTTTCAAAATTGTATCAACTAGAGGGTGTGCGAGTACTCGTTGACGAACTCAAAATTTGTGTAGAATAGGTTGCCTATCAATTCCCTAATACCCGGCCTACAACGTTCAATCTACCACCGACCGGTCATTACGCGACGCTTGTCGGGTGGGTATTGGACGTTGGTATATGTGCGTAGTCCCTGATGTCAGAAATGACTTTCAACAATTAATTCTCAAAGTTCGAATTTCTTATTAAAATTCATCATTTTGTAGAATGTTGTTCAATCATGATGGCTTAATTAGGAGCACTATAAAAGTAGAATTTGGAAATTTGGTTTTGGAAAAGAAGTCAAATTTCCGCCAACTTCAGCAGCTTATGAAAAGAAAGAAAAAAAAAAAAAAAAAAATGCGGAAGAAAAAATCCGAATTCTGTCCCGAGTCCATTAGACCAGCAGATTTCTCAATCACCACGAAGGTATAAAAAATTTTCTTGAAAACTTTTTACGTTCATTATCAAGGGGAGAACTCGAGATTCGAAATTCTTCCAAGTCCCTCTTCTATTATATATAATGTAGCTCGAAAGTCGAAATTTTTTCAAGTCCTTCTTCTATAATCTATAGCTCGGAGGTAGGAATTTTTCCAAGTCCATCTCCGTGACGTCAACAAATTCTCTGTGACATCATCAACGTTCGCGGATGCGCTCGCAAAAAAATTCCTGGGAGTACCCCTAACAAAAGGGATAGCGGGTTCCCCGCTAAAAGACAATTCGACAATTACTCTATGTCGCGTCGCGTTGTCCAGGGAAGAAATAATTCTTATAAGATCGTCAACTTTGACGCGGAATATGACACCGGGACTAAAGAAATAAAATAAGACTCGATTAGCTCGCGTTTTTTAAAAAAGTTATATAGGTATATGTACTGTATAATATTTTAAACGAGAATACATGAATACGTTCACGTTCGCCATTATCAACTTTCATGATCAATTTTTGCTCGTAACAAAATCTTTGCGTCACATTAATTTCAATAAGAAAAAGCCAGAGTTAAAGAGGCGATCCAGATCTTGGACCTCATCGGATGATATTCGAAGTAGTACAGTAAATTTATAATCACATCAAGTGATGATGTTGATTCAAAAAATAAATTACCTATGTTTTCACGCGAGGAAACTATTCTACGGAGAAAATGTTTGGCGAAACTATGACCTTGAAATTGAAAAACATTTTTGTCTTGAACCTTGTATGTACTGGAATTCATTGAAAGAAATGTAGACACAGCGAGGAACCCGCAAGAGTTTTGAGTACCGCGCCAAAAGATGAACCTAGAATTAGAATTTGGACGCAAATGCTCTCGCGTTTGTACACGGAGAATTAACTTTGCTGAAGGTCAACATTTTCTTAGTCCTTTCCAATCACATCTAGCACCGAGATCGAAATATTTTCAAGTTTCTTTTCTATCATAATATTATACTGTATGTATAGTTAGCTCGGAAATCGAAATTTTTCTCAAGTCCTGTCACATAAGGTAGACGACGTCATGAACCACGGACGCACTCGCGGAAATTTCCTTAAGATGCTCTAGAACAAGTGGAATAGCGGCTTCCCCGCTAAAAATCTTTTTGAAGGATTAAATGAGTATCTATTAGCAAAATTTAAAGTTTCGACTTGTCTAGTGAATCAATTGCTAAAAGCAAATTAAAATTATAAAATTAATCGATTATTCAGACTTCATTTTTTTCTAGAGCTAAAAGAACAATTTTTTGTATGAAAGCGACAGATCTTTCAGTCATCATCTTTTGCATCAACTTTTTGCAACTACTGTACCTCTAACTCAAGGACTTGAAATGTCCAATAAAAAAGAGTTCATGGTTCAGCAACCACCAACAACAGGCAGAAAAAATAATTTGTACTTCTGATCTTTAATGCAAAATATTTTTCCGCATTTTTCACTCATGATTTCAATACTAGTATTCACATACATTAGGACTTATTCGAGATCACTAAATAATGCTAGGTAGCCCATACAATATGGAGCAATAGGTTGAATACCTATTCGCAAGTTTTAAGACTTCCAGTACACAATCGTATCACGCTATAAAATAAAAACTTACAGTTTGAGACTGGTGAGGGTAATTAGGATTCATATGTTGATTTTGTTGAGGTGGAATTGAATTCACCTGTGATTGTTGCTGAGGATGCACCGGATGAGGATGTTGTGGTGGATGCTGCTGATGCTGCTGCTGGTGCTGCTGCTGGTGCTGATGTTGTTGTTGTTGCTGCTGCTGTTGCTGCTGCTGCTGCTGTTGTTGTTGTTGTTGTACTTGATGGTCTAGATGAGTAGGCGGTGTCATGTGCGAGGGCGGGGTCATCATATTCTGAAATAAGATATATATCAAAGATACGATTAATAAAATTTCCCTAAGCTTCTTCATATCAAATGAATATTCATTACACTTACAGGAGGTTGATGACCATTCATTGTGAGTCTAGTATCCGTCATCATAATTTGTTGAGATTTCTTATGCATACTGGGATGAGGAAGGTTATGCTGTTGGTGCGGTGATGGCGATTGTACTGGTGGAGATGGCAATCCAGTCGGCGGCGAATACCCGCTATAACCTCCACCATATCCTCCGTATCCGCTATTAAAACTCGCATTATCGTTTTCCGCACCTCCCTAAAACGAGAATCGATTATTTTACTTTAAAAAATTAATAATGACATATTATTTATAGGTACTTTTCTAAAAGTACCTGCTCGCGCAGATTTTTTCCACAAAATAAAATATAATGAGCATACTCAGTGGAATTTGTCCGCTGATACACTATTTTCGAGAAGATTCTCTTCCTTTCCTTCTTTTTTCAGAAAACTAAAAATTAAATATGCATTCCCGTTGAAAAAATATCTTTTTGATTCGTGCGAATAAAAACAGATGAAAAAGGGGGTTCTCGAGTGCTTCGTTGGTTGTGCAGCATGTTGCGAGGACGCGTTCCGTTCGTTCTCCAGACTAAAGATAGGTTGCGTGTGTGCAAACAGGCGGCGGCGGCGGCGGCGGCGGCGGAACGTTAACTTAAATACACGATCGAGACGTGAACGAAAAAACCAAAATCACGTGAACGGAGGAAAGCGAGGATGAACTCTGCGCTGCATGGCCACCCTCGTCTTATATTATGTAGATTGTAGATACACTATTCTAGAATGGTTGAACGAATACTCGGAAACACACTCGCAACGAAAACTTTTCAAAATGATGATGTACTTACTGTACTGTAGAATGTAGATGGTATGACAAATAAGAATGCTGTTCACACTTTCATCAGAGTGTAAACAGCCCACTTTCTAGCATAAAATTTCACTACCTATTTTCTGAATAGGTAGGTAGGCCACAAAAAACTCTTGGTCGAATATTCGCTATTTTTTAGCGCTATTACGCTCAATAAGTAGATAGATTACATTACAGCAATGCGAACGTAATCTTAAATACAGGTAGACGTTAGTACTGCTTTCCCAAAAAGGTGGAATTTCGCAGTCTGCATGTGAGCTTTGGCGAGCAAGTAGAGCGATCACGCACTTTCATTACAATAGCATTCAAATCAACTTTACTGTACTCGAATAGATCCTTTCTTCAAATTTTTTACCAACTTTTGGGAGGTATTGCGATCTTGCGCGCGGTGGAATTTTTGTTTCTTGGCGTTTCAGAGGGTGTAGATCACAATTTTAACATTCGTTCAAATTCATATGTACGTAGTATGTACTTTCTTTACTTTTATTTTGTTTCCGAGTGTTCTCTCTGTATCTGTTGGGTCGATTTCTATGAAATTGAGAGTTAATGCAGTGGTGAAACGTGAATTTAATTCTAGGCTATTCTTTTTTCAAAATCGGATTAATGTAATTTCCGTGTGGTAAGTTGAATACTAGTTGGTTAACTAGAAAAGTGCTTAAGGCTTACTATCCCGGTAAACAATCTGAAGGACTCTGAAGCACTCTGAAGCACTTGGGAATTACTACCCCTGTTTTTCCCTTTCGAAGCCTGCACGAAGCCCTCTTGAAGCTCGCTTGAAGCACTGAGAGGCCCAGTTGAAACCCTTTTGAAGCCCTGGGCTTCTCAGGGCTTCGTGCAGGCTTCGAAAGGGAAAAACAGGGGTAGTAATTCCCAAGTGCTTCAGAATGCTTCAGAGTCCTTCAGATTGTTTACCGGGATGGAATCTTCAAAGGTGTGTTACGAAGTGATTTTTGTTCTCAGATTGGAGTGGGGGGAGGGCGAATGAGTGAATAAAATATAAAATGCTTGGCAAGCTGCGAAAATGAAATTGTATCGGAGAACAAAGTCATTCATTTGAAATTGTCAACGAGCGATTCATTTTATCATTGATTATCGTACAAACCTAAAAAAATAATAGGAAAAAAAAAAAAGCTTTAGCAGCGCGAAAGCAATACCGACTCTTTCTTTACTATATTCAAGGCCGTATTTAGGGGGGGGGGCAAGGGGGCCATGGCCCCCGGGCCTCCACCACATTGAAAAAAAAAGGAAGAAAAGCGGGAAAGGAAAGGGGAAAGGAGGGGAGGAAAAAATTGCTCATTTGTAGGGGGTCCCACCATCAACGCCCCCCCCCCCCCTCAGCTGAAACGTCTTAATCCGGCCTTGACTATATTATTCTTAGGTTTGTATAATAATTGATGATAGAACAAATCGCTAATCAACAATTCCGAATGACTTCGTTCTCCGATACAATTTCTTCTTTGTAGCTTGCCTAGCATTTTATATTTTATTCACTCATTCGCTCTCACCCTCATCGAAGAAAAAGGAACCTTTCGTAACACACTATAAAAATTCCATAGCAAGCTTAAAACGCTAGTTAACCAACTAGAATTCAACTCATTACACGAAAACTATCAATCCGACGATTAAAAAAATAACCGACACACAAATTCACGCTCACTACTTCATTAACCCTCAGTTTCATGGAAATCCATCCAATAGATAGACTGTACAGAGAACATTCGGGAACAAACAAAAAGTACCTACCTACATACATACATACATACATACATATAAATTTGAAGGAATGTTAGAATCGTGATGTAGACCCTCTGAAAGGTCAAGAAAACATGTCCCCCACCAAAAATTCCATCGCGCGCAAGATTGCAATACCTCCTAGAAGTCGCGGTAAAAGTCGGTACCAACTGGTATTGCTTTCGCGCTGCGAAAGCTTTCTTAGGTACTCTGCCTTCATTTTTCATTGCTACGAATAGAAGTACGAATTTTTTAAGAACAAGCTGTAAATGTAATATGATTTGTTTACCTTTCCTAGAAGTGTTGCGCGATATGCGGCTAGCTGTTTCAAGTAATCTTTTTTAGCTGCATCGGTTTTATTTTTATACACCTGTAACATCGAAAACAAATAAGTAGTTAGCGAGCATTTTATTACAGTACAATGTACGACCGTAGTAGTGCAGAGAATTGAAAGAAGAAAACAGAGTGCACTGCACAATATAGACTCGATTGACGCTGCAGGCAAAATGGTGTCATAAATCACGCGAACGGTGTAGGTACTGTACGTGCTACAAAAGAATCATCAATTCATCAGAGATCGGTCATATTTTGGAAATTAACTAGGCCCGACCAGTTCCACGAATTTGAAAGTTGTCATTCCTTCCAAGAAATTTTTCCAAGTATAATAACTCACACGATTACATTATTCTCATGATGGCGATTCTACCTCATCCGCGATTACGAATACTGGAGAAGAACGATAGCGAGCTGTCTTCTCTCTTTTATTAAATTCAGTTTCGCTCTAGAAATTTTCTTATTAATTGAACGCGTTCGATGTTCGTCGCGGTGACGTTCGTACCGCCCGAGGAGAAACGAACAGGAGAAAAATTCTACCGAAGTTGAATAGCTGAATAATTGTTTGGTGCTATTGTTCTTTTTTCTTCTCTCTCTCTCTCTCTCTCTCTCTCTTCAGTTTATTCAATTGTTCTTTCTTTCTTTCTTAGTTTCCAGGAAAGAGAAAGAGTGAGGAGAGGGGATAACAGTTAATGACATCAACGTATTGTTTTGGATACAAAATTCTAACGTTTGTTCATCTTAAATATGGCGGCCGCCGCACAACAAGTAAGATGATACTTTATTATTTTACAAAAAATAACAAGTTCCGCCTGACATACATTTTAGAATTGGACGAATAAATTTAGCCCTTACTTACAGAAAAATTATGCTTTCCCAACTCTACACTCTATTGTACGTAGTAGGCCTATATGTATTTAAACAGATACCGGCGAGCGCATAAAATATTTGTACCTCGTGTTGTACTTATTCGTGAATTTTTTGGTTTCATTATTATATGTACATATAACATACTACACTTAAGTACAAAATGATAATCACTATCGTGAATTTTTTATAATACAGTAAGGTATATTGTTATTATTATTGACTACTACTGTATCAAGCACATCTAACTGAAATACATAATTATTTCGTCGCTGGTTTTTACACACACACACACACACACAACATACACACATACATACATACGCACTAAATTGATTCGTAATTTGAAATACCGACAGTAAAAATAAATTTTTCTAAAACTTCGCAGCAGCGTGTGTATTTATGTAGGTCGTTAGCTCGAACGATAAATCAACTACAGCTACAGGAACTCCGAACGGAGCTAGCCTAGCCAGTTTACTCACCGAGTTGTAATCAAGCAGACGGTTAATTACGGTACGTTGCCAGGCTGATTAATACCTTCTATTTCACAGACTTCTCTTTTAGTAACGTAGTATGTGTAACGTCAGAAATATTTCCTCGTTAATTTTGTGAAATTATTTACAATGTCAAAAATTTAGGACGACGAAAATAAATCATCTTTCTTTTCTTCTCCATTGAACTCTGAGCCGAAGTATAACTGTGATGACGATGATGATAATGATGATGATGATGATGATGATGATGATGAGAAGGAGAAGGAGAAGAAGGAGATGGAAGAACGAAAGAGTAGGAGAGAGAAATTCTTATTACAATCTGTAGTCTCTGTACTGTACTACAGTACATGTACGCTGCTGCTGCTGCTGCTGTACTGTTCAAACAACATTTTTTTGGTGAAGAGCGATGTTGTGTTGTGTAATGCACACAAACACGTCATACAGTGTTGCATGGCCGCGTAAAGAGAAAGAAAAACAATTTTCGTATTCGTTTCTCTCTAAATAATAAAACGATGCGCGCAAAGAAAGAACGAATTAAAGAAGGGACTAACAAGCAGCAGAGGAGAAAAAAAAAAAGAAAGAAAATAAAAGGAACGGACGAAAGAAAGAAAGAAAGAAAGAAAGGAAGAAAAAAAAAAATAAAATAAAACATGAAGGAAAAGAAGGAAAAGAAGAAGAAGAAGAAGAAGAAGAAGAGGAAAAATATCAAGCCGTGGAAAATGCCTTCTATTTACAATAATCGTGCGAGTTGAAATATTCCAATTGGAATTTATTATTATTCTTCGACATATCCCATATTTCATGTCTGGCAGTTATTTATAATATGAAAAACGTTATTGTCGTGAATGTAATGGAAAATATTTTTCAAAACAAATAAAATTCCCTTCTTCCTATCTCTTCCGAACGATAATAAACAGAATGAAGAGAAACATTACAAATTTTTATGACCCGTTATATCATTTCTATCTTTTCTCATTATATTATTATTATTATTATTATTATTATTATTATTATTATTATTATTATTATCATTATTACTATTATTTTTATTTTTATGTTTTCTTCTCTACTATCTCGTTTAATCCCAAAACATGTACAAAGACTAGAGCATCGTCATTCAAAAAAGATTTTTTCCTTTCCTTTCCTTCCCTCACAGAACGTAAATGAATGAAGGAACAAAAAGTTGAAAAAAAAAAAAAAAAAAAAAAAAAAAAAAAACCAAGACAGACGAAATAGAAAAGATTGATACAAGCGAAAGAGAGAAAGAGAGAGAGAGAGAGAGAGAAAGAAAGAAGAAAATGTAAATACAGTATTATATCTTGCATTTCTTCCATTTTACCTTATTATTTACTTCCTTTTCATGGTACTCTTGTAAGTAAGTTCGTTTTGCAAATTCTAAGTTACTTCACATTGAATATGAAGATAAGTCTTATTACGTTCATACCTCTTCTTCGTGCAAGAGAAAATGAATATCGAACAAAAGACGCGAAAAGTAAGAAAATACGTAAGAAGAGCGAGATGGATATCATCTTTCTTATTATCAACATTTTGAATAAGAAATAAATGGAAAGTAGATTACAACGATGAGTTCATTCTCTATTTCTCTTTAGAGAGAGACTTACATCTCTTTCTAGCTTTACTTTCTGCTTAAACTTTTTGTATCCAGTTATTTTCCATTTCGTGAACACTACGAGAGCATATTTTTATCACATTTACTATATCGCTGTATACAACGAATATATTTCTAAAGTTTTCTTCCTCAAAATTACGAAAACTCCATTTCAAAACTTTTTTACCTTCCAACGTTTCACGCAATCAAAATTTCCCGTTCAACGCAAAATATATTTGATTTTTGCATTACGAATTCATTATGCACAAGACAGCTGTAGGTATGACTGTATTCCCTTTATTTATCTATATATTTTTTTTTTATTTTGTATGTGACCATGCAACACTGTATGGTAAAGGAGAAGTGAGTCGAGTGTAGGCTATGCGCTTGCGCGTGCAGTATCGGCATACAACAGCTCACTACAACAGTGCAGTACCTACCTAGTCCGAGCCTAAAACATAATCTATAAATTATTATAAATTTCTATGTAAAATATTAGGTACCGGTATGTAAAATTGTTTCTTCTCTGATTCTTTTATTCTTCTTTCTCCCTTCCCCGATTCATCATTTTTATATAACAAGTTCCCATCAAAGAAGGCGAAAATACGATGGGAATAAAACGAAATGATATTTCCTGATGCGTTTTTCTGTCTGACAATACTTATCGAAAAATAAAAATATATTTCAACTCAAAAGCTCAAAAGTCAGTAAGAATAAGAAACTAGGTAGGTTCTCATAATTTATTTGCTCGAGACGACGGACAAAATACACAACCTTCTCGTGATTCTTTTTACCTAATGAGAGCATTTAATTGAAATTGACGAAACAATGATGATTACTCAACCTGAATGCCTGCAAGACGCACGCGTAATTTTCATCACAAATTAAGTTCACATACTTACTGGAGGAAATTTTAAAACTACGTAAACATGTCGAGAATGAAAGTAATCGGAAGTAAAACTATTCAGAAAAATCATCCGTATCTACTAAATAGGATAAATTGCATCAGTTGCCTTAGTTATATACCTACAGTTTTTTACATTTTATGAAAACTAAAAATAGAAGGTCAGCACTGCTAGTTATGGCCTTCGTTGAAATGTAAAGTGCCTAACTACAATACTTCGAGTATTTCAAATGAGAAATACTTTGAAATCCGAAGACCTTTCAATATTCAAAACCAAAACCATCTCCTGGTAGGCTATTATGTTTTTTTTTTCATTTTTCATTTTTTTTCTCTCTTTAGGTATATTTTCTCACAAAATAGAAATATTCTGATTCATCACTTACAGTTTGACGAATTTTTCGTAGTCAAGAGGAAAACGATGATAAGAAAAAATGAAAACCGCATAAATTTAAGCTCTTTAACAATTGAGGTCTTGCGTACGTACGAGGCAATCACAAAAAGCAAATCGGCCATCGGCCCAAGTAGGCCTAGGCCTTTTTTGTATCGACTGAACAGTACCTACGTACACGTAATACTGATCTCATAAACAATTTTCGGTATCGTTCACAGTGCAGTGCAGTGCAGTATTCCTCTTCAACTAAAGTTCCGAGTCAGAAATAATATTATGCGGTTGATTTATTGCGCGTCAATCATCACTTACTTTCTTTTGTTCCGCATCCAATCCATCCCACATGGAAGCAACAATTTTGGAAACTTCACCGAAACTCGTATTAGGATTTTGACCTTTGATAGCTGCTTGAGTGTCTCGGAAAAATAACGCATACGCTGATACAGGTCTGCAATCATGTAGTAAAAAAAATTGTTTGTTACGCTCTACCGAATAATGAAAATTTCGAAGACGACAAACGTTGAAATAAATAAAATCAAAAGATTTTATTTCGCACCTCAAAATTTGGTCGAATTTTGATGTTGACAATAAAATACTGTAATATGACGTACTGGGTATTACGAGTACTACGATTAGGTAAATACGGTACTCAGTCTACTGATGTACGAGTACTCACTTTTGGGGTTCGTTCGGATCTCTTTTCTTCTTCTTTTTGGTAGGTTTCGGTTTCTTTTGTAATTTCGGCATATCTGCCTCTATTGGCTCTGGAGATGGTCTTTTGATACCGGTAAGCTAAAATAAAAAAACACAGGGACAAGATTAAAATTGAACAATCAATTGTTTCTATTCGAAGGTCGAATGCGCACTACTTTCTAAAGATAAATCGAAATAAACACCTAGGTAAATTATTACATTTGTTCAATTCCACGCGAAAGGGCGCGATCCAATCCACGTATACTTATATAGGAGCTTCACAGAGCTTGTCCACAGTACACGCGACAATGTTACTTGTTATTTTATACACATTATTAAAAGTCTTCCTATCAAAAAACAATTTCCCATCAAGCTCGTATAATAATTATGTAGAAACATTAGGCTGCAGGTCATGCGAAAATTTCCAGCATTTGACGAACTTCGGTGCGAGAGAGTGACGCTAATTTTTGACCCCCTTTGAAGGCTGGACTTATTCTCCTGTTATTGGCCTTGAATTAAACATTCGAGTTGGACTAAAGCTCTTTTAAAGGAGAAAGGAAGCGCGTACTAACCTAACGAACGTATGACCCGTTCAACTACACCAGCGCAAATATAAAGTTTAAATTGAGACTCTGGTAGGGCTACATAAATGCGTAAGTTTCGATAAGACTTTTGAAATGTAGGCTAACTAGGGTCAAGGAGAATGAGGAAGAGTTCAATCCACGCTTCCTTAGCACGAGAAATAAAATGAAGAAGAGGGATAGGTATACATACAGTACACATAGACTAGAGAGTGGCTCCAATGCCGTGCGGGAGACGTATTATTAAGATTTCATCAATAAGAGGAAAATAATTAAGTCAATCCGAATACAGTAATTGCAATTAAGTCAAAACAATGAAAAAAAAATATAGAGAGAATAGGACAAGCTATATACATATACTGTACCGAATATAAAGCGAATGAGTAAATATTTATTGAAACGAACGATCTAGGTAAGAGTTTCTTTCCACATTGAACCTACGGGGCGCGGCACGGTAAAACGTTCATCGGTTAGCCTCGCGGAAATGAGAGTACAGTACTACAGTACGTTGATTCGATGCTGGGTAATCTGAATGGATGGGGATTTAATTACAAGATTTGAAATCGAACAAATGGAGTGGGTTATACCACGGAATAAGGTATACCTAAGAAATTTACAATCGTCCAAAGTAATGCCTTCATTTGTACGAGAGAAATATTACGCGTCGCGTCGGTGTCGTCCGACATTTTGAGTACAACGTGAATGGACACGGAAACTTTGGAAAAAGTTTGTTCTCGTATGGGTCAATCATTGTTGCGGTAAAAATACTTTCGAATGTGCGGATTTTCGACACTTTACCTAGTTTTCATCTCTCGGAAGTCGACAAATACGACAAAGAAAAGTTGCAGAAATTTCGATTTTCGATAGGTCACATGAGTGACGAAGACGGATAGATAGGGTAACGGTGTCGTTAGCAGATCTATGACTACGAATATACAACAGGACACAGCGCACAGCGGATGAGTTCAGAGAATGTTGGAACATTAATTGAAGCAATTAAATAATACTGTTTTTAAGAGAAGGTCGCGCATTATATTTTTGTGGCATGGCGCGTTCTTCGAGAACGATTGCGCGGAAATCCTGATTGAAGATAATCTTAATTCAACACATCAGTGGGACAATACATATACAAATCCGTCTCTTCGAGACAACAGCAAAAAGGGTTATTTCTACTTCTCGCACAGAAATCGTACCATAAGAACTACTCGAAAACGATGTCTACGACACCTTAGAGCTGTATCCGCGCGCGCACTACAATACCCACCAGTGCCAGTGCACGATAATACGTAATAATAATTTCTTCTTACGTATTCCTTACTACGATACACAGCCATAACATAACATAATATTTCTCTCGTACAGTCATAAGGTACTGTGTGATGTGCTTATTACTATATTAGTGTGCGCCGCGCCGCACCACGCCACGCGACGCCGCGCCGCGCTGCACCGCACCGCATCCTTCGCCTCGCGCTCCGCGAATGGTACACAGTACCTACATACATTAATCAACAAATTACAGTCAAATGCTTTCACAAACTATCGAGACGAAGTGAAGAAGGCGGTGCAAAGAAGTTTTTGATCGTATACACGCCGCGCCGGTACCGCACCCCAGAATTTCATCGCGGCGGCGGCTCATAATCAATAAAAGCGCCTTTCATTGTATACCAGAATGGATAGAAAATCACGGAAACGAGAAGAGGAAAAGAGGATGAGAATAAAAGACGCGCATGGAGTTTCAACACAATAATATAACGAAATGCCGAGTTCGAGAGCAAATCTTGGTGAAGAAAGATTAGAGAGTATAGAAAACTTTTTCATATCGGGATGAAAAACCCTCCCCTCGGCAACAAATTTTATTAGTTTGAAAAAGTTTAAAATGGCGCTCGCGACTCTCACGTGTAGGTATATCTTTTAGAATTTTTCGCAAAGATTGTTCCAAACAGAAAATTCTTCTAAAATAAAACTCGCGTCTACCAAATATGTATACCTAGCGACACCGAATAGTGAAATAAGGGAGGTGGTGTATTTGTACGTAATGTACCTATTGCATAATATGTATACGTACATACAAAATACGATTAAATCAAAACTTTCTTCATTATTTTGCTGCTGCCTTCCTCATCGCAAGCTCATCTTCGAATTTTAGAGTCCTCGTACAATAATGATTTGCTGACCTATTTCTCGCGGCGAATAATTATAATGATGAAGTATTACTCCGCATTCGCCCGACAATATTGTTGAAATGAAAATCGAACATTATTTTTCTACTTCGCCGCGCCACGTTACGATAAGGATACCAACGCCTTCAAACGCAAATTGATGTTTTGAAAAAATGACGAATTCTTAAAAAAAACTAATTGAAATCAAAAATAGAACTCGGAATCAAGGAATTCGTGTCAAGTTTTTTGTTCACCTCTTTCGGATTCAACGCACCATACCCCTAATTCCGTTTTCTTTCTTTCTTTCTTTTTTTTTTTTTTTTTTTTTTTTTTTTTTTTATTTATTATTCAAATTTGATTGATTCTCAGTAATGAGGGGTTGTTTTTTGGCGAGCGCACTTATGTCTATGATGGGTGAAGTTCTTTAAGGTCATTATTACAGTTATAGGTATAAAAATTGGTTCAATTTGACATCAGACAAAAAAGAAAAAAAAAAAAAAAAAAAAAAAAAAAAAAACGAAGAAACGCCTCAAAATACGAATAAAAAATATCAAATATCGAGTTTTGGTTTTTAACTTGAATTACAGGTACATTGAAAAAAAAGCTTTCGCAGCGCGAAAGCAATACCGACTTTTTCTTTACTACTTTCTCAAATCGCTCGTTAACAACTCCAAATGACTTCGTTCTCCGATGCAATTTCATTTTTTCAGCTTGCCTAGCAATTTATATTTATATAATCGATGATAAAATAAATCGCTCGCCGAATGACTTTGTTCTCCGATACAATTCCTTTTTCGTAGCTTGCCTAGCATTTTATATTTTATTCACTCATTCGCCCCCACCCCCATCTAAGAAAAAGAAATACCTCGTAACATACTAATATGAAGATTCCATAACAAGCCTTAAGCGCTAGTTAATCAACTAGTATTTAACCCACCACACGAAAACTATTAGTCCAATTTAAAAAAATAAAAAGCTTTCGCAGCGCGAAAGCAATACCGACTTTTTCTCTACTACTTTCTCAAATCGCTCGTTAACAACTCCAAATGACTTTGTTCTCCAATGAAATTTCATTTTTGCAGCTTGCCTAGCAATTTATATTATTATAAATAATCGATGATGAAATAAATCGCTCGTTAACAATGCCAAATGACTTCGTTCTCCGATACAATTTCTTTATTGTAGCTTGCCTAGCATTTTATATTTTATTCATTCATTCGCCCCCGCCCCCATCTAAGAAAAAAGAAATACCTCGTAACAAACTATGAAGATTCCATAACAAGCCTTAAGCGCTAGTTAATCAACTAGTATTTAACCCACCACACGAAAACTATTAAGCTGATTTGAAAAAAAAATAGCCTACGCACAGATTCACGTTCACTACTTTATCACCCCTCAATTTCATGGAAATCGACCGAATAGATACAGAGAACATTCAGGTACAAAAAAAAGTACATACATACATACATATGAATTTAAACGAATGTTAGAATCGTGATCTAGACCCTCTGAAACGTCGAGAAAACATACCCCCCCACCAAAAATTCCACCGTGCCCAAGATTGCAATACCTCCTAAAAGTCGGTAAAAAGGAGGTCGAAAAAAAAATATACCGCCGATAAATTTCCGAGCAGATTATTAGGTACAAAAATATGAGGAGCCTTTTGGGGGGGGGGGCGGCGGACGATGATTCACATATTACGCGGCTTTGGAGAATTTAGAAGAACAATTTACTGTAATAAAGAATGAAGTGAAAGTCGTCAGTCATCATTTAGGAGAAATAATAATTCGATAATGATGAGTAGGTATTTTTGTTTACTTCTGATTAAATACCAAAAGAAGAGAGATGGCATGAATTTTTTCTCCTAACTTTTTAGATTTCTTAAAAGTCTAAGCCTATACCTGATCATTTTTATTAGTTGTATGAATAATAATTTTTCATGCACTCGAGGCAGCAGTTTGAGGGGAAAAAGGTTCTCATAAATTTGCATACATCCTTTAATTTCTGCGAATGTTTTAATGTAGAATTGATAATTCACCGCAACTTAATTTTGGACGTCCTTCCCTTCCGGCTTATCATCATTTTTTTCTCTACATGAATTCTGCAAGAAAATTACGACAAGTTGAAATTAAAGATCACCGAGAAGAGAATAAATTAGTGATTAAAACGATTTAAATTCAAGTATAAAAATAATTCAGCATAAATATTGCTGAATCACAATTATAATGAAATGTCATTTTCTCACAAAATTTGATGGAGAACAGAGAAGCGACACTAGCTGATGATAAAGACCCTCGTGGTAGGCATAGCATATTCACCCCCTACAAGTTAACAGAACCCATTTGACAATTCCATAAAAGCAAGAACATCGCGAAAGAATTACAATATCAGCCACAAGTCTGCTCGAAGGTTGCGGTTCCTATGGCCAAAATACTAGTTGGGAACATTTGGTATCATCTGCAGCTAGACAGAGGTGAACAACAGCAAACCATCGAGACTCTAATTACAACGTTCCGCAGATGATAATGAAAAATTGAAAATTATACGCTTTTCCGAAACTATCTTTCACATGGCAGGTTCGAAATGTTCGCCCTCCGTATGATTTTACGGGGTGTCAAAAGCTCATTCAATATGAGTACTACGTCGATTCATGCGGACACTCTCGATAAAATTTTTGAAAAGAAACAAAATATTGGCGTATTCTTCTAATGATAGATCGTCACCATTGAAAAGGAGATAGAGAATAAATTCTATTCGCGTTAGTACGAATTTCTAGAGACAAGGCAGGGCGGGCACATAGTTAAAGTTTGGTCGCAAGTAAGAATGGGTACTATATGGACCAAAACTTACCAGCGTCGTATGCGGCGTACTATCGTCGCTGTCGTCACTCGTTGTCGTAGTTTCGTGTACGCCGGGTCCATTTGGTCCGGGCGTTAAAGCCATACCGTTTGGACTATTCGCTTGCGGTGACTGAGCGTACGACCGCATGGCCGCAACGTTATAATGCGAAGGTTGCGGGGGTTGTTGTTGTTGTTGCTGCTGCTGCTGCTGCGCTTGTTGCTGTTGCTGTTGTTGTTGTTGTTGTTGTTGTTGTTGTTGAGATGGTGGCGGTTGTTGTTGCGTTTGTTGGTGTTGCTGATGCTGTTGGTGCATTTGTGATGGTTGAGACTGCAGTAGTAATAATTGCGGATTCTGGTTAGCTGGGATTGAATTGAATTGCGGAGGCTGGTGGGCGGTCGTGTAATTAGGACTGGAAATAAGACAAACGTGTGAGAGAATTACAGGAAGAACGTGTCTATCAGAGTCACAGACAGCATAAGTTTCGAAAATTTAAAATCTTATACAAAAAGAAAAAAATACAACTACTGTACTCAAACTCGTATAGATATTATACTCCTTATAATGACAACAATAGCTTTTTATATCAATAGTAGGTACAACACTTACTTAGTGTTCATCCCCATGTTGTGGGCATTAGGATCTGAAGAAGGCGGCATAGCCGAATTCATGTAATGATAACCGTTTGTATTACACATCTGTGGTTGTCTTTGTGGTGATATTGATTCATTCTTCATCGAAACCTGTAATTCCGTAAACTACAAAAACATTACTTACGGGGCTGTGAGTGTGCAGTTTGAAAATAGGATGGCATGGCGTTATTTATCGGTGTACAGTATAGCCTACCGTCAGCTAAAACGTTATTTATCGGTACATACCGCACCGTGCGTGCGTCTGCTAAAACAATGTTACTTGTACGTACGATATATCTACCGTCTGCTGACAATTTGTTATTGCCTCGCAGCGATGAGCCGCGCCGGATGGAGCCGGATGTTGTGGGGCGAATTATTGACGGCTTATCCCCACAGGAGCCACCACCAATGGTAGCGCTACCATTAGTAGAAGAGGATAGTATATCTCTCCCAGATATCAAGCAGATGGACGCAACAGTCAATAGATTGCGGGGTAAGTTTTGGGAGGCTCTAGCTTCAGACAAGATTCCAAATCCAGTCTAGAGCGCAATGCATTCAGTTGATTCAGCACTACTTCGTGATAAATTCAATGCGGCATTTTCTGAGGGCGCTGTTCCCGTGAAGCCAAGCTAGCCTTGATAGATAAAGGAGATAAATCACCAGGCCGCCTGCTATCCTCGTATCGACCACTTTGTCTGCTAGACAACGTGGTCAAACTTTGAAAGAGTGATAGCCAATCGACTCAAGAGATCTACGCAAGAAAGAGTTACAATCTCAAGTAGTCAGTACGAATTCCAATTTGGATGCTGTACATCAAAAGCTGATATCAGGCTGATGAGGGGAATCGAGTAAGCAATAACTACGCGTCAGTTTTGCGTACCCGTCAGCCTCGACATACTGTATAGGCAGAGCGTTTACTTCGATTCTATATTGAAAGCCCTCATGGACGCAGAAGAGCCCGCATAGGTATTTAGAGGGGTCAGCAGCTATCCTAGCTGTCGAGAAATTCAAGTAGAGACATCTGCTAGTATAGTAAAGCGCCTAGTAAATATTAGGGTACCACGGGGGTCCGTCCTTGGGCCGCTTTTGTGCTCCGTCGCATTTTACAGGATTTTCAAGGTAAAGCTTTTATCGGGTGTCGAGCTTATCTGCTACGCGGATGACACACGGGTCGAAAAACTGTAGCGGTGGAGAGCAGGGTGAACCGGGCTCTAGTGACTGTGTAACCTTGCAATGCAGTAGATAAGACGGAGGCCGTATGATTGACGACCTTCGAAAATTCAGTCCACCCACTTGCGGGTTATCGGTCAACACAGTAGATGTATGTAGCTACTAGATAGCTCATTACTGTATAATATTATACACGTTCTAGGTACCGTTGAATAACGTTTTAGTCGACACGACGCGACGGTACAATTTTTTGAAGAAAATCTTTAACAGAACTTTCCAATGTTTCATTTTTTTTTTAATTCTCATTTTCGATAAATTTTCCCTATAGAAATGAAAACAAGAACACCCTCGCTCCCCCCTACCCCTGGCAGAGTTCGATTTTTTTTTTTTTTTTTTTTTCAATATTTGTGGAATAGATCAAGTTTATACATGAAAACGAATCTAATCTAAGGGAACCTGCGCGAGGCTTTTGACGTACACATAGTTCTCGTAACGAGACCGAGCTCGGAAAATTTTTTCAAAATCCCAGCAGGCTGTCAAGAAGCATACTCTACAGCTCGCAGATAGAAAACGCTCCAAATTTCAAAAACAACCAAATGCGTCATATAAAATAGCAAACACACGAGCCTTTGTCAAAAATTAGCGTAAGAGATGAGATGTTCTCTTTTAAAAACAATCATATAAAAGTTGCAATACACAGTTTTGTCGTCTATATTTCCTGAAGCTGAATGAAGATTAGCAATGCGAGAGAGGTATTTGTATAGTGGTGTGGGACTCGTGATGAACGCGCCAACAATAATTTGGAACTTACTTGGTGTTGATAAGAAGGCGGATGCGAAGTATGCGACGTATTACTGGTAGGAGTGGCTGTAGGACCCAATGGGGTAATATCGAATTCTTCATCTCCAAAACTGGGTGTTGTGTTGTGATATGGCTGAAAAATAGAACATGAAAAACAATTATAAAAGGAAGTGTAAAATATATCCAGCCCTACATACGATTACTACACAGTATCAGTATAATATCATTATTATAGTATTGCATGGAAGTGTTCAGTTCAGTAGTTCAATGAGCGCATTACAATAATATTGGAACGCGAAAATACTATTACAGTATACAATTCTCATCGGATAAAGTGTTTGCGCTAAATAATGGAGTTGCAAAAATTCAACAATTGTAATGACGTGAAATTATAAAATTAATGAACGATTTACAGACTTGTTTTTAGCCCAGTCCCGTGGTACACAATTACGTTGCGTGCAGAAGGAATGAAACGGCGCAGTCGATACGTAAATTTTCATCTACAAGATTAAGCGAGGGAAACTACAGATCTCCTGAGTTATAAAAGGTAGGTTACACGTACTTCTGACATACCGGTATAGTAGAAGTGGGTATTATTTTAATGTGTATTTATAAATTATGTGAGGCGCGAGACATTTCTCATGCGCCTCGCTGCTTCTCGCAGGTGATCTACGCGGAGTGTGTTTAAAACTACGACGAATTTACAACTAAGAGCGTAAGGACAAGTTAAGACGGACCAAACAGAGGATATGTATTGTTCTAAACTTGACCTTCGAGTCCTACATCAATCGACATACAATATATCAATCAGCATGAAACTCACAATTTTACCAACTTCCGAAAGTTGCAGGTCGAGGCCAAGGATCAGTCAGTGTACATCCCTGACGCAAGGAGGCTAAGCTTTGGTTTTTCGCTAAACAATCGGTTCTGCAATACTTATCTCTGCATATGTCATGTCATTTTGATCTCACTATTTCACTCGCGGTAAGTACAACAACCGATGTTCTGAACGTCGTTGGTCAAAATATATTCCCGACGGGGTATTAGTCGCGTCGGCGGACGTGAAGAATGTCATTCTATGTGCCGGATAAAATGCACATCGAAAAAACTAGTGTCGGCTAAATGTCCTCTGTCGTCCAGACAATTCGGCAAAATAGCCATGACATGAAAATGGTACGTTGGCAAAATGGGTTTGTAAATTTGTCCAGTAACGCTTAAATACGTTGTTTCTCCGATTTTTGCGCTATTTTCAATGTAACACTTCATATACGTAAATACGCTGCACCTTCTTGCGAAACACGCCCTTTTCATTCATAATCATAATCATACTCGTACTTTCAAACAGCTTAAATTCTTCACAATTTTGACAAAACTGTAGCTAAAACCACTACTGAAACACAAACAGTTTGGGTACTTCGACGATCATACTGAAGAGGAGGAAGAAGATACAGAGTATACGTCACACAAACCAGCTCACGGGCTCTCTCGCTCGCGATCCGAGCTGGCTAACATTCTTTCGAGTTTTAGGGTAAAAGTATCGGGGCATAATACAGGCAATGAAGCACACGATTATCAAATATAAATTCTACCCCTTCAGCCTGCAGCTAAATACGAACATTATAAAATAAAAAAGAGAGAGGGAAAGAAAATAGAAATTGGAACAATTTTTTTTTAATTTGTACCGATCTATCATACATAAAATTAATAATGATGAATACTTCTTTTACAAAAAACTCGAAAATGATAGAATATCAAGATACATAATTCTATTCCGGGGCGTTCAGCTTCATTCAAAAATTGTTCAAAATTAAGACCACGAAAAAGAATTTGGAAAAAATTGAAGAATAAATCTCATACATTAGGAATGTTCTGGCGCGGCGGAGCCCGACCAAATGAATAAAGATCATGTTTCATGTCTTTCTCTTCCTCAATACATACAGCAATAATTTTGCGATGTTGAGTGTCAGTATGGCCCTGTAAATGGAATAAACAGAATGAATACTGATACGTTCCGCAATCTGTATCATCTGTACTAGACACCTCGGTACATGAAACAGGGCGGTTGCACTTGAGAATATTTCAAGCTAATAGCTTTTGGGTAGCTCACTCGCTCTCTTCCTTCCAGTTTAAAATATTTTCTCTTAGTAATTGTTGGGTAGCTCCACTCGCTCCACTCGTTCGTTCACCTCCTCGGTCTGGTATAATTCTTTTTTTGGAATAACTCGAAATTATTGGTTTTTGGGAAGCTCACTGGCAGTATAAGCCTAGCATAGTATAGTAGATGAAGGAATAGCATTTTCTCAAATAAAAATTGTCAAAGTCTTAATCGCGATTTTCCAGTAATGTAAGGGGGGAGGGGAGGAGGGGGGGCGGGGTGTGTGACTAAAGACATGAAACATGTCAAAATTTCTGGTAGAGCCAGAAAAGTAAAGATCAATTAGTTTCATGCCCATCATAACGTATTACTAGCTCCTCTCGTTTGCCCCTAACCTTGGTCCAGTGTTAGTCGCCACTTTTACTTCGCCCCTAATCTCAAATTGGTGTGATTCTGGTAAGTAGATCGTATAGTGAGTTAACTGGGTGTAATTGCAGATTTCTAAATCATCAACAGGGTAAACACCCGCACATGCACACACAGACGCAGCAACAAACATACGCAAGGAGTACTCGCAGATTTATGAATCACCGAAAGAGGTTAACGCTCGCATATAAGCTTGTGTACACAAACGCTTGAAGTTCAATATTGATGAGAACATTTTTTTCAAAAATATTCCAAATCCGTTGATTTGAGGAGAGGAGGCGGATGTACTCGCAGATTTACCAACTGAAGTAAGATGAGACTAAAGATCCCCAATGGAATGTAACTTATAACGAACTCCTAGCGGCCAGGGAGCATCTATATTCTGTAAAATTTGATGGTGCACATCCGAAGTCGAGTCAATTTACAAGTGAATTTGGGCGCACACAAGTCTAGTGACGTACGTCAAATCGCAGTCATAAGAAAACTGAGTTTAGGTATTTCTATTCATAACTTGATCACATAATAATTCTCTGGTGATCATCTTCTCAACAACTGAACTAGTCTATTCTGAATCAAGAGTGAGAATTCCACGTCAACCACTTTTTGCGGTCATCAACCAACCAGAAGTGAGCTTGGTTACCTAACGTTTTTTGTTGCAATGATTGTTGGCTAATGAGGCAAATTGCACTTTCCAGCTTCTCCGCGATAATGATTGGTAGTTGAATACTAATAGTTAATCTGTATATAAGTTGGATCATTTTGCTAAAGAGATCAGTTCAGTTCACACAAATCCAGCAGTCGATGAAGAACCCAGAAGAGGGTAACTGCTCCAATACCAAGCGGAAGATCAAGAAGAAGTTGCTGAAGTAGAAGCTACCATAGTTGATGAAGAACCCGGAAGAGGGCTAATACCGAGAAGAAGTCCGAGCCACCATTGAAGAAGTCATCGTATATGATTGTCAATAAATATAATAGGATAGTGTTAATATGGTTCATATTATACAAATGTTCACGACAGTCCATTTCATGATGTCCTCACATTTTTCTCAAATTTTCGACAATTTGATATATTTTTAGGAATTTTCAAAAAAATACGTTCATCCGATCAAGTTTTTAGGCTGAGTTTTAGTTTTTAATATTGATTTGTAAGTAGTTGACCTGACGTAAAATTTAACGAGGAATAATTGTTGTAACTTAAAACTTTGTATTTTTCCGTAGGATGCGTATTTTCCGAGATATTGACGAATAACTAAATTTGAGGGGCTAAAAGGAGCCACAGAAAATTTTCCCATCCACTTCGGGAGTAAGATTTTTTTTTTTTTTTTGGGGGGGGGGTGGGTTGTTTTTGACACAATCCAATAAACTCCTGCTTTCTACCAAGATTGTCTCTTTCAGCTAAATTTTAGGTCCAATTTGCCCATACTAGGCCTACATCGAAGTTTACAGCAAACGCGTCTTTAAACGGATGCTTTTGCTCCTGAAAATAGCACGCAAAGAACGAACTTCTGTAGTGTAAGTACTGAAAAAAAAATTTTGTTGAGGTTGTTTTTGACTCTGTTTACGTGGCAAAATAACAGAAAACCACAGTTTAGTCTTATCTGATCGGGTGGCACGCGAAGTTTAACCACCTCGTTATCTACTACGCAACTACCGGAAGTAGGTTTCCAAGGTTTTCACTTTTTTCAAAATAACGAATTTTCCCGACTTTTTCCTGATTTTTCCAGACACAGCTCCCCGTATTCCAAGCTACGGCGAAAAATACCATTTGTTGTTGATTGCTTATTAATTCGTTTATCTTATATGGTTGTGGAATTGACTTTTGTAGCATGTATTCACGGAGAATACAATAGAAGGGGAGCGAATCTCAGTTAATATGGGTATCCATGCTACTTTTTAACAAAATTTTCAAAATTTCATGATTTTTCCATGACCTTTCCAGAATTTTAGAATTTGCAAATTTTTCCAGACTGAAGAGGGAACCCTGTAAGCACAAGAAAGGATTGTCAGCGTTTGAGGCAGCGCAAAGGTTTATGTAAAATACGTCATTGGTTTGTGGCGAGTGTAATTTTTAAACATTGCGACTCAATCTCAACTGCACTTGCACTATCCACACCTTATCATTGGTACTTAGATACTCAACATTCTAAATCTGAAAACTCTTACTTCATTGACTCGAAGTTAACCTTATCGCAGATTCACAAATTGAAAATAATTTAAATAGGTACTGTTATACTGTATACGCGAGACAAAAATCTTGACAATTACTACAATTTGTGACTTACTACGCTTAGCACATTGAGCAATATTTCCCATTCCACCTTTGAGAAAGAAGGAAACGCGATAAAAACAGAAACATTTTTTCAATAGTGCCGTTTGATTGAAAGCGAAAAAAAAAAAAGAGAAAAAAACAACGATCAAAAGTTAGTTTGGAATATTATTGGTAAATACATCGCAGAGAAACACGACAACAGTTGTAGTTCTAACCTGAACCACCATCGCATCGCCCATATACTACCGCAAAAGACAACGACAAAGTTCTGTCATGAAGTTACATAAGAGGCATTCATTCTTGACTAGACAACACGTAACAATTACACTTTGTAAGATGACACGTTAAAAAGAAATGTGAGCTTGCTTCTTTTTAGACGTATTGTTTTTCAATAAAATTCCGCGAACTTCCTTTACAAGAATAAGCACCTCCTTGAAAATTCAGAACTGTCGTCTGTTCGACGACATGACAGTTCGCGGTACCTCATCAGTATTTAGTGGTATATCCAGCACAAGGGTACTCGATTGCTCGTGGAACATTGCTGGATGAAATAAAGAATTTCTGAAACGGAGGGCTAGAATGAACTATATGAGGAAAAGAAGCATCATCGCGGAAGAACACAATTCAAAGCAGTTCGATCGATTTCATAGACACAATTAATACAATATTATAGAATATGAAATGCGCAATCTGTCGCGTCGGTCTAATGAAAATATTATTGTACATTTCGAAATCCGCATTCTCAAAGAAAGCATTTTTCATTTTACCTCAATTCTGTTCACTATTTTCCAGAGTAGGCTACGTCATACAGAACAGTTATATCCGTACTTCGACACGAACTATGCTCTAGTATTTGTATAGAATGTTCATCTACTGTATTCGTATTTATTTGTCTTTCTTAGTTTTTTGATTTATATAACAAACGAGTTTAATGAACTGGACAAAACAGAGAGGAGAGAGAAAGAGAGAAAAGAGGAAGGAGAGAGGGGAGGGAGGGAGGGAGGCGACGGGAAGAAAAATAAAACTAGGAGAGAGAGAGAGAGAGAGAAAGACAAGGCAAACGTGTAGCCGCCGCAGCAGCACGCGAGAAAGACTCGACTGAATAACGTCATCGCATCGCGGTAAAAACGGTTCTCCTCCCTCTCCCCCCCCCCACCTCATTTGACGCTACACAGAAAAACTATTTCATTAGCATTTGAAGCACCAAACTCCGCTGCGTACTCATTAATTTGACCATTCAAAAGTTAAATAGATATTAATGAGAGCGTACTGATGCTGTTCCCTCAAACGAACAAACTGAAAATCATTAATTTTATTTTCCATCATTACACTGCGCACTGCGTATACACATACAGTATGTACAGCAATGTTAATAGGAGAGTACGTTATCGATGCGATGTACAGGACATGCATATACTGATACTGTATACTGTATACACGTATTATTATGTACAATAATTCATCGATAACGAATCCATTTTCGTATATTATAATAATAATTCAAAACGATAAATGTGCATAATAAAATAACGGAGCTTACGTAGCAGTAGCATAGCCATGACCGACTTTTCACTTTCAATTCTCACCTCCTCCTTTTCCTCCTCTCCTCTCCCCCCACCCCACCCCACCCCCTACACAAAAGGGTAAAAACAAAAATGATAATTTAATTTTTTTTGACAAAATATTATTTTTTCATACGAATTTACAAGCTATTATACCTAATATTAATGAGTTATTTAAAAAAGAAATCTTTCTAGATTCTAATGGCGCGTAAATACACACTGGCACTGCACTGATGACGTTGCCACCACGCAATTCGTGAAATTTATACCTAAAATGATCGCGCGTCTACTCAAGCCTAGCCCAGCCAAGATTTCATAAGCCGCTCATAAATGTAAGAGCGAAAACGATAATTCAAAAATCATTTTGTATTGAATATAAATTCTGTACACAACTGTTGACAGATATAGGTAACCTATACTTTACACTGAAATAGTTCTTCACAAATGCGACCTCAGTCAAGCTATACATCACGATTCGGATTTCCACCATGTTTTTGATGATCCATGGCGAAAAGCAGAAAATTTATCAAAATTGCGATAGTGAGATAGGTCATTCATTCTTGGCGGTATCTTAATCAGGATTATTATCGGAAATTATCTCTTCTATAAAGTTACGGTTCGACCTCATTTTATTAATATTTTGAAATTTCGGCGAGAGCCATTGACGAGCAAAAAAGGTGATTGTAATTTTATTCTATCATTTACAAAATATTATTAAAACCCAGGATTATTAGTTTTAAAAAGCTTGATTTGTAATTCACTAAGAGACTCACAGTTTACTACTATATTTTTAGGGGCGCGCGTTTACTCTCACTTTTGACGCACAAAAGGATTTTCAACAACAGATGAGAGCCACAACGGTAAGGTGTTAGTTATACTGTTTAAAGTCGAATTTAAGTTTGCAAACAAAATAATATGTATCATCGCAATGACATTTCAACATCGCGGTCAATTGTTGCATTCATAAGATTCTTTTCTATCATCACAACAGCGATTCGGTGTCTTACGGGTTTTCGACACGATTGAGCTACAAACGAAGTCGAAGTACCCACTGCACTGGAGATACATTCTTGAAAAGGTGAAAATAATAGCGTCGATGTCGGCTGCACATCGCCATCGTAGCTGACACTAAAAAAATGAATCACCACCGCTTTACCACTCAGTAAAAGAGGATGTGGTTTAATTAGGAGGAAAAAAAAAAAATCATCTCGACGGTGGGAGGGGGGGGGGGGAAAGAGAGAGAGAGATAGAGAGAAGACCCAAGTTAAATGAAATGCAACTCTATTTTGGTAAATTCAGCTCTCTCGTCGGTATCACATATGTATGTATTCATGAGCGTAATTTGCAACGAACAGGTAGAATATACATAATTATGATTATTTATTTCCCGGGCCAGTAAACGAAGACTGAGAAGACAGGAGGCCGCGAATTGAATAGCCATCATGATGTATACCACGAAAACATCCTATATTTGTACGAATTATCATCATCACTCGTACAGTATTTCCAAACAGCGATTGTACGTATACGGTACACCACAGTACCTACATAATATAAATAGCAATTCATACTGAACGCATCGTACTCACATATCTGACAGAGTAGTAGATGTATAATGGGGTATAAGTCGAAAAGATAGGTATTTATAACAATTAGTTGTTGTTATGATTTATTTAATGACTATATCAAGTACTTGTCGATGAAGAAGGAAGGAAAAGGAAATAGGACGAAAACTCTTCGTCGCACAAGACATTAAAACAAAAGAGGTCGTAGGTTCGATTCTTAGGTGATCTTTTCAATTCTTCATGTTTTCCTCTTTCTTTCTTTCTTTCTTTCTTTCTTTTTTTCTTCCTTCCTTCCTGCCTTCCTTCCTTCCATATCAATCTACATGCGTGATTTCTTGTGAACGTCCCCATCACAGTCGTCGAAAGAAGTACGGAACTTTAATATTGTATAACTTGGAATTGAGGTAGATCATCAATGAGTGAAAATACGCACTCGAGTGGTGGTGTACCCAACTTACGTACATACGTACACGAGTAAAACCACACGATAAAATAAAAAAGCGTAACAAGTTACACCAAAGGGTCAATAGATACGTAATAAATGCGAATTTTCACCGTCCATACCTGATGCTCGTTGACCGAATACGCGCCGTTGTGATGCGGCATGGAACACGCAGAAGGAGATGAATCACTCTGCAAACAGAACGTAAAATAATGTGTTTTAAAAATTTATTTTTCACGTCATAATGAGAAAATCGAAAAATAAAATATACTTAGTCAATCTATGACGACGGTTTTCGCGTGAGTCTTTGTTCAAAGACCCGATGTTATAGATACGGAAATTCAGTAGACCATTATTTCTATATACTATCTTATTATAATGTATATGTCCCACGATATCCGCGTACTCGTATAGACGTACACGCACGCAGGTTCATTGCAACAATTCGACTGCTGCATTAAAGCGTATACGTGTATGCAGTAGTTCTCCATCCAACCAAAAATATGTACAAGAGAACCAAAGTTGAAGAAAAAAGAAAAAATAGTATACCAATATAAGATTTCTGATATCGCAATTTAATGGGCCCAAATACTATTGACTCTTTCATCTTTATTAAAACAAAAAACTTGAATCTTCATTTTTCACATTACGTATTCTGAATTATTCCGCAGATTAAATTATTGAAAATGTGAAAATAGCTTATAGATTTTTTTCTTTTTCATTTTCTCATACGAAGCACCAAGTTTTTCCTGATTAGGATACAAAGGAAAATAAATAACTCGACCCACTAAATTGGATCGAATTTTGCTATACTGCCCTCCTAAGCCAAAAAGACGTATCTCAAGTTGGAAAAATTTTTCAGGAGAGCAGTTTTTCGTAAATCGCGTCGCGCACTGGTGATGCTAAGCAAAAAGGACGTACCTATCTCATTTTACATTATGATTAGATGGAAAATATGCGTGTTTCTCATTTGGAACACTGACATACGTCTAATTCGCTTAGTTTTTCATGATAATTAATGAGATACGTCTTTTTTGTTTTCTACTTTTGCAACACGATTTCATCGAGTTTACGTTCTTTTTGCTTGGCAACATCATGCGCAAACAACGATGAACATGCACATAGACACCTAATATCTCATTTTCACAAAAATCTTGAGATACGTCTTTTTAGCTTAGGAGGGCAGTATAGATACACCGAAGAAAAACTTTTGGAAAAATTACTCTTAACTATGTACATAGTAAAAAGGTGACGAATGAACGTTTCTAGCGTGATTTTTGCTCCAGTACGACAGTATTTTTTGTTGAATTTCTTTGTTTCAACTGTTGTAAAAATTCCTAAAAAATGTCATTCGTTCTATTTTCACTACAGTTACCTAGAACAAATTTTTCACCAAGTTTTCTTCTCAGTGCGTCTAGACTTTCCTGCATTAACTTGGTTTCTTTTTTAGGTTCATGCAGAGCTGTGACGGCGCGGCGCGGCGCGGCGCAACGAACCTGTTGCAAACGTTTCTTTTTTTTTGCTTTTCTTATCCTTCCTCTCCGTTTGCGTGAGCTTTTAAAAACTTTGTGTGACCGAGTGGCGCGGGCGTGATGCGTGAACAGCCTAGTGTACACTATTATGTCATTTCGTTATCATGTTTCCATCATGCATTATCAGACTGATGGCCGTTTTATTTTTCTTCATGTGTAATGTCACGTATTACAGGAGCGAAGAGAAAATTGAAAAAATGCACGGGTGGAAATTTCGAAGATGAGTAGGTATTCTCATGAAATACGAGAGCGAACTTTTGAAAAGGAGAAGAAGCATTATCAAGAGAATCAAGAAGAAACACTTCTACGCAGGAACCTCTTCCAGTCGTTCGGCTGCTTGTTTCAGTTAAGACTTCTTAATTTTTAAATGAGCACACAGATGAAACAGCTAGACGCTCAAGTCAGCGCGTCGCTTACCGTACATCGATGAGCAGCTGGAAGCAGGCAGGCTATAATCGCGAGTTGTGAATTGTGATCATCGAAACACGTTGTTCACTTGTGCATGTGTGGGTGTGTGTACGCCTGATATTGCACATTGTAGCTTTCCACTCGCACTAAATCATACGCGATCCTCTTCTTCTTCCTCCTCCCCCACTGTTGCAAGTACCGCGTGTATCTCGAGAACGGTTCATCCGATTGCCAAAATTCTTCTGAATTTGAATTTAACGTCATTTCCTTCACATTCAGTAACTTAAAATTTTTGAAATGCTCTCAATTTTATCGAACGAGCTCAGGACGTCTGAGACGTATTCACGAGGGTTAGGAAATTCATTTCACGAACAGGTAGAACACGAATCCATCGTGCGAACTTATCAGCTTTGAAAGTACGGGCCTGTACCTGCAGAGACTAGGATATCAACTGATTAAAGGAGGACAACCCACTTTGAGGGCTAGTTTTACTAGAGCCCTATAATAACGAGTGAGGACATGCGCCGCCATATTTAGTCGTTACAGCATGAACTTCCCTATTCCTGCTTTACTGATAACAATTTATCAGTAAAGCAGGAATAGGGAAGTTCATGCTGTAACGACTAAAATGGCGGCGCATGTCCTCACTCGTTATTATAGGGCTCTAGTTTTACCAACTCGACTAAACGCCGTTTTAGCCGAGATCACCGATTAAGCTGAGTTCAAGTCGCCAAAATCGGGCGCTTATTGATTCAAATCTCGGCTTAAACCACACGTGACGAGCGTCACGTTTTCTGGTAAAACTGCCTAGATGAAGATTTATATAACTCAGCTCGTAATTATGTCGATTAAACGAGATGTTGGAATGGAGTTCTGAGCACAAAATTCATAATAATTATTATCGAAGAAATTATACGGAATAGTTCTCGAACCACACACCGCGAAAACAGTATACTCTTGATAAGGTGAGTATAGGGCTTTTCTAGTACAGTATTTCAAATCGCATACTTATTCTTCTATGGTTTCTAACATTGTTCTTATGGCAAAATGCTCCAGAATGAAAATGAGTATGCAATCCAGCAACTCACATAAGATCAACGTTAAAAAACACTACCAACTTGATAACACGTAGGAGAATAAAGTATGCAATATGAAATACTGGAAAAGCTCTACAGTATTACGTATACATACGGTGGCGTTATCGTCGTTTTATAGAGCGTTGATGCGGCTAAATACTACCCGTCTTACTAGATCACGTTCAACTGTCTCATTCATCTTGTTATTTTGTTTCCTCATCATTCGTCCTTCTCAGATTGAAATTGAAAATTTGAAAATGATATCGATATCATTAGCTCAGCTTCGTGAAAATTTACTGATTCAACTTTTGATATCGCATTGATCTTGAAGACCTACGCTATAGGGGAACTTCTCGATACACCATAAATTTAATACGATATTTTTATTTTCACTATCATCAGACAATATCATACAACAATTATGCCGACTAGCTACCTAGTGTACTATATAATGTAGAATCAGAAACGAGTAGATGGAAGGCACGAATTGTACAGTTAACATCACACGTTTCTACTTGAATAGTATTTTAGGTAGGTCAAAGATAAATTAATTCAAGCACACGACGGTTTAGCGCTCAAATAATACCTATCATCTCCACTGATAACTTCTCAAACAAATCGAAAAAATAACTATGCAAAGTGACGGAAAATACAGATTGTCTTTCATGACTCCTCACAAATTTTGATATTATACGAGTTCTCAGGATCCGTAGTACAAAGAACATTCAAATCCTTTCGTGCATATTGCTGTTGGAACTCAAGATTTTTCTGTGTCTCAAAAGTAAATCAAAGCTTTGGTCTTTTCGGGGTCACAAGTTTGGCTGGAGGAAGCCATGTTTACACAAGGTTAACTTGTTCGACTAGAAATCCTAAAATCTGCAAATGGAAAAATGTGCCACGATCTGAGAGAGGCTGCGAGAAACACTGATCTAGGTGCACAAAACATAATCGATAGATTCAATATTATTTTTCTACCGTGATGAGAAACAAATTTTCATCCACACAATTAGGTACACGTACCTTCGTTTATATTTCGCATACGTATATCACACACATAGATGAAAAAACATGAATTCCAGTCATCACATTCGCGCTCTAAAAAATGCAAGAAAAATATTGCGAAAATCGTTTCTTTTTTCTTCTTCTTCTTCAAAAAGATGGTACGAGAAAAAGAGTGACACGGGAGATACGTAATGCGTTGAGTTAGTAAGTGTACGTGGGAGTAAACAAAATCAATTTATATAGTACACAATTGGCGCAGAACCATAGGTACGAGAGTCTGACACGATGAAAGTCACAAGAAGAAGAGTAGAAGAGAAAAAAGAAAAAAAGAGAAAAATTAAAAATGAAAGAGCTAAGAAGAAGAAGAAGAAGAACCAAAAGAAGGAAAAGAGAATGAAACATCAAAGAATGAATAAATTATTAGAATAATGTTACAACGTTGCGAGTCGGCTGTAATAATAACTATAATAAATGAAATAATAAATAATGAAGGTACGAGACGTGAGCAATTCCTTCTTTATTTAACGCTGTGTCCTAATCGTGCCGTTGACCATAACGTTATAATTCATGCTGAAGGAACCGGTTTGATCCGAACTTAGAAATAACGAGTTCGAAGTGAGAGGGAGTTTACTCGTAGTTGAAGATTGAAATCGACAATGGAAAATGTACTGTAGGTACACTATACACGATACAACAACTGAGCATACAGTTAGATTTTCAATTTTCAATCTTTTCGTTGGATACGCAACAGTATAATACAACAGATGATCGTTCTTCAAATTTGATATAATCTCTCCTCTCGCATCAGGCAAATGAATGACGTATACGATTGAAAATGTAAAACAAAATTTCGCAACCTCCTTCCGTTCTGCAATCCTTTTCAACATGATTTTTCAAAGGGGAGAACGTAGACTACCTCTCCATCGAAGAAGGAAAAGAATTTGTCAAAAATTTTTCGCAAATATTATACTCTGTTTTGAATTCTTCAATTTCGTAACTCTTCTTTCTCTCCTCGTCTCGATGATCCCGATTCATTGACGTTATCCATATACGCACATCAAATACGTCAAGCAGCCCTCCTAGTTCAAGCGACAAATTCTCAATCAAACCGGATTGCTCACATTAAAAGGATGATACAGTTGCAGTACACGCTAAAAATTCGATGAATGAAAAATCTGTAAAAGCCTCCCTCGCACTGCACCACGGCCACGTCACGCTGCGCCGTTCACGACAAATATCGTTCCCTGCACAAATCCCTTCCTCGAACTATTTTTTTTTTTTTTTCCACATTCACGCGGTATCGGCGCGGCGCGGCGCGGCGCAGCGTCGCGTGTTTTGCGGGTCAACTGTCGCTACGATTTCGTATACAGTATAATACAATGTGTATTAGGTACTTTTATACACTACATCAATTACACGGCGTATAACAGGTGACCATGACCCAGAGAATAGCAAAATTTTTGTACGCATTTTATATGTTCATTCTGGGTCGTATTCAAGAATATTTGCAAAAGAAAACACCTCGGACATATTCAAATATGTACTCACGATTGAACAAATTTAACCTTGATAGTAAGAAATTGGAAAAAAAAAAAAAAAAAAAAGAATGCATTACAACGCGCAAATATAGAGAGGCACTTTTAAAACGTATGAACTTTTTATTTAGAATCTCACGCATAAATTCGCCCATTTGTATTCAACTTCAGAATCATTCGCGTTCTGATTGTTGAATTACTGAACCGAACAGAAAATATTGGAACATATAGGTAGGTAACCTCTATCACGCACCTGACCAACTCTCTGACGCACACGATCAATTCTGACCATATTCAAAATAATGAAAATCTCCCGAATGCGGCATGATAACGAGTTTTTATATCTATCTTTGTTATAGTGAGTCATTCTTGATTTAAAAGAGGAATCATCTAATTTCTGGTTAGTTCGCACAAGTTCAATAGTTTTGTTGAAATTAAAAATTTATTCAACTACGATCATCGTATAATATTCTAATACAAATGAGAGAAACGCTGGACTGCTTTCGTTTTACAAACCTTTTACAAAGTAGTCTGGAAAAAAGTGTTTCTAAAATTCGACAGTTTTCTTTATAGAGCCTCTCACACGTGATCTTAATAACTTATATCATTACCTACAAAATTTAACGGCTACAATAATAAAGTATTGACCGACCCAACACTCACGCATGAAAGCGATCAAAGTACCCATCAATAAAGAAAAAAAAAAAAAAAGCAGAGGCAGATTGAGATCTTTGCCACCTGTAAGTTAACCATAATTAATTCGCGCGCTCTGTCTCCAATTCTTCCATGATGTTTTCCGATTGTCAACATTTTTACGAAAAGTTTGCCACCCTCGAAATTTTGCCTGACGAACATTTAGCTTTATTGGCTTCTGGATAGATGTATAGAACCGCAAAAAAGCATAGGTACCAACACTCACTTCCCAAGAGACTTTTGAAAAAATTATTGGGATATTCTCTCCTCGGGAATACATTAAAATATCATTGATTGACGCGTACTACATGAATTATAATTCAGCTATATTCGTGTACACGCTTTCAAACCTTTATTCTTGACTGGCGACCACCAGGTTATTTGATTATCTGAATACGCATACACTGAACACAAACTTGTTGATTTCTAACAAAACCCCTTTCCTACAAGTTATTGGAGTCACAAGAGTACGAAAAACTTCTTCTAATTGAATTCGTGTTGTACGAGATTCAAAACTGTTCATCCGATCCTTTAAAAAGGAGAGCTCGCACGCAGCATCATAATCATGACCGACTTTTCATCTCTAAATTTAATAACTGTATAGCAATCAAAAATATACGAGACTGATGTGTTTTATTAGATCCATCAATCGTTTTGAACGTGCATTTAAACTGTTACAATAATTTTGATCTGTTTCATGTCTCCTCTCTACCCCCTAAATCTCGAAACAGCGTCCGGGCGTCCAAGCGTCCGCACGAATGACCTTGGGACTTCGTCGAACCTCAATCCTATACCCCTGATTTCGTAATTGGCGTCCGAGCGTGTATACAGTTCTCTAGTAGAGGAAATGGTATTACAGTATACTATCATAAAGATGTATACAATATACTAGAGATAAACTAGGCGAGGATCTCCTTTTGTATTATACTACTTTTATACTAGTTTCATACAAGAATATTATACAAATTAGACTTATACTTAAGTCTCTCTTTGATCTATATATATATATATATACAGTGAACCAACTACCTTCATCCTAAATCTTGGAATCCTGTACAGGGTACTGTATCCTTTCTTAAGCCTTCTTTATACTAGGCTACAGTTTAGCTATTATAAACCTAGTAAACATTCTATCAAGTCCAGTAAAACGAAAGCGTAAGAACAGACCAATTCATTCGAGTGACTTCAAAATTTTTCGTTGAGGTTAAATTACTTTGCAACATCATGCTGTCACGTAAACACAATTGGTCAGGTAGTTTGCTAAAATTAGCATCGTGAAATCCGAGAGAAAATTGAAGATTACTCTCAAATAATCAACCAAGAAGAAGAAATCACAAACCTAATTTCAGATGCGCGATTATATTTTGACCAAGTTTGAGGAAAATCCACTCATTAGTTTTGGAGGAGTTGAGCTGACAAAAATAGCAATATAAATAAACGAGCCTACACTGGCATGTAAGGATCAGTTATTATCTTCTACATATAATAATTATTAAGCATTTCGTCTTATCGATCCTAATTCACGTACCGGCTATCATTATTATTAATTTTCATCAGAAGAACTCGAACTACCTATTTTCTTTGCAAGTGCCAGCGTGCAAGAATATGCAAGCGCATATCCACACTTATATAATTGAAAACTTGGAATTTTTTCATTACTTTAAGAGCCCTTCGCCACAACTATGAGAAAAAGAATACTCGTTACACAAAATAAATACTTTTTTCTATACATGATGTTAAAACAGCGTTTTGACTGCATCTATAGGTGCGGTCAAAGTACTAGTTTTACCCACACCGAGATTAGCGTGAAAGAAAAAATAGAAGTGTGAAAGAAAAACGAATTAGCCAATCACGTTCGAGGATTAGCGTGAAAGAAAAATTAGAAGTGTGAAAGAAAAATGAATCAGCCAATAACTTTTGCATGTTTGTTACTTTTAACATCATTTATAGAAAAAAATATCTTACAATACATGTGGGTATCGTGAACGTTCACCAACTCGGCAAATTGCTCTACTCGCCTCCGGCTCGGATCGCAATTTTTGCCTCGTTGGGTAAACGTTCACTTTACCCACATGTATAGTAATATACTATTGAAATATGTCACGAAAAATAATCTCCTCCACAACATACAACAAAATGAAAGAACGACAAGATATAATAAACTAACACTCACACTGCCAAAAATAAATACAAACGCTGGGAAAACTAACTGCCTATACCAGGGTGTACAGAACTACAATAAGCTAACTGAAGAACAAAAAGAAGAAATTATTGAAGCCAACTTAAAAAAGTACAAAAGGACGATACGTAACTTAATAATGATAACAGAAAGGGAACGCACTTACAACAGCAACAAAAACAAATCGAAAACAGACAGGAACTGAAATCACGACTCATGAAATAGATTTTTTTTTTATTCTCGTACTATTTAAGTTTAAGCAATAAGTTGTATAACTGAAAAACCCCGCCGTAACGAGCCCCGCTCATCCGTGGCAAGGGGAATAAAGTACTCTTATCATTCATTCATTCATTTTCTGTATGCAACTATGGTGAATAGATATTTATGTGTATTTTTGGAAAAATTTTTGGTCATAGAAAAAAGAACGTCAGCAGGAAATACAAACTTTTGTCCTCTCCTTTCATTTATACTTTATTGTTTTTTCTTTTTTTATTTTATTTTAACGGGCACTTCAACTACAACGCTTATTTGCTCAAAAAAATAAAGATATACAGTAGAAAAAAAACCACAAACGATTTGATGAATTTGGATTGGAATATCAGCAACTTGGATAAATCCTATGACTTGAATGTCAATACCCTATACTATACACTACATCACAAACTCGGATTATAAACAAGAAAGTTCCATAAGGAATATAAAGAAACGTTTTGATCTTACGTTCAGATTTGAAAATAAGAAATGAATGAAGGACCGCAGACAAATTTTCAAAGGCACTCATTTTTCGGCACAGTAAAAATAAGGATTTTGAGCAGTAATTTTGTACAAATACCAGTAGGTAATTTCGTGCACAGTAAAAAATTATTTCAGCAGTAAAATAGGGTTCTGCACAGTGAAAAATTGAATGATGAGTAAATACAGGATTTCCGCAGTAAGAAAATTTATAATCGCAGTATGCTCAAAATAGATTGAGTGACTTGAAAAAGGTACGGTCACGTACTTGTGAGAGCCTATAAAGCCAAGTTACAATATACAAGGAGGGATGATACTAGAGGGAGGGAGAAAAACACAACAACATTGAAATAATAGTTCAGAGTCTAAATACATAATAAGATCGGGCGCAAGAGAGTCATAAATAAGGAAAATGGTAACAGGATTAACAAGAGTGGAGAAGGAAACACCTAAGGAGGAAGGATACAAGAGGACGGGAGGGAATCACGACAACAATTTTCGTAAAATTCTTCAACGTATTTAGGAATCTTGATAAACTTTCGACACGATAATAGCAGATAAAAAACACTGTATTCTTCGTTATATCACACGAATGTAAACAAATAAAACTGAGCTCAATTCATAATACCTAGGTACAGTGTGATACCTTCGCACATTGCACGTGCTACCAAAATGAGTCATGTTAAAGCAAGCAGAATTTCATTCGCAATCATCTTCAGAAAACTGCATGCTGACCTCGTTTAATCTTGCCCTTTAATGATGACACAACATCGGAAATCCTCATTTCACAGTTCATTTTTTGTAATACTCTTCAATGATTTACTGCGTATCTAGACAATTCCCTATTTTACTTTTCCAAATACTGATTTTTACTGTTTATTTTTTTACTGTGCAAATACCATTTTTTACTGGGTGAATAAATATTCCCCATTTCATTTTCAAATACCTAAGAACCCGCCAATATTATGAATGAAGAATATCATAGAGCATACGAGTACGAGCACATGAAACCTAGACGTAAATTTTAGGAACATATTGACACGCGGCTCTACTAAGATAGACGAGAATGAGACAAGAGTTCGTACTTCATCGAAACGTCGTCACTAAATCTAATCCTCGAATTAATCACAACCAACATCCGGACAATATTCGACCCTTACCTCGCTTCCCCTCCACCTTAGGGGACCGGCGCCGACTAGCGCATGAACACATCTTTCTGAAGGCGTGAGTAACTGAAGATAGACCACAGTCAGTTTTTGGTTCACTTTTTGAGATCACATAGGCTATACGAAATATCATGATAATTGAGGCTAGTGTTGTCGTCGATTGCGGGTTCTACTTACCCGCCAAACAGAAGAAAATAGTTTGTCGTAAAAATCATAAATCCAGTAGCTAAGAGACTACTATGATCGAGAAATAAAATAAAATTTAATAAACATAAACTCCGCTTGTTCGATGGAGTACGTGAACAAGCTCTTCGATAAACCTGAAAATAACGAGGACTGCACAAGTCAGTCGATCATATCTAGAGAGGGGAGGGGCTACAGATAACATGAAAAGAATTTAGAAAATAGGGCCGAAAGAATGTATTCGCTGACAACTCGCAGACTGTAGTAATGCTCCTACGCATAATCACCTTCGTATCTAATTCGTCGGGATATTGAGAAATATCTGAAAAATAAAACCTTCGCTACTCATCGACTAAGAAGAAAAGATTCGAAAACTTCGATAACAGGAAAAATATTAACGATATTATTAAATGAGCTGACATAACCAGTGACTAGCATTTGCATACGATACAGCCGTGTACAAAAGCAGCAAGGGGAATCCGTCGATCTATCATTAATAATAATAATAAAGTGAATATAGCAAACTTTGTAAGTTGATCTTTCTGCTCCTTCGAATCCAGGTGACTTTGGTCCGTTTATCTTCGTTGTCAATGTAGATGTTAAAGCATGGAAGGAGACGATTGCCATCTGTTTACGGCCAGCGCAATCCAAAATTCACCTACTCGACAAAATATCCACTAAATTCGAGCGTGATCGATGTATACAGCCCCATGTATACACGGAGTTATTATACTGAGGTCCGGTACACGACTTCTTTTCCTCAGTCTGACATCTTAAACACGTAATCGAATAAAAGATGCTTTCGAAGAGCATTTGGGCGCGACATCAAATTTTCGCGACTTTAGATCGATAACACAAGAGTTCACGTTGATAGAACTTCGATCAATCGGTAATAAATATTTCTTAATTGACACATCGATACATCAGTCGAATATGCCTTCGCTAATTAATCTCACCTTATCGGACCACGCCATTAGAAATCCACCGGTATTTCTAAACCCTCGACGGCACATCGAATCAGGGAGAAGCACGTTTTCAGTAGCGTATACGAGTAAAAATTCCTATTCGAAAAGACACGTCCTTCGACGTCGAAATTTAAACCGCACTCTCTCACCGACCAGCCGAAGCCCATCGGTGAAACTTAAAAATTTACTCGCATACGCTCACCGCGATAGATTGCTGCAGAGCCGAGATAGTGGGAGAAGAAAGAAGTACAAGGATAGATATCAGATAAGGATAGACGAAAGGGGAAGTAGGAAAAAGTTCGCTACGCGGCAGTTGATTAGGAAATAACGTGGACGTACGAAAGTGAATTTCAACTATCTCATCTCCACACCAATACTTTCGCAGTGCGTGCCGTCGTACCAACCTAAACCTATTCGAAAGTTCGTTCCTCGCAAATGTTGCTACATCACACTGTCGCAGTGATTCTCAATACAAAGCTGCGAGTTCGCGAGTCCGAGCCTCCCCCCCCCCCCTTCCTCTGTAATTTCTAGCTTATCCTAATATAATGAAGATGCATAGGCTAGATTTATACGAGGCTAAGAAAACGCTGAGAGCCATTATGAAGCTATGTATTAGCTTGTGACGTCATAGGTTCGATGACGTCATAAGTCGTTAATCCTGGTCCGCTTACAATATCTGAAACATACTGAGGCCTCCTAATCTCACCAGCCTGAAATATACTAAAGTAAACTTATACTAGACCAAGAAGCGATTGTAAGTTATTAATTGAAACACTGCTGCTGAAGTAGTGAGATTTTTTTTGTCAAATTTCTTCCTCGTTTTTAGCTTATAGCGTCTAAATTAGAAAAAAATCTAAAAGAAAATAGGCAAATCGCAATTTTTCTTCATCATTCTTGAATACTACTTTAGTCTGCGCTGGAAAAAATGGTTAGTTTCTTGAAGAACTTGAATTCAATTCACGTTTAAATTCTATTTTGAAGGTACGAAACGTTTACAGACATCGCGTCCCTGATTGAGAAAAAATTTCTGCACCTATTTCTTTTTACATGTTTTGCTGATTTTCAATTTTTCTCAATTTTCCTGCAAAATGTCGCTTCAGGAACCATTGCTTGGCATACGTATCCATATTCAGGCTTCCGTTGATTGATATCACCATAAATCGAAGATATAGTAGCTGTTCTGCGGCGAAGCCTCAAAGAGCAAGCTTGCACGCGCTACAATACTTTTAGTAACAACGGACGCTACACTATAAAAAGCACACCCAGCCTAACTTGGCGAACATTTCTGAAAAATCCAGAGCAAATTCAAGCGATTGATTTGCAAGAACTTTTGCATAACCCATTTGCCGTTTTAGAAGGAATCTTGAAGGATCCGGAATTAGGAGGAAGACAATAACAAAGACGGTTCAGTAAGAGTTAGAATCTTGAAGCACCAAAGTTAACACGAGCTCTCGTGGTCTCTAACGCGTTTGTATTATGATTAAGACGGTGCGATTACAGTGTTTAAATAGTGAGTGAGTGTATTTGCGGTACCAGTAATAAAGTTCGGTTTTTATAATTGTTCTTTGTTATTGGCATCAGCGGAAACTTGGTGACTGGTAGAAATTATTCATTTTTACGCTCGTTCGTTCTTTCGTATTTTACAGAGATTTTCTTAAGAAATTCCTTCAGCCCACTCAATAAGATTTCAGAAAGAGAGGGGAAAAAGGCGTAGGTTGCTCAATTCTTTTTGTCTCTTCCATGATACCATTTTATTATTAATAGGTACATATAACATTAACCTCACTGGACAACCGATTTGCTCTGTGTACAATTTCAAGAATCCTTCTGTCATTTCATAGAATTTTTTCTCAATCCTTTTGACTTGATTTTATAATTTCTTGAGCAATCATTTCCACAGAATCTCATAGGAAAAGATTCTGTATATTGCGTTGATAACAACTAATGACGTTTTACATCCGGATAATATCAATTCAACGTTTTTCATGTAATTTTCGAAGTTAAATATTCTAGATCATTTCACCGCTCATGTTCAGTTTGCTGCTGAAAAATAACTTCGCGGTTTGAAGCCAGTCGCAGTCATTCAATAAATTTGTAAAAGTCTGTAGAAATGCTCTCTTTTTGTCTTCGTTATATAGCTTGCAACACGTAACACACACTATAAACTTGAGTGAACTTATGATGACAATTATAATTACATATGATGATCTTGGAATTAATTGCTGAGTTTATAATTTCTTATGCAATCATATATAGGTAACGGTAGCCTCATCTTTCGGTATGGAAACCCGGATGCATAAAAAACCTTTTCTTCATCATAAGTGGGTCGCGATCGAAATGGTGATTGTCGCTGAACGAAGAATGAAATGCTTACTGAATTTATTTTTGAACTCAAAAATTTTTGTAAAATATCCGTAAAATTGCTAACTTTACTTGAAACATTTATGCAATAATTGAAAAAATTCTATTCAGAAGAAGCGGAGTTGAAATTTCCGACATAAAACACTACCTAATTTTCGCTCATGACTTGGGATGAGACGTAGTTAGGGATTCAAAAAATGGTAGAAAGCATTCTTCAAGCTTTACAAAGTATTCCAATAACTTATTGCAAGATTCAGCTTGTAGGCCGGATCAACTAATAAGGGTATGCTTCGCTCGTGAAATCGAGCATTTGAAACATGGTACCGGAAAATATTTCTCACTGCTTAAGTTTTCAATGGAACTTTCTAATTTCTTACAATAATGTTCTTCAGAAAGGTTCAATTAGAGGTGGTACAGAAGCAGAATTTTGAAATTTTATTCCATACGTTGTTTTTTATTTTATTTCACTTCGAAATCATCCAAAATTCGACTGTTTTCATACGTTTCGAAATTTTTTTGAAGCAAAAATTCGGATTTCTGTTCCTATACCGCCTCGAGTTGAACCTTCCTGTACAACACTTCTCAAGATCGAAAATTTTCATCGAAAACAGGAGCTTTGAGAAGTATTTTTCAAAGTCTTGTAAGATCATTTTTCGCAAAAGGACTACACACACACGCACGCACGCCCGACTAGCGTCGTGTAGTGACCGCTGGTATGCCAAACCTTTTACAGGGTATTTGGGGATGTATATTCAATTGTATCGTGCACCGTTTTGGAGTTTGCCTACGGGCGAATCACACCCTTGAATACCTATTTACAGACAATTACTTCAAGCTATAAATACGAAAGCCACTCTCCAACTCTATACGTATAGCCATAAATGTGAAAGCGTACCTAGGTGAATATGAAACCACAGAATGATAGAGAGAGGCGAATGCATCGAGATCGTCGTCATTAGTCACAAAAAGCAAATACTCATAACTGCAGTTTGATATGTATATTTTTGATTACTAGAACACACGCTACGAACAAATCTAATTTCTACAAAATCACTATCGTGGAATTACGAAGACGTCACTTGTCAAATGACTAATAAAAGATTGAAATTACATGAGCAGTGTTTACTCAGCTACGTCTATTGCTTAGACCACGAAGTAACATAGACCGCCAGAAGTGATAAGAAGTACGTCAGAACACTGGAAAGGAGAAAAAAAAAATAAGCTTGTTGGGTCCCACAGCGTTAAATGTATCAATGGGCGTGGTTCATGATTATCCTCACCCCGTCAGTAACTGAAACGTCCAAGCTGCGCTGGACCCAAAAACTTATTAGTCTTCTGACAACTGATTACGTCGTTTACGTATACCGTTTGGGTTCATGCGGTCTATGTTAAAATATGGTCCAAGGTCTATTAAGTACCTATATTATTTGAATTTTCCTTCAATTTTATAAGCCAATTTTGGTACGAAATTAACGAAGTGCAACCAAAATTGTATTCTTCTTATTCTTCATAAAAATATTATACTCGTACCTACAGTATCAGTATTAGATACATTACCTACGTTTTTATACCTGCAGGACTTTTTGCGATGCAATATAGCTAATTTTAAAATATATTTCAAAAATTACCAGAGTTAAAATTTTTACGACCTAAGTAAAATGTGAATCGAAATGAAAATTTATGCAAAATATTTTCAAACATTCGAAGTATGTACTTTAAAAAAGACAAATCATTTACAGTTACTTGGAGCAATACACTATACACTACAGTAGTACAGTATAACAATTCTAGGCATCATATACGAGAGTTTGAATACCATTTAGTAGGTATAGCTTCACCATATTTTATAAGAAAAGAATTTTATTGTTTCGTTATCGTATTTGATTTCAGTTATTCCATTTTATCTACCTAATTATCTACTATTTATTTATTTATTTATTCATCCGACTTCATTCTTCTTCATTCTCTGACTGAAACATCATTATGTGGCCGTTATTATTCTGTCGAGCGATCCATCATCTTTGTTCTGAATACAGATTGCTGTACGGTAACGTTTTCATTATAAATCAATTCCGTGACTTAAATTACGTTCCGTCAATTTCTTATTCGTGAGATCGTTCTCCTTTCTTCTCTCTTCATCTTTCTTCTACGTATACTGTCTGTATTCTTCCCCTCTACCGAGTAGGTACTCGTTCTCCTTGTTCTCCGTCTCCTCCTCACTCCTATACAGTATATACTGTATAAGATTATAACGGTAAAACGACTTATCGTGTGTCTTGAACGGACGTAAATAAATTGCGCCTGTTTGTTTTAATACGCAGAAATGAAAAATGAAAAATTTCAACAAACTATGAATCATGAAGAATACATTGAATTAACGAGAATCGAAAAAATAAATAGTGGACTTTACAATTATTATCATCTTCCTATAATGACGCAACTTGGCCTCTACATCAAAAGGGGTCACATGGGCAAAAGTTAACATACACAAGACTACGGTTTCTTTCGAGTGTGCAATCTATTCGTACTGTGTGTGTAAAAGACAAAGAAAACACATTCTATTTGTCAATTCACGTTTGCCAGTCTTCTGCACAGAATTTAAAATTCTTGTCGCAGATAATCCTCTTCCCCGTCTTTATTCAAATCTCTGTTCCAAAAAATTTATAAGTCCATTGATCCTTCATGAAGGAGGAAAAAAAAAAAAACACTAAATACAGTAGATTGTGCAGTTTATCAAAGTGATAAGATTTCTTTCTGTAAAACGATAAGGAAACTTTCGTCACTCGATACAAAAAAAAAAAAAGAAAAAAAAAAAGGCGACTTAAAGGAAGAATCGTATTTTTAGTCGTACGTCTACTCAACTCGTTTTGAATCGTTTCACAGAATTTCTCAATTATAAATAAGCCACTGACATCTAGGTACATTTACTCGTAATGAGCAGTTACCAAATTTCTGAGAGAAAATAGTATATGTACTTGAGAATAGCGCCAAATTCGGCGCAACGTTGCGCTCAATTTAATTCTGAAAAATGAGGCGAATGCGCGCTTGGGAGAGCCTTGCATTTATTACAAATGTGCCTACACGATGAATGAAGCCGAAGCTATGTCCAATCAAGAGTGATACCGATAAGACGGAAAATTTTGCAAATACTGTATACGCTCGCTTTAAACACCTTGATCATTCAATTTATACTGTACAGAGACAGATGAAGAAATTTTTTATTCGTTGCTTTCTAAATACGGCTTTGAGAAGCTGATCGGGTAGTGGAATCGCATACGATTTCAGGATCGAATTTGCTTTGAGAAGTAAGTGTTTGAGATGAAACTCGAAAAGACATACGTAAGTAATAATTATATGGACTAACGTAATACGAGTATACTGTACAGTAGCCTATATACCCTAATCATTATGAATAAAACCTTTATACAAAGATTTGACCGAATCAAATACTATTTTGCTTATGCGACATTAATAAGATCACGAAGGTTATAATCGTAAAGTAGTATTCCGTAGATATCATTCTGTACGACTAAAATGTAAGTACGTAAATAGACGACGAAGAAATTTCTGCGGTTGAGTAATATCTAAGAATTTATGACGTAAGATTCAATAAGTAGACGACATTATTTAAATCGTAACGAACGGAAAAGAAAGAAAAACAAATAGAGAACAGAACTTGATCAGTCTGCAAGCCAGCGTAGCCTAGAAAGAATGCGAGGAAGAGGAGGAGGAGAAATATAAAAAAAAAAAAAAAAAAAAAAAAAAGAAGAAGAAAAAACAGGTTTCACTCGAGAGGCTTGTATTTAAACGCAGGATATAGAGAAAGCCACGCCACGTATTCTAGTGACTACAACATTATCCTAGCACATACTTGGTTTCAATCGAAAGTAACATGAAACGCGATGATTAATCTCATAACTCATAATATATTATACCAATGACGAGAGTACGTACTCGTATGTGTACCCTGTTCATGTAACTGAGCGCACGGACGGTACATCGAAACAACCATCAGTAAATCACAATAGATCTACTTATTTTCAAAATAATTTTTTATCATAAATTCGTAGGTACCTGATAGATGTATCGCGGTAATAAAAACATACCTAATAACTTTCGTAAAACCCACACCTCAGTCATATTCGCTTCCATACCTAATGTTTAATAATACCTATTGGTTTATTATTTTGATCGAAGAAGAGACACTAATTTTTTGTGAATTAAGTGTATCACAATAATTGTAGAGAATTAGAAAGCTCTGGTCGGAAAGTCATCTTATAAGAGTATCTATGAATACTTATAAGTAGATGATACGTATTAAATCACAAATTAGGAAAGCACAATGATTTAGACTTATCAACGTATAGAAGAAGAGAAGTATACTAGGCACACATCAAAATTGGATCGAGATTTAATAATTCCAAAGATAAATATACAAACGATGAATTTTTGGAATAACTTCTCTTCACATGTGTTGTCTTACTAAAAAATATTTTCTGAACTTATCGTTGGAATTAAAATTAGTTGTTTGATCAAATGATTCACGCAAGCAATTATCTGAAACGCGTCGTTTGGATTGGTTTAATCAAAAAAAAAAAAAAAAAATGATCCCGCGAAAAAGTTGAAACATATGCAGCAAATCTGTACTTATTCGAATTGGATTTGCCCCGATGGAAAGAAAAGTCGGGAGATAATGGAAAATGTTTGCAAATTCATTTAGAAAGTTCCGATCGGCTGCTGGAAGAGCTTTGAAAGAGTATAGATGATAGATTTACGGTGGATGTATTTCGATGATACAGAGAGAGGGTAAAGTCTGACCCACTCATCGTAAATTCGAAATATTTGTAAAAATGAAACGTCGTATCATATTAATAGAATATAAAATGACTTACAAAGTAGACAGTAGTGCAGTGCATCAGCACTCAACTCAACTATGATACCGCTGGAAAACGTTTTTCGCGCGATGTACGCGTGAAGTATCAAGTCTCAACCTCTTTGAATTACTCCAGCAAAGAAAAACCAACTCACCTGAAATTGGAATAGAAAATTATACAAACGATATTAGTAAAACTGATGGATATTGGTACATAATATAGGTACTACATAGTCTATATATATATATAATATATATATTATGTTATGTACGTATTATTTATTCCGGTTATAATAATAAGCGAACACATTTGAGCCGAGATGATACCAATCGATCTTTTCTCCCAATAAATACAGAGGATGAAAAGTAAAATATGCGCAGGAAACTCAACTTCGAAACGTTTGACGTTGAGTCAATCTTCGAAAACTTTTCATGGAAACTAAGGCCGGACGAGACGCATTTTCATTTCAAAAACTATACGTATGCTACGTATATAGACTCGGTGAAATATTAATTTCTTAATCAACAGTACGTACAATACATTTTATTGGAGGTGGCTACGGAACATCATAATACACTAGATAGATACGTATAACTAATTGTTCATGTCATACTCTCATACTGAACTCGTATACGAGTTATCGATCAACTGCGATCTACATATTGACTTATATTCGTTTACGTCTGTCTGTATAACAAAAATTTATGTTGTAGCCAGCTAAATATGATTATCTAATGAAAATCGACGCATAATAGAAAACAGAATGTAGTAGGGAATTGTAAATGTATACCATTATAAGTGTGTGTGTGTGTGTGTGTGTGTGTGTGTTTTAGAGACCGGTGAATACATGGAGGAAAGGAGTTGAAAATGGTGAAATTTGGAAGAGACGGAAAGAGCTAGTTTGAAAGCAACATGAATCATATTAAAAAGTCGTTACCCGTGACAGGGACTCGCATTATATTCATGAATTATTTCGCGAACGGGGGAAAATGGAATAAATCTTTTTAATATTACGCTTCGCCCCTCAACCTTTCATCTACTTTACCTTCCTGGATTGCTGTTTCTTGTTATATGTTTCATCATAAATTTCCTCCCATAAAAGATGAAGCCGATGGAATTAAGGTAGTTTTTGTGTATTTTCCACGGTAATATATACACATTTCACATTTTTCTTTCTCCCTCGCCACTATTCCTCTTTCTCCGTCTCTCTCCCTGGGTTCTATACTTATCTATTCCTTTTTGTTCTTCCGAGTTTCTTCTCCATTCCACGGCTATATTTTTTTATTGCATAATACACATTATAGTTGTTGTTATTGTTTTTTTCTTCCTATACTTTTTTTTTTTTTTTTCTCTCTAGCCAATTCTTCGTTATACATAGATAACATTTACAATAATTTCGTTCATCTTTCTGCCGTCTTCTCCTCACCTTTCTTTCGCGTTACAATGTGATGTTCGATATTTTATCATAATAATATTACGTACTACATTATTGAGAAATGCATTAATTCAAGCGCAGTATAAGCCACGGTGTACACACATTGCATTGCATTGCATTGTAGACGTATACAGCACACATACGAGTACAGGTACTTTTGAACACCGCACTGGTCATGGATGTACAATGTACATAAGGTACCTGCAGTACATGCGTACGTGAAATTCATATGTGCTAAAAAAAAAGTAAAATACTTGTGCCGACGCGACGCGACGTAAGAACAAGATTTGTCTACTTGCCATTAATTACGACGAATGAAAGCTGATTCGTGGTTTAATTTAATTACGAGTACAGTCATTCTAAAATTAGAACAAACTAACGGTCGAGTCGTCTCTGCTCATCTAGATAAACTGTAGTAGTATACGAATGAGTACGTGTACACGAGTATACAGACGCATGTAACTCATGTGCATGTACGCACGCACGCACACGCACACATACATACATACTGCTTTCAAACAGCTCGCACACGCTCGTTACAAGCTCTCGATTGCGCGCATGAAAAACGTATAACGCGCTATTGTAACTTGCGTGCCTGCACATCGACAATACAAAAATACCACTTATCTCAATCGGGTGGTTGCAGAGTGATTAGGTGCAAATAAATGGTACGTATTTCAAGTTTCCACCGATATTTATTGTAATATTATATAAATACACACTTGATAGATACAAGGCCCGGATTCCTTGGCATTAGTCGAATCACTTTGGTTGGGGTGGGAAGCTTGAAAAGCAGCCACAAGTGTGCTTTAGGGGTAGAGAGGCATGAGAAATGAATATTACTTACGTAACTCGTCGAAAAATGCCGCGATAATGCTAAACATGCCGAAAACAAGGTTAGAAGGCGAATAAGGCCGAAAATGACCAATTTGTGGAATATAAACGAAAAATTGAAAAATTACGCTATCGATTGGGTTCTTCTTTTGGTGAAAAAATACTTCGGTCTAAAATTGAAAATTAGAAATTTCGATTGAAAAATTGCAAGGATTTTTTTTCTAATAAGTTTTGCCCCAGAATTCGTTTACTTTGGTCAAAAATCGTGTACCTAATTTTGGTCAGAAATTGAAAAATTCTAGCCGTGGGTTTTTCTCCTTGCGGCTGAAAAACACCATGAGTTTTGTAAACATCGAAACAAAGAGAGTGAAGAAAAAAATTAAATTAGACCGAACTCGTACAAAATTTTGATTCGCGAGGTAGAGGCTTACCGTTCGCAGCTGTTTGACAACCGGCTACAATTTACAGATAGCTACGATATTTTAAATCTACAATATTAATATTTTTAAATTCCATCAGATCAAAATTAGGTTTTTTATTCTTTCACAATCACCGACACAATACTGAAAAGCGTACTTAATACAGCATTACATCCATCAAATGTCTATCAAACAACTTTTATTCTTGTACGTGACTGCATCTTCTACGTACACATTTATTCACTTTGGAAAAGTTGAAGAAAAAATAAAAAGACGAAGAAGACAAAATGCCGATTATTGAGCTCAGTATTTCAATGAAAACAGAATGGTAGATGGCTTACGAAGAAATAAATAATGAATTCGTACGCCCCTTCAATTAAGCGCGCATACAACATTATTATTAACTCAAATTCAGTGACGTAATCTTCCGGCACCGCACAGCTTCTTGGGTAATGTTAAAAATGAAATTATACCTGTTTCATCGGCGTTGAATTTCTAAAATTCTCAATTAAATAAATTTTTCCTACCTCATTTTTTTTTTTTTTTTTTTTTTTTCATTTTTTTTTTTTTTCATTCTTTTTCTAACGAGAGTTTCATAATAATCGCGAACTTTACGCCGTAACTCTTCAAACATGTGAAATCTTTTCCCACGGGTACAATTTAGAATGAAACGTCGCTTTTAATGAGATACATACAACGATTCGTTTTACTGGTCTGAGATAAGTGATGAACAGATTTCGCTTCGAATAAAAATGACAGGGTATCGTTAACGAGTATGAACATCAAAATATAATTACGCTGCGCTTAATAAAGTTTTTATTTCTGTCATTTCCAGATAGTGCGTACATTTTGTTCTTCAATAATGAACTGAGCATTCATCGATGCTCGTTATCTGCATTCGAGAGTACGAATTCCGCGGTTAATTAACTTTCATAATTTTTTTTCAATATAACAAAGTATTTGTCGAGGGTCGAACTCGTTCATAGAAAAATAATAATTATAATAATAATAATATGACGATATAATGCGCATTATTGAGGGCAACTTCCGAAATAGTACGAACTAAAAGTTGACATAGTTCATAATTCTCAATCTTTTTTTTTTGAAAAATAAAAAATTATTATTCGATAGAACACGGTCTCAGGTATACTGATACTGTCTGCGAGCGAATGATTGGCGGCTGGCTGTTAGGAATGCGTTTTCGTCCGCGTAGGTCATTTACTATCACGCGTTCTTGCTCATACATAATACATAGTATGTACGCACCACGGTACGCACAAACATTGCGCGTCAACCGCCAAAGAAACGCTCACGAACTCCACTCCACTCAACATCTCACCTGTACGACATGTTAGGTTCAAGAATTCAGATTTACTTAGCGCGAACGAGATACCACATTTTTTAGCTCAAAATTACAGTTTGGAAACAGAAGATTGAATATTACAAAATAGATAGATTGATACATTTACGGCGCTAGACTATGCAAAATAATCGACAGAAAATTTTTTCCTATGACACTAACTTATAGAGGTACCTTGATAGACGAGCTGAATGGCCGGCCACCCAAGTTTTTGTCAAATAATATACCTAAGTATTCTCTTTTTTCACTTTCCCCTTTCTCACACTTCTGAATAGCCATGGAAACATTATTTTCTGGAATTCAAATTACGACTGATTTTAGAGAGAATTGTTCCAGAAAGATACCATGTATCTGCATGAGCAACCAATTCAAAGTGATCTCATGTTTCATCATCGCAAGTCAACAAAAAAAAAAAAAAAATTGGCAGTATAATACTGGTAAATCAAAATGTAGCATCAAGAGCGGTCTCAGAATCAAACAGTTCTTTCAAAAATAATAATAATAATAATAATAATAATAATAATAATAATGGGGGTGACCCCATGAAATGAGATGCGAATACATGATCACCAGAGATCACTTAGCCTCTCCATTTCTACCCCGCACTCGCCTACACGTGGTGCCCCTGTTAGTACTGAGCAACCTGACGGAAGGTCGCGGTACCCAATCCCGGCGGGAAGTCAGGTCGGTCGAGCCAAAGAGTGTAAGGGGGGTTTAGACAGGGCAAGTACTTGGTGCAACCGGGGAAAGGCCTGCTAAACCGGATAGGAACAGGGACAGGTTACCTATCCTAGGGGCGGCGGCGTAGAGACTCGAGCAGTCAAACACGGCGGCGTCCTCAGCTCTAGTCAGATGAGCTACTGTCAACTGAGGTGTATAAAATAGGGTTACGTACTTCTAGTGCATCGGAGGTTAATGGGTTGCGTACTGTGCATTGCACCTTCACGTCCGGAGACCTCCTTAAGTAGCAGTCTTCACGTCCGATTTTAACCACCAAAAGCCTGCCCGAAGGTATAAAAGGGAATTTTAAAGCAAGAAAAATGGTAAGAACTAGAAGCCAAGCCTCGGAACCAGTCGGTGAAGTGTCGCCACCAACTGGTACGGACCAGAAGACACCACAGGGAAGCACCCACAAAATAAGCCGTGTGGGCCCTGTGAACCAATCGGCAAGGAACCCGCAAACGTCAGTACAGATTGATGCTTCTGACAATGAAAACACGTCAGCCACAACTGTACAAACTCGAGCAAAAAGAATGAAATGGTCAGTCGACCTAAACGAATTCATAATACGCTCATACCTTCAGTGTACACAGCTAGAAACGGACTGTACACTATGGTCAAAAAAAGTGTACCAAAAGTTTTCTGAAAAATATCCAAACATAAATGTCACGGAACAGAGGGTGGCAGATCAAAAACGAGCCATACTAAGAAATGGACTACTGACCTGGAGTATAATTGACAGAATAAAGACAGAAGTTGAAAGGGAGTTGACGGAGGTCGAGTATAAAGAGGATGAACAGCAAGAGGAAAATGAACAAGAACAGATACACCAGGTAGAGCCACTAGAACCGCAAGAAAACACCCAGAATGATGAAGATGGGTCCCAATTAGATAGAGAAATAGAGCAAGAATACGCGAGAGCACAAGCAGAATTCATGGAACACCCAGCACTACATAGGCCAAGGATACCAAAAGTAAGGGAAAGCATAAAAGCCAAAAGAATTTTAAAAGCTATAAATAAGAGCATTGAAAAAGACCTGCAAAGCAGTAATGAAAAACAAATAGATCTATATGGAAAAATCTATTGTGCAGCAGTTGCAGTAGTACGAAGCTTGGGAATGACAGTAGAAAGTGCAGAACAGAATGAATCCCGGCCGCAGAGACAACAGAAGCAACAAAACAAACCCAAAAGGATGATTAGACTAGAGAACGAAGTAAAAGAATTGAGAGCTGATCTAAATGCAGTAACAGCATATAGCCAAATGGAAAACGAAATGAGCAAACGGTCCAGGAAAAGACTTGTAAAGTTGAAGAAGAAATATGAAAAGCATGCCAAATTTGAAAATGAAAACCAAGAAGTAGCTGAAATCCAGAATACAATAAAACAGAAACTGATAACTAAGGCTGCAAAATTAAAAACCTATACAAAAAGCTACCAAAGGAAAATGGATAATATGCACTTCCAATCAAACCAAAAAAGGTTCTACAGAAAATTGGAGGGTGAAAAGCTACAAGCAAGTGACATTCCTACAAAACTGGAAGTTACAGAATATTGGGCTGGCATTTGGTCGAGAGAGGTTAAGCACGACGACAAAGCACACTGGGTAAGGGAGATAGAGAAGAAAGCAGAGCAAGTACAACCAATGCCGGAGGAAGAGGTTACAGGGAGTGAGTTAAAATCAGTCCTCAAAAGGCTGAAGAACTGGACAACCCCTGGACCAGATAAAATCCAAAATTACTGGTATAAAAAGTTGACTGCAACTCACGGCACATTACTTAGGAAAATTAATCAATACATAAATGACCCCAGCATTATACCAGAATTCCTTACCCAAGGAGCGACCTATCTACAACCCAAAAAAGGAGACAGCAGAGACCCGGCCAAATACCGACCGATAGCATGTCTGCCTACAGCATACAAGATATTTACAGCGTGCCTGGCGTTGAAGGTGAGGGAACATTGTTCAAGCAATAATATTATACATGAAGAGCAGAATGGTTGTCGGAAGAACGCGTATGGATGTAAGGAGCAATTAGTTGTGGATCAACTGGTTCTAGGACAAGCTAGGAAAAAGAATAGAAAGTTGTTTACTGCATACATAGATTATCAAAAAGCCTATGATTCTGTGCCTCATTCATGGTTGATAAAAAGCTTAAAGATGTACAAAATACAACCTAAAATAGTGCGATGTATGCAAATGATGATGGAAAAATGGTCAACCATCATCCATCTCAGAGGAGTGAAAAACTCTATTGAAACGGACTTGATAAAGATCCGAAGAGGTATATTTCAGGGGGACTCGTTCAGTCCTCTATGGTTCTGCTTAGCCCTGAACTCAGTGTCGACAATGCTTAAAGAAACGTCAATAGGATTCAACATACGGAACAACCGACAAACAATATTTACTATAAACCATTTGCTATACATGGACGACATGAAGTTGTATGCACCCACAAGAGATAAACTGAACCAGCTGCTACAAATTGTTCAAAATTTCTCCACAGATAACCATATGTCCTTTGGGTTAGATAAATGTAGAATACTGGATACAAAAGGAGGAGCCCAGCAGACTGAAAGTGAAGAGGAAGCAGGATTAGGGAACATCCAGATAGAAGATATGAAACCACATGAGCTATATCGATACTTGGGTACTGAACAGAATAAAGGTACAGAGCATAAAGTAATGAAAGAAGAGCTGAAAAAGAAATTTGTAGGTAGACTTAAACAGATAATGAGAACTGGATTGAACAGTAGAAATATATCCAAAGCAATTAACACGTACGCAATACCGGTACTAACGTACTCATTCGGAATTATTAACTGGAATACCACAGAGGTGGAAGATTTGCAAAGAAGAATCAGAGTTTTGATGGCAAAAAATAGAATGCAGCACCCAAAGTCGGCAGTTGAGAGACTTATAATAACAAGGGACGAAGGGGGAAGAGGAATAATGAACTTACAGTGGCTGCGCCTCAAGCAAATCTCAAATATCAGGAAATATTTTCTGAAGAAAAAGCATACGTCAGCACTACATAGAGCAATAGTGGAAACGGATAACGGTATGACGACGGTGCGGTTGAAGGAACAGGAACAGAGAACAGAGGAACAACAAAAGAAAGAAGCCCACAATATGGAATTGATTGAGCAGTGGAAGAAAAAAGTACTACATGGACGTTACCCTGCTGAACTGGAGGACCAAGAAGTTGACAAAAGAGCATCACTCCTATGGCTGACGGATGGATTTTTGTTCCCGGAAACTGAGGGGTTCATGGTGGCAATACAGGATGGAGTAATAAAAACGAGGAATTACTTGAAATATATAATAAAAGATGATGCAGCGCAGGAAGATAGATGCCGAATGTGTGGGAAGCCAGGAGAGACCATACAACATATAATCAGCGCATGCGAACAGTTAGTAGCGCATGAGTACAAAGCGAGACACGATAGTGTCGCGAAGGTGGTCCATATGGCAATAGTCAAACAGTGGAAGTTGCAGGTCGAAACAGGACCGTACTGGGAATACGAGCCAACAAAAGTGATTGAGAATGATGAAGTCCTCGTAATGTGGGACAGAACAATACATACAAATAAGACCGTTGCGCATAACAGACCAGATATAATATTGAAACATAAAAAGAAGAAAAGTACATATTTAATAGATGTGGCAGTTCCAAGTACTCACAATATGAAGAGCACCATTCGGCATAAGATTGAGAAATATAAGGACTTGGAAGGAGAAATTCAGAAATTATGGCGGACAAAGACGAAAGTGCTGCCAATAGTGGTAACAGCTACAGGGATCATACTAAAAACCACAGTACAAAATATGTTGGAGCTTGGATTTGCCAGAACGGAAATTCGAGCAATGCAGAAAGCGGTCATACTGCATACGACCAGCATAGTTAGAAGGGTCTGCGGCGAATAAAAGTACACGCTGTCTATAGACTTGCTATATTTATTATGGCCTCTATAGACTAGTATACCGGCTGAGGCTGTGACGTAACACATAATAATAATAATAATAATAATAATAATAATAATAATAATAATAATAATAATAATAAAGACTTACAGAACATACAAAGTATTTTCGATTGAAAAGAAATCGGGTCAATTCTTTCACAGTCTACATATATCTTTCCATTTTACTATAACTTCAACAGAACTTTTCACGGTACATGTACCGCCCTCATCTGTATTACTGTAAAGTCTAAACAAAATACTCAATAACTCAAGAATATGAGGTCGAATAATTTTTCCAAGAAAATAAAAAATCCTCCCTCGATTTTTAGAACTGAGAGCTCTTAATAACAGCTTTAATTCTACAAATTAATAATTATTTGTATTATAGGTACTTTTAAAAAATAAATTTCTCTTCTACTTCATGACAGAATACAAAAAAGTAAAAAGGTTGCTCACGAAGTCGACTTTGCGAGAGGAGTTATTATATAAAACTGTCGCATATCCCGCGAAATAATTTCACCAAAAATATCTACGTCTTTAGTGAACATTACAATGTCGAACGAGGGTGCTAAAATTGTTACAATAAAATCCTTTGCACATAATTCGAATAAGACGGAAGTTTCTTATAAGTATCGCGACGTTGTACTCTTAGTTCAGAGATAAGAAAAATTGATGAAAAAAAGTAAGTTTACATCGTAATTCGAACATTGTGGAATCCTATGAAAAAGACTTCGTACAGAGTATTTTCAAATCGCAAGATCAACATTTTAATGGTTTGGAATGACATGACAGTCGATTGTTCATTCACGTGATCTTTTCCATTTACTGTACGATTCATTTCTGGAATCATTATATTCTATCAACTTCTTCTATCAGAGAGTTGACGAAATTTACCGGTATAAAAGGGTAAAATTCTACACGAATATAGAATTTTAATAAAATACTGTATACAACTGTTGGATTGTAGCTCAAAATTAGTTTTGAAATATGGATACCATCTTTTAAGTTTCTTATCAGCGCGAGTCGTCAGGTACGAAAAAAAATTTTCACGAGAAAAACAAAAATTTTCAACTCGGATTCCAAATGAGTGAGGGAGGATGGAAATGAACGGAAGGTAAAAATTTTACAGGAGAGATATTTATTTCAGAGTTCATCCGTCATTGATGATTCACAATGTATATACAGAACTTCTCCCCGTCTTTCTGAAATACATCCGACGAGTTTTTAAAAATATGGATTGATACCGCATAGATCAGATACCAAGAGGACTTGACACCCACGATCAGCGGGGCCAAACCACCCAGCCTACGGGCACGTAACAAAAAATGAAAAAATCGAAACAGCAAGAGATTCAATACGTATTTTATAACGCGCATACCACAAAATAATGAATATCCTATACATATTTGTTTTTGTGGCCCGCAAGAATTTTCAACTTGATGTGGGCCCGGCCCCAGCACCTCCAACTGAGCCATCCTTTACAGTTACACAGAGAACAAAAATTTAGAAAAAGAAAAAAAGTTTGGAAGAACGAGAAGAGAAACAGTCGCGATGGAAAATTGCCGTCGACGTCGTGGTTGGATTATTTATAAAAATCTATTGTTTCGATTAATCTTTCTATACTGCACTCAGAATACTCCTATATAAACGTATTATATTACAGCTGTAGAAAAACTCTACAGCGCAGCACTTACAGTCATTTTTTCCCGTATTATTAGTGTTTAAAGAAAAATATTACAAGTATCAATACTAGCCTGTAAGTGTTCCATATATTTGTCTGGTACTTGTAGTCATTTTCCTAAGATACATGGTGACACCTACCAGAAGATCCAAAGTTTTCTGTTCCTCCCTAATTACTGGTTATGCGTTTTAAATGCTGAGCTATTGAACGTCAGACTTCATATATCTTTGCACTTACTTTCCGCTCTTAATTGATCAATATTACATAATTCATATTCCTTATACAGTATAATCCTGATACCTATCGCTAGTTCAGCTGTTCGCGTACAAAATTTAAAAGAGTGGGTCTAACCTCATTTGGTAAATTTGGGTTCGTGAGATTAATATGCCACTTTTCTGGAACGCCACATCGAGATTCTCAGTTAGCTTTCTTTCTAGCTACCGAAAATCTAAGTTTTTGGTCATAGCGCCGGTTTTAATCTTCTGTTTTACAAAGTTTGTTTTGATAGCTTCACGGTCGAAAGCCATTTTGAAAATCGTTTCAATTGAGATAACCTTAAAGGAGAAATGTTCTTTTTTTTCTTTGTCTTTTTTTTTTTTTTTTTTTTTTTTTCTCTCTCAAGCAGTTGATCCAAAAAGTATTGAGTAGTGCTTGATTTCGCAGTTAGTTTAGAAGGAGCGTAATCGAAAAAGTAAGCGATTTCCTTGCCTCATCATGAATAATATGTATTTACAACTCGTTCAAACAAGATTTCACATTCACACCAAACGCACTGACAGCATGAATTATGTATTCGACCATTTTCTTCTTTCATTCTTCTCTCTCAAATCACTATGCGTGTTCAACTTCATCTTCAATACTGATGGCTGCAATCATTACCATTATCTATGTAATATGTTCTTCTTTGTGCATGTTTTTCTTTCTTTCTGTCTATCTGTCTTGCTTTTTTTATTTTTTCCTTCTTTCCTTCTTTCTTTCTTTCTTTTTTTTCTTTTTTTTTTTTTTTTTTTTCTTTCTTTTTTTTTTCTCAATTCCTTTTATTATCTTTATAGTTTACGCAGATCTTATAGCATTTTATGAGCTAGGTAAGGTGTACCTTCAAATATTGTGCATACGTACTTGTACTGTGCACGTATTGTGATAGGTGGAAGGGGGATGAAGAAACCGTCCTCGATACGCCTTTATTATACATATATAACTAGAGCAAGGATTCCTCGGAATCTATAACATTGTTCTAAGATGAAGTAGAGGAATTCGGATGAGAAATGAGCACGAATCAGGCTAGCAGAAGTTAGTTGTTAAAAGTTTATTTTGACGAAAATTGCCAAAATGGAGTACAAATGCCGCAAAAAGTTCAAGTTTAGCTTCTTATTACGAAGTACCCACTAAAAGCCGCACACAATCACCAACATACAAATAAATTTGATGATCTGAAAGATAAAATGAAGGCAAAGCAACGTTATGTAAAACGCCACATACTATATGACTGAAATTACTCGGAAATGCATGCACCCCGTACGGAGCATACTTCAACGTGGAATTCTAGGGACGGTTAGGTTTACAATTATTGAAAAATGTTCGCTATCATTGATTCAATTACAAGGAATTTTGATTCGTCTAAACTAAATTGATTCAATGATTTTCATCGTAATGCAGCCAATTAATGAGGTGAAATTGTTGATCATACAATATTTTTAAATATTTCAACAGAAATAATAGAGAAAAAAAAAAAAAAGAAAAAAAAACTGGACGTGTTGAAGGAAAATGGCGAACGGCACCATTTTCAGCGTCGAGAATACTTTAGAATCACCTCTTACTGTTAGGTACTGCGAAAAATTTTTTTCCTGTTAGACAGTGAAATATTCATTTTGAACGTCGGTGCGCATAATTTTTGTTCTGTACCTTTTACAACTTTCTCCCGAGAAGGTAATATTTTTCCCAATCTTGCGTCGGATCTATTCCATCCTCAATCAGTGAGATAAGGTGGTCCTCAAAAATTGTAAAAAAAATTTTGTTCAATCTTTTACAAATCTAGCTATTATATGTTTAGCTTGTGTGATCCATACGATTTTCTAATGAAAATGAGAGAGACTATTCTGATGAAATACAATAATAAGTAATCAATAATAGTCGGCTTAAATGTTATTTTATTTGGCTTTAAAAGCAAAAAACCTAAAATACACAAAGATTTTTTCTTCTTTTCTTTTTTATGCAAAAATTGGACAATACTTGAAAACGCATTTTCAAGAAGTAAGTAGGTAACTCAGGAATACGTAGGTACGCGCACCAATTGATACAATTTCAACAATAATATAATATACGTACGTACGTATTATCACTAGCTGCGAATATGAGTTTTTATATAAACTAGGTGTATAGGGCATTGCACTGACTGTTCGTGTTTGTGTAATGTATATTATACAGAGAAAATTTCATTCTCCGTTCATTATGGTAATGATGAAGGTTTGCGAAGACAAAGCAAAATAATAAAGCTTGTTAGAAAGCAAGAGAGAGATTATTTTCGCGATTTTCTAATGCGATTACCGTTTTACTGCCATTTTCATTCCACCAGCAGTTTTTGTTTTCTCGAATGCATACGTAATTTCGTTCATTGTTGTCAAAATTATCTTTGAAAAGTAGAGGAGAATCTCGCTTATCTACCCGAAATTTAAGTACTTGTTTTACGCGCTATTATTATTCCCAAATGAATGGTTCAGAAAATTTAAATAAAACGAAACCTCGTAAATCTCATTTATATATTATATTTTTGACGTTATAGGTACCTACCACAAGATGTGGTGGCAGTTTTCCAGTTTAGCATTTCGAATAATTAATTAGCATCAGTATAGGTCGGCACAGACATACATACAATGAAAATTTTCTACACTCACTGAAGCTATTGTACGCCACGAGTTCGAAAATAAAACGACACGATGATTTATAATGCGATCAAACAATTTTAAGGGTTGTTCAAAAATTCTATGTACAAGTATACAGTATAATATCCTCGCGTATTTGAGTTACTCTCTTTTCCTTCCATTTTCTTCTTCTCGATCGTCCTTATTTTGTTGAAGCTTATAAAGACGTTCAAAGGTTTCATTCCATCTTTTCGTACCTATTTCCTCTCATTCTCATATACATTTTTTCCAAGGCATCTTTTTCAAAATCGAATACACGCACATGATCTAATATTTAAGTGAAATCTATGTAAAATTCACACAACTAAGAATATTTTAGTACAGGACCCATTTTCGAACAGATTATACTGAGTATCATTAGGTAGATTTCATACAATCATTACTTAATAATACTGTACACTGTAATACGTATTATAAAGAAAAGTGTTGAACGAATGTAAATCTGCGTAATTTTTTTTTTTTTCTCGCACCAACCAGTCTTCCTAGATTTCCACCATTTACACAAACGTGTTCCGCATTGCTCGTTTTACTATTCACATTCGAGCAAACGTGTTCGTCAATAAACTGGAAATGCGTTAATGTTCGCACGATGAATTGTTGCCGTAGTCAACATGTTTGGTTTTCCGCCTCGCGCTCATTTTCTCATTTCTAATGATGTGATGAAAGTTTTGTAGATCTCTTCGAAGTTACATTCATTTGAGACAAAAGCTTTTTTCAAATGATTATTTCATAAATAAAGAAAAAGGAGGATGATGAAACAACGAAAAACACAAATTTGTTTTATTTCAGGGCCGTCAAACTAGAGTCCTATAATAACGAGTGAGGACATGGACCGCCGCATTTAGTCCTTACAGCATAAACTTCCCTCTGGCTCTTCCTGTTACTGATAACAATTTATCACTTTTCGAAAATTGTAAAAGAACAACTAAACTAATGCGCCAAACTAAAAATCAAAACTTTACACCATTGAGGAATGCAAAATCACTACCGTATATTAATCGCACAAAATCCTCACCTATGATAGGGAAGTGTAAGGACAAATAATGACGTAACGACTAAATATGGCGACCCATGTCCTCACTCGTTATACCTGGGGTACGCTTACGCAGCTCTCACGACTTCAATTTTGAACTAATTCATCTGATTTTTTGGAATGTTCTTCAGAAAGGTTTGATTAAAAGCGCTATACAAACATAATTTGGATTTTTTTCTTCCACATTTCTTCTTTAATAAGCTGTTGAAGTTGAACAAAATTTAGCTTTTTTTCCAATGCCATAAAATCTTTTCAGAGCCAAATTTCTAAATTCTGCTTTCATAGCGCTCCTAATTAAGCCATCATGAACAACATTCCACAAAATTATGAATTTTAATAGGAAATTCGAATTATGAGAATTGAAGTCATTCCTGACATCAGGGACTACGCACGTATACCAACGTCCAATACACACCCGACAAGCGTCGCGTAGTGACCGGTGCGGTGGTTGATTGAACGTTCTAGGGTATTAGGGAATTGATAGGCAACCTATTCTACACAAATTTTGAGTTCGCCAACAAGTAAAGCACACCCTTAATCAGTTATTTGAACAACAACGAAGAAAAATGAGCGATTTCTCAAGGAGTGTGAAGTTGGCGATACGTGCCAGAGGCGAGGGTCAATATTTGCCTTGAGTTGAGAAATTGCTTTTTCGACCATGTTGCACATGACGTTTTTCTTTACACGATGAAAAAGCGTTTGTTACCCGCGTATATTCATTTCTCATCTAGAGCAAAATATAATATCTACCTGTTGTGTAAAGAAAAACGTTATGTGCAACTCGTCGAAAAAGCGATTTCTAAACTCAAAGCGAATATAAACCCTCGCCTGTGGCTCTTGTCGCCGTCGCTAACTTTGTGTCTCTAAATTCACACTTGTTGAGAAATCGACCATTTTTTTCCTCTCTGCGGATTTTTTCTTCTATTTGCCTCCAGTTTACTCATTGATTATTGTGAAGTTTCTTTTTTTGTTTTTTAAAATATATCCGACCGTAACCTTGTGAACCGGCGTAATTCCATTTTTTCTCCCTTGTTGCACAAATAACCAATTTCTACACGAATTATATAATTTTTTTCAAGAGCGTCGTGTCGGGACGGGTTCTATGGACCCCCGTTTTTCCTTCTCGATGAACCATAAATTTTTTCTTTTCTTCATTCACTGACACACATCGTTGGGCCATGAGCGTGATGATAGACACAGAAAAACATTTTAAGTACGAAAAATTTCAATTTCCCCCCTGCCTCCCCCCCCCCAAAAAAAAATAAAATAAAATAAAACAAATCGATAGTTTTAAAAATACAAACCCCATTCTGGCATTACTAAGAACAATCACAACATTATAAATCTGGATAAGATATCCAATATGCACCGCCAGAGAAGAGACCCGAAAGGGGGAAAAGATACAAGAAATAATTGAGATCACAAAAGAAAGGATTTTGTTCAATTTTGGAAGTGATCTAGAGGAGAATCGCAAACTTTCTACTCTCGTATCTTTGATGAACGACTAAAATATTAAGCTTGTTTTCCCAGGTCCTTTAGTTTATCATTTGTTTCGTTCTCACTTGTACTAATACGTATACGGGTGTACATATACCTGAAGAAGGACGCTGGTCGTCTGAAATTTGTTGTGAAATGAAAAAATATTGTACGAGAAGGTAGCAAAAATCGCTTCTGTTTTAGAATACATACAAAAAAATAAAAAAATAAAAAAATAAATAGATAATAATGAAAACATTCTTGAAAATTTGATAGAATTGAATACACATTATTATACGAGTAATATTTTTAATTTATTCGAGCACACTAAGAGAAGAGTTCGCATTGAGGACAAAACGTTTTGGTTAGCCGGAAATTTTTCAACACTGCTGCACTAGGCAAATGATTTATACGGTCGCAGGGAGTAGTTACCAAATTCTTCTCCAACTTTACTTGAAATATTATTTACGAACATTCTAGCGCTACCTAGCTAGACCCATGTACCGATCTATTTTACAGTACAGTAATAAGAATTCATATTTTCATCGTTCGTTCGTTTGTTGGGTCGTTCGTTGCGTTCGACGTTCCCGCGCCAAGTAAGCCTAACTAACCTCACTTCCACTCCTTCAGCAGTTCAACCTGAGTTCAACGTTGCGAACGTGGCTTTGCGCAGAGCATGTACACACCTATACCTACGATGCAACTGGGAGAAATTCTCGACAACCAAATTGACCTTGAAGAGCGTTGACCTGCCAATTCGCCTTTTTTCCGCCCAACTATACTATTTCCTTCTCATTTTCTCATCTTCCTTTCTTTTTTCAATCTACTTTTGTATGCACATTGAACTTCTTTGTAATCACCATTAATAAACTCGCATTTGCAAAAAATGTGTCCAGATTTTTCCTCGTTATAGGATTTTCATTAAGCGTAGCATGAACTCTGCTCATTGTAACGCCGCGTAATAACAGAGTGAACGTTTTCAATTATTTTTTCGGCGGTTTAAAAATATTTCCTCTAAACTTCTACCATTCGTGAAATTTGCAGAAGAAAATTTTCATGAAAAACCTAACACGACAATATTTTTTTGTTTTTGAGCGCATGGATATTCAATAGCCTGCGGAAATATAATATATTGATGGCAACTAAACGTCACTATTTTATAATAGTAAATTTATAGTAAATAAATACGCGTACACATGAATCATCCGGAAATAATCATTCATTTCCGTACGTACCGTATGTACAGTCTACAATACATACTACAGTACGAAAGGGTGGAGCGAGTATTTCTTTTGCTCCGAAATTCTTGATATACTGTATAGGTATACCGTATACACATGACGTGTAGGTTAGCCAAAGAATACATACACGAATCAATTCTCAGTTTCCAATCGAAAAACGATTGTTGAATAATTTCAAACGAATTTCTCATCAATTATTCATTTTGGTTAAAAAATTCTCTTCTCTGTGACCTCTTTTGCAAAAAGAAAGAAAGGATATGATAAGAGCAAAAGTATGTTAACTATGTGATAGTATGTCAATGAGAAAAGATAATGCATAGTATTTCGACATACTTGTTTGCATACAAGTATGCTAATAACATTTTGAACAATACACTTAGTTATGCTTATTGAACGTGTTTCTTACTTACAAGCCTTCTACACATTTTACTTTTTTCTTTTCTTCATCATACCTATATAAAATAATACGTGGATACTGACTGCACTGCCTGTTCTTTACAGCAACTTTCCTCGCTCTTCGTCTTCCTCTCCCTTCTTTCTATCTCTCGCTTATTTTCTACGTATATTTTCCTATAGTTTGTTTATTCTTTACGAAGAATACCTACCTCCTATACGAGTACACACGTACATACGCGTTTCATTTCTTTAAAAGTGCACTAAAGGTTAATAATCATCGATCTACTAATACATTACTATGTGTACATTAAAGCGATCAGAGAAATTTAATTATGAATCAATTGAGCGTTCAATCGTGTGAAAACTGATACTAGAAAACCCATTCTATTTCGGGCCGACGATGTTCTCTTTACGGCACAGTTTTTTCCTTCAATGCGGTGAAACAGTCGTCGTCGGCTACTGATTCAGATTGACCCGCAGCTCGAAATATTATTCGAACATGAAACATTTAGCAAATCATAAATCCCTGCATGTAGATGTATAGTAGTGTAGGCTATAAAGATGAAAATAAAATATTTAAAAAAAAAAACGATCCGGTGTTGCTGGGAAAAAGAATATTGAACTAAAAAGAATAAAACAAGATTTTAAATTGAAGAAATCTCTGTTGTAACCAAACAGAATTCTAATATACTATTTGATTTATGTAACTGACTGAAGCTGAAAAAAAAGTACATAATAGTGGAATTAATTGTACTGCAACACTGCTGTATCCATCATGAATTTATCAAGGGGCTGTTTCTTCTTCATTTATTAATGTACAGATTTACTGAGTTACAAATTACTACTTATGCATGATCAAGATCAGAATCTGGACGACGCGACAGCAGTGTTGCAGTACAATTAATTCCACTATTATGTACTTTTTTTTCAGCTTCAGTCAGTTACATAAATCAAATAGTATATTAGAATTCTGTTTGGTTACAACAGAGATTTCTTCAATTTAAAATCTTGTTTTATTCTTTTTAGTTCAATATTCTTTTTCCCAGCAACACCGGATTTTTTTTTTTTTTAAATATTTTATTTGAATTATTTTTTAGTTAGGTGACAATTGGTCATTTTTAGAGGTTTTACAGGCTCGTGCTACGCACTCGCGGCGCGCGTTGATTCATGGTGACTAATATTTTCTATTTTGTGAATATTTACCGACCCGGATTTATTTTTTCGAAAATATTTCCTCTAATTGAAGTCTAAAAAGAAACACAAGAACACACATAAGATTGTATGCCTTGTAACACCTACCCGCACGTGAAGTGCAGTATTCAATCGGCAATGCAAAGTGGGAGGAGTTTCAGGAGTGTGGTGGTAAGCAATGTAATACGACGAAATACGACGCGTCGCTCAACGTGCACTGATATTCTTCTTACGGGTGAATACGAGCAGACAAATTTGTGTAATTTCTCGACGAAATATGCTTCAAATTTTATCGTTCAACAGCCTATAACACTCTACGTTCAAAGACGAATCCAACAAAAAAAAAATGAAGACTCTAGGTGCTCTAGGAAGCGAGATACGAGGGTACAAGCCAGTGGATAGAAAAATAATAAAAAAAAGAAAAAAGAAAAAAGGAAGGTCCGCTGTCAAACACATACCGGTGGTGTGGCGCAACACCGGAAAAACGAATTTGTGACCCGTTTTTGGTACGGCTCATATGAGACAAACTACTCTAGGTAATTGAGCATCAGAAAAATTGAATTGACCATTAAATTACCCTTCCTAGGCCAATCTATCGTACATTATCCGTTTCAAAATCGAAAAAGATTGATGTAAAAGTCGATAAATTTTATCAATATTAAAAATTCGAATTTCCATTTTGTTTTTGTTTTTTTTCAATTCTTTCTCTTAATTTCTTTCTACAAATAGCTTTCGTACGTTTCTAAGGGTAAAAATAATAATAGCCTACATATAGGCTAAGTATCAGAACGAGAAACAAGTTCATATACTGTACATCGCACGATCAAAAGAATGAAACGCGCGATGAAAAATGATTAATGCTTATTAAAATTTCCCTGGTATCTTCAATCGAGCGCAACAAATACAAAATCGTTTCCCAAATTTGTACGTAAAACTGATAATTTCTTTTTTCTACTTTTCGAAAGTGCACGTGATAAATAATGTGAATGAGCGGGAAATCCTTAAAAACGCGTGAATTATGCAAGACAACGTACTTTTTTGTTTTTTTTTGTTTTTATGAAGAATGAATGAGAAATGATTTACGTCACTTAAAAGCAAAAGACCGTCATTATTTAACACGCGTTTAAACAGGAATCGAATAAAAAAAAAAAAATACTTTTAGCCTACAAGGACAAAATTGCACACAAGGAGCAGCAAAATATCAGTCATTCATTTCTTGATGTGCAGTTTCGTCTAGAATTAGTCAGTCGTTTGGTGCTTTGTTTTTGTTTAGCATAGAAAGTAGTAGGTACCCAATCAAATTGGTAATAATTTTTTCATTTCATATAATGTAGTGTCATCTTCTTCTTAGTGCGTTGATTGACCCATAGTAGGATGTGATACAGCAACTTCGATAAATAACTTACTTCACGAAGAAGTCGAGTCTCACCATCAGAAAAGTAGGTAGATCAAATCAATACGAAGCTTATATCGCTGTATTCGAACTTAGTGGTACTCATCATAACGCTCGCTTACCTGTGAACATACGGAATATACAAAATTCATGAGATTCATTGAGCCCGCATAAATTTGACAACAATCATATGAAAATAAAGAAAATTTTTGTCATTTTTTAAGCACGAGTAGCGGAGTAAATTTTTCTCAAGGGGAGGGGGCAAAAATTTTTCGAAAAAAATTCAGAAAATTTTTTTGCAATAGTATTAGAAGGGTACAGGGAAAGAAGGAGGAACGTCCAAACGAAACGAGCTGGACCATTGGATCGTTTGCACCTCTCAGGAGAAACCATTTCTCCATCTCGTTTCGTTCGGACGTTTCCCCTTCTTTCCCTGTACTCTTCAATTTTTTAAATAAAGTACTTCTTATGGTCAATTGTTGGTTTATACATAACTTCAAGGAAGGAAGTCGTCGATGTTCGATCTACGCTAAAACTGCGGAGATAAAATTAAGATAAAGTATAATTTTCGTCTCTTCAATTTTTTTTGTAGTGCCGAAACGTAACCTACTTTTTAGCGGAGAAATGAATTCTCGGTAAAGTGCTCGCGGCGAATTTTAACTAAAATTTGGCGGCGAAACGTATGGCACCTTTTCATTCCGGATTACAAATAATTGTACATATGAGAAACGCTGGTGATCCCATCAATATGTTCCTTCTTGACGCGACTTTTTCGCAATTGATTTAATAGGGATACGTACTAGGTACCAATGAAGAAGTTTAAAATAGTCGTATACACGAACGGAAGCAAAATACATCAATACGTGCTCTAAAAATATGCCTTTGAAAGTGCGAACAAACGATTTTCCTTCTCTTATCTTCAGCCACCTAAAAACATTTCTAGGTCTGAGCAGAACACCAAAAACAAGAAAAACCATAATTGGGACCGGGCAGCGCTATAGCGTCGCGCAAAAATTTTCGAATTTTTAAAATCTTCCGAAAATATTACCATCTGAAAGGAAATTTTCCGCTCTTCAATTTTGTTCCTTACAAGTACACGTCTAAATTCATTATTTGCGGAGATATTTAGGGAAAACTAAAAAATCACCTTTAGTTTTGAGCCACGATCACCTGTTCGCTTATCAGTATTTTCTATGTATTTTACACAGGCGACGCTAGCGAATCTACAATATGCCCGGTTCAAATATTCTCAAAATGTTACAAAATTTGAGAAAAAAAAAAAAAAAAAAAATGCTCAATATTTAATACCAGAAAGAATGGACAAAACAGTGTTTCAATGAGACATTGATTATCTTTGTATAGGTAGCCGAGGAACAAGAAGATTTTAAAACAGAATACTGCAATTCCGTAACTCGAATGGCCGCATCAAATGCTACAATAATGAGAGAGGAGAAACTATAAAATAGCACGCTATATAATGAAGGTATTACGAAATGACTGATTCGTTGACAAGTCAATATAAATGGCGATATGGAACCGTTTCAATTGTACAGAAGTTATAGATGAACGATTATAATAAAACTAGTTTATATTTTATTTATTTGAACGCCTTTACACTAATTGTCATGTACAAGTACTCGTAGTATCGGTACGTTTTTCATGGATCGGTAAAACATTTACGTTCCGCAGTTATATAAGCGCGTACACATAACTCAAATGGTATCAAGATTCAACCGACTTATTTTTCCTTTCTCTTTTATTTAGATTTTTCTTAATTTTCAACCAAATTCGCAGAATTTTGAATTTGCGCTCATATAGAATCTAATCAATACACACTTACGGCTTATTACCAAACTCGACTTCAAACGCCCCCCCCCCCTCCCCCACAATACATCTAAGCCTGGCCTGGCCTGGCCTGATGTAGGTTCGCCGCGCCGCACAGCTGATTAGCATTGCGAATGGAAACGTGCCTACGTGTTTCTCTTTAAAAAAATATTGTTTTAATTCAGTTTTTATTGCCCATCAGAAGAAAAAATCACAAAATTATATACCACAAGCATACGAAGTAATTATATTAAGACTTATACAAAAGCAACAGCCCGGAAAAAAAGAAGGGATCGACCAATTTAATTATTTGCTAAAAATATTTTAACCGTTCTAGTTTTGCTCGATTTTTGAAAGTAGCCTCCAAACGTCGCAAATCCGTAAATCGTATAATACATAAGTTACTTCTCATAAAAGATACGAATTTATTTTTTTTCTTTTCTTTTCTTCAAAGAAAGAAGGCACTTAACCTGTCATTATGAGATTCCTCGTGCCAATAGAACACAATCAATTACGGAAATTCGTTATTATTTTTATCTTGAATACGAATTGCTTTCTTTTTATTGGGTTTTAAAAACGTTGTTTGAAAATTGCACGGTTTTTCCCTGTTAAGAAATTAGAGTCGTATTATTTATTGAACAAATCAAAAACTCAAAAAGTTGCTGTCACTCTTTTGAATAATATCTCTTGCAAAAATAACTGATTAACCCAACTACATCACATCAGCACGATCACGCATACAGAACGTGAGATTACAAATGACACAAATTCTTTGCTCTCATTTTGCGCTTAAAGAGATCATGATCATAATCACGTGGTGGTTATCTAGACTGGAAACGTTGCAACAAACAACAATACAATGACGATTACAGAGTGATGAAATTCATACTTCAAGTGTCTGTGTGTGTGTGTGTGTGTGTGTGTGTGTGTGTGTGCCCTTATTAAATTTATGTAATTTTAGATGAAGAATTCATGTCTGAATGATACCGTGCTGGAATCGAAATATATAGTCATTCTGGCAGACTCTCATTCGCATTGCAGTTCCTCAAAAAATCAACCTCGTTAACAAAAGTCGATAGCTGATTGAAATTTTTGTTTTATAACTCACCAAATTACCACCATATCTAATATGATGGCAATAACGCATTACTCAATAATATAAGTAGCGTATTTTTAAATACATTTATTCGTTTTATACCGCTCGCGCGTAATTTGCATAATTCATCGATGCACGAATTAAGCAAAAATTTTACAGTAGTGCACGCAGTCAACAATCATTTTACTTTGTACTTGATGCGCGCGTTGAGCAAAACTTCTGCCGCGGGATCGCGTAGAAAATCGCTGAACGCGCCAACTTCACATGCGGATAGAACGCATACAGCTATACTATACTAGTCGCGGCGCGGCGCGGCGCTCAGGAGTACATTGGATGCGCACAACTACTGAATTGGCTCACCAGAAGGCCACTTTATCGACTTAAGGCAATATGTACCTCTAAATAATTATTGTCTTTTACCTTCGATATTAAGACGTTTCACCGGTCACGGAATACAAACGGTAAAGAACCTACGAAAAACTCAATTTCCAATAATCACAATATTGCTAATTCAATACTACCGTCTCCTTGGTTTGCTGTTGAGTTGAGTTGCCAACTTATCCTTCTCGTCTTTGAACTTTTATTCTAATCTCATAAAATCTTTCAATTCACTTTTTTGCTAATTCTACTCCGTTCCAAATTTCACAATTTAGAGAAAAAAAAAAAAAAAATGGTAGCTGGATCAGATCATGAACTCGAGCAATATAATCAGACATTACAACTCTGTTTTGCAAGACTAATCTCTAACGGATCTCATCATTTTATACTTTCACTTTAGAGTTTGGAGCCAAAAGGATATTCAGAGAGTAACTAGACGATGAAACGTCTTGCCCAGCATCATACGGCTAGATGAGCGGTAAACACTTAATTACTGACAGTATGGGACGACAACCTTAGACCATGCCAGAGGTACTCCGCAAGCATAGTAGTGAATCCCTGAGCAAAGGAAATGACAAGAAAGCACATAAGAAAACAAGGGGCGCTATAGATGGCGCGGGTGTACGGTTTGTTTCAAGGCGACAGTAGGAGTCGAGAGGCCATTTATTTTTATATTACAGAGGAAAACTGAAAAATTAAAGTCTACTCATGAGGAAAGCTTCGAGAGTATGAATGATGCGGCCATGTTGCTGTGAGATTTTATTTATGAATGTTTGATTACAAAATTTTTCAATATTTCATTAAGTAACGAGGGTTTTCTTAATTCAAACTTTGTTTTTTTTTCTTCTTCTTCTTCTTCTTCTTCTTCTTTTTAGTTCAGCTATGATAATTAATATTGATTCAACCAACTTTGTCAGCAACATCGGATATTTCTATTTTTTTCAAAACTACCTTATTGCCGCAACGAGAAATTTAACACAGCGCCGTGATGTTTCTCATTTTCTTTTTCAAGAGTATCTTTTCTAAGGCGAGGCCCCAGCCCCTTCTTACACTCGAAGCACTGTAACCTGTTAATAGCGCATTGAGATGAATCTCTTCTACATTTCATCATTCGTAAATCTTTTCATGATCAGGTTAAGATAGATTCCAACAAGTTTTTATCTCGTTGTCGTAAAATTCGAAAAATAATTTCTAAAAAACGAACTCACAACGCCAGAAGAAGGATTCTTTCGAACAATATTCAATTTGAGTGTAGCGAAGACTAAAGGATTTTTATCAGAACCTTAAGTGGCCGAGAATTTCATTTCCACATTACAATGCCACCGTAACTGAAACATAACTTTATTTATACTGATGATTTTCCTTTACGAATTTTTAAGAGATCATCGTACATTATTAGTCGAAAATTCATTTCCACGCATTTCAGAAAATGTACGTAAAACGAAGCTGCGATTGTTCAGATCTTCGTTTTCCCCGAATATTTCATCGTCAAACTAATATAGTGGTTCGTTATCAAGATTTACAAATTCGCGTATCGATCGTTCGAAAGACCCAGTTTGCCTGGTCGTCGATTTAGATACACGGCAATTCATCTTTGCAGGAGATAGACTACAAAGAAGATAATATTGATCTTGCCTTATAAGCAAGCACTCGGAGTTGAATGATGGATTTTAAAAGTAGCGACGACAAATACAAACTGAAAAGATTTACTTTATCAAGCCTCGTCCCGAAAGAGACGTATTTGAAAAATTTTAAAATAGAAATAAAATTAACGATACGCGAAGAAGAGAAGAGAAGAGAATGAGAGAAAGAAAGAAAGGAAGAGAAATAGCACTGGGATAGAAACTCGGGGAAAAAAAGAATAAATGGAACAGAGAACACCATTGGTATAAAGAAATTGGTGCTATTCATACAGTCAGTCCTCTTCTTTGTACACAGTTCTGAGTTAGCATTTATTTCGTTTCAAACTTCATAATCAACTAATAAATATGGTAATTTCGTACTTGTTTTCAAACAAACAGCTAGTTTATAAATATGGCGGATTTCTCTGTTGTATTACCATCATTAATATCATTATTATGCATGAAATAGCAGTATTTTCATTCATATTAATATTATCGTAAAATTAATGGACAAACGCGAGTATAGCAGTGGCGCGGTGGCCAACAACAGAAATGTATTGAAGAAAAGCGGACGACGCAGAGAAAAATTCCAACGTACTTAGCATAGAAATTCTTCAGACTCGAGCAAAAGAAAACAAACTTTTCGAACTAATACGTTCAGTATACATATACAACGTTACTTCCATAATTAAAAAAGTTTATTCTTCGAAAATATGCAACTCAACCCGGTGCGTCTCTCAAGAAAAAGTAATAACAGATCCTTCCCAATCTATTCTTGATTTCGAAAAACTTATCTACGCAGATAAAAATCGAACTATACGTATAAGGTACTGTATGTTATGTAGTAGCGTGCTGAGCTCGAATATTTCACGAGTTTGATGAATTAAAAACGACTCAACTTGTCAGCAGAAGACGATTGTAAAACCGAAATAAATGGAAAAAGAAATACATATAGGTAATAGTACATTTCTAAATGAGGGGCGATAAGTTCAATATTGACCGATTTTCCGTGACGCTGACGTCAACATCTTCGATTTTGGTCGAATGCAGCTTCTTTTCTGCCGCTGGCTTTGGGGCAACCGTTTCCGAATCCTACAAGAATACACAGAGAACGTTTCGATCATTCACCAGCATTCAAAAACAAAAAGTAAACTAAGAATTTAAATTTCGCAAAACTCCTATGTTCTGGATCATCTTTATTACATAAGAAACATCTTGTTTTTGAATATCTGTAATTCTGTATGTGATCGAACTCTTCCCTGTACATTCTTATGCGGGCATCGACATCATGATTGGCCTAATAATCTTAATATCGGTTACAAATATACGAAAGACAAATACTTACGTGCGGGGGTAATATTAAGGGAGGAGGAGGAGGAGGATTGTTGGTAAATGGAAAACTCGAGCGAAAAATTTAGATCACCTTGTCGGGATCCGGACCCAAGATCTTTCGCTTTCCGGGCGACTCTATAGCTCACAATAATCAACTTTGTGCCGTCATAAAGGGATCAGCTTACACGTTGTGACACAAGAGCAGCGAGTAGATTAAATCGAACGAGTCGTGCAAAACGTCGCTCTTGCCGTTTTTCTTGATAGATATTTTTCCATACGCACGCGTGGAAAAAGAAAATTGAAAAGAAGCTCCATCGAGGAAAGTAAAACCGCGGAGAAGAGTAACAAAGAATGGAGAAAAGAAAACAAACGGCCCCGTCACCCCGGCCCCCCTATTTTGTAATTTGCAATATTCCTCAACGGGGTTCGTTTGTGCATCGTTTGTGCATGTAAGTGCTGCAAGTTTCATCATCTGTGCTTCATTTTTTCTAGTGAAAAATGCCGCGTCACGTTTGGGGGGCTGTAATGACGATAACCCTCCAATAACATGTAACTGCGCAAAATACTCATTTATTCGTTTGTGCATCGCTTGTGCATGTTTGTGCGCTACATTTCATTGTTTGTGCTTCACTCCTTCTGATAAAATTGTGAGAGGGGCTGAGGAGACGCTAGCCCCCCCCCCACCACTTCATTGAAAAAAATAATTATGGTGATTATGGAATTGATTGCAATTTGTTTGTGCATGTTAGTGCTTCATGAAATTATGTTTGTGCTCCTGCTCCCTCACAACTACTATGATATACATTATTCCTCGAAAATGGGGGGGGGGCACAGTGACGCTATCCCCTCCATATATGAAAAGTTAGCACAAACAGTATGTAATCGTTTGTGCATCGATTGTGCATGTTAGTGCTTTACATTCCATCGTTTGTGCTTCACTATTTCTGAAAATATTGTGAGAGGAGATGGGGAGATGCCAGCCCCCCTCCTCACTTGACCTGAACATACAATATCATGATGGAATTGATTGTAATTTGTTTGTGCATGTTAGTGCTTCATGAAATCATGTTTGTGCTCCTGCAACCTCACAACTACAAAGCGTCAGTGTGCCCCTCTCCCCATTTTCTAGGAATAATGTATATCATAGTAGTTGTGAGGGAGCAGGAGCACAAACATAATTTCATGAAGCACTAACATGCACAAACGACGAGCTTCAAATTTCCACTTCATTATATGTGTTGGAGGCATACAAGGCTGTGTCTCTCTGGCCCCTCATCTTATATCACTCTGTCGAAAAGAGCGCAAACGATGAAATGTGAAGCACTAACCTGCACAAACAAAAAGCAATCAATTCCTTCATAACCTCACGTTTTTCAATGAAGTGGTTGGGGGGGCTAGCGTCTCCTCAGCCCCTCTCACAATTTTATCAGAAGGAGTGAAGCACAAACAATATGTAGCGCACAAACATGCATAAACGATGCACAAACGAATAAATGAGTATTTTGCGCAGTTACATGTTATTGGAGGGTTATCGTCATTACAGCCCCCCAAACGTGACGCGGCATTTTTCACTAGAAAAAAATGATGCACAGATGATGAAACTTGCAGCACTTACATGCACAAATGATGCACAAACGAACCCCGCTGAGGAATATTGCAAATTACAAAATAGGGGAGCCAGGGTGACGGCACCAAAACAAACACGCGTCATCGGGAAGAAGATCACTTTCTCTATACCAAAAACGATTGACGAAAGCGCACTTTTTATGCATATTATGTATAGAAATATATTTTTGGATAATATTTCGATGTATCGTTTTTCTCTTCTCCGCTTTTTTCGCACAGTTTTCTCATTCTCGTATACATAAACTTATTTACACAATCGGATGAATTACAATGTATGTACTGTCAATACGCTTCAATTTTAACAACAACTATAATACCTAGTATACAGTATCAGTATACAGTATATGTGTAATAGACAAAGTATAATGATAATAATAATATTATTTATTTTTATTCCCTTCCACTTCGCCGTGGCTTGTGTTGGCTGTGCTTTCATCTCCATTATTTTTTTTATAATTTTTTTTTTTCTTCTTTTTCTTTCCAATTTACATCCTTATAGCTACTACCATAATCATGTTGTAAGTTTACGTGTGCGTCGGTCTTTTCAGTTCTTTTCTATTCTATTATAGGTAGCACTAGGTCGTATCACTTATTGTGTAGTTCGTTATTATAAATATACTTAGTATTCATGATTATTTTGTGCGCGCGAAAATGATATTACTGTATTTCAAATGATGACGAAAAATAGTTTAGCTGCGCGACGATTTGGAAGACGAAGAAATTAGTAGTGTACAACATAATTCATCAATTTCAAAGAAACTAGGCCCATTCTTCAATAGGATAGGAGTGAATTCACGTCCAGTATTCAAGCTCGTAATGTAACTCGGCAATTGGATCATATCCTACCGCAGCATCAGTCGCATTAAAAAGATTCTACGTAAAGTATTTTTGTAGCCTATATGATCGAACAAGTGGAAGGACGGTATACAGTGCAGTGAACGTATTATTCTTGAACGTCCGACTGGATGGCATACTATACATAGTATAGTTTGCTGCACAAGAAACAGTTGCGTCGCGTCGCGGCGAGTGCGGCCTGAAGTCGACATTGCATTGTGCCGATAAGATGCTATATACTGGCCGATTCGACAGACTCGGAAACAAAATATTATGCTCGACTCATAAATATTGCACATTGTACATTACTCCAAAACGCACCGAAAAATAATAATTACATACCTCTTTTTTGATCGGGAGGCTGAGGAGGCCGTGACGTCAGTGCCTTCAGTCTGCATAATATATAGATAATATAAAGTTCATATACACATATTATAAACTTCTGTGTCGTATATAGGAATCGGAATGTGTTCCACAACAGGGGCTAACTTGAGTGCGCAGTACGAATGTACTCTCTTCAGTATAGTGAGTAAAGTCCGATGCGATTTTGCTACAATTAAATACCTACGACCTACGTACGGATAGATTGAGAGTGGGACAATTGTGTGAGTACAATTGTAACTTTTCATAGAGCAGAAAGAAAATAAACTCGACTATAGAATTGAACTCGATTAATTTAATTACGTAACTTCTACTCGATGAATATGGAGCACCATTCGTATATTTCACAATTTGTGAACTGAGAATGATGACGAATAGAGTGTACCGTTTGTTTGTTTGAGCAATATTGAAGAATAAAATTGTCGGTGCTCGATAAAATTATCGCTCATCCATCAGTAAAACACAATGCGACATTCTAGATTTTGGAATCATAATGATGAAGCTATTCTTATACTGTACCTATAAAATATATACATCATTAAGTACTATAGAATATACAGTATACTGTATACACGAAGTGAACAATCAAAGGATAGGCCTGTATACGTAGAAAAATAGGTATAAAGCTTTGCAATTTTCGCATTTTCAGCGCGACGGACCCGAATAGAAAACAGATGGATGGAAATTTAATATAATCGAGAAACGAAATCTTCTAGAAATATTCATATAATAAACTAAAAATCATTTCTTTCTATACACATATACACTAGCTGACCCGATACATTAAACCGACGTAAACGAAAAATCAACATAAAAGTATGAAAATTTGTCATACTAAAAACATGTTGTAAATTATGGGTAAGTTTAGCAGAGATTGAGACCTTTAAACAAGATCTGAAAGCGGCCTTTTTTTTGGTACCTAATACTGCAGTATATGCGGAAGAAATTTCTTCATAAAAAATCATTCCGCGAAACTCTCGGAACGTAACAGTCTTAGTAATTCAAATGTACACGAATCATAAAAGTACAACGCAACGCAATATTACGTAGAGAGGGTCGAAAATCGGAAACATATCAAGGGTAAAATGAGAACGAAAAAAAGCGTAAAGAATGTTCAAAAAAGTCAGACAAATTGGAAAAAATGCAAACATTTCTCATTCTCAAGACAGATGTACGTAAACGTATTTTATGCTATTGGTATTGTTTTATTTACAGCAATCAACATCTAAGGTTATTATCGCCGACAATGATATCAATGGGATAAATTAAATACTGTCTTACTACTGTACGAATTGATTTTGCGTAAAATAAGAACATCTTCTTCACGGTTTCTTCTGAATCCTCTAAGCGTAGGGTATTTTATACACGACCAGATATTTTTTCAGCGTCAATTAAACCGATTAATAAATGGTTACTGCGGGAGATCATTTCCGGAACAATAATCCCAGTATTGATGAAATCGTACGTTAATCGTAAAATAGATGCGAATGGTAAAAATAGTAATGATTCATTCAATTTCCCGGGCCGTAATAATCTCGAAATACAGTACCTAGTAAGTACATAATATTAAATCGCGAAAGAAGTGATATTTTTTGAAGATTTTCATTTGCATCAATCATCATGAAAACATACCAAAATATAGGACGATTCAGCCCATTTTAGAAGTGTATTCGAACAGAGGCCTTAATTATTACGAGTAGCTCCGAAAAAGTATCTAGGTAATTTCAAAAAGGTAATGGTAATATACGTAATTAAGACTCGTCGTTCGCTTCGAAACGTTTCCTCATACTTTTTTTCTAGTTTATCTCTCTTCTACTCGTACTTACGAACAAAAACGCACACGAACATGCAGAAAATTTACGCACATATAAACACCACGCTTGCATAGACGAAACTTTCAAAGTAGGTATAGGTATACTGTACCTACAGTAGATCAATTCACGAAGATCAAAAAAATGCGTGAGTATCGTGTATATAGGTACCTTCGTAAGGCAATATTATAATTAAAATGAAGAGAAGAGTAAAGCGAAAAATACGAAACAAGGAGCGTATTGTTACCTCGCAGTATGTATATAAATTTTATGAATTTTTCAGTCTCAAGAGCGGGAGAAACCTGTTTTTTAGAGAGCAAACAATGCAGTAATGTGTCGACCCTACCTACGAAGAGAAATTTAATGAAATCATCGTTCGACGAGTTGATAATTATTTGTTTAGTTTTTCAATTTTCCATTACTCTGTTTCTTGAAATTAAAGTAACACACATAACTGGATGGAATACTCGAGAAATTATTATACGACGTAGTGGAAGAGTTACTTGATCAATAATCAACGGTAGTCGGATCAATTAGCGCGCGCTTTGTATAGGTTCAAAAAACAGCGCGGGCAAAGAAACACAAATGGAAGAAATCCTTCTGTTTTTACAATCATCGGATATTATCTCAATTATTTATATAGCATATCTCGTCCCAAGTCTTGATCAATTTTACAAAGTATTTCTTTTCCTTCCACTAGGAATTCAATTTCATTATCGAGACTTTCCGGCCATTTCCCTGTAAGCTATAGTCCGCGGCAATACATAATTACAGTCTTCTGAAACTCCACTGAATTGCAGAATATGATTCCGAACTGCCCGGTCCAATTCTACGTACTGCACGTTACGGTATAAACGCAATAATTGAACATCAATCTCACATCCAGCGCAAGTAATTTGACGATTTATTTTTCACACTCTTGTTCCGGCCGGGCTTCTGTCAAAAGATTTGTTGCCTTCAGCATAGCGAACAAGAGATGAGTCTTTGCTGTAAATTATTGCATTCTATAGGTATGATTTTGGATGCTGAAACTTGGAAAAGCAGTGGTTTTCTTTCCTCGCCACGCACTCGCATTCGTACTAGTCATATTTTGTGTAGCGTCAAGATAGCAAGAAACATGGCCCTATAATCAAACAAGAAAACCCTGATGTTGAGTTTGGAATAATTTACTCGTACTTACTCGTACAATACCCACAATTATAAGGAAAAAAAAAAAAAAAAAAAAAAGAAAAAGTTTACGCGACAGCATTATTTATTATCGACTTTTCATCTCTAAATTTAATTACCAATCTGGATTCAACTATATGTACTCGTAGTAATTAAAAATTATACGCGTCTATGATCTAGATCCATCAATCACTTTTGAACGTGCATTTTAAAATTTTCAATTTTCTCTATCATATATTGTTTTTCTTGAGAAATTCTTCCAGCCAATAGATGCTATCTTTAGGATGTATACAAAACGATTGAGATGACTTATAAATCGACTTGATTTATTTATACAGTATAGTATCTTCAGAATTACTCGAAAACCATTCATTTGAATGAACCAAAATTTTTTGTTGAGAACAAGGGTTAAATATATTGTAACATCATGCAGTCATAAGAAGACGATTGGTTGGATTGTTTCCGAGACCGATCAACAAGAAAAAAAATCACAAGCATAACTTCAGATACATGACTCTAATTTGACATCTGAAGAAAATCCACTTATTAGTTTTAGAGGAGTTGAATTGACAAAGAAAGCGTTATAATTAACAAGAAAAATATACTGTACAAGCAGAAAAGCCCGCCCTCTAAACGGAACCTTTATACGTATCTGAGCCAAGCCTGTAATTCCTTCAAGTTCGACGGTCCCTTGTTTGTCCAACTACTCACTGCACTGTCAACTGTTGCCATATCTATTCTCTGATCTCTGCCCGTTCTCGAAAGGTCCTCCCCTCTGTTCCCCCAATCTTGATGGGGCTCACAGACTCTTACAAAGAACACTAGACAATATTTCTACGTGGTCGTCGGAATTCGGATTCCAATTTTGTTCAAGAAAAACATCTCTAGTCATCTTCCACAAAAAGAAAGCTTCTCTATGTATTCAACTTCAAAATTAAAATCGCAAACTCAACAAAACTTTTACGAAATTATTATGAGTTAGTCACAACATTAAATTACTAAAGGCCAAATGTGTACGTGCAATAAGTGTTCTGAAATACCTCTCCCATCACCGTACAAGATGCAACCGAAAATTACTTTTGAATGTATACAAAAGTCTTGTTCGATCTCGGTTGGATAATGGATCCCCTATCTATAATCTAGCTAGCGCGACTACTCTATCGCTATTTTAGGTTAGAACAATCCGAACCTCATCGCTCAGACTCGTACTGAGAGCATTCAGAACGAGTCCAAACCTGAGCTTATGCGCGCGCAGAAGCGACTGAACCGCCTCTCACTGTACGTCGAACAATACTCTCTACAAACCCTCTAGTTTCCATAACTCAATTCCCACAATCTCGATACACAAATCCATTTTTTATCACATATTGATCCGGTCTTTTCACGTCAACCACACAAACATATTCTCACTCACTCAGAATCCTCACTTTCTCATAAACTCAAAATTCAAGCTTCCCCCTCCCCCTCCCCCCCTCTTTCCATAATTTCGGCCACTCTCGCGTGGCTTTTCACCCCTCCGAACATTCGACTAGACCATACTGAAGTACCTAAAATTGATGAATCAGTTCATACAAAAATAAAACTCACCAGGATTGTTGTACAGACATTCTAAAAATGCTAAGTAAAAATGAAATCCACCGTGACACAGAATTTGGGGAGTTAGCCTATCTGTCAAAAGATCACCTGTTACACAAGAATTGAAGTGATTAGATGCCCTGTGTTCACAGATAACTCTTCATATGTATCTCAAGTCGTAACGTGACGACCAAGTACCCGTTTGTTCGGAACTTTATTTATTCATTTTTTTTTTTCGCGGATGCTTAGGGGTCTCTTCGCTTGCCGAGGCATTAACCCTCCCCCTCCCCTCTACCACACCCAAAAATAGTTCGAATGACTACCTACTGATTCCTGCCCGTGCAACGCCGTCGATCCGCAGAAAAAAAAGATACGCGCCAATATACTATTCACTAGAAAAAATGGTTCAATTTATATTATATAATTTCTATTTTTGGGGTAAAATTGATTATTTTTTTGCAGAGCTGCGCGTCGGAACTATTTTATAGTCATTCAAACTTGACTGCAGAGTTTTGTTTGAGAGTATTCTACAGCAATAAGTTAGATATTAATGTATACTGTACAGTACAGTAGTATGTACGAATTAAGAGTCTTTGAACTGAGTACCACAGCCGATTCACAGTACAGTATACTATTATCAGAACAATCATGAATGAGGAGTACATACGTTTGCAGGAAAAGAGAGAAGGAGAACCTTATAACGTACACACACACACACACACACACACACACACACACAGTTATTCGAGTGACAACGATGCGATGCGAAGAGAGAAGCGAAAGGAATGTGGGAATCGTGTCACGATTAATTCTCATTTCCGCCTTTCTCCGATTACGTCCTCCTCCACTTCGACCCGTGAGTGCGCTCTTACGAAAACTTCCAACGTTATCATCATCAATCCATCATTTCGTTCGAGACTATTGTATTTTCCCGCGTCCCGCATCCCGCATCCCCACCCGCTCAAAGTTATTAATATAATTTATCGTTCTTGTTTCTTTCGTTGCCTGGTTTGCTTGTCTGTTTTCTAAAAACTAACTTCGAATTAAGGACGTACAGAGAGAACGTAGTCCATTTTGTAGGGCGAAGCTAAATCGAAGTGTTCGAGTAGAGTACCGCGCCGCCCGCACCACGCGCGTTCTCGTCTTCTTCCTTCTTACTTACGTTTGCGTCGCGTCGCGTCGCAACGTTCGTTGAAATAATGAAAATGGACGATAGAAAATATTTCGTATATTATTTCTATTTTAACTACGTTATGCGCGTTACATTCAACTTCTATACATAAGTAAAGTTTACCGACTAGGGGAGGAGAAACGCGGGCGGGCGCGCGGGCGATGCCGTGCGGAAAGAAGGAACTTGTCGAACTTCAACTGCTATTCGCAGATCGATATTGACTTTCGTGCGAAAATACACCGAAAGCGAAGAGGATGGCTCAACTTAGATACGAATAGCAAATACAATATGCCAGTATATAATTAAATACAGTATACTCATTACAGATACTCATCGCAGATATTCGAGCCAATAATATAAATAGTGAATCTTTATTGCTTACAGCAGGTGCAGCACAAATCAGCCCGAAGATACACTGCACTTTACTCAAATTCTAGCAAAAAATTGAAATTATTTGCTTGAATATAGAATGATTTCCCAGCAGTGACGTATACGTGGAAAATTAGATAACATTTGCAAGCTGCCACTCTGATGTTCCTTTGTAGAGCTTACTTGTATGGGATTTTGCAAACGTTGATAAATGTTAGACGAACTATTCAAATGTTAGGCTTTTAAGATATTTTTAATAAAAATGCAACTAACGATAAACATTTGTGTTGTAAAACAGCCGGATAATAAGAACAGCCGCCGCGCCGGGCATGTACACTTAAATTGTATGGATAGTATCAACAGACACATCTTATATAAATACCTTTTCGCTGAACGAGATGGAAATGATGAAATCAATCGATCATAGAAATACTTTAATAAAATATTGAAAGTCTCAATCATTAATAAAATGCTCCTTCGCAGACTTGCCCAAGGCGCAACCGGTATGATGCGCTGAGAGAATAGTCACACTGCACTGTCTATATCATATTATAAACGGCGACGCAACGGCAAAGAGACGATGCGTGAAGTGGAAGTGCATAAAAGTTCCGCATACTTCTCACCAATACAAATACACTTCTGATGGAAAAAAGAACAATTGAACCTAAATTCTAGAACAGCACAATTTACCAATTAAATATTATAGATTTTCAATACATAGAAAATTTCAACCCGCAGACGAAGATTCTAATACTCGTAAGGGGGTAAATGATAATACTGTATAAGCAATTAGAACCTATAAATCCGTATCAGTCAGAAAACGTTGTACATGATTGTAAAGTGGATGAGTAGATTCACGAAGTCAAGACTAGATAAATCAGCACCAAATACAAACACGTCATGCAGCATCAGGCTTCGTCAAACCAATGACCAAACAAATCGAGTATAGGTGCCTTGATCTTATTATATAGCATAAGCAATTCATCGCAAAAGATGGTGAGAAAATTAGCTTACGAGCATCGAAACTATAATTTCCTATACTGTAGGTATACTAGCGAATTTCAATTTTGCGTGACATTTGATTGATCGAAGGGAAGTGAAAGGATTGTTTATACAATTAAGCGCGCAAATATACTTCTCACTGCATCATCTCCTGAAGACCACAGCTCCCCCGAATGTATGTGGTTTATTTTTGCACCTGTTTTAGATTAGAAACACCATCCATTATATATAAACCTTCTAGCACTGATAATCGATTACGCTGACGGAAAAAAATATTTTTCTTCTGTAACTCGAACTTCTCAACGGGAGTATGTATTACGGACTAAAGTGAAAATTATTCTATATCACTTCTAATCATCGCACACCTAATTTGCAGAGTTCAAAAATGAGGAAAAACGCTAAAATTTTACGTACTGTATACGTATTTATAGGATACAATATTATAGAACAGGTGAAGTACCGGAACTGCATAATATATAAAACATAATAGGTATACTTGAAAATACCTGATAGATTTCGATTCGAGCTATTATTTTTCCTGTTATTTTTCATTACAATTCCAATGTTGGAGTTTAATTCAACGTTCCACCAGTCCTTGGTTACAAATGAGAAAGACCAACTTTACGAAAAACCAAACTTCGTGCACCATACGTCTGATTGTTTATAGGTATTATAGGTATGTATAATTACGTTACGTGTGGTATGCAATCACAATAATTTCACAGCGCTCACTAATTCACGCGGCTGATCATTAATCGGGCCGGGCCGGGCCGTTTCCTGCGCTTATACATATACCTGGGGCTTCTTTATTCCGAATCTCTTTTCTTACGTTAAAGACGGTGACAAAATTATGCAACTCGGGTCTGGTCTCCTTCAATATTTTCTCGATTCTCCAGCTCTCAAGTTTTAATTTGCTCACTATTATCGTGGGTTGATACGCCACATCAGTAATACTACATATAACCTATAGGTAGGTAATGAATTACAACATCCTTCCAGTACAAAATGATCGCTTGTTCTGTTTTGAAAAAGCTGTCGATTAAACGATTTATGATACTCGCATACAATCATTTAATTAATGAGAAATAAGAAAATTAATTACCCAATAATGAAGGCACAATTAAACCTTATCCAAATTAGATCACTTTCATATAGGTAATTTGTAGACGTAGAATATTTGATAATGTTTATTTTATGAAGAAATGGATTATATTAAAGAATGAAGGTCGGAAAATGTACGAGACAGATACAACGGAGCGGACGATCAGGAGGAAGAAAACAGAATATGTACCTACTCAAAAATATATCAAATAACTGAAAAATTGAATGTCTTATTGGTGGTACAACCTAACGAAAGAAGGCGTAAGCACGTATATTTATAGGGCTTCTCCAGTATATTCTAAATTGCATACTTATTCTCCTATATGTGTTATCAAGTTGGTAGTGTTTTCAACATTGCTCTTATGGCAGACCGCTCGTGAACGAAAATGAATATGCAATCCAGCAACACTCATAAGATCAATGTTAAAAAAACACTACCAACTTGATAACACATATAGGAGAATAAAGTATGCAATATGAAATACTGGAAAAACCACAATCTCCTGGATGAAGAGAAATAACAACACAACCATCAATAACAGGAGTAACAACAGACGGTACAGCATCATCAGCACTCAGCAGGTAAAAAGTGACGACTCCATGCCTGCGACTGTGATAGCGAGCGAGCGATACTAGACGCGTTGATCTGTGTGTTATTTCCATCTACAGTATACGTTTCTAAAGAGTTTTTCGTCTAGTCTTCTAGAAAACCCCAGCACGTGCACCAACGATGATGACCACAAAAAATTCTAACGTTCCTCCTTTTTTGTCGTAATTTCTAGAAGCGTGTGTGTACGCATGAGGTACATTTTATATCCCATCTAAAGAAACAACGGAGAATGATGAATTTGCGGCACACGTAAGAGCGAAAAAACGTAATATTTTAGTTTAATATACAAAATTAAAATATGTAATAGTAACGAAACGAAAAGAATAATTTCGTACAACGTGAAGATTTTGAACAATGAAATCCAATTGCGGTATTACAAGCATTCCTCTTTTTCAATCTATTAGCGTTTTTGGACATACGTCAAAAATTTTTGGTCTTTCACAAGTGAAGCAAGAAAAATCTCCGTAAATTTTCCTTTACGTTGCATAATTGGAAGAGTCGTTTCTTACCGCACAATGCACGCACTCGCATAAATCGTTCAGGGGATCTAGAAGTGTATGCCTGATCGACAATTCGGGTAGTACAACTAACTATTCATCTGTGCTCGGCCGAAAGCCTTTTAAAGAGTTCATATTGACATTAGAAAAAAGAGGAGAAAAAAAAAAAAAAAACACTGCACTCGCACTGCAGAAAATATACGTATTATCAAGTACAAATAATCCTACAAATATAAGCGAGTACCGCCATTCATAAATAATATTCTAATCTAGGGAGAATTTTTCAAAAACATTAAACATCGAACTGAAAACTGAATCCAGTCGACATCCAACAGTCGTAGTCGTGATGGTTGAAACGAATTCCAGAAAATCTTTGAAACATCTGTTCTCTCTATATTAGATGACGCCGAGAGAACAATGATACGGAGACTATTCGTCGTGACGTAGACGAGGGTGGAACGGAAAAGAAGAAAGGGAATAAAAGAGTGAACGTGGCAACCGTGTTTAAATTTATAACAATATTACACTTCAGTAAGTTGAACGTCCTCATAAACGATAGTAAATATATATATACGTACGTACGAGTACCTAATCTCTCGCTAAAAACGAATTTCGAATCAACAATGTTGTTTTCATAATATCGCGTAGATTTAAAATTATTTCAGAATTCAATTTGGATTTCTTCTCGACTCTTGTCTACATCTAGCGCGAAAGAAAAAAAGAATGATAACCACAGTATACACAATGGGATTTTTGTCAAATGAACAACGCAGGTAGGTAGCACCACCACAGCGGAAATATGTGATAGTTGTAGTGCTGATAAAATGGAAGACACAGAAAGAGAGAGAAAAAAAGGAATGAAAAAGCGGGAAGTCATCTGAAGGATCGAAGAGGCCCCGCATCGAAAAATGGGTTAGGTCGGCACAAGAACTCGTGAATCTGAATCATCATATATAATGATGCGGATAACTACGCAGCGAAAAAATCAATCGTAAGAGCAAATAATAATGATTTTATATTTTGTACTAAAGTATATTATGTATTTTTTGACCTATAAAATATAAAATCGAGAATTAAAAAAAAAAAAAAAAAAAAAAAAAAAAAAAAAAAAAAAAAAAAAAAGCGATATTCCAGTTTCTTATCGTTACAACTTTTCAAGACTATCGACAGTCAAACAAAGGGAACAATTATTATAACGATAATACCTATCATCCATCCCTCTATTCTTATACGATAGTATTACCTTTGAGTATGAATAGTAATTCATACTCAAAGAGTATTACCAAAAATTCCATCACGATAGCTCTTCAACTATTCTCTTCAGAGTTCTCGCTTTCATCCTGCAGGGTAGCCCAGAAATCTCAACATCAATTTTTTTACTTCAACCGATTTATACAGTCATATGTCGCACAGTCGTTTCATAGATATTCTAATGGGAAAACAAATTTGAAAGGGTTTCCATTTCAGAATACATTCATCGAAAAGTAAATTTCATGAGGTTAAAATTATAAATTTTCATTTTTCGCGGAAAACTATACAAAAAAAGAAAGAGAATTTCGCCAAAATTCCTCAATTTTTTATTCTTGCATACCTGATGAAGGACACGGGTCGCCTGAAACGCGTCGTGTTTCAAATAAAAAATGGTGTATTTCAGCAAAATTTTCCCTCTTTTATGATCGGAAAAAATTGAAGTTTCTTTACTTTCTCGCGAAATTAAATATACTTACTCAATTTCTAAGATAAATGCGATTGACTTTTAGGCAATCTGCGCTTGGTCCTATAAAATTTTAAACAGCAAGCAAAAACGACGCTTCTATATGACGTATTCGTTATACAGAAAATATCCACCAAAAACTTTTATTTGGCTCAGCAACATGGTGAATTTGTCATTCAAAACGCTGCCTTTTGCCTCTGTACTCGTGATAATTATACTAACCTAGAAGAAAAGTTCTTGTCTCAAATACGCTTTGATATTATTTTCATGAATAGGGGAAAATAAATTCTCATCTCCAACCAAAAGGTGACTCGATTCTCCATTATATGGGGTTAAATTTTTAGTAATTCTTTCTTTTCCATCACATTCCTTTTTGGTTAAAACAGCGTCCCATTTTGATTTCTCTTTCATCTTATTTCATAAACTAGAGAAATGCATAATGTATGAAGTTAACTATTTTTCACAGGAGACTTAAAACAGGCAGCACTCAGCACAGTACCTAGGTACCAACCAATCTTACTAATTCATCGACAGGAATGCCTGCGTGAAAACTTTTGCTTCAGACTCCTTTCAATCTCGTACTCGTTTTTCTCATTCTACAAGAAAGCAAGCGCAACAAAAGCAGAAAACTTCCAACATCACCGCAGAAACGAACACAGAATGATTGACAAGATTGTGAACCTATAACCCTGACAGCATTATCGCGATATCACAACTCCTTGGAATACGTACCGTATACTGTATAAGTTATAACGTGTTTATGGAATTGAAACAACTCGCAGAAATTTGACTCTCATTAACGTACATAAAAAATCATTCTTTTCTCATTTACGACTATACATACACTATTATATAGTATAATATACTCGTAGTATGTATTTTACTTCAATCGATCGACCAACTCACACAAACTCATTTGTAGAACAATAAAATTTTTCTCTTTTCGACGTCTCGGGAGTCAAATGTTTGCAAGTAATATTTCAGCGTTCGTTTCCATACAGTAAATACAGGCGGCGCGTGATACAACTAAAATCAATTATAAATTCTAACCGCAAAAGATGGATGTTTTTCTTTTATACAATCTACGCTTTTGTTTTCTTCAATCTCAGAATATTTTTCATTTCTTCGCAACTCGGGAATAGCGCTCCGAAACGCTATAAGGTAAAACAGAGACGTTATTAAAATCTCATACATATGTATGAAAAATAACAGCAGTCGTTTCTGAATTTCTAATACCAGAACCTCGTTTTCATATCGCGCGTCTCCTCTCGTTCCACTCTCTCTCTCTCTCTCTCTCTCTCTCGCTGTTTCCTTTTCTCCTATAACCCTTCTGTAAACGGAACGAATTTCGCCCACTTCCCCACAACCATCGCCGCACCACGCGCTATCCAACGAAAATCTCATTTAAACCCTGATAACAGAGAACAATAGAAAATAAAACCATATAACCCTTTCTTTCGTCGTATTTATAATAATACTTTAGTAGACCGGCCACTTCCATACACTCTTCCTCACTTGCACCAAAAATAACCCCATCAGCCGGTCTAAATAGTAAAATATCGTATACCGACAAAAATACATACCATAAATGGTAATTGAAATATCAATTTATTACTATCGGTAATTTAATTTCGCAGGAGTGTGCGCGCATGCTAACGTACCTCACGCGGGATTCTCTCCATCTTATCTCCCCCACCCCCATCCTTGCTATCATATTCCATCTACGAGTATTCAATTCGGGCATATCATAATAATACCTAACTAAAAGAAAAAGAGAGCGAAAGAGAATGAAAAACGACTTTATAAAGTTTGCATTACGTATACAAAACTGGGGTATTATTACGCAGCTCGCTGTAAAAATTTTCTCCAGCGTTAATTTCACAAACATACCTACACCTAGATCCCGTAGTCACGTAGTGCAAAATCGATGCAGTTCAAACCATCTCCTACTCATCACCCCTTTCAATCCTATCGATTGAAACAAACTGAACATTGCATTGCGAGCTACAACACTTGATAACACAACCCAACAGCCTAAAAATTGCTGAACTGAAATTTATGAAATTTCAAATGAATTTTCAACGCTGAATTCAATGCTGTTCTCCATTTTTTGACAGGACGTCCCAATTTTTCATAATCTATTCGTTTATTCGTGGCGCATCGTTGCGGAACATAACACACCTTCTCGATAGCTGAAGTATCGGCTATCGAGAAAGAACGTTACGCTCCGCAACGACGCGCTGCGAATAAACGAGAATATTTCCACGCGATTACGAAAAATTGGGACTTCCTATCAAGAAACGGAAAGCGGCGTTGAATTCAGCGTTGAAAATTCTTTTAAAATTTCATAATTTCAGCTCAGCAATTTTCAAAAAGTTTTAATTTGTTGGGTTGTGTAATTCAGGCTATTACAACTGTTTTATTTCTCTATGCTAAATTTTTCGACCAAATGAAAATGTGGATCACCGTTTCATACATTATGTCGAATCTTTGAACCAACTGCTGAACCAAACAAACTGATCATCCCTCATCCCTCCCAATCGAAAAGGTTGATAGAACAACAAGTTTTTGAATACGATAAATTAATTTTTGATAGACCTAATACTCGCTCTCTCATACTCAAGTTCTGTATTTTATTTTATACCCCCCTTTCCTTCCCCATCGCCACCACCACCATACGATAGATGAAAAAAACAAAAAAACAAAAACAAAAAACAAAAAAAAAAAACATGATACATCGATGTGATAGGTATCACTACATACAAGTACCGTACCAACCTACATAAAAAGGAAAAGCTCTAGTTTTTGTGAACACTTAATCTATAATAGATCCCATAAAATTGACAATTTGTCAGAAAATTTTGTTTCTACCAAATTCTTCAATCCTGTATATGAAACAGCCGACTCCATGCACGAAATTTGGGCGTTGAAAAATACTTAATTCATTAGCGAATGATAACCTTAACCTCAATTAATAAGAGAACTGCGGAAATTTACCCGGTAACGCAACAGTTTCAATGAAAGAATTTTATTACAGAAGAGAAAGAAGAGAATTCTTTATAATAAGTAGATCAAAACGCGCTGCGGTCGCCATTTCGCATCTTGTCTCACAGACTCAAATTTACAGATTTAGGAAGACAACTACGTACTCTCATTATTTCTTTCATTCATTGAATAGATTGAATGGTCTAAAGATGAGAATAATACCATAGTTTCACAGATAACTACATCAATCTATGATTGTACGTAGGAGCAATTGAATAATACTCCTAGCTCGAAACGCTATTTAAATTCCTTTATTTTGGAATAATACACAGCCTACATTGTAGCCAAACCTCCTTGATTTCTCTTTTCTATGGTGAATAAATAAGAGCAGGTATATAATATGGACTTTTTTGAGCAAAATCAAATCAAGCGACTTTTTTTGTTTTTTTTTTTTTTTTTGAGTTTATGATATACATAAGAATAATGAACGATCATATTTTTTCTACACAACTGTTTCAATACTCCAATTGTATTAATAATTGATCGAAAAAATTTTAAAAATTCATCTCTCATCATTTTTATTTTACTCACAACACAAGCAACCAATGTCAAATGGAAAGACATAATACCATCTCCATACATTACAATAATCACTGATTTATACTGATGATAACATCAATCGAGACATCTCACAATCAAAAGGGTGATCGCGTGGGTATGAACAAGAACAATTACAGGAATGGCCGGCTGATGACACCCTCGATGTTCCTACATCGACTGACTGACTGTAACTCAAGGGTGGTAAGCGATTCGATTTGAGCCTTTTAGAGCTTAAGCTTAAACTTGAAGAATTTCTTTTTGCTTAAACTTAATGCCTAAACTTGGAATAAAATTTTGTTTAGCTTCAACTTAAAAACTTAGGAGTTTCAACCTAATGCTTCAAACTGAAAGGACAAAACATTTTTTTGTTGAAAAAAACATGTTCATCTCAGAAAAACTGTGTTTTTCCCTTTTCAAGTTTCAAGCTTTTGTTTCGCTTGTTAAGTCGCCTAATTAAACAAATGGAAAATCGTTTCTCTTATTAAGTCGCTTAATTAAGCAAATGAAAAAATGTCTCGCTTGAGCTTATTTACGGTTTAAAATTTAAATAGAACTTGAGCTTACCACCCTCCTTGCTGTAACTAGAGCATCTAGGACACCCAAATATTGACACGCGCCATTTTGACTCCTAGAAAGAACAAACTCCCATAAGAGCCCATGTTAAATTCGTGATTTCTAAAAGAGGATTATACTCGAGAAGGGCTCGGTGAATTTTTCTTAAATTACCCTCGTTAAAAATGAAATTTTATGTAGAATAGATCATGTCCTCTTCATTTTTACTCGCCGAAGCTCATTTCATGAGTTATTGATTGATGAATGGAACTTGTTTTTTTGTGCAAATACGCGCGTATGTAGTTGCACAAAAAAAGATTGTTAGACTAAATTTGCTTCATATTTTATCAATTATTATCATCAACCAGCCTTTTACGTTCAAAGACAAATTTAACAAAAACAATTAGGCTCTAGGTGTTCTGGGAAGTAAAATACAAGAGTCCTATACTAATTCCACATAGAATGAATTGAAGATGAAAATATTGAATGATCTGCATTGAAACATCATTCAGTAATGTGCAACACCGGGAAAATACGTACTTTCAGTAGAAAACCTCTATATCGATTTTTGAAAAATTTTCAAGCGTTCTTTTGTGTAATCTTCTTAGCCCTACAATGAATTCTAATTTATCGATAAAATCACACCCAAATAATGCCAAAATTATTTATTTTTCATAGATGGTTGTAATATGTACAGGGCTCTTCCCTCGTATTAATTATGTACCGTATATTGCATACTCGTTTACCTGATTCCCATCTTAATGCGGTACTTGGTTTACATTTGCCTTATGGCAGACTTGAATATGCCATTATTGCATATTCAATTCCCCCGAAGACCAATGTAAACCAAGAACGGCATTACGATAGGAATCAGGCAAACGAGTATGCAATATACATAATACGAGGGAAGAGCCCTATAGCTACTCCAAAAGAAATTAGTGCCTCCAAATTTAGTTTGAACTTTACAAACCAACACAGAGAGGAAACTACAGTAAATTTGACAACGAACAAAAGAAAGCCGGTCCAATCGTGACTTTTCAGACAAAATTACCAAGTATTTTCAGTAATTTTTAGTTTTACTCACTAATTTTTTCCGGAAGAACTAAGTACAGTTTCCAGTCAATATGACTATAATATTCGTTGACTAGACCGACTTCACGATAATTTTTAGTTAAAAGTACCGACCACCAAAATTTTTCTCAGCGAATCTTGCAAGAATAGGCCTAATACGTATTATGTTCTCATACACGCTATTATGTATGAGTCGGCTGTTGGGTTTCATGTTCTGTGAGTTGACTACTACACAGAATCTTTCAAAAATCGTCTGAGGCTCGCAATTGCCACGAGCTTTGTGTCATCATCTCTTACAGACTTCGCTACGTTGCATTGTTAATCGTTAAAACTTGCAGTTGCCACTGCAAGTCAAGTGTTAGTGTCGCAGACGACTTTCGAAATGAACGCGGCGCGTAAAGCTACACAGTACACACACACACACACTCGAATATTTTTCTTTTACTCAAAAACGAGGTTGTTCACGATTCCAATACAACCTCACTCACTTCAGTTTCTATAAGTGTGCCTCCCTACCGTTATGCAATTCGATCTTTTTCCTCAACAAAATTTAAAATACTCGCAACACCGCAACACCGCAACACGATTGTTTTGAAAATATTACGATACTATATTATTTATCCACACGGAAAGTAATAAATCAATACATGAATTCGTAGGGCTTAATGAGCCTGTTTGTGTACTTTTGCACGATACATAAACGTAATACCTGCAAGTTATTGGATGAAAAAAAAAAAAAAAAAAAAAAACTTACAAATATATAAATGAAGCGTATTTGTATTGTAATCAAATTCAAACTGAAACTCCGCATTAATGAGGAATATGTTTTGGTTTTGATTAATAATAGGAGTACAGTACATTAAAAAAGAAAACTGTCGAAAAATTTCTTCTGCTAACGATAACATATCATTCATTAATTATTGAGGCGAAGAGTCTGTAGGCTCAAGCAAAACATATATCAGGCCATAAGAAGAATTTACTCAAGAATGTGTTTCCCACGAGATTGTCCTAAATAAATTGGCGTTTAAGCGGAAATGCTATACAGATAACGGTCTGCGTAACGGAAGAATGTAATTTTTACTCGGTGCTACAGAATCTATGCCAAAGAGGAATGAATTCCAGTAAAGATTTTCATTTCACTAATCTCGAAAGTGCACGATAAGAAGTTACGGACTTGAAATGCCAAAACAATGAGTGTGTTAGACGGTGCTTAAAAAATTTATCAAAAATTAACATTTCGTCGAGTTTTAATTAATTCATTTCTCGGATGTAAGTACAAACATACAAAATTAAAATGGAAACACAATTCGGTCATAAAACGATCCATCACAATTTTAGTGTCCCTTATCCGCCAGCTCTGTGGTTTCCATTTTCATTCTCACTCGTAGTTTTCAATAAAAATGTACCTAGGAAAAAATTTATCCATGTACTCCTCGGTAAAACTACTTCCGATTACTTAGCTCATTCGAACGTGTCATTATTTCCTAAACGATCAATGAGATTTACTCGTGAACGATTTATACAGTCGAACTACAATATGTACTTCCACATTCCATATTTGAGAATTTTCAAGCTGTATGCGCCAAAATGATGTCAACAATTGAATGAGATTTTGAACTAAACTTGTTCTAAAGCAAAAACTTTTTTGAATGTTCGAGAAATGTATCTCAATTTCCTCCAAACTTTCTACAACTTTTCTGGACCACCGAGATGAGCCAAAATGTACGAAAAATGCACCAATTTGCCAAGGTTTTACAAACAGAAATTCAAGAATGTCCTAATTTTAAAACGTTGTAAGGTCTTTTGAGCATTTTTTCGGAAGTAGCGCTCGATTTCACCGACCATCAAGAAATCATGTGATGGAATTTGAAAATCTAAGCAATTTTTCGTCTTCAAAAGCATTTTTAAATTGAGTACATTTTGGTTCATTACTCGCGGCTAAGAAGAGTTGTAGGAAATATGGTCGAGGCTGGAGTTGACACTCGTACGTTTTTGTCTGTTGTCCTCAGTTCGCTGATGAAGATCTCTACGAGGTCGAAACGTCCTGTGTAGTTCGAATAAAATTGTGCGAGCAGAGCTTTTTTTTCTTTTTCCGTTCATTTCTAAACCTTTCGTTTCCTATGTTATTGACTGTGGTTTTGCGATTAGAAGAATAGTTGCTATAATATCAGACGAAAAAACAAAACAAAACAAAAAACGAACTGAAAGTAAACAATCGACGGGAGGATGATAAATTGATCAAAATTCGATAAAATTGGCCAAATACTTAAACAAGTAATCTCTAAGTCTCACCCGAGATGTGAATCGATTGTTGTATCATGAACTCGTCACTTCTCGATGTCACCAAAAATAAGATAATAATCGTAGAGAATTATTGAAACAATCATTTGATTTGCTCGTCGACTGGCTGAAATCGATAAGATAAATTGTGTCCCAAAGGAAACAATATTTCCTGGAAATCTGGTTCTGTGGTGATTTGAGCTAGGAAGTCGAATTTTTGATGGTAGGTCTTAGGTATGTATTTTGACGCTCACTCTTCATGAAGAATACAAAACAGCGTATACGCACTCAAATTCCATATTACAGTGAACTCACCTGGAACAAAAATTTCAAAATTTGTGATTAATACCTACGACGAGAAAGATTCTCAATTTAGCTAACCAAACGCATTCAGTTTTAGGGTAGAATATCAATAATTATTATTATCATATATTATCATTATAATCATCATAAGCATTCATTATTTCCGAATCAAGAGGAGCTCCCAGTGCTTTCCCCCGATAGAGGGTGGTCTCAAATGAGATGACTCGTTTGACAGACAAAACGAATTACCTATTATAATTATACGTTGGATCGATTGTATTTCTGTTTCTCGTGCAGCTAAAAATTCCTTTAGATTCTGTACGGTGATTTTTGGACATACTCATGTCGCTGTGATAACCGTTAATAGCACTATTGCATTTTCCCAACGTTCGAGTACAAGACATGAAAGCGTGAGCGGATTGAGCTGAAACGGTTTCTGAGAGAAATCGGAATAGATAAAGAACTTCTTCCGAGTAGCCTGCTGCTCATTATACGTGGTAGACTCAGGTGTCCGACAACTCTCGCTTCAACGATTACGAAAAAAGTATGGGAAAAATATAATTGCAAGCTTAGGAAAAGAGTTTCACAGCTAAGAAAAGAAACTGAGCACGCTAAGTACAGAACATCTAATCGATAGGCTAAAAGGTTAATTCTGATCAAAACACACGTTAACTTACACACGTCATGTCAGTCTTTGTAACCGCGATTTACAAAAAAAAAAAAACACGGAAACAGAAACGGTTTATTTATTTATTTTATTATTATTCATTTTTTTTTTCTTTTTTTTCTTTTTTTTCTTAAGATTTACATGACACAAACTCCAAGATCACAGTTTCCCAGAAATCTTAGAACCAGAACAGAAAAATTGATCACTACCCGTACATCGGCCCCCAATTATGTATACAACTAGTAATCTATGATAAAATTAGGAATATATGTCGGAGCTTCTAATGCGAAATAATACGATGATAATTGAATACGAACCCAGCAGTTATGATACTCCTCTTTAGTCGTAAATTACATAAGGGGCAACTTGGCAACGGGCGACAATGGAGATGCAGTAAAAAACACGTCGTTCACATCGGTTGCGAAAATGTTTGCAAACATTCAAAAGATAGGCCAGACCAGTATGATCATTTCGCTATTTTTCCTCCATTCTCACGCTGGGTAATACTCTCAGACAAAAGCTGACGAGTCTCACCAGCATCGGAACTTGGGATGCCTCCACAAGATATATACAATAAACAACGTCCGATCTTTTCCTCGAGTCTCGGAGAAATTTGATTTTGAAGGGTGTTGATAACCGCTATCGTTTAATCTAGCTTTTGATACGTATACTGTTGCATATCAGAAGAGGATTTTTTTCGAATTTTTGAACATTAAAAATACGCGAGTACTTATAATACGACTCATTTCTGAACTTTGAATCATTACAACTCTTTCTTTTGAGCCACACTCCCTTGCAGATTTTCAGTTCATTTTAGGTAACTCAAAATGGGTGTATCCAAGGTAAATTGTCTACTAGAACAGAAACTGACTGGTAGATTGCATATCAAAGTAGCACCCGGTATGGTTATGCATCCAGTTGAGGCTGCAGTCAGTGCCACCTGATGAGACAAAAACGATACCATCGCCACTAAAAAAGAAAAATAGTAGGCCAGACAAACCTATATGCGCGCTTATCATTCATCGAATTATTAATTTTCATTATTAGAATTTTCTAGTTTTTCGATTTATTTCAATATTATATGCTTTCAATCGTATGCATGACACTCAATTCACGGAATAAGCACCTAAATTGCCGAATTCGTGGATAAGAAACTGAATCGCGCAATCCATGAATTGAGCAGATCATTTGCTAATTTCACGTAGGTACAAAGCAAATAGGGTTTGCCTATTTCACGTAAGAAGCATTTTTACCGACTTTTTAACTACTTACAGTCGAGTCTTTGAGCGAGATTCAAGTTAGATCCATGAGTGAATTAAACTCGGATGATGTATTTTCCTTTTGTTTTGTTTGTTAAAGCGTTTGAAGAGGTAGGAGCTTGGGAAAAGCGATGGTCAGGGGTGGACTGATGAATGATTCGATTCTTGTTTGGCTTTAATATTGATTTAAAGTGATGCCAATAATTGAAGGTGACCATGAATCAAACCACTCAGCTCAAAATACAGTATAGACAGAAAAATTCGGCTTTTTCCGCACATTTGTCACAAAAAATTAAATATATGATCGAGAGTTTATTTTTCACGACGTTTCGATCTGCTAGAGACCTTCTTCAGGCGACGATGCGATGGGTAGAAAAACTAAACTAAACAAAAGGAGACAAGGGAGAAATGAAATGAAAAATCGTAAAATAGATGACTTAATCTTTTTCTTTCTGAATATAGTATACTAGAACTAGACCAATACTGGGCTACAAAAAGCGTATAGGAAAGAGTAATTGTGAAACTCCTATTCATTTCTGTTGACTTTTTTCAGCTCGAAAGATGAGGTGGTATATCCATGGCAAAGTTGTCAAGGGGAGGGCGTAGTGAATTTTCTCGATATTTCGGAGGTCCTAGGTCACTTTTAATTTTGTAATAATTTGAGATTTTCTTATTTATAATATTATAGGTCTATATTTAGACTTATCAGGTTTTTTTGTCTGCGGGTCTCCCTAAAACTACCAGGATGTATCATTTCCAGATTCAAGCAAGTTATAGGTACTCTCATAATTATGTGAAGTTGTGTGCCAACAATCGGATGAGCTTAGTTGATAGTACAGCACTTAATTCATCTATATTTTACTGATTGACCTGGTGAACAATTTGTTTAGTGAATATCACAATTTCCGAACATTTGCCGACTTTTTTTTTCTTTAGAAAAGGAAGGGGACGAGAGAATAAATAAAATTTATAAGTTGTTAGTAGCATCAGTGAAAATTTTTATCATCATCATCGGCTGTCATAGTGAGAAACTATGAGATTTATTTCGCACAGATAGCGAAATAAAATTTAAAAAATACTGTATCGAATAATGTCGAGAAACGAAGATAGTTTAAAATGGATATTATTGATTTTTAATTGTATCTAGCTTCGGATTTCTGTGGATTATAAAATTTGGAACGAAGTAGAATTAGCGAAAAGTTGGACTCGAGATTTCTTGAGAATCCCCATACAAAATATAAGCATTTGTTTTCTGATTTCTTTTGTTAATAAACTCTGAATGAATAGACCAATGAGTAAGTGGATCATTGTTCATGTATTGAAGAGAGAGTTTAAAAATACTGTAGCACAATAATAGTTTCTTGAGCAGAAAATTATATTTTTGATTAGTTGCATAATAAATCGATTTGCGAAACAAATTATGAATGAAGAACCTGGTTCTCGATTGCATGAATGAAATTATGGTCTGCTCCAATTTATTCATCAATCGGGAAGTCTCACACCGGCAGATAATGATGAAGTAATATCAGTTCTGGACCTCTTTGGATTCAAGATTTTAAAGGAATACCCACTTCAAATATGGTTATAAAAAAAGAGAACGAAATTTTCAAAACTAACAATCATTGATTGTGATTTGCAAGACACAATTTATACTTATGTTCTAGATCTTTATTGATTTTGAAATTAATTCAATATCGTTGAACTATGAAATATCAATGAAGGCATAAGTAAGAAGGAAAAAAAAAAAAAAAAAAAAAAAAATTTTACAAGATTGTTATCAGAAATAGAGCTCTGGACAATAATATAGATGACTAGAATGAGCTCCATTATAGAGATTCATAAGAATCCATTGAAGAAAGAGAAGATATATGGCGGTAATGAAATTCAGAGGGCTTTTAGAGATGAAATGAAGTACCCCGTAGTGTAGAAGATGACCGACAACAGCGCGCAGTGGATTCTCATCAGTTACGTTTTGGGGCAGTTCACGTTTATTGGTGCGGTGTATCCACAGTGAAACTGTACCGCACTATGTCCCTTATCCGATGTTTAATTTTTAAAACTATGATCAACTTCTCTAGTACACGGTGGTGTGCAATTCCCGGGAACAAAATTTTGACCGGGAATTCCCGATGATTTCGCGGGAACGGGAATCCTGATCGGGAATAGCCTGAAATTGAAATTGTAGACGCTAAACCAAGTCTAGTACACCCTATCTATGACTTTTTTGCTCAATTCTACTGATGAATTCCCGCTATCCCGGTTTTTTAAGCATAATGGGCCGCAGAAATACTTGATGCATCGACTATCGAGATAGGAGCGCGATAATGATGCCAATCAGGCGATCAACAAACAACAAGGCAATCAAGCTTTTTGGCTTCTGGAATTTGGGGCGAAAGAAATGTGTTTTTTGGAGGATAAACATAAGAATAACATTCTTTAGAAGGAAAAAAACATAATTTTCTCTTGGAAAACATGTTTGAAACATTTTATTGGGAATTCCCGGGAACTTTTGAAGCGGGAACAGAAGTGCGCGTTCCCGAGAATTCCCGTGTACAACACTGCTTGTACAGCACTAACTTTACTCAAGTGGGGCTTAAAAAATAGAAAATCGTTTGCTCTTTTCAAGTTATATTCTCTTCATTTTTTCCAAAAACACCGTTTTATTTGCGTACAAATCAAAATTTTTGTTTTCTCCCAGTTGTGACTTCTCTATGATACGGCTTTGCCTTGTATGAGTAGGCGGTGTAGGTGGTTGAACCATCTTCGGTTTAAGGATGGTCTGTAAACTGAAGTCAATAATGGCCACAAGTTCCGCGAAAAATAGTACTGAAAAAGAATGACAGAATCTCGCTCTCGACAAGGTACGACAGAATCACCTATTATACTGAAGGGCTGTTCGTCCAATGAGTTTTGGAACCGTATGTATACGTGTGTGTATTGTGAGAAAAGGTGATGAGTGAAATTTCAAACGTGATAAGCTTGTGAACAATCAAAATTCGACCCTAACTAAGCTGGCGGCGCGCCGTAGACCTAGCCACAAGCGGTTGCTTAGTAATAAGATCTTCTCTTTCTTTCATCACGAGTCATCCTCAATAATAAAAATCCAGAATTAGAAAATCTGTACAACCATACAAATGATTCAGTGCAATGTCAGTCTTTGTACAGTGTACTGTGAGACTATTTTTGTGACTTTACCTCAATTTATTAGTTCATAAGTCAGTATTTTGTACATAGGTAATTGATAGAAGAGTATTAGTGCGTTTTCAATTGTTATAGAGAGCGGACTTGGAAGGGGGAACTTGAATTAGATGAATTTCAAAATATATTTTTGTTAGTGCCAGATTTAAAAAATTAGAGACCTAACCTGATACATTTGAAAATCAAGACAAAGGAAGCGAGACCCTTCATTATTTGAATTTTTTCATTAAAAAGTTACAAAGGATCTGTCACAAGGGACTATGAGCTCGGCGGCGTTGCTTCAGATGCGGAAAAGAATATTTCATGGTTGAAGGAAACAAGAGAGTTGCCTAATATTTCTTCTATTCAATTGTGGGGATGAGTAAGTACTGTAGTTGCAATGTAAGAAAGATTGGGACCAGGAAAACATGTGTTCAATGATGAGTTTTGCAATGGGGGCATAAACGAGGCCTAAGATGAGTGATGAGATGGGTATGTGTGAGTCTAGTGTGACTAATTCTGAGGCAAGTGATGATTACTTTTTCTCTGTGAGTGAGTTGGATTGAGGAGTTTCAAAAGATGGAAATATTATTCTGTATTTGAACTAGCTTGTGATGTTGAACCAATGCACAAATCATGAACCATACTTGGGTGTGTTATGTAAATGCGTTCAAGAGGTTGGCGCGTGAACAAAGTAAAGAGAGGTTGACTGATAGGTGATTGGAAGCTCGTTTCGCTACTTCGTCAATTTTCTTATTCCCTTGGTGACCTTCCGGCCGGGTATCCGCATGAAAAATAGGACGGAGTTGGCATTCAATCTGGCAATGAGAATGTAAATACAATTTATGGAAGAATAGCATCAAGTGATGCTAAGGAATTGGAAATGATCAAGAATGTATCAATAGAAGAAGAGAAGAAGGAATGGTGAGGATTTGTAAGTCTTCCTAAGAAGATAATTCAGAGACTAAAGTGGAGAATGGAGGAGTGCCGAGCACTCTGGAATAGGTCTTAAGCCCACGCTTTATTTCAGAAGATGAAAATCTATGTACTAGGCGTTTTACTTTTTTTTTTTACAAGTCTTGTAACAAGTAAATGAGGTTTCATTTCTCTGATCATTGCTCATATTCACTACTTACTTGGCTGATTTCACCAGATTATTTGGACAATGTAAATAAGGGACGCAGAACAGTTTACAAGTTTAGACACATATTTTGTACGTAATATGTTGTAATTATAGGTATAATTGTGTACAGTATAGGTCTGTGGTTATAATATCTCCAGCGGGAGAACAGGTTTTTTATCACCATGGAAAAGTTGAAGATAGCGTCACTAGTACAGTACTACGGAAAAAAACGAATCTAAGAACTCGCACAACGCGTCAAGCGATTTAATAGAGGCGCCGTGATAAAGGAGGCCCAAATAGTAGGTTCTGGGAATAAACATTTCAATCAATCATTAAATTTGATGGGGCGCATAGTTAGAAATCCATTTAACCAGGCACAAAATAGAGATCACGTACTTTTCATACAGATTCTTCGACTAAATCACCGAAGTCTAGAAATCTATAATCTAGGTCAGATTTCTACCCAACAAAGTAAAAGAGCCGACATCGTAACTGCATTCACACTTCTATAGCAAGAAAAGGGAGTCAACTAGTTGATGAAGGCTGCATTTGGAATAGCCTGATGAATAGTACCGGACAGAAGGAGAAAGGGAAACGTAAGCGAAGATTACGATCACTTCAATATGAAACCATGGAATGTAATTAAATAATAATACAATAAAATAGTGATTATTCATAACTTACAAGTTTGAAAAAGTACGAAAAGTACAGCTACTGCTGCAGTCCTACATGAATAAGGAAAATGAAGATGAAAATAGTCATCGTAGAATACAGCCTAAGTAGGTACAGAGAACAGAATGTTAGTATATCAAACTCAGCCATTATTATACTTAATACACGCGTAATTCCCAACACTGCTGCCAAAGTAAGAACAAGCTGAACGAATTCTGACATTAATTGAATACTATGTTCATCTTTCATAAAAACCTTCTAGCCTAGCATCTCAGCAGAAGCACATTCATTGCTGCGGACGGACGTCTTCCAAACATTCCCTACAGCATTTTATTTGGTTCGACGTATACATATGTGCATAACCTCTAATATAATGAATAATGTTGTTCGAATGAATGCACGATGTACCAGAAGAGGACCAGTAACACCTGTTCCAAACCAAACCAAACTCGAAGTTCTACACCACATTCTGTACGTACTGTGCACCGCGTCCGTACCGCACAAGGGAAACTAGACGCGGCGCGGTGTTTATACACACATACATACACGCACACACAGAGCACTGCACAGCAGAGCAACGTTGGTAGGTATTATTGTATTCTTCGCTTCATTTTCTCGCAAGCAATGCTTATACTAGTGAGCAGCGTCGCCGACGACACCGTGACTACACGACGTACCTTGTCTCTAAACTGACTGATACATCGACGCTTGATAGGATAACCACTGCTCCAACTCAATTCTCTTTACTAAAACAGCAGTAAAATCTTACGTGCTTTAATACAATATTACCTATACAGTACAATCAACATGTCGATAATCACCGCAACTATAACTTCTTAGGCAATTCTCGTTGTAGGTAACTCCAAATCATGGTCGCGCAAAAATTGAATTGAATTTTACAACAATCACGAAATATCTACCCCTACCTCTTTTTCTTTTCCTTACGAGTTCAAGAACCTACAGGCCCACATTCTTACATAATTAGCCTAATTAATTGGACGAGAAGAAAAGTTACGTGCTGACTGAACAAAAAAAGAACGCCACAACCATATTATAAAGCAAAGCCTACGTACGATAGTATAGAGGTAGATACAGTACGAAACAATATAATGAGCGAGTAAGACGACGTGACAACATTGAGTACAGGTCGAAGAACTCACCTTGCTCAAATATTCGAACATTCTGTTGAATTCCGTGTCGTTCACACAATACGATGTCGAGGAATCCATAATATTGGAACGAATTAATGTTGATTAACTCATTCGATGATAGGAATTCAACGTGTACCGTATATCGCATGCAAATACCAGCTTTAATACAACTAGATATTGAACAACACTTTTTGACAAGTAAAAACAAACAAAACACTGAACGTTAAATGGAAACTAAACGCGTAATACGTCACCGATGAATAATATAAATGTAAAACATAAAAATGAAACGAGAAGAAAAGAAAAAACTGCTGTAGTCACGAAACGCGGTTCATTACTTTCATTCAAAAAAATCTGCGAATTAAGTAAGAGAGCAGGATATTAAAGGCAGGAGACGAAAGGAGTGAAAAACAAACGCTTAAAATCAGACGAAATTCGAAGACTCGATAGCATAGAAATGCAAATGCGAACTGAAAAAAAACGATTAACGAACGAGAAAAATAGAAATGCAAAGAAAACTGAAACCGAACTAGGTGCGATCCCGATTACGAATTACAGTTCAGGATGATAACGAATAGAAAAAATAACAAATGAGATAGAAAAGAAAAAAAAAAAAAACAAGAGAAAGAAAACGCCGAAATTTCGAAAATCTGATCGGATTCGAACTTTTAAATCACTCTTCTAGCCAAACACGACACGTGTTGTCACCCAAAATTAAAATCTTCAATATTGTGTCAGCAAACAAGTTTATTTCGACTTTATTAATTTTACTTTAGTTTATTATTATAGGGCTATAAAACATTACTATCTTTTCTTTGCTGTTTTCGATCACCAAGAGTTATCAAAGCGCGCTGCACTCGTCGTCATCACCGTCGCGAACTCGTCGGTCGTCATCAGCAGTCGTCACCGCGATACGAACACGAAAGAGTAAAGTTGCCCCACTATTGATGCGAGCAGTGTTACCCAACTTTAATTTTTATAAATTCGTTTAGTGAAGGACAAGTTAGTTTTCATCCTTTCTTCCATCAGATCAGTGAACTACACACACAGATTTCCACTCCGCACGAATAAAACCTACCTACTTTTTATAACACAGAGAATTATCATTACGAGTATTCTCCTTTTCTGTCGCGTCGTAAAGTATATTGAGCAAAATTCATTAAATGAGGAGTTATCTGTCGAAAGGGCGTCCGTTCCATAAGAATTACATTGATCGGACGCCCTTTTGATAGATAACTCCTCAAATGTAAACTCGGCATCTGCCTGCTGAATTTATAAAATCTGCAGAATTTTTCATAAAAGGCAACAATAAATTTACTTGATTAGGAATACCTGGAAGGTAAACGTCAACAAGATTTAAATATTCAGGGTAGTTGTGAAGCCATTCTGATGAAGACGATTCGTTGTATTTGTTGTTTTAGAGGGGCCCATTCGCACAGGGTTTTTTTTTCTAGTTACAAGAAATCAAACTGAACTAAGGGGATCACTACACGCCTGATTTTCAAGAAAAGCATAAGGATTTCTTGGCGTTGCCAAAAATATAGAGATCATGTTTCATGTCTTTTCGCCAGTCGTCTGAAACTCTTCATCTTTAGAGTATTTTAGACTAACTGCTTACGGAGACTCACTCGCTCCGCTCAGTGGCGTAGATACGATTTTCTCATGGGGGGGATTTTTTTCAATGGGGGGGGGGGGTGATATTTCCTAAAATTTTTCGTAATTTATGCCAAAAATAGACAAAATTACTGTATTTAACAGAAAAAAGATACTAAAAAATTTGCGATGGGGGGATATATCCCCCAAATCCCCCCCCCCCCCTTATCTACGCTACTGGCTCCGCTCGTTCGTCCCGCTTCTTGGTCTAGTTCTAGTATAAGTCTACTTTGGAGTATTTTGGGCTAATTTAGTATATTTCAGACTGATGAGACAGGGGGGCTCACTCGCTTAAGCTAGACTAGAACTTCTGCGGAGGGGAAGCTCGGACTTTGGAGAAGTTTGTTCTTAATGTTGTACGCGGACCAGGATTCATGACTTATGACGTTACCAACTTATGACGTCACCGACTTATAACGTCACCAAACTTATGACGGCACAAGCTAATAGCTTCATAATGGCTCTCGAAGTTTTCTTAGCCTAGCATAAATCTAGCCTAAGCCTTTTCATTATATTAAGATAAGCTAGAAACTACAGAGACACCTAGTATAGGTACACCTAATGTACTACAAAGAGAAAGAGTAAGGGGGTGGTACTCGCAGATTTTTAAATCATCCACCAGGTAAATTTTTTACAAGTCCTTAAGCCTAACCTAACCTAACTTCACCCAAAATTTTTTCAAGCCCCTAGGTCACGGCCGGACGCGGACGACCGGACACATTTTCCAGATTTAGGGGGTAGAGAAAAGACATGAAACATAACAATATTTATCAGATCCAAAATAACATCACATAATCGCGATAGTTATGACTAGTATACATAGGTATTGGTGTGATACAGACGCAAATTTTTTTTTTTAAGCCTCAATGAATGTAAAAGTGGTTCAAAACCCAATTTTTCAGCTGCAAATAAGTTCCAAGGCCCCATTTCATCAGAGAAACTGAGAATGACTATTGATTAGATCGTGTCCAAGAAACATGGGCAACAGAAGTAGTTCATTGGGCTAATGATTATTTCATGCTTCCTTGAGAGGGAGTTTGTCATGCGCGGCGGGACAGAATGGTGAAACCGGATACTCTTGAAAGCTGGGTAAGAGAAGAAGTGTTGAACGGATAGATCGTGAGGATTGCAGTGTACAAGCATAGAGAGTCAAGAAGTGTAAAAACGGAAAAGTGAATAAAACAGATGTAGTCTATTCTGAGATAGGTTGGGATGACTTCTTCACAATGTTAAGCAATATGAAGTACAAATGAAGCTTTTTTCATAGATCCGGAGCTTATTGGAGGATAAGAAGGACAAGAACTCGTACCCCGAGAAGAGAATGAGAGAGCAGTCATAGGATTCAGATCATACACAGAGTGGGGGGGGGGGGGGGAATTAGTCATGAAGTTAAATGTAGTAACTGTTTTCTCTTGCGTCATATTTTTCAACTTACTCACTATGTTTTTGTTCTTTATTGAAGTATATTTAAAACTATATGGCCGATTAAATATTTATTGAAATTGTGTTTACGTTCTCACCCATTTTATACGTTTTTTGGGGTATTATTTTTACAGCCGCACAAAGGGTGGGTAGGAAAGCTAGTACTCGATAAACAGAAACAGATAAGTGAAACAAATAGGAGGAAAAAAAGAGAAAAAAAAAAAGGTGGGAGAAGAGAATAAGAAAAATTTTCCAAAATATTATAAGTTAGACAGAAATTGATGAAGGCAAATCGGGGAGAAATTTAACAATATTATGCAGGAAAAACAAGTAGTTTTTCCGGTGATAAGGAGTGAACAGCTCTTGGAGGGGATAAGAAAAATGTAGGTTGATACCTAGCTTTCAAACATAATTTCTGTCCATAATGTTTAATACGGGAAAACCCTTATAATTCAAACTCCCATATTTCGAAAATCAAAAAAAATTGCGGGCCCCTGAAACATTGCTTCCTCTTGAAGAAAATGCATATATTTTCCCTCTATTTTTCAAACTTTTGTTAAGCTCATCTTTCCCTTTACATCAAAATTATTCTACAAATCGAATGTTAATGATACAAAAAAGCCTTGACACATAAATTTAACGCGTTTTTTTCGTTTCCAGTGCGTTTCCCAAACTCTTGTGATCTTTGATGATGTAATGGACAAAATTTGATGGAGTACAGCTACCTACCTAAACAAAAATTAAAGACTTCTCAAAACTCAGTGACATGTACTCACCTTGTATGCAAATAGGCTACATACCTTAAATTTTCATCAATTAATTTTTTTTTACTCCCTCTTAAATCGAACTTTCTATAATTTGAAAAACTCTGTAATTGGGATATTTTTCACTTGTACTTTAAATTTTAAATTTTAAAAGTTACACTTCTGTACACGCACTCGCGATAGTCATTTTTGATGTCGCTTTTTGATGGATTGTCAGAATGACCTGTTTGAAACCAAAACTCATAATAACGGTAAATTCAGTTGAGATCCGAATAGGACATGTTTTTTTGTTTCGGTTACGCAATTACTCGTTAGTCATTACCCATCATTTTGGTCGTATTGGCTATACGGTCATACATCTACAATAATTTTGGTTAAAATTGGTCGTAATCATTAATGATGATGGTCATTACGGTCATGAAAAAAAAAAAAAAATACAAGAGTAAACAAATGAAAGCATAATGGACAATTGTTAGTTTCTTATATGGTAGAAAAATGGAAAATATTCTGTCAAAATTTTGGATAGAACCAAGAACTAAGGAAAGGCCGAAAAATTTGGAAAAAGTTCACAATATCCCGGAAGTTTTGAAAAAACTCACAAAAATGTAAGCGGACCGAAAAATAGATCATTTTTTTTTTTTTTTTTGATTTTGAGGAAGGACCAAATCTAGTCTTCAGTCAATAAATCTGGAAATCCGGAAATCCTATAATACATACTGATATGTACGTTAAATGAAGACACGGAGGACCTTTACGAGACGAGAATATTTATAATTACGAAACAATCCAAGTACAACAATTCCAATACGAAAGAAATATCATCATGCTAAAACGAAAAAGAGCATACAACAAAACAATCGAAACGAGAAGATGACAAGCAAAGAAAAAAATCACATGTGTTGAACAAGAGAGATAAGCGACAGATAACAAAAACAAGAAACAAATATCAAATTTTGACGCGAGCGTAGGTAACGGGGGAAGGAGAGGAGTATTAGTCTATTTACTCCGGAACATACTCCCCCCCTTCAGTTGATCCATGGGCGACTGAAGTATTGGTCGATGATATCATTACTAATTTTACAATTGGCCGCTCCAACACGTTTCCATTTGCCATACGAACTTGAACTATCCTCACATGACCATGGGCATCAGGGAAGACCGACTGGACCACTCCAATTGGCCAACACATGACATGAGTATTTTCATCGCCGATCAAAACGACATCATTAACTTTGAATTCGACTTTGACTGATTTTTGCCATTTTTGCCTCAGCTGTAACTGCCGGAGGTAATCATTGGTCCAGTTACGCCAAAACGACTTCATGATTTGTTGGACATGACCCCAACGTTGGGCAAGGCTCGATGACAGCGTATCCTCTTCAGGTAATGAAAGAAGATGCGACCCAAGGAGAAAATGGCCTGGAGTCAGAATTTGATTTTCATGATTGACATCGGCGCACTCAATCAGTGGTCTAGAGTTCATTATAGCTTCAACCTGAGTGAGGATTGTATGGAATTCCTCATACGTGAGAATTTGATTCTTGGTTGCTCTAAGCAAGAACCGTTTACCAACTTTGATTGCAGATTCCCAGAGGCCTCCATGGTGAGGTCCTCTTGGTGGGATAAACTTCCAAATAATGCCTTCACGTCCAGCATGATTGACCAACTCTTCATGAACAGCGAGGAACCAATTATTAATTGCGGAGAAGTTAGTACCGTGGTCCGAGTAAAGATGTCCAGGCAATCCACGCCTTGAGATGAATCAACGTAGAGCTGCAAGGAAGGCGGGTGCTGATAAGTCCGAGACTATTTCAATATGTACAGCTTTGACGGCAAAACAAACAAAGAAAGCTGCATACATCTTTGATGTTTTGTTGATCGGTGAAAATGGTCGAGATTGGGTGACCCTGGCAGCGGGTAATTGTCCCATGATTTGTTGACCGACGGCTGCTCTCAATCTTCTGCAAAGTACACAGTCACAAATAACAGATTTTGCAACATCTGTGAAGCCTTTTACAAACCAAAAATTTCGAAGGTAAGATATAATGAATGAACGCGAACAATGAAAGTATTTTACATGAACATGATTAATTAAAAGCCTAACAACAGAACATTTTGAGTGCAAGACAATTGGATGTTTAATGTTATAAGGTAAATTCGAGTTCTTCAAGCGACCATCTACTCTTAAAATACCATTACTATCTAAAAATGGCGATAACTTTAAAAGAGGGCTATTCATTTTGACATTGTGCCCATTTTTAATACAATTAATCTCGTTAGAAAAATATCTTTTTTATGACAATTTTATCACTGCGTTAAGGCTATTACTTTTCTCCTCTACAGTCAATTCTCTATGAAGTTTTTCAGATACTGGCAAGCCTTCAGAAAGTTTTCTTTTTCCAATAAGACTTTTACAATTGTTAAAAAATCTGCGACAATATGCCATTGTGTTAATTAATCGATTGTAAGAAAGAATTTTGTCAATAATTCGAATTCTAGTTCAGTTGAACTTAGATTACAATGAAAATTTTTCTTAAGTTCAGGAATAGTTACAGATGATGAAACAAAAAATGACATACTCAAGTAATCTTCAAAGTTGTTAATTAAAAAGTTAGGGCCTGTCAGCCAAAAGTCTTTTGAAAGTAAAAGTTTGCTTGCGGGTACACCACGTGTGCCCAAATCACTAGGGTTACAATGAGAGCTTACATACCGCCATTGGCGGTTATTCAACAATTTATTAATTTTGACAACTCTATTTGCGACATAACTATTAAGTTTTTCAGGATCTGTTTTCAACCAACATAAAACAGTAGTTGAGTCGGAAAAAATAAAAATATCATCATCTTCAATGTTTAAAACGCGAGCTTTGCGACTCACTACTTCGGCTAACATCACTGCCGCATTAAGTTCAAGACGAGGGATGGTTATCTTTTTGAGGGGCGCGACTTTAGTGTGAGCACAAACAAATACCACTTCCACGCTACCGTTGGACTTCACAGTCCTTAGATAAACAACAGCACACGAAGCTGTTTCCGAACTGTCAGAAAAACTGATTAATTGACGAGAAACAATATTAGTGCAACTAGCGCTTGAATACGATCTATTTACAAAAAAATTCCGACACAATTTTAAATCATCACGAAAATCTGTCAAGTCTTTAAGTGTGGATTCTGGAATAAGTTCCTTCCACTTCAATTTTTCACGCCACGAGGTTTGCATGATAGTCTTAGACCGCACTGTAACAGGGGTTAGAAAACCCAGAATATCAAAAATTTTTGCGATATCAGCCAGTAGGGCGCTTTTAGTGACACTGTCAGGGAGAATACTGTCTGGGACGTTTACGCAGAGGACATCCTGATTTGGAAACCAACGAAGTCCAAGTAATAGAGATGAGTAGTTTGACGACAATAATTCTGACAATTCACAGGCTAGAAGTGATTCATCAAGACTGCGTAAAAATTCAGCGGAATTGCTAACATATTTACGTAAAGGAAAATTAGCACTGGCAAGGGCTTTGTGAACACATTCCTGCAGCTCAATTGCATCTTCTAGATTGTCTGCTCCCAATAATCCATCATCAACATAGAAACAATTCTCAATTGCGTCTGCTGCAGCAGGGTTTTCCAACGATTGTGCAATAATTTGAAAACATTTGGTTACCAGATATGACGCTGGGGCAGTGCCGTAGGTCACAGTATTGAGCATATATTGACAAATTGGTTCACTGCTATTTGCGCGCCACAAAATACACTGATATTTTCGGTCGTCCGGATGCACCCATACACAAGGGTACATTTTTGATACATCACAGGCAAACGCAACGGCAAATGAGCGATACTTTGTAACAATATCCACTAAATCGCGTTGGAGGGTTGGGCCAGTCAACAAACAATCATTAAGCGATTTTCCCGAGTCATCTACCATAGATGCGTTGAAGACAACTCTGTACTTTGACGTTGTGCTCGATTGTTTTTGCACCATAAGATGAGGAATACAATTAAGTGACGGATCAATTTTATCAAGTTTGGTCATATGGCCGAGCTCTTCGTATTCCTTCATAAATTTTACATACTTGTCCTTAACTTGAGGTGATAGGGATTTCTCCTGTCGAAGCAAAATGCGTTTTGCAATGTTGAAGGAACCACGCAGTTGGTTAATTTCCTCCTTCACAGGCAAACGAACGACAAAATGACCAGATTCGTTTCGAGAGTAGGTCTGCAAAAAATGCTCTTCAATTTGTCTGTGTTCTCGAATGACTTTTTCAGACTTGGACGTTTGATCAAAATCACAATCTTTTCCCTTCCAAAATTCCCTTAACGTTGCGTTTTCATTGATAACAGTAAGTCCGCAGTAAGGATTCAAAGGCGCGGAAGCGCGAGCATGGGCTCCCGACACAACATAACCAAATTTAGTGTTGCGCAAGCCAACAGTTTCAAAGTAGCGTACTTCACCAGCAGCGACAAAATCATAATATTCGGCTCCTAGCACGATGTCAATATCTGAGAGGGGTAGTAAGCTACATTCCGCAAATTCGAGATCGGGAAATTGACTTCTTGTATCAGAAAGTTCAGATATAGGAACTCTGTAGGGAATTTTATCAATAACTTCTGCTTTGATCGCGATCTGAAAATCTGAATAACGCGAGTACAGAACTAAATCAACTTCAGAATTCAAGTTACAGGCGCCCTCAGAGGTGATGCCAGTCAAGACAACGTTGTCGCGGTATTTTCGCGACGGAATACCGAATTTAGAAACGGAGGATTTTAAAATTAAGGTCGGTTGCGAGCAACAGTCAAGTAAAACACGAACCAATACAAATTTACCACCAACTTTGATTTTTACTACCGCAGTGGGCAAAAGAATTAATTTAAATTCGCGCGGGCGCTCGACGGTTGCGGAGCACGAAACTTTCGAAATAACATTAGAATCAGATAAGTTCGAGGCTGCTGACACGAGATTTTCTTTGCCCGTATCGCTACCTTTAGCTGGTCGATGTAGTAATGTGTGATGTTTTGCACCGCAGGTACTGCACTTCGGCTTCTCACATTTAAAAACCAAATGGAAAGGACTGAAACATTGTATGCACAATTTATTCTGCTTCACAATTTCAAATCGATCGTAGACTGACTTACTCTGAAAAATATGGCATTGATTTAGAAAGTGGGGGTCACCACAGACAACGCATTTCATATTCTTTGACGCGACAAAGGACTTTTTCTCACTTCTATTTTTAAACCATGAAGGATTCTTACTGCCTGATTCTACAAGCACGTTCGCATTCTTTTTCATTGAATTATTACGGTCATCAACAGCGAACGCTCTAACCTGCAAAAAATGTTGCAGTTCGTCATATTTGGGATAATCCTTCAAGGATGTAACAGAATTTTCCCAATCGCGAGCGGTATCTTTATCTAAACATTTGGTGACCAGAAAGACTAGGTAACGAGAAAAGGTATCGTCAATATTTTCGCCGTGAGCCTTCAATCCCCGAACAATAACGTCAACCTCATCCATGAGTTTACAAACTTCCATTTCGGATTTAATGCTTTCCAAGTTGTTCAATCTATGGAACCATGCTCGGACGACGCTGCGAGGATTATCAAAGCGAGATAAAACGTACGACCAAGCCTCAAAATAACCTTTTTCCTCGAGACCGAAGTCTTTCACTAACGGTTTAGCGTTTCCAACAAAAGAATCTTTCAATAACTGCAGTTTGCAAACGGTAGGAATGTCATCTCTGTTATGAATTAAATTCTCAAATAATTGCCAAAAGTTATTAAAATTTACAATTTCGCCATCAAAGGTAGGCAATTTTGGTTCTACAAATTTTGAGCGGGATGCGGTTATTGCGTTGATGAATGCCTGAGACAAATCTTGCGCTACTGAGCTTTGAGGTGCTTTGGCGCAAATAGTCTTGCGATGTGCATTAATTTTACTTCCCGCTAAAAGAAAACAGTTATCGACCTCATCGCGTTCCTGCATTATTTCATCAACTTGAGTTTGATAAGACGAATCATTTTCGTCGCATTGCATCAATATTTCATCGGTCGTCTCTTGAAGACATATTCTTAATTTAGAAAATTCGTTAGTGATGGTTTCTAACTTACATAATTCTTCTAGATCGGTTATCACCTCGTCATTGCAAATAATCTGCTCAATTTGCCCTTTCAGGCGTGTGATGTTGAGTTTTGTGATCCGTTTCTGTTTTAGAAGTACGTCCACAGGAATCATAGTCAAAGAATAAAATCAACGATACGAGATAAAAATTCACGAAACAACAGGATCAACACTGTATAGCACTATTCAATACTCTAGTTCTATCCGGTCCGGTGGACCAAAATGATATGTACGTTAAATGAAGACACGGAGGACCTTTACGAGACAAGAATATTTATAATTACGAAACAATCCAAGTACAACAATTCCAATACGAAAGAAATATCATCATGCGAAAACGAAAAAGAGCATACAACAAAACAATCGAAAACGAGAAGATGACAAGCAAAGAAAAAAATCACATGTGTTGAACGAGAGAGATAAGCGACAGATAACAAAAACGAGAAACGAATATCAAATTTCGACGCGAGCGTAGGTAACGGGGGAAGGAGAGGAGTATTAGTCTATTTACTCCGGAACACATACAACACGAGACAGAAGCACGAATAAAAAATTTAGAAGGCATTGCAAATGTCGCAATGGTAGCGGGGAACCCGCAAGTCTCCACTGCCATGCGGGAAATATGAATTTCTATGTGTAGACGTTATAAGACGTAGGTCAATATTCCTAAATCACCGTGAATAATGTATGTTACACTTTTTTTAACAATTTAAAACGAACAAAACTAAAATAAATTCAAACAGACAAATAATTTTGCAGCGATTTGCTCACACTCATCATTTGCGGCTGGGTAAACGCCTGTAAATTCAAACTATTTGAAATGAACTATTTCTTCTTTTTCTTCTAGTTCAACTGTCATACTTTAGGCGGACAATTTTTAATGATGCGCCTCCTAGCATCAGAGGCCTATCATATAATAGCTTACAAATCAAGATTATTCCAAATCCTCCTCTTATCATCGTACATGGCCTGAGGATCAACATTTTTTGAAATGCAGTAATCTAATTTAAATTAGATTAATAATGTCACATCTTCTGGACGCAGCAGCACCCCAGTCAACATTTTCTCAAGTTCTATTCCCATCATCTCAGAAGTCAAATTCTTTCGAAGACCGTCTCCTATCCTATATAGCTCAAGAGTTGATCCTTTTCTAAGTTTCCTCCTATCATATATAGCAAGAATAAGTAGACAAATGACACTGTTAACCACCGATGCCATTTGTCTACTTATTCCTGTTAAATTTAAGCACAAAAAAATCTCCTTCTTAATCATGTATGGCCGCATGCAGATTTCCCTTAATTCCCCTCGATCATCATAAAAAGCTTGAAGGTCGGAATTTCAAATTCCTTTCAGCAGCTACTCCTTTCTCATCATATGTACGCCCCCCTCCTATCTTACATAGCTCGAGAGTCGAAATTCTTCCAAATCCCTCTCCTATCAAATGTTGCCCTAGAGAGGGAATTTTTCCAAATCCATGGACAAAAAAAGAAAGAACGACTTTACCCGCACACGTGAAACAATATATTTATTTTTGAGGGTGTGCTTTACTCGTTGGCGAACTCCGAACTCGTGTAGAATAGGTTGCATATCAATTCCCTAATACCCTACAAGGTTCAATCTACTACCGGTCACTACGCGGCGCTTGTCGGGTGCAGCGCCGGAGTTACACGTACGCAAAGTATGCAGTTGCGTACAGCGGCAAATTTTCGAAAGAAGTCGAAATTTCCAGTTAAAGACATTAGATAATAATTACTAGAGAAAACTGGAGCAGAACATAATTATACCAATAATTAAGAAACATATATCTTATATTTGACTGCTACAAGCGCTTGTGATTATTTTTTGCGGTTTGAGGAGCGGAATTTTCCCTAATGCTTACAGCGGCAACATCTTTAAATCCGGCACTGATCGGGTGTGTGTTGGTATACGTGCGTAGTCACTGTTAGGAATGACTTTCAAATCATTTTGTAGAATATTGTTCATGAAGGCTTAATTAGGAGCGCTATAGGAGTAGAATTTGGAAATTTGGTTCTGAGAAGATTTTATGGTATTGGAAAAGGAAAACCGCCAACTTCAACAGCTTCCAGCAGCAGCAACACACTAATTTCCCTATCCGCAGCAAAAATGGGGAATGGGCCAGAAGTGACGAGCAGAAATGCGAAGTTTTTGCTGCCCATTTTGAGAATGTGTTTAAACCTCACAGCATTGAGTCAGACGTGAATCTTAACAATCAGAACATGGAGCATGTTCCCATCCCCCTCTTCTTTCCACTTGAAGTCGCTAAAGCCATTGATGGCCTGAACCCCAAAAAAGGCTCCAGGAGCGGACAAGATGAGCGCAAGAATTCTAAAGGAGCTACCCAAGAAAACGATCGTACTCCTTGTATATATTCTTAACGAAATTTTAAGGCTTCACCATATTCCAGAGAGGTGGAAAGAAGCAAAGATCATTGTCATATTAAAACCAGGGAAGCGGCCTTCGGAGGCAGCGTCCTATCGACCAATATCACTTCTCCCAATAGTGGCCAAGCTCTTTGAGAAATTATTACATTCTAGATTGAAGCAATTCATCGTTAAAGGTGCCGATTTCCCAGACCGGCAATTTGGCTTCCGCGAAAAACACTCTGCTGTGGACCAAGTCCACAGAATCGCGCAAATTATTGAGCGGAGCCTTGAAGAGCGCAAATTCTGTCCAGCAATTTTTCTGGACGTGGAGAAAGCCTTCGATAAGGTGTGGCACCTGAGCCTCCTCCACAAATTGAGTCGTACCTTCCCTGGTAACATATGCGAAATATTCAAAGCCTACCTACATAAAAGAAGTTTCCGAGTGGCATGTGGCGAATCCCTCTCTCGACTATGCGGCATCAAAGCCGGTGTGCCGCAGGGCAGCGTGCTGGGCCCGCTCCTTTACCTAATCTACGCATCTGACATACCCAAGCCTAACGATGCAAATACCACGTTAGCAATGTTCGCTGACGATACAGCAATACTCTCAGTGCACAGCGTGTACAAAGATGCTGTAGCCAATCTGCAGTCAGCTGTCAACGACGTGTGTAAGTGGGCAAAAAACTGGAAAATAAAGCTCAACGAAACCAAATCTCTAAGAGTTGATTTCATGCTACGACACCACCATCATATTCCAACGGTCATCAACGACGAGGTAGTGCTCCACAGTGAGTCCGCTAAGTACCTGGGAATACACTTGGACTCGAAGCTAAACTGGAGGATTCACGTCCGTAAGAAGCGAGAAGAAGTGAACCTTAAACTGCGAAAGCTATATTGGCTGATCGGACGCAACTCCCCCCTGAGTCTACCCAAGAAATGTCTTATTTATATGGGTATCATACGTCCGGTTTGGTGCTACGGCATACAGCTCTGGGGAACCACCAAAAAAGCGAATAAAGACATCATTCAACGCTCACAAAACAAAACGCTGAGGGCAATCACAAACTCTCCATGGTACGTAACTAACGAGTGCATCCACAGGGACATCGAGGTACCTAACGTGGAAGAAACGATCAAGCAGTTCGCCGCTAGACATGAAGTGAGACTCCACCATCACCCAAACAGCGAAGCGCTCCAGCTACTGGACTTTGCAGATGAACCCCGGAGGCTGAAACGCACAAAGCCGCACGAACTTTTCTAATTATAACTCCTATTGCAGTATTATAACTATAAGGTGGTAAGCAATGGCCCAGCCACCTTCACCTGTATTATTTTCTACCAACAGTGATATGTATTTGTGTATGCCAACTCGGCAGTTCAATAACGATTTAATGAAAAAAAAAAAAAAAAAAACTTCAACAGCTTATAAAAAAAAAAAAAATGCAGAAGAGAAAATCCAAATTCTGTTTCTATAGCGCTTTCAATCAAACTTTTCTGAAAAGCATACCAAAAAAATGCTTCCGACTTTTCATTAGGAATTCTCACTTCCTTCCCCACTTTTGAAATAACTATGTATAATAATAAAAATATATACGTGGCTATGTTTCAGATCCACCGATCGCTTTGAATGTGCATTTTAAAAGTTATATTTTTTCCATCCTATGTCCGGTGGTTTATGGGGAATTTAGCCAGCCAGTAAATGCTATGCATACATAATAGAACTCACGACCTCTCATGGTTTATACAATACAATTGAGAGAACTCTTGACTCAATTTCTTCATTTTGAGGATTACTTAAAAACAATTCATCCAAATGACCCCAAAATTTCTCATCAACTACGTTGAATACACTGCAGCATCATGCAGTCATATGAAGGCAATTGGTTGGATAATAGCCGAGAATTAGCAATTACAAATTTGAGGAAAAATTGAGAACAACCGAGCTCCAAGAAAAAATGAGGTGCACAACTTCAGATACATGACTACATTCTGAACAAGTTTGAAGGGAATCGACTCATCAGTTTTGGAGGAGTTGAGCTGACAAACAAAGCGTTATAAATAAATATGGCCATATATATATATATATGTATGTAAGATTGTAAAATCTTAACAAATCTGGTGATGCTGTGTTTCCACAGAATCGAAACAAAAGTCAAGTTCCCGAAGGAAAGGCAGGTCAGCTGACTGCACTCGGAAGATGATAATTGATCAGGAAGAAAGAGGAAAGATGTTATATAGCCGGAGCTTGAGACATTAGGTGCGAGTGGAAGAGTAACGCGAGTGACGTAAAAGAACGTTCACGTTCTTACATATATTATTATAAGGAAACCTGAAATTTTTTTATTAGCCTCACAGTAATCTAAGACATCTAAAACGTCGAGAAAATTCATTCCCGGGCTTTTCTGCCACAACTGTGTCGGGAGCAATACCTGACTTTTCAGTAGAAAAATTAGTTCAAAATTGAAGTTGTGAGAATTAATTTTTGGGACCATGTTTTACGCACACGTTTTCACGTGCTGTAAATCACACCCTTAACTGCGGTCCTATAACACGTACGGGCTTTGAATCTTTTTGCATGGCTTCAGCTTGATCAGGAGAAGGTTTTCACGCAATAATTTTATAGTCGAAAGATCAGCAGGTTTCAATATAGATTATGGTCGTTACGGGAGGGGGGGGGGGTTAAAATATTCCAAGAATAAGCAAGTTGATTTTCCTATCACTTCTATTGATTAAATAATGCTAAGCAATAATTTTGGTTAATATGGATGCTAGTGCTAGACAATAGATTTTTGTTTTTTCTTCTGGCAATTTTGTGGACGTATAGAAATTTAAATTAAAAATTTTTATAGCAATTTATAATTTAAAACTAGAGAATAGTGGAAATATTTTGCTCGGTAATTATTCGAAAAAATATTGCGTATCATTTTATACAAGTATTATTTTAAAAAATTGTGATACGAAATACTACGAAATACTAGCGGTTGATGAACAGAGGGAAGAGGGCTTGCTCATTAAATTCCAGAAATTCAACGTCATTCTCTGATGATGTTGCGATTGCAACAATAACGAATCTTATTCTCGATACGTGATGGAGAAAGAATACTCCTTAATGAGTTCGATTGGCAATTTTGAAATCACTTGCGCATTTTGTTAGGCAAAATTATAAACGGAAAATCGTAATTTCTGTTGTGGAGGTGAAAAAATCAAGGTAAAAAACAGAGGCGGGTATTTTTTAAAAGGAACGAGCGTTCCAGATATTAACGTAAATGAAGAAAACACCAAATATTTGGATTTGAAAAAATGGTACCTAATAAAAAAAACTCTCATAAAAGATATCAGGATACAATAAATACCAATAGGTTATACAGGTTGACACAAAAACGTGAAATTTCTCGAAAATTTTTCCAAATCCATTACTTGGGGGGGGGGAGGGAATGAGTGCTTGCGGATTCTCGAGATGGGGTGTGGTGAAACAGAAGACATGAAACATGTCAAAAGTTTTCAGCCAACAAATTGAAAAAGGAAATTTTAAAGCAACGACATCCAGGTGTGAGGAGGGAGATAGAAAAAGAACTCGAGAGCGTCAAAAATGAGATACAAGAAAAAAGAAACAATATTGATGAATTGGATGTTGGAAAAAAAAACAGAAATTGAAATTGAAGGGATAAATTAATAGCAAAAAAATAAAAAAAATTCCTTAACGTAAAATATTTAATAATACCAGAAAATGACAGTGGGTTTATAGATTGTACTAGTATAACAGTGGCGTATCCAGGAGGGGATTAGGGGGATGAATCCCCCCCCCTTAGGATTCTATGTTTCTTGCCTTGCGTACGTATAACGTACGTGCCGAGAGAAAACGAGAGAATTTTTTTTTTTCTCTTATTTCATTCTATTTCTTTGGACCTCCTATTTTGGAAATCCCCCCCCCCTCTCCCTCAAGGAAATCCTGGATACGCCACTGTAGTATAAAGCTAAGATAATGCAAGGAAGGGTTCTAGCCCAGTTTAGGTCTAGTATACTGCATTTCAAGTCCCCTTCCTATCATATGTATAGCTTGAAAGTCGGTGAGTACAGCCTGATCAAAACAGCTCCTCCAAGTAACTAGATATGCAATGCTTCATACACCAATTGGCTTAGCCCCTTCAATGAGCTAGATATTCAATGCTTCAAATACATCCCCTTCAATAAATTTTCCCTTGCAGCAAAATAGCTCCTCAAAGTAACTTGATATGCAATACTCCATACACCAGTTGGCCTAGCCCCTTCAATGAGCCAGACATACAACGTTTCAAACACCATAAGACGCCTGTAAAACAGTTTCCTTGCCTTCTCTCATTCAATTCCATGAAGAAACCCGCGAGTTTTTTTCATTTATTCAGGTTTAAAAAACGCAACGGACATAACTCACTTTAAGGCTTGGCAACAGTTACACATTATGCCTTTTCTGAAAGAAGAGCATTGCTTGATCAGTTGATCTGGCACTGCTTAGTGAACGGTTTATTTGAATTATTCTGAGAAACCTAGACCGTCAGTAGTTTTTGCAATAGCTTGAATAATTTCCTCCAATAAACGTAAGCGAGTGATCGATTTTAAATCAAATGAAATGATGATATATGCGGAGAATCGTTCTTTCCTTTCTTGTTACAATGATGAAGGACATTATAAGAAGCCAGATACATCTTCATTTTATTTATTTCCAAGGAAACTAAATACAATAGGGAATTTGACAGCAGGTGAATTGGTACAGTTTAGCAACCACTGATACAAATTTTCCACCGCCATTTTTGGGACCCACAGTCGAGTCCAGAGATGTAAAGGTAAGTCGATTGTACACAGAGCGCAGCAAAAACTTTGTTCAACATTAAATAGGAAAATACTGTAAAAAGTGGATGAAAAGTTTAAATTTGAAAGTTTAACATCATTCAAAAACTTTTACGAAACAAACTTTGATGTTATAAATAATGCTTTATAAAACACGTTTTAAAAGTTGCGGGAGAAAAGGAACGATACGGCAAAGCGCGACGGGGATAGTTTATTATTATAACTGTAATAATTTATCTAGAAAAGTTCAAACTTTATGTAAAGTAAAGCTAGTGCTATTATCTTCCATAATAACTTATATTTGTATAAACTTTTCTTCATTCATTGATTTTTTACGAGAATTAAATTTCCAATGGGATATATATGCAATGTGCGCATACACCATTTGCAGAACTTCGCAAATATACTTACAGCCAGAAAAATGTTCGTGCTGTACTTTTGTTGCTCGCACTCATTTCATTTAGAAATTATGTTTACAGCTTAATAAATTTATTATCGTTCAGTAAGTTGGTTTTTGCTTCCTCAGACGCTATAAGAGGAAACTACCGAACTTTCTTATTAAACTCCAAATGGAAACGATATCTTCATGCTTGTATCGAAATTTTAGATTACGTACACTCCGTTGAAAAGAAGAGAGAGTGAGAGAAAAAGGCATTCAATATTATTTCATTTCATTCTTATTTCTATCCTCTTCATAATTCTTTTCTTGTCTATTAGCTACTTAGTAAACTTCTACATCTACATCCAATCTAAAATTAGAAGTTTGTTCACTTTTTCCTCATTTGAACGAAGGGGAAAAAATACTTCAAAAAAATAATAACGTAGGTATTTTGAGTGACAATGACTATAGAAGCATACACGTAAGACAAAACGTCTTTGACAAAAAATTATTTGAGTTAATGTACGTAGTTGCCGGTGGGTGCAAGAGAATGAAGCTCTTATACGTAGGTACCTTTGTGTGGTAATCAATCATTGATCTATGTAAATTTAAATACAGAAACAAGTACATAGAAACGCGCAGAGATTGAAGGGCCTCATCGAAATTCATTAGCTAAGGTAGATACCTCGTTTTGTGTAATCTGAATCGTAAGAAAAAAACTTTCCAACAAAAAATTGAAGCAATGTAATAAAATCCTGTATAAATTTTGATTTGTTTCAAGGAAAAAATTCGCAGCCTTCCTTCTTAGTTGCTCGGAATTGCCTTCATTAACTGTATTAATCGAAGCAAGCAGAGAATCTGTTTTATGAGGATTTCTTATCAGATACAGCTCAATGTTCAAACTGCTTCCAAGTTATTTTCCCATCATACACAAGTAACTTAAAAGTCAATATTTTCCAAGTCCTCCTCCTATTACCTATATATCTCGGATGTCTGAATTTTCTCAACTTCTTTTCCCATGCGTATAGCTCGAAGGTCAAATTTTCTCCAAGTCCCACGTTTTGCCAGATGACCCTCTTTTCCAAGTCCCAAGTCTGCCGTACGGCGAATTTTTCTTAAATATACCCCCCTTCACATAAAACAGGTTCCTTGTTTAAAAAAACAGTTTGTTTGATGCCAAGATGCGAAGCTCAAAAGTAAACAGAAAGAATATTCATTTTGTTTCCCAAATGAACTGAACACCCTTTCTGCTAACATTAGAGTATCTCAGTTAACAAGATTGATATGATATGAAGGGACTTACATACTATTAAAAACTACAGCATTATAATAAGCTAATACCCAACATACAGTACTCGTATACTGGACTTGAACTAGACTAGGACCTCTTCTTGTATTATACTAGCTTTGTACTACTATAAATGATGGAAGGGGTACTTGAAAAATTTTCCCCTCCAAGCTCTATTCGATAAAAGGGGACTTGCAAAATTTTTGACCTCTGAGGTTTGCCGGCCGGACGGTAGACAGCGGACGGTGGACGTTGCCGCGAAGCATATAGTGAGTGAGAGGAGAGCTGATATGCTCCCATAAGAATAACACAGAGAGGAAGGATGATTATCTTACCAATCGAGAATAGTGAAATTCTTAAGGAATTGGAGTTTATATTCGTCATCTACAATGCTTTAGCCTTTAATACTAAATTTCTACAACGTAAGAAATTTCTCATTCTTATTTGGTAATGTATGATCTTTTGCTCCCTACGTTATTCTTATAAGAGCGAATATTTGTTTGTTCACGCGGCTTGGAGCCAGGGGAAAGGGGAACTGCAGCAACAGCGTGCAGCAGTGTGACGTCACTGGGAAATCGGTCTATTATGCCGGTGCTTATCGATTTTGCGGAATAGTAGTCGGATACTCAAGTGGCATGACATTTAATACCTCATATCGTAAGACCACCTCTGAATTATCAAAACGGCGTAGGAACAAGTTCGCTTGACGAACCTCTGAGTCTTACTCATATATAATAGGCTCCTAAACAAGATAAGAAATATTGTATTATTTTATTTGAGCTCAGTCTTGACGCATATTGTCAGAAAGTTGGCCATCGGAAAGAGCATCTTTTTCTTGTATTTCAGGACATGAAAAATACTTTGATTACAACTCATTTCTGGATTTTCATTTGGTTATGACAACTTCTTCTTTCGAGCTGCAATACTTTTCCGCTAATGTGTAGTCTATTATGGTGGGTACTCAGAATGGATTGGCCCTTTTCATATCGAGGTAGATAGCTTTCGGCAGTGGCGTACATAAGGGGGGGGGGAAAGGTGAATATGGAGGATATATCCCCCCATCGTAATTTTTTTAGTGTATTTTTTCTGTTCAATACAGTGATTTTGTCTACTTTTTGCGTAAATTAGGAAAAATTTTAGGAAATATCTCCCCCCCCCCCCCCCATGAGAAAATCGTATCTACGCCACTGTCACTGGCTGTCGGTGCGACCTAAGGGAAAAACAATACTATTGAACGAAAGAGAAAACGCAACGGGCCGAGCAATGCCAAATGCGCGCTTATCATTAGAATCATTTAAATTTACAATTTATTGTTAGTACTTTTATTTAATAATTTTATAATTTCTTTTATATGCATTACTTTTTTGGTCAACAGTTTTAATTTTTTGCGGATTCTTTGTTATTTTGATAACCGGTAACACATGTTCATGTACCATTTTCAATGTTCGATTCTCTAATTTGTTTTTTGTAAAACTATTTCTAACTGCTTCAAGTCTTTTTTCTTCTGATTTCGGACTTTTTATTTTGTATAAAAAACTCCATACCCTTTTAAAAATTCTTCCCAGAAATATCATATTTGTTGGTTACCATGAAATACAGTTAAAGAAACTATACTGTACATATACTTTTTTTTTTGGGGCAACAAATGGTTGCATGTCTACTTTAATTCTGACTGAATATTTGAGATTAATAACTTAAAAATTGAGAACAAACATATAATTACCGAACCTAAAAAAATAGAATTCAAAAAGAAATTCAAATGTATAGTTTTTACCCCGTGTCAAGTTCTTTTCAGATATTTCAAACGTTTGCTGCAAATTCTAATGATCATTTTACCCAATGTTTTTGAAGGTTCATAATTAATCAGATTGTCACAACATGCACTCTCTTTTCTGAAATTGTCCTATTCAGGGTCTTCTTTGAGTGGTATTACTCATTCTCCCTTATTATCAGCTCATTCAACTGAAATGGAGCTAAAATATTGAAAAGGACTCTTTTTACCCCAGGATGCTTCATTGATAGCGATTACAGTTTATTGTCTTTAGAAAACGCAGGTGAATTTTTCACTGAAGATCATAACACGTAATTTCATATAGACAATAAGTACCTGCCTAGATTTTGTAAATAGAGATGACTGAAGTTCTACAGAATATTATAAAATTAACATTATAATATTTAAAAGATAGAGAAATATTATTCTGACTTACAAGGGCCGCTCGCTCATGACAATACAGATTCTCAAAGGTTGATTTTGAAATTTGTATATACAGTATGGTACGCCGTCAATTATAAGAAAGATGTTATCTCATTATGTAGAGTCTGTCTGATTCAGCCGAGGGAAACAATTTTGCAAATTTACAGAGATGCTCCCACCCCTTCCTCCCCGGTCCGTTTCAGTTGTTTCTTTTACCATCATCCTCTCTCTTACGTTCACTTCTCATCAAGTTATGGCTTTACCTTTCATGCTTATTAATAGACTGCTGGTCGGAAAAACTTTTGCCAAGCAAGAATCAAAAGCGCATTTAACGCATAAATATTAAAGATAAAGTTCAAAGTTTAGAATCGACCCCTTTCGTATCTCGCTTTTATACTCTTTGTCGCACAGCGTTGTTTTGCTCTGCACTGTTTTCATTTATAACTTCATTTTATCTTGTCTTCCTTAATTCCTCTTTTCTTCTTCTCTCTCGTCTACCCTCCGTTTAATTTCTCGCACTCGTTATTCGTCCTTCTTTTGTTGAAGTAAAACTTTAGTTTTCTTTTGTTATTAGTACTGTGATCGATAAGCGTGCTTTGTTCATCCTGATTGTGTACAGAAAAAAAATAAATAAATAATAAGAAGAAGAAGAAGAAGAATTAGAAGGTAGCGATGAAGATTCATTTATGAAGTACGTATAAGGATCAAGAAAATTACACAAAAAGGAAATTTGGAGCAAGAAAACGCGGAGAAGCATAGCGGATTTCGATTTGTCGTAGGTATAAACACGTGTAGATATTCTCACACAAGCATATAGTCAAATTGGACTTAAAATAGATGTAAACCTTACCAAGCTAGTGTTTTACCTGTTGTGTAGATCGAAAGAACAGTGTTACCTAGAGGAAAAGGAGGAAAAGGCTTGCTGGATATCGCAGAATTACGGAACAAACAAATCCTAGGCATGCGAAAGTTCACGAAAAGCAGAAGAGGAGTCAGCTAATAAAGGCAGTAGTACTGGCAGATAACGGGCTCACACCATTGAAGTTGAATGATGTAGAATGTGACATGGAAAGGAAGATAGCCGAGCGAAGACAAACCAGAGAGAGCACATGGCGAGGAAAGGCGTTACATGGACGATACTACAATGAGCTACACAGCCCAGTGGTGGATAAACAGGCCTCGTGTACTTGGCTCAAGATAGGGACAATATACCCGGAAACAGAAGGTTTTGCTCTCGCAATCCAAGACCAAGTTATCGCAACAAACAACTATAAAAAAGCCATATTAAAAGAAACCGAAGTAGAAGATAGATGTAGGAAATGCGGTAAACCTAACGAAACGATAGCACATATCCTGAATAGCTGTAGCAGCCTGACTGCCGAGAAATACAAAATAAGACACGATAACGTAGCGAAGATAATCCACCAAAAATTGATTAAGAAATGGATAGGCGAACCAATGCAACCTTATTACAAAAATACCCCTCAAAACGTTATAGAAAATCAAAGATGTAAAATCCTATGGGACCGAACAGTCAGAACAGACAAGGAAGTCGTCTGCAATAGGCCGGACATAATAGTTTGGGACGAAGTGAACAGACGAGTCCAAATGATCGATGTGGCTATACCATACAGCAGCAATATGCAGTCAACCTACGAAGAAAAAATAAGGAAATACCGAGAACTGAGCCAGGAAATAAAAAGAATATGGGGAGTCACCGAAGTTGATACGGTCCCAATCATAATATCAAGTACGGGCCTCATACACAGAAAACTGAGAGAGGGACTGGATAGGATCGGGATACCAATCGGAAGCTATGTGTCGATGCAGAAGTCAGTCATCATCAGCACATGCAGCCTGACCAGGGAGTTCCTCAGCGAATAGGACTGTTTACCTAGTGTTAGCTGCTACATGTAATCGCGTCATCCACTGTATTTTACTTGGTCATTGCGACCCGTAGTATAGTGTAGTGTAAACCCACAGTAGTGGAGCGTTGTGGAAATAATAATAATAATAATAATAATAATAATAATAATAATAATTGTTTCTGTCGCTTATGCAGCGCCACCCTTCCTTCATTGTGGAGTGGGTGCGGGTTGTGTAAGCATTTGATTTTGTTTCCTCCAACACCGAATCAACCCTTTCGGGAGTAACTTCAGTGTTGGAAGAATCTCCTTAGCGAACCCCTTCTTCTACTCGGCAACTGCCAAGCTACTTTAGCAACCGCGAAGTTGCCGTGCTTCCCTGGCACACAGAAAACACTAGAACACACAACAACAACAACAACAACAACAACAACAACAACAACAACAACAACATCTTGGATATACTGAATTGCTTTCGGCTTCTCTTCTTCTTCTTCCTTCGTCAGGAGTGATTTTCCTCTTCTTCCTGTATGTTGATGGTACACAGGCGTCGAGGAGGCCTTAGCATGGTTCTGCATTTGCCTATTCCGTTTCCGGTCCATCTTCTTCTTCATGACGGTGGGCCCAGCAAATGCCGACACTTGGTTCCATGCTTCTTTGGAACTGGTATGGTGGATACCCGGCTACTCGGAACAAGCGCTTCATTTACCTGGATTTCTTGAAGAGACCGACTAAGCTTGTTCCGCTCACGCCTCAAAGCCTCGCACTCAAAAATAAGGTGTGCTCTGGTCCATCATCCCGCCCTTGGTCGCATTGCGAACATATTGCCTGCCCAACTTTCGAAGACTTCTCATAAAGATGCTTGTCGAAGCAGCCATGGCCGCTCAACACCTGCGTCAAGTGAAAGTTCAGCTGACCACGGTGTCGCTCATCCACGCATCAAGGTCACATATTAATGCACGGGTTTTCCATATGTCCAGCTTTTTCTGGGCAATTCTTGCCTCCCATTTCTCAAGCAAGGAGCACCTCGCCACCTGCTTGACCCGTAGAGTCTCTTGGTTGATCGTCATCACCTTCTTTGCTCTGAACACCAGTACCCTCTCCTCAGCAAGGAGCTCGATTGGTGCTGAACGTGCTAATACGCAGAGAGCCTCCGTTGAGACAGTGCGGTAGGTACTAACACACCTGAGCGTAGCTCTTTGCTGGATCTTTACCATCTCTCTTCTTTGGTAAGGTATTATCATTGAGTCAGCCATACTGGGACACCATATTGGAGGATCGACATAGCGGTGCTCATCATGATCCTTCTTCTGGCTTTTCTTGGCCCTCCTAGCTTCCTCATGCCTGCCTTTTCCGCTGCCATCAAGAACTGGTCCCTGATGACGCTCAGCGCTGAGTCAAACCAGATGCCCAGGTACTTCATTTTTTTCTTGGTCTCAATTTCCATACCTTGCAGGCGAAAGGTGGGTTGACTGAACTTCCGAAGGGTCGTAAATAATATGGCCTCCGTCTTACCCACTGCTATTTTCTAAAACATAAAACTTGAGGCATAATTCGAAATAAATTGAGAACAATCCATTTGACCGGATAAACAATTTGGATTTTGAAAGTGGAGCTAGACAGACTGAAACAGAGCAAAGCGACTGGAGAATAAAGTCAGGAGGATTCTAAGAGAAGAGGGGTTAAAAAACCTTTCCCAATATGAACAAAACAACGAGGTCGGAGAATAATATAGATTCACTGAAACAAAAGCTGCAGGTACTGAGTGAGAGACTCCGTAGATATAAGATAAGCAACCAGAAGAAAAAGGAAACGCAGCTTTTTTATCAAAGTGAAAAATTATGTTACCAGAAGATTAAAGCATTAATAGATAAAACCGACAACGGTGAGATACCCAGCAAGGATGACCCCCATGAATATTGGGAGAAGTTGTGGACACAGGATGAGAAACACAATCATAGAGCTGTCTGGAATACATGCGAGAGGAAACAAATGAGTCCCCACATTCCAAAAAGACGTAAGTCCATTTTTGGCGATATTGAGTTATTAGCGTCATCTATGAGTAAAAATCTTCTCCGATAAAGTGCACCAAACGAAAATACTGTAACTATCCCCGTTGTGAAGTTCTAAGAGGATGAATATCAACCTTGCAAAATATACATTTTCCAAAAAGACTTTAGTCCAGTATTACCTAATGCTCTCATATAGGGTTTTGGCAAATCTGCTCCAATTGCGATGAATTTTTCTCCAGATACTCTACTCTAACTACTTTAGAAAATTATCGAAAGAGGGCCAAAAATAATTATTGGAAGAAGACGTTTACTCTTGAGCAAAACAGGTTTTACCATTCCAAAAAGACTTTAGTCCCATTTTTGGCTTCTCTTTCCCCTTGTCAGCGTGAGCATGGCAGTTTTTTCCATTCAAGTATCATGGTATTATTTTTGTTTCATCTTGAGGATGCTATTTAAACATACATTAACTCATAAGAAATGAAACAAAACTATTTTTCTTCAATTACTCAAAACGTTAAAAATGGACTTAAGTCTTTTTGGAATTGCAGGACTCAAATAGAAGCAACAACTGAAAAAATGAACAATTATATAGTCAATGGAAGTGAATTGAAAAGATTGATGCGTAGACTCAAGAACTGGACAGCAACAGGGATAATGACGGTATTCAGAATTATTGGTATAAACAACTAAGCACAATCCACACTCCGCTAGTGAAAGCAGTAAACGAAGTGATACAAAAACCAGAGTCAATGCCGCCATATTTGATGCAGGGAATATCATATCTAATTCCGAAAGGTGAGAGGACTGCGGACCCATTAAAATATACTTAGGCCTATTGCCTGCCTGTGCACCCTATACAAAATTATTACTGCCTGCATTGCGGGCAAGGTGGATAAACTTTTCAAAAAGGACAAGGTAATAGCGGATGAATAGAAAGGTAGCCGGAGAAAGACACTTGGATGCAAACAACAGCTGATTGTCGATGGAACAATCACAGAACAAGCATGTAGGAAAAATCGCTGACTACATCCCGCTTTTATTGACTATCCCGCACTTCTGGTCGGTTGAGGTGCTGAGAATTTACGTATATAAGATCGACCCTCAACTCATAGGATTCCTCTTCAGCGTAATGAGGCAATGGACCACAATTATAGTTCACAGTACTCTTAGATTATAAACAAGAAATAGAAAATGTAAAAATCAATTGGGTAATATTTCAAGGAGTTTCTTTTAGCCTTTTGTGGTTCTGCTGAACAACGGAAGGGATAGATATAGCCTGAAAAACGAAGATGGCAGCCAGGAAGAAATAAGTCACCTATTTTATATGGACGATCTAAAATTGTATGCCAGATCCAAAATAGAGATGGAAAAAACGATACAGGTTGTGGCTCAGTTCTCAAAAGATATCCAAATGAAATTTGGACTCGACAAGAACAGAACAGTAAAAGTAGCGCCGCAAAAGATGGAATACAATGATGAAGTAAACAGTACGAGCACGGAAGAAGGGGAAGAACAAACAATAAATACTTGACAGGAGAACGAAGCATACAAATATCTTGGAATGGAGCAATGTAAAAGAACCGAGGCCAGAAAAGTAAAATAAAGAAAATCCAAAGAATTCGCAAGTACAATTAACGCGGTATGTAAAGCCAAATTGAATGGGGCAGTATAACGGAAGTCTCCCGGACATGGAGACCAAGCAGCCAAATCTCGTCGAATGATCCACAGGAAAGAGTCCCGAAAGTTGAGAGAAATCCTACAAATAACGCCTTCACTTCCATGTAACTGGGTTAAGTACTGCGTGTAGTTGTCACCGACCACGAGATCTGTTGAAAGGTATAAAAAGAACAAATAAGCACAATGGTTAGAACACGCAGCCAGAGAGCTTTGGACAAGACTGAAGACGCCTTCAGTCGGCAACGACAAGGTGCCGCCACCAGGATCAACCTAATGCTGGACAAAACTGCAGCAGCTTGGAGAACCAATCAGCCAAGAAAACAGGCATCACTACGCAAGGGGGAAACTAAATACCCTCTGCAAGGTTCGGCATACCAGCAGTCACTACGCGACCCTAGTCGGGTGTGCGTGTGTAATCCTTTTGAAGAATGATTTTACAAGACTTTGAAAAAAAATATTTCTCAAAACACCATTTTTCGATGAATTTTTTCGATCTTGAGAAATATTGTACAGAAAGGTTCAACTCGAGGCGGTATAGGAGCAGAAATCCGAATTTTTGCTCCAAAAAAATTTTAAAACGTTTGAAAATAGTAGGTGAAATAAAAATTGTATGGAATAAAATTTTAAAATTCTGCTTCTATACCGCCTCTAATTAAACGTTTCTGAAGAACATATCGTAAGAAATTAAAAAGTTCCATTGAAAACTCGAGCCGTGAGAAATATTTTCCGGTACAATGTTTGAAGCGGGGGGAGGCGTTTTTAATGCTCGATTTCACGAGCGAAGCACACCAAGCTAGCAGGAGCATAAAATACACGCATGATAAGAGGAGAAAAGAACCAGTCCAACGAGGATCCCAAATAATGCAGGAAAACCGACATCAAACAGATGAAGAAAGAGCTCCCGCACTGCATGTGGGCAGATCTAGAGACAGAGACAGAATATCAGCAGACGCAAATTGAGTCTTCACAGTACACAATTTCAAACAGACCAAGAATACCAAAAATATGGGAAACACCCGAAGCAAAAGGAAACATCAGTGCCATGAACAAGTGCCTGAAGAATGATCTAGCAACTGCAAGAGAAGTGGAAGGAGAAACACAGATAGGCCAATACGGGAAATTCACTGTGCTGCCATACCAGTGTTACGAATCCTTGAACTGAAGGTAAATGTGTAGACACAAACAACAAAACCCCTAAATCACGCAAATAAACCTAAATTTGAGGAGAGGGAAAACATCAATTAACAAAACCGGCAAAAACCTTCATTACGGCGTGGGAGACCGGACAAAGAGAAAACAGGAACGGGACGACCCGCCTGTCCAACGTAGGACTTCGCGTGTGAAACCCGGCTAAAGCCGTCATCTCATACAAATCCATCCGAAGAATCCGAACGATAAGACGCAAAGGGGCTCCGAGGGATATGGGAAGAGAAGGAAAACTCAATACAACACCTGGTAACAGCCGTGATGTAAGCCTTTTTACCTTGTAATTTACCTGAGTATATTGTAACGTAACTGGACTGAATCAAACGGCAATCGACAGACAAGAGCGATGATAAGCCCTCATTACCATAAATTATGGTTCAAGTGCTGCTCACTATATGTCTTGTCGAAATCCTTTAATCTGGCAGTAGGTATAAAACGCTAATAAACAAGATGGTCAAGACAAGAAGTCATAATAAAGCCTCGGACAAGCCAAGTGATGGGATTCTACCTGGAGGGAATCAACACGAAAGCTGCAGCAGCCTATAGTGGATCAATCAGCAAGAAAACCGCAAGGAGAAAAGGCCCCTGAAAGTGTTGTCCCAAGTACTAACAAGTCGGGTATTTGTCTCTTCAAAAAAGAAAAAACTCTTCGGGAACATAGATTTTGGGAACCTGGCTTTCGGGAGGACGGTTTCGGGAATTTGTACGGTAATCCTTGAGCCTTTACAAATATTTCAAAGATTGACATCTTTATGCTGTATACAAGTATGGCTTATATTTACTTCATACCGTTAAATTTTGTTTCAGTAAGCTTTATTTTTCGATTCTCATCCAAAATAAAATTTCAATCATAATATTGAACATTTTCATTCTTTCTTTAATCGTAATTATGAATTTTAATTTAAATATTCCACTCACAAGAGAAACTATTTCTAATCATTGATGTAAAATAAAAAGATTACTATTTTTTTTTCCTTCTTTCTTTCTTTCTTTTTTTTCCCTTCAGATCAAAGACTTATATTTATGAAAAACGTTTACGAATAGAATAAATTAGAATGTGTTTTATTAATGAAGGTGAACTTTCAGAATTTATCGATTTTAATTTAAGTGTCAGAAGTTTTTGGAAATGAGAGAAATGGAGCGCGCGCCCTTGTATGAAAGCTGCACGAGGTTATAGAAATGTACGAGTATGTACCGCACACCGCCTCTCACGCTCACACTTTGCTCATAGTTCTGGGAACGAATACCTAAAACCAATAAAGAAATGCTTGGAATTTATAATAATGTTGAGAAGAGAGAAAATGCATTGAGAATTTGAATGTGCGCTCAGTAAAATGTAGAAAATGAAAAGTAATATTATACAGTAGTATGCCGAGGTTGGTTCTCACACACTACGATGCTTTTAAAAAGAAGAAGAGAAGTGAAAATATTTAAGGAAAATACTATCTTCGACGGCTGTATATACATATAATATACGATGGTAAATGAACTACCTATACGCACTGATGTATATCGGTATTGCATTGTATTGTATTCCTTGTACTGTATGTACGGTCTTACATAACACTCTTCATAATACTGAAATAACATACAGTATTATTATACCTATATATCTACACCGCATATATATTTACGAGAACTAGAAATTTGTAAATTCTTTCGCAAATTCTTATATAATCCAACGTTGCCAAATTTCTTACCCGTAAGAGAGTCAGCGAAAATGAGAAACAACGTCTTGTGGTGTATGGAGAATAAGAGAAGAGAGATTTAATGAAAAGAATTCGCGATAGAGGTTTACCGGTACCTACCGTTAGGAAGGCATTTTATTCTCCATACATATTTTCGAAAATTGGTGTCTGTAGCCTAAGTATATTAACCAAAGGATTTGATAAAGTAAAATCATTCGACTAGATACGTATATCACTCAAGTACTAAGAGTATTCAAACAATTCACCCTATTTGTACTACCTACGTAATTGAACCAACTGAAATAAAAAGTACAACTGTACGCCAATTCGGTTATACGATATACCTACGTAAGTACCTACCTACCTGTAATAATTTATAATGCGCTGTCACGTTTTCAGGAAATATTTCCCGAAGAATGAGAAATATTTTTCTCCCACTGGTACTTTCTTTGTCATTCAATGTTTTATATTATTTCAATTAATACGCTCCGCTGTACAAATTGGATACTGTATTTGTAAGTACGTAGCATGAGCGTTGTGTACGACTGACCTATAAAAAAATATATATACTTGTAAATTCGACAGTTTATCGTAACACTTACAACACGTGATGGCGCAATGTTAAACGGCTCATATTCATTCCAAATTTTCAACTTCGTGGTCCAGTGTACGCAATGCCAAAACACAAGACGCCAAATGTATTCAAAAGCCTTTGTCATCGCTTAATATTAGAGTCTAAATAAATTTATACCTATCATAGTAGTCTTGTCGACCTGGTACATATCGGTGTGTATTAGAACAAGATAATTTTGCTTGTTTGTGTATTTCTTTATCACAGGTGTAGAGATTAAGTATACCTACCTAACTGCTATTTTAGATTCTCCATTTAAAAAACAAATCAACAAATTCTGTAAATTTTAATAAATAGTCAGGAGTACTCCGAAAAGAGGAAGTTGAAAAAAATAATAATAAAGAAAGGAACGATTTGGTAAGGAGTATTTTGAGAAAAGTGATTCGATGGTGAAGCCGAGGTTGCAGACGACGATTGCTCCACATGAAGAATGCTTCGTACGCAGGGGTTATCGTTTGACGTTTGTATCAAGCATCTTAACGAATTCGCCACAGATTTAAAAGTAAAAGAGAAGGACTAACTTTTTTACCATGCTGTTCGTCCGAGCAAATCTTCTTCTTTTTTTTTTTTTTACGATTGTGAATGTCCCTTTTCGTACCGGTGTTCAGGCTCACAGTGTTCAAAAGAAGAATGAAAATAATCCTTGGAGATTTAAAAAAAAAAAAAAAAAAAAAAAAGGTCGATATGATAATTACATAGAGATGCTCAATGAGAAAGTTCACAATTTGTTGCACTCGCTGATTACCGCACTGCACTGTATATCAGAAAAAGTGCCTTCGGACAAGAATTTTCAAGACCGTCCCATTCCTCCCTGTTCTGCTACGAGGTGGAGTCACGACACGTGGTACATAATCCGCGTCACCTACGCACGGTTAGATTTTATTTTTGCTTGGTATTTTTGAAATTTCTGTAAAATTCTGACGAGTTTTATTTTTGCATGGCCTACTTCAAATTTCTATAGTGTCCAAAGAAAGTTTCTCCTTTCTTCCCGATAACTCAATAGGTAATGGTAATACAAATTATACCTACCACATGTACGGTATTCTACAACCATGAAGACTTATATAATTATTTTTGATGGAGAATAATTATCTCATCTTCTTCAGCTATCTATCATTATTTTGACCGGAACACTTGAAGTTATGATTATTTGTGAGGGTATACTTTAGTGTTTTGGATCTTGACAGGCGAAAAGGAACCAAATTTTACAGGTTTCAGATCTGAGTACGTCGAACTAGAAGACGCGGATCTTCTTCTGATTTCTAGGTCTTGGTTTCGAAAAATCCAAATCTCTTGAGCTCTAGATTTTGGTGAAAATACGGTGCTGTTGAAGTGGGCGTTCTACCGTCATTTTGCGATCTACAAGTTCGTTAGAGTGAAATCTACCGTAGGTACCATCACTATTTAAGTGCGCGTTTTACAAGAAGTTTGCACATGAGAGTACGCGATCTACCCGATGACTCGTACACGAGTAAGTTCGAAAAAGGAATGAAAAGTGAAATTCACGTTACGACCGGTACTATTGCTGGCGTATGGGGCGAAAGAAGGTGCCTGACGGATTTCTCGCATTCCTCGAGGACGCGAGAGCCATTTACGGAATGAATGACTCAAATTCACGACTTGACAAAATGACTCGAATTTATTCATGAATATACTTCTGACAAAACCCTTTCGAAGGCTGCTTTTGGAAGACCTACATGCCGACCTCCTCGTATAACGTCTTCTGGATAACGCTAAAGGGCTAGCAAACAACCTTGTACAATGCGCACTAATACATAATTATACGGAATGATGGTAGAACACACTGTCATCGGTAGATCACAAATATTGTGGTGGAACGATTTTATGAATGTGGATGAAAAAATTGAGGAAAACTTGACTGTCATAAACTCACGCGTTTTTTCACTAATTCTCACACTTCTGCGTTTTCGATTCATCCATTTTCTATTGTTTTCCTGAAACTATTCCGTGTACAGGCCTACTAGGAGGACGTCTATTTTTCCCATCTAACTATACCTAATATTCCTCTCATTATTCACACTCTAAACACTTTCTTTTCTTATTAATTGTGTACCTAAGTATTCATTTGCTTCGTTGATTGTACAGTAGGTGTTGGGCAAATAATCAATCAGGCAGGGTTGATAAAAAATAAAATCATGTAAAACTTAATAATATTATGTAATGAAAGTAAAAAAAAAAAAAACGAGTCTTACGGAATAATGGTTACTTATTATTATCAAACAGGTACGAAATACAGTGAATGAATTATTGAATGAATGAGTGAATAAATGAATGAATGAACGGAGGGGAAAAAAGTTCGAAAAAAAACGTGCAATGAAGGTGTAGCATTTTGTCCTATTTAATCCAGCCGCCACGTATTTTCAAAGTCAACAAGTGTTGCATGTTCTCTCAGTCGTTTATTTCACATTTTATTCCCTTTTTTTTTTTCTTTCAAATATCGCCATAGGAAATCTTTTTTTAAGGGGGAGAGAGATTTTAAAGTTTTTGGATTGTGTGACGTTTAGACTGTTCAGTAGATTAGGCGTTCAAAAAACTTCTTATTTATTAGAATTGAAGTTCGGCAAAATATGGAAGGCCTTAGTGATATTCATAGTGACTATTTTTTAGCGTCGTGTATGAAGTAATTAAAATTTTATTAAATTTGACGAAAAGGATAGTCAATTCTAACCTATCGCATGTTGTATAAATTAAGTATGAAAATGAGTTTACTTTTCTCTGTAATGCTTAGACTGAGCGAAACGCTGAAGTATACAATTTTTCAGTGCGCGGGAAACTGTTCATAGGCATCTATGGTGTTAAATGCACATGCCCATACGCAGCTCAGTAAGCATAAGTACAGAAGATACATAATGAGCCGTTTCTTATGATTAAGAACATAAAGCAAACCAATATAAGCTGAATATAATATGCGGGTATGGGCGATGTTGTCAGAAAGTTTCACGAAAGTAATTAAAGGGCTAATTTTTTCATTCTATACTTTCGTTCTCATTTCTCCTTTTGCGCTGAAGAAAAGAAAAAGGAGAAAATTGGAACTCGCGCTGGAATTTGTTTGTATTCAAGTACCAGTATAAAACATAATTTCAACCGATAAGAGAGGAAAACTTTTATACAACTTCCAAGTTTCTGAGTCGTATTCCGTGGTACTGGCATTATCTTTTCCGTCACTCTCGTACGGTATAATATAATATTATGGTAGGTACTTGGGATGAAACGTTATCAAAGTGCGCGCGCATATATACAGAAGAAATATCGGCTGATATTTTATGTATGAAAAAGTTTCTTGTGAAATTCTATTTTCTCTCTCGGAAGTACATTTCTCGTAGACGCGAGTATTCCATTGGTTTTATATAGTATAGATGTATCCTTCTCTTTCGTTTCTCCTTCTCCATCTTCGACTTATTTATAAGATGATCAATTTATGAGAATATTAAATTTACATCGAGTTAAAAGAAAATATTAATCTAAACTTTCCAGGAAAATTCTATCACATTGTTTTTTTCGCTCGAGTATTCTCCAGCGATCAATTTTAAAAGCATTTTTTTTTTCAAATTTCTTGATCTCACTTTTTCCTTTTTTCCTTCATTCTGTCTGTCTTATCTTTCGATCTGTTTGTTTTCAACTTTTTCTCTCTTTCTCAAGATCGTCACTTGATTGTCTTTTATACGTTCGACGTTAATGTTATGAAAGCTCCGAATCGCTTATTCCAAATGATGTGAAATAAATTTCATTGTTTTTCGGGAAGGCAAAAATTTACAATTTTTCGTATCTACCTACCTATTCCAAAATCATTATTTTTTATAATACACATTGAGCGAAAGTGCTGCATATCGTGTTTGTTTTTTGAAGCGAAAGCCGTTATCAGAACAGTGGCGAAAATGTTTTGCCCGTGGCTAAAGTGTTTTACCTGTAGCGAAAATCGCGCCAATGATACCGTTCAAACAATTTGTGAACATTAAGGGTGTGCTTTACTCGTTGGCGAACTCCGAATTCGTGTAGAATAGGTTGCCTATCAATTCCCTAATACCCTAGAACGTTCAATCAACTACCGGTCACTACGCGGCGCGCTTGTCGGGTGTGTGTTGGACGTTGGTATACGTGCGTAGGCCCTGTCAGGAATGACTTTCAAAATTTAATTCTCAAAGCTCAAATTTCCGATGAACATTCATCATTTTGTAGAATGCTGTTCATGAAGGCTTAATTAGGAGCGCTATAAAAGCAGAATTTGGAAATTTGGCTCTGAAAAGATTTTATGGCATTGGAAAAAAAGCTAAATTTTGCCAACTTCAACAGCTTATGAAAAAAAATGCGGAAGAAAAACTCCAAATTCTGTTTCTATAGCACTTTTAATCAAACCTTCGTGAAGAATATTCCAAAAAATCAGAAAAATTAGTTCAAAATTGAAGTTGTGAGGATTAATTTTTGGGACCATGTTTTACGCACATGTTTTCGCGTGTAAAACACACCCTTAAAACAATAACAAATTCTACTTTTGAGAGTCTAATTTTGCTTAAGACCATGTATTATAAAAATTACTGTTTGTAATTTGTGACAAAAAAGAATATTGTAACTCGCTTACTATCCGCTCGTTCCAATATCTCTTGTTTTCGCCTTTTATAACAGAATGTAGGTACTATTTTGCATCAATTTTGTTGGTAAAGTCTACAAAAGTAGGTACCTACATAAAACTCACCTACATCAGATAGGCTACAGAGCACGAAATGTTGAAAAGAATAAGGAAGGGAGGGAGGGAGGGTGGATCTAAGATCGATAAAACGGAATGGGTAAACGTTCAGTAATTCTTGTATAAATACCTAGCGATATTTAAAATCGAGGTTGCAAATATCTGAATGCTCCTGTACCACTTTAACGTGGCTTGTTTTTTGCTTGGATACCACATTGTGGAGGGATACCTCATCAATTGAATTGAGCTCATTCGGTCGAAGTATACGGTGTACATCATCCAGGTTCATCGTTGAGACTAGGTACAAAATAGTTTACTGTGAAGAAAATTAACAATTAAGTATAAAAACTGCGGCGGAAGTGTATATCTACAGTATACTTATGTCAGTCAATGTAGGTAGGTACCTATAGTTTCTACGTAATATAAGAATCCTGAGCGAAATTTGTTCGCGTCAGAGTCGCCTATTACGCTATCGGTGTTGTAATATTTGCAAGAAAGCTTTGTTTTACCAGTCGTACAAACGGAATTCAGAAGTTGTTTATTGTAATCCAGCGCTTCAATTGAAAAATTTCAGACTCACTTAGAGCCGTGTTCCGCCTAAGTTAGTCTGGAGGTAAGAACGCAAATTTATTTCTTCTTTACGTACACATTTCTGGTATGTATTTGTAGATATCTCATGTATGTTCCACGCCACCTCTCTCACTCGGTTAAGAAATCGAAATCATACCTTTTTCTTCGCTTTCACATCCAATACTTTTTTCATCACTTAAATTACTCTACAAAAAAAAAATCGTATTGTTTAGAATTAGATATTCAAGAGATTTTAGAGATTTCCCATCCATCATTTTAAGAAATTTCTTTCCAATAAAACCCATTTCAACAGGGAACCTGTTTTTATCGAGGATGGAGGGGGGGGGGGGAGGAGGGGCCTCCCGGAAAAAAACGTCCGCCATCCGTTGTCCAGCGTTTGGGAGGCAACATGACCCTAGGACTTGGAAAATCTCCTATCATATTATGTAAATCACAAGATCAGAGGGAAGAGACGTTTACTATTCTGTACCATACAACATGATGAGTGATGACACTGTATACGGAGGTGTACTAAAGATGATACAGATTGCTAAGCATATCGATATTCTAGTTACATATATGTATAAGTATCCGACAGAGATTGAAAATCTTTTCTAAGCCCCTTCCTATCACCTATAGCTAAGGAGTCGAAATTTTTCCAAGCCCCCCTCTTATCACCCATAGCTCGAAGGCTGAAAATTTTCCAAGTCCCCTTCTATCATGTACATATCCGGCTAAGGTCGAAAATTCTTCCCAAGTCCCTACAAATTTTGTACAAACAGAATAAATTCGCTATATCGTATTCAACTTCACATAATTTATAGTACAATATAAAAAGAGAAAAAGCAAGCAATCTTGTGGTATTTTCCAAGTTCAGTTAATTTTTTAACTTTTTTCTTGAGTTATCTCCTTACCAACAGATGTCACTGGGGGCTCCTACCTATGAAAACTTGAAATAATAATTTTTTCAAGATCAACGTCTGCGGTCTGTAACCTCGGCAGCAGCAGTAGGAAACGATTAGGGTTTCATCCACTGCACTGCTCGAGTGTACAAAGAAATGTGACACAAAACGCTGTCTGTCAGTGAAAGTGCAATACTCTTCGATCCAAAATATCATAACAGCTCGCCATGTGGCAATAAGTAAGCCCTCTACTCTTCTTCCACTTTTAATTTATGACAATATGTCGAAATATTGCCTTTAAGCTACTTACAATAACACATTCCATAGGTATTAGAAAATGGTTCAATTTTACACATTCGGTATGGACTTCCCGCGATTGTCAATATTTAGTTTGTATACTTTACCTAAAAGAGTGGGTGATTGTTTATAATTTCTAATTATCGTTTACATTGCCTCAATTGTAGATTTTCCCTGTAACATTTCGGTATAATCAAGATTAATATATCTTTACCGCGTATTCCTTTGCAAACGCATGAAGACATGCACATAATTATGCATGATTTGATATTTTTACGTGAAAGGGAAAAATTTACTAAAACTAAGAATACTTTTTTTGTCGTGAAAGTCAACTTCTGCGCCTAATATCACCGAGATTTTCATCCACTGAGCAATCTGGTCTCTAAATGTGGGACATATTTCATACGGAAATTTCGATTTCTATCTCATAGAATAGAGAAAACTTGAAAAAGTACGTACCTAGCCTATGCATATGTTTTTCAAACAATACTTTTTTGGGAATTGAGAAGAGGTTCAATACAGTTTATTAGGTATGAATGTTCTCAATACAGAAATCAAAAGATTTCGTTACCTCTCTTAGAACTCATAGAATTATTGAACCATTACAATAAAAATAGGATCATTAGGATCTGTCACCGACGTAGCACGAATCATGAAGTTCATTCTTGTCCCCAGACCCTTGAAATAAAAATGGAGCTCAGGTATCACGCGGACTACTGAGAAATAAAAAAATATTCTTACAATCTGATGCAAATGTATAAAATGTACAAAACGTTCAAACAGCTATTTTTTTTTTTTTTTTTTTTTTTTTTTACTTCCAATTAAAATGAAAAGAAAGAGGCTGGCGTTCGAAACCTTGATCTACTTGCCGCACAGAAAAAAATCATATTCTCTGTACCAAGATTCGTTGGATTCAAGTATATCAGAAACATGATTTGAGGGAAATTTAGGAGCAATGTATGCAGCTTTATGAACGTATATGATGGATATGTAACCATCTCTGATCGGGTTGAGTAACTAGAAATACCAAAACTCTACACTTCTTTTTTAATTATACGATTAACTTACTATCAAACATGTCCTAAAATTTGGCGATCACGTTGTATGTGGGTTACAAAATTTTCATATTTTGTTACCAACTTGAAAAATATGTATCAGGCAAATTGTACGTGTTACTCATTTATTTAAGTGTGGATACAATTTGTCCAGGTATACATTATAATATGTAGACTTAGGCATATCACAATGAGCCGCCACCTCTTCAGGCATATTGTGAGGTTCAAAAAGAATCTCGTTGAAACTTGTATAGGGCTAGCTGTAGATGTTCAATATTATGTTATCAGTCTGTAGGCATGTAACAAAAATGCGGCTGTCGATAAGTCGGTGCTAGTTGATGATTTGGTACTGGCAGGTGATGACTGCCAAGGTTTTATTGGTAGAATGTTAAGCGAAATACGGCGACATTTCAAGATTGTAAGTCGTTGGACTTCTTGGCTGGATGTGAAAAGATGCGAAAAGAAGCGATCCAACAAAAGGAAAGACATTTTCGTAACACCGATAGTATTCTCTCGCCTAAATATCCGTGGACAAGTGGACTTTATTGACCAGCAATCAGATCCCGATGATGACGACAAGATTAATAATGTGTTTATCAGGATCATTTTACAAAATTCCTCACTCTCAGAACGCTGATATCTAAACGTGCGGAAGCAGTTGCATTTACTTTGAAACGAAATTCAAATGCAAAATTTCCTGAACCTCTTCCATTGGTGAAACAGTACGTGTACCACTTCCCGATGTCGATCGGGGTAAAACAGACGCAAAATAATGTTTACCATTCTTTTCCGTGTTCTTTCTTCCTACTAGCCCACAAATCTGCTTGCTAAATCGTAATTTGTTGTTTCTTCCAAAATATTTGTACCCACATCTGATATCCAATCGGGTAGTACATCGATTTTATTGCAATACCTACAGGGCATTGGCGGCCACAGTCAAGGCCTCGTCCGTTGCAGTTGTGCAAAGAAATGTGCCACAAAACGTTGTGCCTATAGTGCCTGCGTTAAAAAAGGCATTCTTTAATTGTAACTCAAAATGTCGCGGCGCCGGCACATATTACAACAAGTGGTCTTATGTTTCATTCATTACACTAAGCTACTTGATCATAACTCCCCTAATACCAACTTGATGAACATATTGACAACACCAATTAGATAATATACGCTTGCTTCTATTTGTTATACCGAGTTTTTGATCTGTGTAGAATTTGCCTGAGTGATTGTCGGCCTCAGCTTATTACGAGTACAGTTTAATATATTTCGACAAATTATAATGCACCAACTTAGGTTCATTCTAAGTTAATGAAAACGATGGTGTGCAGAGATACAAAATGCCTACAGGCACATTGTAGTTTGTCCGAAACACGTCCCCAAATACCCTGCAAGATCCGTTATACCAGCGCGCCAGCGGTCACAACGCGACGCTTGTCGGGCGTGCGTGTGTAGTCCTTGTAACAAACAAAGAGGAATACTTTGCCGAAAAGATTCTGAGAGCTCCATTCTCAGACAAATTTTTCTCATTTTCGGAAATTTTGTACAGAAAATTTTCATAAGAGGCGATATGGCAACAAAAATCCAAATTTTTGTCCCAAAAAAATTTTGCACCATCAGAAATTATAACAAATTCTCGAAGAAAAGTGTAGGTATAGAAGAGAATTTTAAAAGTTTACTTCTAGGCCTCCTCTAGTTGAATCTTCCCGAAGAACATATCCAAAAATTAGAAAGATCCATTGAAAACTGGAGCAACAAGAATTTTCTTCCAATGTCCTGTTTTTAATGCTCGTTTCCACGAGTACAGCACACCCTTAAATGATAATATAGGTGTAAATCAGTATAATGAATTGGTAGAAGAGAAGTCATCAAATACATACCATCACATACTTATGCGTCTTCCATCGGTGAAATAGGCCACGTATACCATAGGTCTTTTATTTAATTTTGTCTCTGAAGAATTTAAGTAAGTCCTCGTGATTAACGAAATTACGCGTTCAATTGGAATACTCGTAGATGAGTACAAAAAAGGATGACCAAAAAGTTGAAGGAAAACGAAAATATTACTGAATGTCTCAATCAGCAACATCCGGTAATGGTAAAATACCGGTACGTACAATAGTGCACAAAATGGGCGCAATTGAGCGGTTTTTTTTTTCACGTAAGTATTCATGCAGAAGAAATGATAACACGGAATAAAGGAGTTTAATAGATTTTACTTTTGGTACCGGTGCAAATATTCTCAACCGTACATCCTCTACGTATTGATAGTAATTTCATTTTAGTAATGTGTGCATGTATATATATAAGTAAGTACCTATGTTAGAGAAGAGGAAAAAGAAGGAACGTATTTTAATTGATTATGAAAAAGAATTTTCTTAAGAGATAGAGAAAGCCCTTATATTAGTATTAGAGCTTTGAAATTCCCAAGCGCTACTTTAAACTTTCAAATGAGATAGAAATATAACGGGCAGGGAAAAGAATTTTATTTATTACGGAAGGGGGTCCATATATTATACGTCGCTATGGTAACCGCGGCTGAAACGTAGCTACAGCCTATTATAAAAGGCAAAATGATGTATCGATCCTAATATGCGTGTAAGGGTGTGTGTATGTGTAGATATTGTGTAAATAAATGGATGTAACTGCAAACATGCATGTATATGCAAAAATCGGCGAATATTTTCCTCATTAAAGATTACAATTTACGCATCTGTCTGAAAAGTACCATACAGCACTAGTTATGTCTGTAACTAGCAGTGTTATAAGTAAATACTTACAACCCGTGGGAAGATTGTTCATTCCCCTCAATAATGAACATTGAATATTAGAGATATTTTCCGGGTAAAATAATGGAAAGAGAGATAGAAGCTAGAATTATAGAATTAAACGTAATTCACCTAAAATCGAAATTAAAATTTAGTCTATTAGGTACTTGTAATAATAATTTACGAAGACTGGAATGGTTTTGAAGAAGAAACTTTTCAACGCAGTGAAATTATATTTCAGTCGTAGAACATGTATACGTGAATTATTATCATCATAGGAACTTTGTAAAGGCATTGTCTCATAATCACGACGAATATGAAAGCATACGTAGGTACGGTACCTATCATGTAAGTAGTATACTTACTGTACATGGACGCGATCACGCTCCAACAAACTTCATACTAAAATGTTTCAAAACAAGAAGAACATCATAATATAGGAAGACAAACATCATTGCCCAATCGTTAAAACGTCATCATTCAAGTCGAGATACTGGTGCATTCTCGAGAAATTCCTGCGCCACAGTCAGCAAATACTCTTGGGTCAAGTGACTTTTCAATTCAATTTGTTGCATTTCTTTCACCTCCATGAAACCTTTGTAACTTCTGTACACAATACTTTACCGACTTATGTACTAATACAGTGATACTGCAGTTGGCCTACTTTTTTGTCTGAATCACTTGCTCCCGCAGAAATTTATCCCTCTGACTTTGTTCCTTATGCGAGACATAGTCCATCCTGCAAACTACGATACAACAGGAAAAAAAGTATCTGTCTCAAGGAAAATTTCAAGTAATATCAGCTCGTTCTTTTGATTCGTCTTCAACGCTTGTGAAAACTCGATTCTTTTTCTCGATACAAGCCCTGAAGTTGTAACCTATACCAGTAGCGAGCTTGTCGAAAAATTTACGCTAATTGCCTCCGCGAATTATGAAAGGAATAAAAGGAATGGGGAGAGGGGGAGAGGGAGTGGGATTATAAAATAACAACGAGAATAAAAATTTTTACTTCTCTACAATACGAATTGGGTCTAGGGTCTGTCACGTACTAGTATGGCTCTATAATCATTTCAACACTGCACTGTGATGGCTAGAAGAGTGTTTTTCGTTTTTCTCACAATCCAACTCCAATGTTGTACTTCTACTGTGAGGAAGGGTACAAAGACCCTCAAGACCGTAGCGGAAGCATACTGAAGCCCCAAGGTCAAGTCCAAACAGCATGTTTAATAAATTATTATTATGAAGATATTCGGTTTTGCAGAGGTATAGCCTATCTGAAAATATCCATCGAACTGTGGAGCTGTCGTGAGTGCACCGGTAGATCTTTGAAATCATAAATTCAGGTACCTAAAAGCAATATTAAACAAACTTGTTAGTACCTATATTATGGACGTATTCACTGCAAGTTGAAGAATTTCACTGACGCAACTGTCAAGTACTGGTATTTGAATCTTCTACCTGGTAAAGAGAATATGAATCAGATAAATATTCGTTGCAAATCTACCGCAAAATAGAACGTGATAAGAAGGATACGTAATTGGAGTCTTATTTTGTTCCGGTATAAAAGAAGAAAAAAATGAAACCTCGTAGATTGGGCTCCATGTTCTCTCAATTACCTTCTTTAGTGAAGCCCTAGCTTTATTTTTAATTTTTCTCGTACTTGTACTCTCACATCATTAAGAATATTTTTCTTCAATTGTCATGATTATGTCAGCGTGATGAGGGAGAAATAGTGTACCGTATTTCTATACAAGGGAAATAAACGAAGATTCTGCTGAACGAATGCGAAATCTTATGAACCGAGTCGTAAAACGAGAGTACCTAACAAATTCTCACTTTGATTTTTGTTCGGAGAAGAAATTTTCCTCAAAAACTGGCAAAGCTCACTTTCTCGTTCAGGCTTGTGTTGAGAATAAAATATATATGTATACATATAACAAATACAGTTTGTGTTTCTGACGAAATGAAATAGGCCTACGGTAGATTAAAAATAAAAAAATTTACATTAATCATAATTGAACTGAACAGAAAAAAAAAACAAAGAGTTTGGGATGAAGAAACCCCACGTACCATCATCAACTGTATAGCGTTGAAAATGACTTAGAGGAAATAAATCGATAAAGGTCAATCATATGTGAAATTTTGCAGCTACACCCGCTGTATCCTCACTCCAAACTTACAGCCTCCATTTTATGAAAGAATAATAATTATATCATTTTGATATTCATGCAATTTTCCCACAATATGATGTCGGCCGTTCAGTTCAGATCTTTGCCTTTGTCTGTTATGAATTGATACTACGGTGTTGCCGTGAAATTCTACACATAAGTAAATAATAAGTATTGATTTTTTTCTTTCAAGTCATTTTCTACGTTCAAGTCGGTAACAATCATTAGAGTTTCTTCATCTCGAACTCTGATGTGCGCCACATGGGAAAAGTATAGCTGTCAACAACAATAAACATTTTTTTTCGGTATCAAAGTTTATTCGAGATTAGACCCGAGTACAATGTGTATAAATTTTATATCTATACGCAATACTCATCAAATTCCAATGGTTTTCCATCCGGATCAATGAGGAGAATTTGCGCGACAAAGCAAAGCTGTTTTTTAAGTACGGCTAGTTTTTTAAAATCTTCAGATCCACACGAAAATCCAATAAAAAATGTTGAATATTACGAATGCGACTGGGAAAAATACACGACTCCGTTTATCAATCCAACTCGCTATCTGCTGAGGTGTCATTTTGTGCGGTTTGAAGCGATCTTTTTCGCCGTGATGGGGTACGACGTCAAAACTGTTACAATCTGGGGTTGGTTCGCTGCAAATCGATTCAGTAGATGGCACCGTCTGAATGGTGTTCAATTTCTAGATTTGAAAAGAAACAAAAAAAAAAAAAAAAAAAAAAAAAAAAAACGTTGATAACCCGTCGAGCAAATTTTTCGTACTGTATCACAATTAATTTTGTAGATAATACAAACCAATCGTTTGTTATTTTCGTGAATTTGTTGTATGTGTGGCAGTGACTGAGTCGAGGATAATGTCGATAAGGATCTACGATTTAATTGCGGAGTTAGCGTTGCTTTCAGCACGTGTTTACTCGTTACTTTTTTCAATTCTATTTCTTTCCTACAATTTTAGAAATAGATAGGAATTGTACAATAAGCAGTTATTTAAAATGAAAACGTTGATTATATCACTATTTTTTTTTATTTACGGTTGGGGGGGGGGAGGGATAGTAAATTACCAATAATATCGTACATAGTTATAATACTTGAAAATAATTGCGACGCGATTTCAAGGATAATAAATAAAACACACGGTAATTCGGCCCCCCTTCCATGGAAAGTTGTTTTGCGCCACGTTTTAGCCCCCCAAATTTGGTTTCTTGGATATATTTCGGGAAATAAGGGCTACAGAAAAAAAAATTAAGAGACAAAAAATATTTCCCGTCAAATTTAGTACCAAATAGACTACCTACCGGTTTTCTAGCCAAGCTCTTCAAATTAGCCTAAAATTTTCACTCAAAGTACACCTATTTGTTAATTTTTTGTAATTACGGCATTACAATTTCCCTGTGATTTTATGGTGATATTACGTCCATAACTTCAGAGTTTCAGCGCAAACTTCTCGTACTTCGACTTCTGTGCTTATTTAAATAAATAAAAAAGACGAAGAAATCCCGAGTACACAAACGCTTCGCATTTCTTATTTATATAATTTCAAACCTACCGATATCTTAAGTTTTATAAGTGAACTGTAGGACATGTGCGTAATTTCAAGAATATTGATCTCATATAAAATTTTACAGAAAAATTTCTTCATCTTTTTCATTTGAATAAGCACGGAAGTCGAAGTACGAGAAGTTTACGCTGAAACTCTGAAGTTATGGACGTAATATCACCATAAAATCACAGGGAAATTGTAGTGCCGTAATTACAAAAAATTACGAAATAGGTGAACTTTGAGGGACAATTTTAGGCTAACTTGAAGAGCTTGGCTAGAAAACAGGTAGTCTATTTGGTACTAAATTTGACGACGAATATTTTTTATCTCTTAATTTTTTTTTTTTAAAGCCCATATTTCTCGAGATATATCCAAAAAACCAAATTTGGGGGGCTAAAATGTGGCGCAAAACCACTTTCCATGGAAGGGGGGAGGGGCAGGATTTATGATATGTTGTTTCTGAGACCCAACCCCACATTTTTCAGCAAACTCCCCCCGTTACCTCAAAATCCTCAGATGAGTGTTTTTATTGTCTTTATTGCCTGTACTAAATTATAAGAATTTCTGAGAAGGAAATAACTTTTCAGTCTAACGCAGTCAATCGGAAGAGGATGACTTATAATAGCATGAAAAAGTGATAAGCTTCTGGCTGAACAATTTTTGGACTCAACTCGCAGAGCATATATGGGTACCTGTGTACATTAAAAACATGTGTATAATTAGTTACTCGACGATCAGTTCGAATTTGGTTTACATTCTAGTACTTGGGAATTAAATTTCTGCCCGTTTTTTCTTATAATCATCAGGAATATTAAAATCACAAAAATTTACATCAATTTTGTACCGGAGAAAAGAAGACAGAAAGTTCACTAGAATGTTATTGTATTAGGTCAGAAACGAATGAGATAAATCGGAGTGTGCAATACCTACTTATGAAAAACTCCTCAATTTCATTTACGGTGTGCGAGTAATAAAAAACCGTGCTTGTTGAAAAGAACTAACTTACACAAACGAATTCGCGTTCTACTTCGAAAAGGAATTATAGAATAAAATACGACGCGAGTAAGAATTTTGAAAACTCGTGTACAGCACATGCGCATGCTTAAGGGTTAAACATAAATTAAATAACTAATTAAAATACTTTAGCAACGATTGTAAATATTTTCCAATTTACCTTCGTCTCCATATTGTATTTACAAAAGCGAATTCGAGTAGCGAACCAAATATGAAGATGGTACAACCGATGAACCATATCTCAGTAGCTTTTATGTACGACACTTTTGGTAAGGAACTACCAATATTTCTCGATAAAGTAATAAAAGTCAACATAGTACTGGTTCCTATTTGAACAACAATGACTTGTTACTTTGTAATTACATATTATATATTCTGCGACATCGAAAGAACGACATTATACTGAATACGTAGCCTTACGCCACTCTTCTCCGGGTCAGCTTTGAGAGCAATTGAAGGAAAAGTACTCAAGTTGAACCAAATTCAAGTCGTAATACTTACAATTTGACTTGTTTGGATACAAAGGGGGAGGGGAAAGACGCAAGCTCCCACAAGAATTTCGCTTCTTAAACCGAAGATCGGATTAATTGGTTGGGCTACATTCATGTGGAGTTCGATTTGGGTATCATGTTAAAACGGACGTTTTGTGCGCGTTGAATAATTCACACAACGTACTTGTGCAAACGTGATCTTCACATCAGATAAGTAATATTAGAAGCTAGAACCGAGTGCTTGCACGAATAATCCTGTCTAAGCGTGGAATTGTGTCTTCGATAGGCAAATTAACGTAGAGCAGTTAACGAAAATGGATGAAGATTTCAAGAAGAAATTTGAACTTATGTTTCAAAAAATCACGACCATCGAAACTGCAGTGTCTACATTACCGGGATTAGTAGAAAGAATCAACGAACTGGAGAATGAAAACCAAGGCCGAAAGGAGGAAATTTTCGATCTTCAAAATGCTTACGATGAGCTACTTGAGAGGTTGGACCGCGCAGAGCAATATAGTAAGAAAAGGAACGTGATAATTTATGGCATAGATTTCGAGGAAGGAGAAAATACACGTGAAGTACTGCATCAATTTGCAAAAAGAATAAATATACCGATCCAAGAATATGAAATTAATGCGGTACACCGAATACCAACCAGAAAAGAGGTACCACCTATCTTAGTTTGTTTAAATAACCTAGATATGAAAGATGTCCTCATTAAATGGTCTATAAAGAATAAAAAAGATAGAAATTCGAAATTACCGAATGTAAGTAATCATAAGCGAACAACTAACCAAGCAAACCATAAACTTGCTTCAAGAAGCGAAATCACACAATGAGCTGATACAGTACGTGTGGACAAGAAATGGTCGAGTTTACATCAGAGAACGTGACGGAGACCCTAGGATTGAAGTAAAATCAGTAAAACACTTGGAAGCGATTGTATGCGAAATCAGAAGTAAAGTTGAAGAAGATGAGAAAGAAGACGACGAAGATGAAACAGAATCAACAAACGACGAGAACAACAAAGCAGAAAACGGTAATCGAAATTTCAGGAAGAAGGAAGGAGGAAAGGACACCAAGAAAAATCAGTTATCAATGAAGGACTTCGTCACAAGTGAAAGAGAAGCACCGATCAAATATCGTCGCAACTTCAAAAACACACCAAGATCAGTTATCACGCGCTCAACAGGACAATCGTTACATACAGCAGCGTCTAAAGATAAAAAATATCATCGAGCATAAAATATTGTACACAGATCGAACTCGTCTCACCCAGTAAGCCTGGCCAGCGAGGGTGAACACGGCTTATACCCCTCAAAAATCGCCAAAAAAGGTAAGAATAAAATAAATGCTAAAAATAAATATAAATCAAAAATTACAGGTAGTAAGAGTTACTCAGTAAAAAACAAAAGAAAGTTGTCCACGTTTATCCTTGGAACAATCAATGTTAAAACGTTAAAAAGTGATGAAAAATTAGAGGAATTAGAAGATGCATTTGAAAAATCAAAAATCGAAATATTAGGAATCTCAGAAATAAGAAGAAACAATGAAAAAATAACTGAAACAAAAAGAAACAACATTCTCTTTCATACAGGTTGCGAGAGAGGTCAAAAAGGTGTCGGCTACTTAATAAAACCTGATTTGAAAGATAAAATTATAGAAGTGAGTACGATATCGGAAAGAATGGCAAAATTACTGATGAAAGGAGAAAAAAACAAAATTTATGTAATAGTCCAGGTGTATGCTCCAACGGCAGAAAGTAAGGATGAAGAGATAATAAAATTCTATGAAGAACTAAATAATACAATCAACTCCTACCTTCATAAAAAAGAGTATCATATAGTTATTATAGGAGATTTCAATAGTCAGGTTGGACAAAAAGAAGAAAATGAGGATAGGTATATTGGAAATTACTGTTATGGAAGAAGAAACGAAAGAGGAGAGCGATTAATGGATTTTTGCAAGGAAAATAATTTTAAAATAGTCAATACATTCTTCAAAAAAAGATTGTCCCAGAGATGGACGTGGATTGCTCCAAATAATGAATACAAAAGTCAAATAGACTACATAATAATGCCAACAACATTTAATGAAATTTGTGACTGCAAAGTAACTAAAGAGTTTATGTTCCACTCCGACCATAGAGCCATTGAATGCAAAATAGTGACAAATGAGAGAAGGCGAAGGTATCAAAAAAATCAGGGTTTTAAAGAAATAAAATACAAAATGCTTTATGAAAGTATAGTTGCAGAACTATTAAAAAATAATAAAATGGAAGATAAAGAAAGTATAGAAGAATCATATTCAAAACTGACAAAAATAATAAAACTAGCCATTGCAAAATATGAAGAATGTGAGAAAGAGAGGAGTAAAGAGGAAGATGAAGGCGGGGAAAGAGTAAGCGGGGAAGGAGGAAAAGAACTAAGTTATCGTGAGTCTCTAAATAAACTTTATAGGAAAAGAAGCGAACTACTGAGAATAAATGAAAAAACAAAAGAAGAAAAAATCGAATTAAACTTGACGAGTAAAATAATAAGACAAAAAATCAGAGAACATCGAAAAAATAGAGATGAACAAGTAATAGAAGGAATCTTGGAAAATACAAAAATTACGAAAGAAATAAAAAAGTATATGTCATTGGGAAAGAACTTGATAACCTACCTTCAGGACAATAATGGACGCAAAATTTATAATAGAGATGGAATAAATAAAATAGCCACGGAGTTTTACTCTAATCTTTATACAGGTTGTGAAAGCAATTACACTAGCGGTCAAAATAAATCAGAGTATAACACAGAGGAAGTAGAGGTGGATGGTCAGAATCTGAATCCAGCCTTAGAGTCAGAACCGGAGTTTTTAGAAGAAGAAATAGAAGTAATAATAAGCAAACTGAAAACAAAAAGAGCACCGGGTCACGACAATATTAGGAATGAACATTTAAAATATGGGGGGAGGACCTTAATTAGAGAAATAACAAAATTATTTAATAAATTACTTGAAGAACAAAAAATAGTCGAAGACTGGAGGAAAACGGATATAATTATATTATATAAAAAAGGAAACAAACACGACATAAAAAACTATAGGCCCCTAAGTTTATCACCTGTAATAGCAAAAGTCTTTTCAAGAACAATCGGAAATAGAATTAGTGAGAGGTTAATGGAACAACAAACTGATGTTCAGGCTGGATTCAGAAAAAGGTACTCAACTATAGACCACTTACAAGCAATAAATCAGATTATAGAAAAATCAAATGAATATCAAAAAAACCTACAGATAGTAATGATCGACTACAAAAAAGCTTTTGATTCAGTGGACCACCTCTACTTAATTGAATCACTCAAAAACCAAGGGTTACCAAAAGTATACATAAACATTATATCAGACATGTACACCAATAACATGGCTCGAAATAAAACAGACAAGGTAGGACCGTATTTCAAGGTAAGGAGGGGAGTAAGGCAGGGAGACCCGTTGTCGTCCATCTTGTTTATTTGCATGTTAGAAGAAATATTCAAGCAGTTAGATTGGGAGTCGAAAGGGATAAAAATAAACGGAAAATATCTAAGTAATCTGAGATTTGCTGATGATGTAATACTGTTCGAAGAAGAAAAGACAAAAATAGACCAGATGATAGAAGAACTTGATAAGGAAGGGAGGAAAGGAGGATTAGAGATGAACCTAGGAAAAACTGAAAGACTGATACCAGAAAACGAGGAGAACTGTAAAGCAGAACTAGAAGGAGACAAATTGAATAGAGTTACAGAGACTGTTTACTTAGGCCAAACAATCAGCTTTGATAAAAGATTAGAAAAAGAAATAAATAGAAGAATAACTTTGGCATGGAATAAATTTTGGAGTCTGAAATGCGTATTTAAGGGTCCCTACAGAAATCATCAGAAAAGTAAAATATTTAACAGTTGTATTCTCCCAACTATGACATATGGAGCGCAAACCTGGGCATTAACAGAGAAACAAGAAAACAAGATTAAAGTAACACAGAACAGAATGGAACGCTCAATATTAGGAATAAAAATTAGAGACAAAATACCATTGAGAACAATAAAAAGAAAATTAGAAGGAAACGAAGATGCCATCAAAGTAGCGCGTAGGAGAAAATGGGATTGGGCAGGTCATGTATCAAGGATGGACGACAACAGGTGGACTTATCGAACTACTTTCTGGCAGCCCTATAGTAAAAGAAAACCGGGAAGACAGAAAACTAGGTGGAGAAAAGACTTCGACGATTTCCTAAGAAACCCCCTATTCCACAGGGTGGCTAAAGATCGGTCGGAATGGAACAGACTGAGGGAGGCCTTTGCTCACAAACAGGGCCAACGGTGGGACGAGTTCGATCTGTATGAAATATAGTTAATGTACAAAACCATCGTTAATAAAGGCTATTATTATTATTATTATTATTATTATTACATTCATGTGCTGTGGTTTCAATGCTTTTGGTTGTGCTCTTTCCCATCCAAAAGAAGATTGTGCTCCCAGACGGTAAATATATTTTGAGACTTCGAAGCGCTTGAAATCGTTCCCGATACCTTCACTAAACATGAAATAATTCAAGTTTTTTCGTTTCTATGTGAATCATAAAATTTTCATATTTTTGCAACGCTAAAGGATCGTTATAACATGTCCACCCACACTTCTTTACTACAAGAAACTTTTATTCAGGTCGCGATACTTCAGAAATACCTACTACTTACTTTATTAGCTCAGAATAATACCTAATAAGAAACAACTCTTTTCGCGTTTCCACCCTTCCTGTCAAGGGTGAAAACCGTCAAAGGTTCCCTTCAAGTATGAGAAAACAGAGTGGGGGAAATAGATACTTGGTGGTCGAGGAAATTACACTAAGTATATCTCAATCTAGAAAGATTACAAAAATAGTAATAGGTACAATGAATAGCATTTCATTCATCAAAAAGCACGATCGAAGAACCATCGAAGCCTTGCTTTAAATGGAAGGAAAACTAAAAATAAATTTATGGACTAAGTAACAGAAACGAATGCGATCGGTTTTAAATCGTAAAATCTGTTTAGAGTTGAAGAAGACTATTTTTGGGAGAGAAGAAAGAGAATGGTTGCATAAAGCATTATGATTGTGGCAGAATATGTGACGCTAGTTGCAGCACAATCCAACAACCTGGAATAGAGAATAGAGTGTACCTACATATATTTACAGGATGATGACAAAGAATCGTGGAGATAAGGGGAGAAGAGGAACCCACCACAGAGGTTCGTACCTCTTCGTTCTGGGCTTCAAAAAACGTTTGCCCAATCTTAATGTACCCCTCTCTTGGTACCCTTTGAATCGCGGGACGGAACTTCTTTCTGATGTCGAAGTAAGACAATCTAATCTGATTGCGTAGCGATTAAGCCAGATTAAGCCATTGAAACGGGAGGTCGGAGGTTCGGCCTCCGCTCGGGCTAGAGGTTCCTTCCTCTTCGTTCTTCACTGGATTCTTGGTCTAAAATTACATCACGGGAGCCTACATCTGTCTGCCCTTTCTCCAAATATTTCGAGAATATGTTTAAAAAAATCGATTGTAAAACTTCCTAGGCTAAATGATTTGAAACAACTTGAGCATGAGATGAGAGGCGTAGAGCTGTAAAGACGAAAAAGAAAATGATCTGCCGTACCTAGAGTCGTTCGACCAGGAACCGCATTCGGGTCTAACCAAAACGTAACCCACGAAACAGTGACCAAAAGAACACTCGGAACATAATAGTCCATGATGTAGTGTCCATACTCTCGCTCCAGGTGGAATTGGACCGATAAAGAACTGTAATTACCAGCTGAAGAATAAAGATGGAAAGAAATTGTAAACGAGACAACGGAGGAATTTTTCGCTAAGTCGCTACCATCTTATAAGTTAAAAACGGGAAAGCCCGTGACTTTGTCGCTCATGAAATATCTTCTTGAATATTTATCACAATCATTTGGTAAAAATTCATTTGAAATTATCGTTCACAGCTTTTAAATTTCCTCCCTCTTCTAATTTTTCTCTATTTTCTGATGGACTTCTTCAATGGGGACTTTTCTCACTTCCCTCGGGCGACGTAGAGCTATATCTTCTTCCAGTGAATGCAATAGGATTGAAGCCTAACACCATCGCTTTTCTTCCTGAAAAGAATCTTTATGGATGCTTTGTCATACATTGTCGAAAATCACCTTGCCATATGTAGGCTAAGAAGAGAAGAAATGTTTCATTCCAAGTTTGTGCTTCTTCTTACAAAAAGTCCTGGTCATCAACTATCATTTGCCCATCGTCAATTTGCGAAGTGAGAATGTTAGACGCATCTATGTATTTAAAATAAACTCCAAAAATAGGTAATCAAAAGAACAGTAAGATCATATATTAAAACTAAAAATTCTGTCTAGAAAATGATTTTGTAATTTGAAGAAAAGAATGAGAATGAATGCGAATAAAAACCCGAGTTGCAAATACTTTTTTAAATATATAAACTGGTGACCTTACGATGCAATGTATTTCCTATGACCATATAGGTAGGATACCTACCAGGTGCGCACCCAGGAATTTCCTTTGGGAGGGGCTAATTGTTAGGTTAGGTTAGGTTACACTATTCACAGCATTAAATTTTTCTTCGGTATTCTTCACCAACTATTTGAACAATGAGACGTCCATAAAAATTGAAGTAGATGGTGATCCCCTTCAATAACTTGAAGTTCTGTGTTTGGATGATAACATTTGAGTCTATCTGATGCATTTGTATTTAAAGAGGAGAAATCATCTTCCTGATCAGAATTTTCAGTAGTTTTAGATTCACTCTCAATATCCATTCGAGATCTTGCGAACAGAAAAAAATTTCAAACATCCATCTGTGACTTTTTTCAATAAAAGAGACCATTCACACTCAGCAATAAGACAGTAAGATTAGAAGTAGAATAATGACAGGTTGATCGTTGACAGCTGATACATACTGATAGAGCGATTGAAGATTGATTTGACAAGCAGTGCTCTGCAATTCTGCATTAGGTCAATTTGTCGGTCGGGCCAGATGGTCTTATATTCTCACCACATCACCCGGCGTCCAGCCCATGCATACAAGTTTATTCACTCACTTCTTTCTACCTACGGTCAATTTCTTCATACGGTGCATGATTCATATTAGTTTCAAAATATAACTACCTTTATTTTCAATTTTAAAAAGATGTTTTTAAACACGTTCTGTACTAGTGCTGTAAAAAAATTCATTTGTCGCAGCCCCCCCCCCTTCGGTGCGCGCCTGATACCTACTCTTTTAAAGTAATATCGTAAGGACTTCAAATTGAAAAAAATGCACTTCATAAGATCAGACCCAAAGTGAAATCTTAAAATAAATAAGTATAACAGTTTACATTGAAACAAATTGCGAAGGAAAACTGACTGTAGACATCCTATTTGAAAAGTATAAATTGGAATTGTAGAGCAGAGCAGAGCACGCAACATTATAGAAAAGTCATTCCCTACACAGGGCCATATTACCCACGGGGGGGGGGAGGAGCGCGCAAAATTTTCGACGAAAACAAAATGTAAGCAGCGACGGACAGAGCACATGCGGGGGAGAGAGAAAAAGTGATTCTCCGTTCTCCGCGGGGCCGCTAACGAGGACGTGGCCCAGGGGCGCCGAGAAGCTTAATCCGTTCTCAATTTTTCACGTAAAAAAACTAATATTGTATTGCAGTGTGTCATTAATCCCCTAGACATTGATGGCAAACTCAATACTACAAAACACCTAATTGTAACCGTAAAATGAAACAGAAATGTATTGTTTCATATTTTTGGATAACAGAAACCAAACAGATCTGGAGTTTGTTTTTTCTCATTCAGATCTAAAGCTCAAGCGATCCAGATTATTTTTACCTCAAAATACCATTTCTTCGGCAACCACAAATTAGCCCAAAGTTTACAGAAGAAATAGTTAGCCATTAGCCATCCAAAAATTTTTTGTCCAAACTTGTAAGTTTTAGCCGTAATTTTAAGCTAATCATCTCTGGTTTTTCCTGAAACTATCAATAGTTTGGATGAAAAATGTCAATTAGGAGGAAAGTATCTATATTACAAATAGGTTGGATGCCTTTCTCCTGATCGTTATTTTTTCTGGAAATTCTTTAATTCTGTCAAGGAATGTATTCTAGCGTTACCAGATGATGGACGCAACTAGGAAATACAGTGCTACAAAAACGTGTTGCGACATTCATTGCATACTGACACTTTTTTTTTCATTTCAATAAGCACATTTGGGCCCGCGTATCAATGGTGAACAGTCGAATATTTGACATTTCAGTTCCTTTCTCTTTCCTTCAAATGTGTTATTACTTAGTAAAGTCGCACCAATTTTGTGATTTTGATAAGAAAAAGAAAAATTTTCAAACTATCAATATTTTCTCAAACTATGGACGATACTATCGCTCATTGTTCCCCCCCCCCCCATAGTTTTTGATAGAATGATAGCCTAGTCTATTGATAATTCCCAACACTAGTTTGTAGAATTCCAAATATAGGTATTTCAGTGTAGTACCTAATGAATAATATCCCCTGCTCAGTGTGATCATGAATAGCGGTAGCATTAGTAGTATAGTTAGTGGTAATATACAACGGCAATTCCAGCGCCAGCAAGGCAAATATTTATTGGCGCATTTCGTCTTTAAAATCAACCACAAGTTGGATATATCTTTTCTTATTTTTGCGGATGCGTAGGGGCTCTTGGCTTGCCGAGGCAACGGCCCCTAAATATTCAGGTCATTTCTTTCTAGTAGTAAAGGCGTTTAGAAAAATAATATAATTGCATGTAACTAAGGTTGATCTCTCGCCTTTTTATATATTTACTTTAATTTTTTGTTTCCGGTACTTAATTATAACATAATAGACGTATGTCTTCTTCCATTTGATACTTTGATACGTTAGAAATTTAGGCGAGTCTTACCAAATTTGCCAAAATAATGGTAATTTTCTTCAGAAGTGGCCCACGTATCCAACGGTAATGAATACAATGTGAAAGAAGCGTTTGTACCAATTTGGAGCAAATTATATTCGGTCATATGGAGTCGAGCATTCTGTACAATAGGCGAAATCGTCTCCCACGATAAAATGAGATCGTTGGTGTTGTAAGTCCCTGGTTTACAAAGAAAAAAAAATATAGGTATATACATTTATTACATGAAGTTTTACATGAAGATAATTTGTTGTACAAATCATAGTTTGTATTCAATTTCAATCAGTAGAACAAACATTGCCACCATATTATTATTATTTTTGTCAAGTATTTTTTGTCTATCAAGTATCGCAAATTTCCACATCAGATTCCCTGACCCCTGTTACTACAAGGTTGGTAATTAAGCTCTGGTAACAAGTAATGATTCACATAGAGGAAAAAACCAATAATAATTTACACGTTTTTCAAACCATAGAAATCGAGCTAATTTTATTTACTAATAACGCTATTCAAATGCTTATTACAAACGAATGAACTGAGTACTTAGGTACCTGAACACTTTTTTCTTTTCTTTTTTTCAATGATTTTAAAACAGGTAATTTCAAGAAGTACCTAATAATTAATACATAATCTGCGTAAAGTATGTAATTTCTTAAACAGCTCGATTTAGCAGCTTGATCATAAATTTTCTGTTTGAATTTTACAAATTTGATAGTTTTTAACCACCAAAATCATTTCAGATGTATGATAATCTGCTGGCAAATACTTGGGTAGAGTTATACTGGTTACTAAATTTGTGAATCTACCCAAGTTATATTCTACTCTTATGGTCGAGTCCCTTTACTTCAATGATTGCTTACACGGCAATCGCGCCACTATTTCATTGCATTCTTTCAACGCGGCTCTTAAACTTCTCATTTTACAGCGTGGAAATCAAATTTGTTTGTGGTATCTAAATACCACTTTTATAGTAGTTCTCAGAGTGAAATCGACTATTTCAGGTGCATATCGCGCTTTTCAGAATTTTTACGTTCTAGGTGCGAGTTCACTTATCCATTGAGAAATACCCACGGCTCTACTTTTTAGAAAGGCCGAAATATTATTTTTACCCTTTCTGACCACCCTCACCAAATCAATGGAGGATGCTCACCAACTCCTCGCCGCACCTTCTACAATATACAACCCATCCATCCTTACGTTTTGCATCACTATACACTTGTAGGTAATCTTCCAAAATTATAGCAACTCTTTTTCGTTAATCCTTTTTTTTTTTTTTTTTTTTTTTTTTTTTTATCTGAGCTATACATCAATGGGAATTGAAGACTAGCTCTCTCTCCACCAGCCGCCTCTAAATGACGTCCACCAAAAAAAGATATAGAATGTCTCATTTTTCTTGGAAACAATCGATAGCATTACTAAATGTCTTGGTGTACCCCTCTTACTCCAGCTTATCAGCAATAATTTCTATACTTCAGTTTAAACCTCTCTTTCTTACATTTTTTTGGAAAACTTCAACCATGAGTACTGATTATGCTTTTGGTTATTTCTACACTGGTATTCTCCAAAAATATTATTTCAATATCCCATCAGAATTTCAAAATCAATTTTTTCACGCCACAAAAATTCTTGCTTTCACTCTTTGTCAAAAATTTTCTCAAACGCTTCACATCAACGTCGCATAAATTAGTTATTTAAATGGTGTAAACATTCTTCAATAATCCCACAAGATTGACGACCCCTAGATTAAAACTCCTACATCCGTCCCTTGACATCAACCCGAGGTTAGCAATTAACTTTTGTTATTTTATTTTATTTCATTTCATTTCATTTATTTACTGAGCTATACAACTACACTAATGGATTATGAGCTCAACAAGTGTAGCGGGACTTATGAAAAAATGTTCTACCAATAGATTACATTACTGAACGAAAGAAGAAAAAAAAAAAAAGGTTTGATTAAAAGCGCTTTTGAAACATAATTTTGATTTTTTCTTCCGCATTTTTTTTTTTAATAAGCTGCTAAAGTAAGCAAAATTTGGCTTTTTTTTCCGATGCCATAAAGTCTTTTCAGAGCCAAATTTCCAAATTCTACTTTAATAGCGCTCCTAATTAAGCCTTCATGAACAATATTCCACAAAATGATGAATGTTAATCGGAAATTCAAGCTTCGAGAATTAATTTTTGAAAGTGATTTCTGACAGGGACTACGCACGTATACCAACACACACACGACAAGCGCCGCATAGTGACCGGTGGTAGATTGAACGTTGTTGGGTATTAGGGAATTGATAGGCAACCTATTCTACACGAATTCGAAGTTCGCCAACGAGTAAAGCACACCTTCATTTAAAATGATTTTTCTCCAGAAAGAGGTTGAAGCTACTTAATTTCTTCTAGTCGTCCTTTCCTACTCTTGGCTTCCCATGGATCTTACCCAGTAGCCCCACCAGTCAATTTTTTTTGCCGCTCTCTATTTTCCACAACGTTGCTGATCAAACTATCAAAATCTATCGATCTCTCTTTGAAATCGTCGATCTCTTTCTGAAACCATTAACATACAAAATACAAACTTAAAAATTACCACCATTTTGTGACGCTTTCTTTCCCCTCTTTTTTTTTTTCTAGAAGAAACAAAAATAATCTCTAGCTCCTGTCCACCGAGAAAATTCTGTCTCCGATTCCAGAATCAGCCAAACCCGTTTCACACATTCTCATCACTTCTCGGAACTTCTCTTTCTTCCCTTTTTCTCATACCATCATAATCATACAAATAATTTATTATTTCATAGTCTTAATAGGTTCTAATTCACACGTCTCGAAAATTAACAAACATCTTAACGTACGTCTCCCATAATTCCTGAGATGCCTTACAATTCCAAAATCACGTAACTACCCTCGTTTTTTTTTTTCTTCTTTTTCTCTTTTTAAGACATTTTTTTCGCTATTTCATGAAAGTAGGTTTTTCTTCGGTAAAACGAGTTGGATTTTCCTGCCCATGAAAATTTGATCGCGAACCTGCTGACAAACAATTTGACTTGAGAAACGTCTCTAAAAATTTTGAGACAATTTGTGGACCTGATCGGTAAGGGGTCTCCTACAATGAATGAAAGTTGGCAAGCAACGGACAGTTCAGTGGTCAGTTAGCCACTTTTTATCAGCGTGACTTGAATGTGTTTCGATAATGACTGAAATTTCAGCAATGTTAATCAGGATACACATGGCTCAATTTTGACAACGAAAACAAAATTTTACGCTTAGGTTGCTCGAATACTGGACTGCCAACTGTTGTTCATTGTAGGAAACCCCCAAGTATAAATAACTAGGCAATCAATGACATGTCTGAGTACGGTGAGGTTGCAATTAATACGTTGCCTTGAAGAACTTTTACAAAATATAAGTATAAGTATCAGAATTAATTCAAACAAAGCAATTCAAAATAAATTTCTTACAACTTTCGAGAACAAGAGGACATTCCTGATCGTCGAACGGAAACTTTTGCAAATTCATTAGACATAGTAGCGTTACTTTTAACCTAGAACAAGGAAAAAGACCTACAAATGAAGACTATAAATTCATTAATTACAGATAAGAATGTAAATTACACTTAATTTAATCGAGAAATATAGAAAAATTCCTTTATTGTTAGCACCGACACAAACAAATTGAAGGAAGATAGCTGACATCAAATTTTCTTTACTACCGCCTGCAAATTGTCTTCGAAGATGAAAAATTCGTTATAAATTAAGAACATGTACATGACAGAGCGCGAATCCAGTCAGGAACTGGCAGGATCATTGTTTGACGGTTAACGTTACTTGGATGCGGAAACAAAGAAACACTCTTGTTTTCAATCTCCTGAGGAGAACAAGTTAAGGACGACTATTGGATGAGTATAATACATTTTGTAGAAACTTGAAGAACGCGACGGATGGTCCGCAGCATAAAAATGTATTTTTCTATGTACTTAAGTACGCGGCTTTCATCAATCGTTTTTGGTAGGGTGAAGAATGTGATATTTTCAAAAACAACTTTCTGCTAGTGCGAAAAGAAAAAAAGAAGAAAAGAATGATCATATTCCATGGTCCCTGCCAGTTTCTTAAGGCAGAGGAGGCTTTCGAAATTGAAAAACTCCAATGGTGTTCTTGTATAAATTTATCGAAGTAGAAGCAGAAGAAGAAAAAGAAGGAGACAATTTGCAAAACTAACCGAGAAGATCATCTCGTCTTTCCTACTTTGTTAAAGAAATTCCATCAATGTACCAGTGTGGTTTGTCAGATTATACATTGACAGAGGAAGAAGAAAACTTGCCCGGAGGGATGAGCTGTGATATACTAGTATGCCAGTATGGTATATGTATATACTTTATAAATTGTACACGCATTGATGGAAGATGGTGTGAATTACCGCGATTCTGATACATTCTCAAAAATAATGTATTAAGTAGCATTCAATATATTGGGCTGAGAAATATTTCTGGAGGGAGAAGGAGGACGAGCGAGTTGAGTGAGTCTGTCAGGGCCAGTTTTACAATACAGAGTTATTCTACAACCCCGGGTTATTCCCTCAAATCTCGAGGGATTATTGGTCAACCCGAGAGTTTATTCTGTCACGTGACATTGACTCTGCATATGTATTGTAAAACTGGCCCTCAAGAAAATTAGCTTAACATAAAATATACCGGATTTTAAACAACTTTGAAAACTTGAGAAAAAATTTTCGACTTCTACCCCAACCTAGCATATTATTATTTTGAACGTTATTTTTATAACATAACGCTAACGTTTTAAATTCTCCCATATTGCTCAATCTAACGTTTACGTTACTACGAGAAGATGATAACGTTCGAATGTAAAACCTCTCTATGATGTAGAGCAAAAATCCCTTCAAACGGTAAAAAGCGTATAAGGCAGTAACTTAAGGTTACCTTTTGAATTCATCCTCAACATCAAAGTTGAAATACTGCCGTGAGATTTGAACTTGTAAATGATGTCATATCGTAGGCTTCACCTGGACCTACTTTAGTGAAAAAATATTGATGACGTCATCGACTTTATGGTATGAAACATGATGTTTTTTATTTTTGTCATGCTGATGAAAGTTTCTTTTTCGCTCCTTTATTCATTGACATCTCCAATCTTCTTTATCTTGACGAGTTATGTTGTATGCCACCTTCGCAGAAGCTGGTGCTGAAGACGCACTATCGATGGATGGTGATGTTAAACGAAGGTCCGGAGGCGAAGAAACCTCGGAGCTTTGGGACTATTTCCTGCCTACGAAGGGTTTTTCCTCCGCATATTTTTCTCCGGAGAAGAATAGGAATTCCCGGATATCCGAAATTTTTTGGGGGCTACTGATGTGTTCTGTCCTGTAATTCTAAACAATTCAAATCACCCGGTTCGACCAAAGGATAGCCCAGAACAGGTTCGCTTAAAAAAAAAAAAAAAAAAATCAAAAGTTCTCCGAGTATTAAAGTTTTTATCCGGAGCAAAACTTTCCCAGAGTAAAGGAAATCCGCTCCATCAACGTCCCTACTGTTGGAAAAACAGCGAGGAAGAGCGTATTATTTTAAATAAAATTTTGTATCAGCCCAAGATTAACATTCGACACCGATACATTTGTCATTATTGATTGTATGATATACTCAATAGTGAAAGATACACTTAGGCCTATGTTTTAGATTTGAGCGTTGTTAAGTTTGCAAGATGCTAAAATATAGACTAAAAGCTTCTAGAAACTGCTGACAAGAAAATCGCAGAAAATGAAACTGGCACAAAAAATACGAGCATAACTCACCGAGTAGAATAAAGTATGGTGCCATCGGGCATGACGGTAACGAGCACATCTTGATTGCTTGAGCCCATAATACGGGATTCGTATTCATTTACAATGTAAACATGAGGTGTCCATAATCGATCTTTCACGAGTTTCTCCCCTTGAATATTATAAGTAACATTTCGAGCCAATCGGTGATCGATCCACCGATATCGGATGAGCACGTGAGTGGTATATTGCTGAGACGAAAACAAAGAAACAATAGATCAAACGATAAACAAACGTTACCTACCTACTAAAAATTTTTAAAAAATTTTCTAGGTCGGGTCTTGTATTTTTGTTAACAAAGGAAACATTTTATTCTGGTGGGTGTTCAATTATTCAAAATGTTCGAAGGCAGATTTATGCGTTAGTGATAATCACGTCTCTGAGTCAGCTGGTCAAACTCATTTCAAACGCAGACAATGCTAAATCATTATCAAAATTTCTCATAGGTACCGACTGTGACGACGTCAGATTTTTTTATATCAAATTTTCAAAGGTCAAAGGTTTTAGCGTTCCTTGAGAGTGGGTGCCTAAATTATTAGAGGAATTGATTTTTTTTTTTTTTTTTTTTTTTTTTCAAATTACAGTACTGTTTGAGCAGACGAATGACGAATAATTCAAGGATTGCGTATTTTTCTCTACGGATACCATTCTATCTCTCTCGCAGTACCTATACTAACCAGGTGTTGGGCTTCCACGTTTCCGATGAAATAAATGTAGATACGAATAGATACAGAAGTTGGTTGTCCATCGATGCTAGGTCTCTTCCATCTGTCGTAACGGCAAGGATCTGTTAGTAAGTATAATATTTGCTCCGAAGTTTTACCATTGAAATTCAAAGACTCCTTACACTGATGTCTGAAGAAAAAAAAAAGTAATAAATTAACGTGTTTTTTCCAGTAGCTAATGTCATCTTTTTTTTTTTTCTGTTTCAGATATTTGAACGATAATTAATTCATGATGAAGACAGATTAGTCCGCGCTGAGATGGTAAACTAATTTTTTTCATGAATACCTAATTTAAATGTGATTCATCCGTCGGAATATAATCAAATTGAAGAGAAATTTGATTTATTTGGACCTCCAAGAATATAGGTGGTTACTTTCCGGACCAGTGGCGTGTTTAAAAATTCTTTTCGAAAAAAATGGAGGGGGGGGGAGGCGCAAAAATGTATGAGAATAAATTTCCATTAAACAGAGAGAAAAAAAAGCTACAAGTTTTTTAGGTCTTCATGGGCCTCTTTTTCGAGTCAGAATCATAAGTCATTCGAAACGGTCAAACCTGTTTCACGCAGTGAGCAAATTTGCACCTCTGAGAAGAACGATTACACAGGGCCCTACCGATTATAATTTTTAAAACGAATTTATTGACAGTTTGAAATAACAAAGTTCACATTGCATCAGTTGTATTCATTTTTCAGTCATAAATATGATAGAAAAGCGACTCTAATCACGGCTCTGTTATCACACTTTGCGTAACTGCAGCAATACTGTATATGTGCGTTGTTTGCGCTATTTTCGCTACGCGCGCAACTCTGCTCATTGAAGACGCGCGATTTCAATAGGTATAGTGTGCCTACTTTAGTTATGTACAATTCTCTTTTCTGGCCAACAGACATTAATTTGGTCGTCAACATTTGTCTTCGCACGCACTCCGTTTCTCTTATTGTGAAAAATATCATTTGTTGAACCAATAGTTGGCATTTTATTTGTCAATTGTTGATTCAGATGAATGTTTGATCGACAGAATGATATATAAAATTAGCCTATACATATATATATAATAACTAATAAGAACCTTTTTTTTTTTTTTTTTGTGCGACTGCGCAAGTAGGTAAGAGTCTTATGCGCGCGGTTGCGCAAAAAAAACGAGTTCCATTCATCAATCAATAACTCATGAAATGAGCTTCGGCGTGTGAAAACAAAAAGGATAGGTATGATCTATTCGACATAAAATTAGGTAATTTCAAGAAAATTCATCGAGCCGTTCTCGAATAATCTTTTCCTGAAAATCACGAATTTAACATACGTTCTTATCAGAGTACGTTCTTTCTAGGAGTCAAAATGGCGCGTGTCAATATTCGGGTGTTCTAGATGCTTTACTAATTAGAGTAGGCAGAAAACAAAATTCCCATGAGACACTGTACAACTTTGAACGTGAATAAGTAAACGAAAATTCATTCTTTTAAGCTGAAATTTTCCCGAAATTTTTTTTTCATTGTCCTTAATCGATAGTAAAAATTATTTGGCAATTTTAAATAATTTGGAATACAGCTGCCATAAGACGCGTGTTAAACGGTGTTGTACCCTGTCCCGCGATCGTGTGACAAGTGCGCCTGCAATGCTCACAGATACTTTGTCGAGTCTAATATCTAGGTTCTTATTTGTGTATATCTGTGGTCTGATCGAACAACTGAACAACTTCCAAGGGCGGAGGTTCCTCAGTATGAATATATATCGGTACCTACATTACATTTGTTTTAATATCCAGAAGCGTAGGTATTAATTAAATACTTAGTATAATAGGCCTATAGTCAGAACTTGTATTAGCTCTTGGAGACCATACTGCGATCATTTGGAATTCCTATGCCTACCTAGTTCTATAAATTAAATATAATTCCTTAAAAAATGCAGTAAATTTAGCAATCCTTATCATTTACATTTCAAAAATATTTCAACCTACTCACTCAAAAATTATGATAGGTACTTGTTATAGAGGTATTGCTTAGGTACTTATCACGAATGTTAGAATGAAGACTCATCGAAAAAACTTGTCTTCATTACCAGAATACAGTTACCAACGAGTATTTTCTAGTTGTATGGGCTGGATACTTATAATATAGGTAGCTATAGATCTTAATTTGAAATTTTGAAGTGCCCACCCGTAGAAATAGGTTGCGGTTGACAAAAATAGAATACATTTTATACTGGAACACCTGTTTGAATATCTAGTTCTTCCTAGATTATAGTTGCTTCTGAACATTGCACAGGCGCTGTACGGTGTGAGCAACTTGCGTCCTATTTAGGCCTCTGAGCCATAATATATGATAAGAGGAGAACTTTGAAAAATTTTGACCTCCATTTTGGAAACGTTTTCGTACTCAAATTAACTTAGATGGTCTTTTCCTCTTCTTGGACGCAAGTTGGATGTAACCGCGCAGCACCAAATCTGCGTATCCATGAAAACACAAAAAACACAACTCTTTTCGACGTTTCAGAATGTGAGAGACAAATTTTCATGAAGAGAACTTCACTATAACTTACAATGGGTACCTACATGATCTTTCTGTGGGGCTCTATGATATTTTTTCCACCTTGAACAATGTATATTTGTAATCAGGTAGGTAGGTATACCTATTTCATTAAAATCTCTCTTTAAAACTTCGCGTGAACACCGCAAACAATGGATTGGAAAATCGCTCGCTCAGGTAATTTACTAAAAATTGAAAACTTAACTATGATTTGCGTAGGTACCGCACCGACGGATACCAACACATAATGCACCTGCATTCTATTTTTGGTATCCATAATCCAGCGTGTTCGCGGTGCATACATTTTATAATATAGAGTAGATAAAATCACTAAATCTACCGTTTTTCCACTACCGGTACGTCTAGAATAAGTACCCGATATTGTGAGTCTCTTTCAAATCCACTAAGTCAACCTCTTCTCAATTATTCAGTCTTACCTCTCTACCTACCTCATTCGAAGTTGAAAAGAGTTAAGATAGGTTCAGAAAATTCGTAGGTATACGTAACTTAAAATATAGGTATATTTTACATACTCGACATCAGGATCAGCAATGGTGTAAATTTGGCAGTGAAATACAAAAAATCCGACGTAAAATATCCAGAGTGGCATATTATAAGTGATGATAAAACGGACATGTTTACGAGCACATTGAAATTTGCACGGAAAATAATGATTATTTTCAATCTTGATTAGGTACGAAATGAATATTATTATTTTTGTAAACTATCATCTTCCATCAGATGCAAGTCATTTCCAAAACTACTTTTAGGTATCCTCTTTTACTATAGGTCTAATAATTTATTATTATTATTATTATTATTATTATTGTTATTATTATTATTAGGTACCTATTACTTTTATTTTATTTTTCAACATGAAATTGTTACTTCAATGGGCTCAAGATGTAGATTATGCGTGTAGGAACGTTTACTCGTATAGTGGATTGGAATTACAGAAAATATGTATACGTGTGCTTTTTAACATTGATCTTGAATATGTGACACTTTCACACTTGCGAACTTGAATAGGTATCGTTCAAAAAATTTCTTTCAACAGCTGTTCGTCATCATCGCTTATGTTTAGATCGTTACTTTGATGTGATCGACAGAAAAACGATTTCTGAAGGGGACAGACGAAGGCAACAGGAACAACGCGCAATCATATTTCAACTACCGCGTTCGTTACTCGAGAATACTCGTACTCGTCGCCGATTTATCTCACGTTTTTTAGGAACATTAATGCTGGTTATCATACTGCAAACCCGACACACATCACACCTGTGCGCTTTACTGAAATACAGTGCAATAGGTACCTATTATTTAGGTGCGCAAATAATAAACTTACCTACTTCGTTAATAGTAATCTGTCCGGGTTTGGGAGAAAAGAGGGATGTTCACGAAAACACAATATAGGTACCTATGTATAGGTATACCTCGTAAAGTCTTTCAAGTTCTTATCTTGAAGTTTCAAAATGAAAAGCAATATAAATTATTTTTTTGAAAAGAGAAAGAAGCAAAGAAGCTCTACAACCGTATACTTGTAATACAGTACCTATTAACGCAAATATAATAAATACTTTATTTTTGAAACGTTACACGAAGACAGGTACATACGCGATAGAACAACCTACCAGTAGAGTACTCATGTATGTTCTAGCGCACTAGCTGATTTCCCTAGCGCGGAGCCTATTTTTACCATTTTTCAACTTCGCACCAAAAATCTTAGAAATTTTCTAATTTTTCCTACCGAATATTTTGCTGTTTTCAAAAGAAATATGAATCATTTTATCCTATTTTTCTTCTTCACAGGTTCAAAAATTTCAGAACTTTTGTATCATTTTCTCTTTATTTTTTACCCTCATAGGTGAACCAATATTTAAAGTCTCACAATTGAGCTTTACACCTATCAACTTTTTCATTTTGAAGCGCTGAGCTTTTCTCCCTGGCGCGAGCTACCCCAAAAAATTCTCAAAATCCTTTAATTTCCGCACTGAATATTTCGCTGTTTTTAAAGCAGATGATATGAATCAATTTATTCTTTTTTTCTTCTCGTGTACCTAGTTTAAAAATTTTCAAACTTTTGTATCAAATTTCTATCATTTTTCTCTTCTTCAACTCCATCCATTCTGACGCAACATTCACGCTCAAAAATCTTGGTCTACGCGCTAATAAGTATTTTCAAAGGCAGTTTTTCATATCCCACTCGCTCATTTAACTGAAAATTTAAAGACACAAAATGTACTAACTTTTCCCAATGTGTACACATTAGAAACATAAGACGTAACAATTTTCAGAGGTGTATGTGCAATCTAATTCCATCAATATCTAACGCGTTGTGTTTTTTTTTCAAAGACCAGTTTTTCTTTTATCTGAAGGATCAAATTCTCGTGCTCCAGGCTAGAGCGTTTTCCAAATACTTCATTACCTGTTGTACTAATTAGGTAGCCTATTTCATCTCGCGCTCTAAGCTAGAGCGTTTCATGTCGGCAGCAAGATTCAAACCGCGATATTCTCGTTTCATAGGCAGTAGGCTAACCCACTAGACCAGTGTTTCCAAACATTTTGGATGCACGGCACCCTAAATCAACATTCAGAATTTGGCGGCACCCGTCACTGGAAATTTTATTTTAACTATAAGAAATTGAAATATACAATTGGATTATTATTAAAAATTTTATTTTAGTTTGGCACAATCGTTAATGAGAGGGGTGTGCTTGATGTGACGATTAAGTACCTATCTCTATTTATTTAAAATCTAAATTCTAAAAACAAACGTTGAATTGAAAAGAAAAAATTGCAGAAACAATGACAAAGACAGATGTAAATTTTTAGATTTCATGAAAAAATTTCGCGGTATCCGGCACCCGCGAGTGCCGCGAACCCGAGTTCAAGTAACGCTGCACTACACCATACAGACTTCCTATGAATTGGATTATTGTACTTCTATTTTAACCCTAATGAACGCATAAGCGGATAGTCAACGTTCAGACAAAAACCAATGTGAATATTTACTCATGTTTTTTCATTTTTTCGCATTATTTCAACCTTGCTTGAAAAACCAGAAATACCTAAGTAGGTAGTAAGTAGCCTACACAGTAAAATTCATAATTTTCTCATTCTTTAATTTACTCATATTTTTGGAAATTTTTTGTATCATTTTAACTTTCCACAAAAAACTAGAAATACCAATGGTCTTTGACCTACTATAACTACCAGCCCCTCTTTATCCAGAAATTACTATGAAAAACAAATCATTGTTTACCTAGTACTTTTAGAGCACAAAAATGTAAAATATTGCTGTTTTAATTGTACTTTGTAATATTATGATAACTATTCAAATAATATCATCCGTTAGTAAAGGATCGCAGGAACTAATTTCTTCAGAGCACTGATTAATAAATCATAAATGTTGAAAAAGTAGCTTGCGCGCAAGGGAGAAAAACCCAGTGCGTCAAAATGAAAGTTGATAGGTGTGTAGCTTAATTGTGAGACTTTATAAATTGGTTCACCATACTTAGAGGATAAAAAATGGAGAAAAATGATACAAAAAAAAAAAAAAAATTCTACCTGAGCCAAATAAATGAAGATCATGTTTCATGTACTCAACGTTAATCTCTGCGGACGCACTTTAGAACAATTTTATTTTATTTCATTTTATTTTTTGTACGCTTCTTGGTCTAGTACAAGTCTACTGTAGAATCTCCGCTCATTTGTCCCGCTTTTTGTTCTACTATAAGTCTACTTTAGTATATTTCAGGCTGTTGAGATTACGGGGCCTCACTCGCTCCGCTCGTTCGTCCCGCTCTTTGGTCTAGTATAAGTCTAGTTTAGAATATTTTAGGCAAATGGCTTTCGGAGGACTCATTCGCTCCATTAGGTCACCCCCTTTCTTGGTCTATTCCAATGGTTTAGTATGAGTATAGTTTACAATTTTTGGGGGTACGGCTTCCTAAAGCTCACTCTCCTAGGTTTAGGCTTTCATTTTACTGGACCTGATATACTGTATACTTATAGTAGCTAAGCTGTAGCCTAGTACAGAGGACGCTTTAGAAAGGATACAGTATACAAGATCCCTAGACCTAGTATGAAGCTTGTGTGTTAAATTGCTGCATAGATAGAAGGGAGACCTAGTTAGTTTGTCCTCCTTCTCCCTCTAATATAAGTCTAACTAGTAAAATCCCAGGGAACCTGTCTTATGAGATATTATGGAAGTGCTATATGAGTCATATGGTGTTTGAAGCGTTGCATATCTGGTCCATTGAAGGAACGGAGCCAACATACAGTATATTAGACGAACTAGGCTAGGAATCCTAGCTTTTATACTAATAGTCGATAGGAGGGAAACTTGGAAAGTAGCTTCATAACTGTCTTACAAGTCAATGAAAGATTGGTCAACTCCCTTCTAGAGCCACTCCAGGTTCAGTATAATGAAGCTTAGCCTAGTATACTGTATATTATGGAACCTCGTATACTGTATATTAGCCCTAGTATAATGAAGGCCTGTATCCTATATACATTGTATACCGTTTATTCAGCCTTGACAGTATAATTCTAGTATACTGTATATTGGTATACAGCAGACGATTGTACGGACGGACATACGGACATTGTTCCGACGGACGTACGGACGCAAATTTCGGAATTAGGGGGTAGGATCAGGCCAGAGCAAAGTCATGAAACATGTCAATAATATAAAAGTTCTGAAATTTTTGAACCTGTGAAGAAGAAAAATAGGATAAAATGATTCATATTTCTTTTGAACACAGCAAAATATTCGGTATGAAAAATTAGAAAATTTCCAAGATTTTTGGTGCGAAGTTGAAAACTGGTAAAAATAGGCTCTACACTAGGGAAATAAGCTAGTGCGCCAGAACATACACGAGTACTCTACTCCTACCGTACTTAATATAGGCGTATATGTACAAAACATAGAAATGTGACAGTTAATTGGGTCAGGAGTTCCTTCCCTTTTTTTCACAACCTGAAGTAGAGCCTCCTGAAATACTTATTCAACTCATAAGATGAACAAGGACAAAGGAAAGGGCAAGTTACCAAGTATAGTTATTGGCACCTTATCATTCCTAAACTTCAATCTTAGCAAAATCAGGCCGAATGTCTAATAACTAGTCGGAATATAGGATAAAAAGAAATTTGAATAATTAATTTGCATGAAAAAATCTCCTAGATACTTGCTCTTATCTAATTATAAGAATAAGGATACCGATGAAATTTTTACAACTGCGAAACGATACTCTCTTTTGCCTTCTTCAGCCAATGAAAAATGAAAAAAAAAAAAAAAAGACGAATCGGTAATTAATTTGTCTAGGTTTGTTTTACGTGAAAAGAGACAGCTAGGCTTGAATCTCTTCGCAATTAAGAAAATTACTTAGCATATGTGTATTATTGCTAAATTCAGCTCATAAAAAGTAGTTTTCCACAATGCAATGTAAATTATACATATTTTTTTCATGATCGAAGTCATGAAATTGAATGGTAGGTATTCGACCTATGGAATTACATTTTTAAACATCTTATTCGATCGCTGTTGGAATAAGTAAGAAAAAACAAAACAAAAAGAGAAAGAATGAAAAAATTTGAGAGAACTGGACAGACAAACTAGTTTTCTTCGGTACGGATAATATATATATTGGGCCGACGCAATAAACAGCGGAACAAAATACTCAATTAGATGAACGAGTACCTAACCTTCTTCTCATTACCTGCTACTATTCAAGAAATCAAACCAATTCGAAGCAATATTGGAAAAATTGTAATTATCTTGAAGGCAGTTTCCTCGATGGTTTTTTAAAGCACAAATTGTTTTTCTTTCTTCAAGTGTTTAGTATTCTGTAAGTTACCGGTACCTATGACATTAGATATTATTCAAAAAAGAGAAATTACCTAATCAACTACAAAATTGCAGAAAATTTATTCATAATGCATGAACGCTTTTGGTTTGAGGACCATGTCCAAACGAGGGGAGGAGGCATGTGAATTGAAATCAATTACGGAAAGAAAAAATGGGGGGAAAATGTAAACATTACTAATGAATTATTGTCCATTCATGATGTTAACCGGTGACGATTAGTATAATGCACAGAATCGACAAGCTCTAACAAAGATGGCCACCTTATTTAGTGCTAAGAAATATTATGATTTCTAAATGCGTTTGAAAATTGTATTTTTGATTGATTTCCTTCCCACCGAAAAAAATGGCAGCTACTACTGCCTGAATCTTACCAATTGGTTATCAATCCAATCAGGTACAGGTTAATGAGATTGCCATTTGTCGCACTTTTTGTCAATACCTATTGTCTGACACTGAGCTTTGACAGCAGCTTTCCGATCTACAAATTTGAGACGCAGTTTATCATCAGTCATCTCAGTCGGTGTTCAGTCTAATTGAAAACTTCCATAGGTGTTCTCCTCTGATATCTCCGTCTCCAAACACATTTTGTGCAGGTACCTATCAAACATAATTACCTATGGGAACCCGCCGAGAAAACACCTGTTAGCCATTTGGCTGCCATATGTAGCCAATGCTTTTAAATGGGTCATGGCAACCCAATCTACAAGGTCTGCTTTCGAAGCGCAGCAGAAGTGCAGTTACCATTGCGTCAAAACCAGGTCAAAACTGCGCTTTCCATTAATTCTTGCTCCTGTTTGGTTGAATTTTTGGTCACAATCGCGAAAAAGTGCGTCTAAAGTGCGTCGTTTTTAAACTGCGTAATAGAAGAGTTGGCTAACCAGATGATGATGTACAATGTCGAATATTATAGCTTGAAATACACCGTGGGAATACCGGATGGACCAGAAAGAGGTTACCTACCTATTAAATGGGAGTCTGCATTAAATCTGTCGTAGCGCGAAAACGCAAAATGTTACAGACGTATAGTTTGAATGTACGAGATTTGTATATTTCAATTTTATCTTTAATTTGAGCCATATTCAAAGTTTGAATAACTTTTCTGAACCGAGTCGTGGACCGAAATGTGTCAAAAATTGACCAATTTGCATATACCTATGTCATGATTTCTGAAATAAGAAATTCAAAATTCTCACCCTTTCAAGTTTCCTAACGTTATTTAGGTTTTTTTTTTTTTTTTTTTTTTTTTTTCGGAATCAGAGTTAAATTTCATTTTCGAATTAAGGAAAATCTAAAAGTTGAAACAAGTTTTAATTTTTAAAAATTGAAATACCAATTTCGTAGATTTAGAGTACACGTCCAACGTTTTGCGTTTTGCGCTAGAGCGGATCTAGCGCCAACTCACATTCAACTGGTAACATCTTTCTGGTCCAGCCGGTAGGATTTGCGGGCATTTGCCAAATGAATTTGTTTGAGGGCAGATGAGAGAAATTGAGAGATAAGCACGAATTAGGGTAGTAGGAGGCTGGGAAAGAATTTTTATTTTGCCGAAAATTGCCGAAAGTGGGATAAACGCCGAATAATGCCAAAACATCAGCTTTTTTCATACAAAAATGGAATACAATTCATACTTTTGTGATTCATGAATCATATAGAAAGAGCTAGAATAATCATTCCAAAGGACATAGGCTACAGTACAATATAAGTCATGAAAATGATAGGCTAGTAAATACTAGAGATAGTTGTAGAGCGTTCATTTTCCGACTACAAATATCTTTTAAATGATCGAAGACAATGCCTTACGCAGCATAACGTTGAAAAACATCTAATAGTATTATTTAATCAGCGATTTTTGTATTTTTTTTTTCAATTTTTAAAATTTGTAGTACACATCATGAATTAAAATTTGTTTCTGCCGAAGAATGCCGAAATCTTTGGTTTTAAATGCCGAAATCTCTTCTTTTTTTGCCGAAAATTCCTATCTCTACTTCTTAGTCTAGGCCTATTGAAATTCAAAGCCTATGGAGAGGAGAGATTTAAAAAATTGATAAGGGCCTAAGTATCTATTGAACCTTAAAACCTGAAATGATTGCTAGAAACGCGTACTAGGATTAATACTATGTATGAGCCTCATTTGAAGATGATGGAAGAATTCCAAATTTTTTTTCTCATGATTTCTCCAAAATGGTCCCATTTTCGCACGTATTATGAAACATTTGAAAATCTTGTACTACCATGTCTTTGACTATTCTCAGACAAAACATTAAGCGCATTTTTCAGCCTTCGTTTGAGGCTGTCATGATCGCAGGGTTCGTGCAATATACTTACCATAGGGCTCTTGCCCTATAATTATATTATATTGCATAAACGTTTGCCTGATTTTCATCGTAAAGGTACTTGCTTTACATTGATCTTACCACGAAATGGTGGGTACATAGTAATGACACAAACGTCGAGACGTTCATTTTCTCCTGCTTCTATTGCTTTTTTCGTCTTTCTACAACTACATTCGAGTTGTAAGCTTGTTAAGCATAGAGACATCTAAAAAAAGATAATGCCCAAAGGTAGTTGAGTATAATTTTTCTACTTGCGCGAAAATCGCTGAAAAATATAAGATTTCATTCAACATGGGTTTGTGTAAAGAGCTTCTCCATTATTGATTTTATCAGCAGATTAGGCAAAAACTTTTATGCTCCAAAAGTAGCTGAATATAGATGCACATAACCTTTTCTATGCTTCTACGCTGTATAAAAATTGCGCATTTCATAACATTTGTAAATTTTGAGTTTATGTGATGTAACGCGGAACAAAGAATTATTGATAGGTACCAACCTACTGAAAATTGTTCTCAATCGCTACTAAAATTTATGGCAAAATATTTCCTTCAATTCAGGTACAATTTTACGGATGACGGTAAGTACCAGGCGATGATATACATTTTCTTCAACGTTTTATCAAAATTACATCAGCTGGATGATTTGGAAACAAAAATTATTGATTCATTATCCAATAATCAACACTGAATTGTATTGTTTCACCTCTTCTATGTTCTTTTACCAGATTCTGCAGCTGGCAGTACTGCACGCTAAGCGTGGTAATTAGCGATTCGTTGAGAATTTTGTGAGAATTTTCAATTTTTTATTTTAGAAACCATGGCCATTTGGTCATCGTTTGGCACATTTTGGTCTTTAACTCGGCTAAGAATAGTCGAACAATGTTGGATGTTGGACAAATTGAAGATATAAAGATGAAAATTACATAGTTTCAAAAAACGTTTTTCGTAGAACAGATTTAGTGCGAACTCCTATTTAATTAGTAACATCATTTTGGTCTAGCATCTTTACACCATGATACAAGGGACTGAGAAAAACTTGGAGACTTCAAGATTAAATTTCAATTCTTAATACCGAAACTAATTCAACCCATAGAAGCAGTTCCTTGCGTTTCTCGTTTAACTTTGTCAAGGAAGTGTATGTTGCTGTTTCGGTCCTCTTTTAGGGCGGTCTTGAGCGGGTGAGCTAAATAGTTTCTTCGCCAATAATGTTAAGCTTGACACCTCTACTTCAGATTCTCTATTAAAGACTAAAAATTAACAAAGTTTGAAGAAAAATTAGTGATTGGTTTCTGAGATCTACAGTTGACAACATTTTCAGGTATACTTATACACATATTGTGCAAACAAAATCATTGGTTTTTCATTCTTCATCAGGAATAATTTGAAAAATGAATAAATGAATTAAAGTCTACTTAAAAGTGACGAAATGATTCAAAAACGACGATTTTACAAATTTCATCAGTCACAATATCATATGATACTATTTAGGGTCGTAGAAGGAATATAGCTTATATTGAATACACCGATCAAACGCAACATTGAGACAATTATCACAATTCAAATTCATCGAATTGACCATCCTTTGTGAACCTCAAACAAAATATGGATACGTCGAAAAGAGAAGGCACAAATAGGAGAGCAACATTGGGTTAATTTTCCTTCTTATTCCTCCCTCTCTTCAAAAGGACAGGTAATAATGATCCGATAGCAAATACGACTAATAAAATGATGGAATTCCAAGACCATGTACCACCTACGGAAGTCAACTGATGCAATGTTTTGCCAGCTTGAATGGCGACGAATGATGGTGGCGCGACTCCTGCGAAAAATATGAGTCAATAACAGAACTTTATATTCCAGAAAATTAAAAATCTTAGAATTTTCCAACTTACCAAGGAAGGTACCGAGCCAAAACGCCATGAAAGGTACTTCGACCATAGGAGCAGCAATATTGATCAACCAATTAGGAAAAAACGGTGTGATTCTCAGGAATATCATATAATACAAAACATTATCTTGGTGTTCCTTTACCTAAAACATTACTCAAATTTTAAAAGTAGAAATGTCATTTTCTAGAGCTTGAGAATGACAGTATTGTGTGCTTGAAAATTCAATACCTTATTTGCATACGACGAAAGTTGACTAGAAAAATATTTGGCGACTAAGCGTCTTCCAAAATTATAAGATAGAAGGTAACAAAAGGAAGCACCCGTCGCAGAACAGAAGCATATCAACATCAATGCTGTAGGAAACGAATACAAAAATCCTGCCAATATGGATAGCGATATCGAGCCAGGAATTGCGAACGTTTGTAAGCTAAATAAGTTCAGGTAAGGTCAGAATATAAGCTATAAATTATGCTATTCGGAGGCAAGTTACAACAGCTGGATAGCTCGCAAAAATTCGTATCATTTATACGGTAGGAGTGGAGGAAAAGGATACAATATGTAAGCAAACACGAACGTCGACATAACTTCAACATAGAATTGTTCCTTGTATACATCGAGAACTCTGCCAAGGTTTTTGGCTTCCTCGATGTTTACGGGAAGTTTAATGTGAATACGTTCATTCCTGTTATCAAAACAAAATGAATAGTTAATCTCTAAGAATTCCCATACAGGATAATAGTAAAAATGATTAACAAACTTACTCTTTCAGCTGTGGAAACTTGAAATAAATGCATAAAAATGCGGACAGAGCCAACGAGAATACTGCTACAATGATGAGCAGAGGTTTATGCGAACTTTCGACCACATAATCTGACAACCGAAAACATAAATGTTGAAAAATATTCGTCGGTATTTAAGATAGAGTAGAATAAAATGACAGTACCAGATTTCAGTTCCGTAGAACTCATCACCGTAGTCTCAAAACGAGAAGAGGTAGAGAGAAAAAAAAAACAATAACTGAACGAAACCTGCAGCGTTTTCAATTTCGAGAAATCATTTCATGATTTCTCGGTAGAAGAAATAATTGATTGTCTTGAATCAGATTTTAGTAGTTTATAATGCGTATGATGAGTATTTTTTTCAAAAAGACGACGTGACGAAAATGTAGACTTGCATAGCAAAATTATTGAAACATAATTTTTTTCTTTTCAATACCCTAAAAATATTCTAGTACTATGTTCAAGTGATAAGATCAGTTCGTAGATCAACCCGACCTTAGAGACACGAGACGTTCAATTCAATCCTCCGAGCTCCGACTCTCCGAGGCTCGAGGCTGATAAAAAAAGTGAGCGTGTGACCACGGCCGAGGTGTGACTCGTGACAGCTCGTGACTACTGCCGTGACTGTAGCTGACCCTCACTAGCTCGTAGTCTTTGTACTGTCTTCACCAACTTACTCTCGCCCGTAAGGCCCGTACTGTACTATAGCCCGTACAGTCGCTGTTATCCGGTCCTATAATCAATCTAATAACTGGAATAGACTATCGTTTTCGGTTTATGCCGGTAGAATGATCAATTGACCCGAAAACGCGAAGATCTACCATTCACTTGTGAATATCTCGATGAGATTACCCTGATTTAGTTCCTAATCGGTTTTCGTTTTCGTTTCATGGCGATCAGTCGGTACCCCATCCTCTGCGCCAGTTTTATCTCAAAATGGAATTGTTCCGTCACGAAATCGTTTTTGTTCCCGTCTCATCCTCTGAAGTCTTTCTGTCGGGTGCGTACCTTTTTTCAACAATGTTTGCTCTTTATCATATTTTTCATCAGGCAGGTTCTAATGTTTCCATTTATTTGTACGAAATTCCCTTTCAGAATGGATTCATTCTGAAGCGCAGAGTTCCTATACCTGTGTTCTCGGATCTTCGGACTGCTGATTCTGTCATGAGAAATGTAGATCCTATTCACGAAGAATATGAAGTGGTTGAAAACACCAATCAAAAGCCATTATCTAAAATTGAAATAATCCTGAAGAAGTACGTGGAAGGTATTTAGCCCCATCTGCTGACGTATTACATTTGAACATTGCGCTTATTGAGAGCTAAAAGTAAAGTAATGTAATATCGTTTAATGTCATCAGATGTTGGTGAGCCGGGACAGAAAGTGTTTTTAGACCAAATGATGGCATACGAATTGATAATATTGGGTAGTGCCATGTACATAACACCCGAAAATCTAGCCAAAATAAAAGTATTAACTGAGTCGGAGATTGATAAACACAGTTCTCTAACAGCTTTCAAGGTGAATCTCTTTCATTCATTTTCTCGAACAATTCGTTTTCCCATCAAATAATTAATCGCTCTCTTCCAGACTGTAAATATGTTGAGGAAGAAAACCTTATCTGTGTACATGAACATGCATGAACCATGGACTCTAGAGCCTTGGAATGTACGAGTGAATTACCGACTTATGGGTGTTCACATTTTGAATGACGAGTGCATAAAACTACCTGAAAAACCTATCACAGGACCAAATATGGATTTAGAAGGGAAAGATTTTGTCATTCATATAACAGTATGTAGAAATGCTCCAAACGCAAATTCCCGAATGATGAGGATTTTCATTTCTCCAATTGATGTTTTATAGATTAATAATTGTGAACGAGTTGCAGTTCGATGTAGATTACGTCACTACACGAAGATATTTCATAAAAAAGTTGTGTTACCGCCAGATCATGAATGTGTGGCTTCAGATCCAGTATTTCCCGAACAAGAGGAAGAATTACAATCAATCCCTCTGCCTGAGTTCGTCGAAGATGACAGCCACAACTTATCAAAATCTTCGGATAGGCGTAAGCGAAAGCGTCAAATACTCCGTTTTTAAGGAGTACTAAATGGTGGTTTCATGAAAGTGTATCATACCTATATTTTGTCCCGCAATGACGCTCTACAAACGTGTGACAGCAGTTTTCTTGAAACTCTTCCAAGATGGAGGAAGAGGAGTAAAAGTAACATGTAAGAAATTGCAATAAATTCTTTACTGTTTTTGATAATACTTCCTAGTAGAGGATAGAACAGGACATACAATGAATTTTACAGAATGCGATAGTAATAAGAACGATGAATGTTCAAAACTTTTATGATCAAGAAAAGTCACTCGGCTAGGGAACGGAACTTAGTTCGACCGATTTTCGAAGCGAGACAACACTCGTTCATACTGCTCTTCCAGTTCATTATACATTTTTGCAAGCGTATTCAGTCGTATTTCAGGTTTTTGAAATACATTGGCGCATTCAACTTCATCCGGTTTCAGTGTTTGATTCATACGTCGACGCATGTTAGAGCTCATTTTCTATGAAATTGAAGTTACAAATTCAATAATTACGAATCAAGACAAAACAGAAATAAACAAGGAAACATTCTCAAAACTCCCTAGAAAATATAAAACTTACTAAAAACGGAGCGTTCAATCTATTTTTTACCATTATACGATATTTCTTATAATTTTCTTCGTCCGATTTATTTATTGTTTTCAACAACATGATTTCATACAACCTTCTGCTCTGTTTCTGAAAGAAATAAGAACACAAAAGATTAGAGATAGGCATGTTTTAGCTTTCACAAGACTATATTCTATAAGAAAGGATAACAAACTGACGAGCGGTTTTTTTCAATTCATACTGTGCAACTTGTGAGAATTGTAGCTTTTGATTATTTACACAGATAATAGGCTAAACGTAAAAGTACCATTCATGTCGTTGGGCTAACCCAGATGAACAAACTACTGATTCAAGTCTGGAAAGTCGAATTTTTTCAAATTTCAAAGTGAAACAAGGACACGTGCATGAAAAGCCAACCCATGGTAAGTTAACGGGCTCATTCGCACTGAGCTTGTTCATCCAATATACTCCAGGTTAGCCTAAAATATGATCTCAAAAAAAAAAAAGAGATCATATTTCAGGAGCCTAAGAAGAAAGAAAGAAGAGCCCACCCTTCCTTCTTTATGGACTAACATATGAGGGCATAATACGTAACATAGTAAAACAGGGTCATCACTTTCTGAAAAACCTGAAAAATTCATGAAATTTCTACCCGAATCCTGAATTTTTGATTCTCCGAACGACAAACTAGGTTCAAGGATCATATTTCATGAAAATTTGTCATTAGAATACGCTTTATATAGAATTATTAGGGTCTAGGCCTCGTATAAAGCTAGTATAATGTTAGACCAAGTACAAGAAAACATTCCCTAGCGCAGCCCAATGAATAGAGATCTAATGTGTTTCTCAGAACAGTGCCCTTGGAAGTCTTCTCAAGCTATTAGCTTTCACTGAGGCTCGCTCGCTCTGCTCGTTCGTCCCCGCTTATAATTTTTCTTAAATAAAGAAAAATTAGTCCTAGTATGAGCCTGCGATAAACTAGGCAGAATTTTATGCATTATACGGACGAGGGGAGGTGGATGGAACTCGCAAATCTCAGAATCAGGTCGTCACAGACGGAGAAGAGCCCAGGATCACGGCTGATCGCGTTATGGTTTATCATAAAGGAAGAGAAGGGATACAGTGTACAGGATTATTAAGGCCTGGACCTAGTATAAATCTAGTATGTATACACTGCATAGTAGCAGCATACAAATCCAATTTGCTTCCTTTTCTTTGTAAAACACTCTGCAATACTTCATTTCCAACAAAAAGAAAATTGTAATTAATACTTACGAGGGATACGGCTTTATTTTCCACCAATTTTTCCTGAAGATGATATTTGAAGTATTGAAACGTCAAATCTGTATTCTTATAGCATTGTGCTATTTTAAAAATGGGTGGAAAATAAAGCCGTATCCCTCGAAAGTATTAATTACAATTTTTTCTTTCCACGAGTGAATTTCATTTATCAAAAAGAAAATTCACTCACTTTGGATAATCAACCGACAAATCCATATGAGGTGCAAACAGAGCTCATAAATTATTACAATAATAAAACAACTGATTGCCGAACTCGAGTGACCAATAAAGCGGTCGACAAAAATATCGAAGCATTTGGCTTGATCTAACAGAAGAAAAAACTAGTAACTTTACTTTATGGATTTTCAATTCTTTCTGTAATTTGATTTCCATATCTTTCGTGAATCCGTTCTTCAAATTCTCGTAATTGAAAATATCAAGTGTTTCGCATCGGCACAGATCGACATAATCACGAATCGCTTGGCAATTATCTGTTGGATCTTCAACTAAAAGATGGAATGTAAGTACAGATAAGAAAAATAAAAATACGTCAAATGATATAGAAACTTTCAGAATAATAATATTCAACCCGTAATATCGACAACGTTGTTGTTATTTCCGTAGAAATTATAAATCGACTCGAGCAAATGGACAGCTATACCACAGTTCTGGAAAGGAGGAAGTACAAGAAGCTGACTAATTCTCGGTCTGATATTTTGTGGATATGCGTAGTATTCATACACGGTGGTGACACCCACTATTCCGTAGCACTGATCATTATTCTCATTTTTATATTTTTCGTATCTAGAATAAAGAGAGAACATAAGTCCGGTAAATAAAATAATGATTTTTATTAAAAAATTACACATTATCGACTCCCCGAACTTGAAGGGTAATTGCAGTCTCTCAAAAGAGAGTCAATCGCACAGCAAGAAAATTAACTCGCGATTTGAAATCCAAAGTTTCATTTTTTGAAAAAAGTGTTTCTACAAATATCTCTAACTAGCAAAATAAAAGGTCAGCACTATTAGGTTTACATGAATGAAACGTCTAAATCAACGCCGCTTTCAACCTTGATGTTGGAAAATACTTCATCATGTTGCTCAACATTTATCCCAATGGATTCGAGGAGGTACTTTTGTCAATAAACATATCTTCAACCCTTACTTAAACACGTTTTGGTTGGATCACGTAGAATCAGAATTTCAGAAAACAAGAAGCAAACAAAGTTTTCTTGAATTTGGGAGTATATTTGGTACCAGTAGAATTATTTCATCTTACTCACATCAAAAAGAAATTCCACTTCTCATCATCGGTATCGACGTAGCTAGCGCCATCAATGTACCAAATGAGAAAACGTTGTAATCGCTGGTAATAGGTTTCAAAAAATTTGCTACTTGTATTCGAAATGTGCATGTGATAGATTTCAAATGTACTATCATCATGATCGTCTAGAATTTAAGATTATATTTGAAAAAAAAAACACAGAATAATGGAGTCAAATTTATACAACTACTCAAAGGTTCTTTACCGACAAGTCTTTCACTGAATTTATGCAGAAGGGTGCCTGACGGTTTGAATGTAGGTTCATCCTTCAATGTATTTACGAACGAATCGATGTTCTCCAAATACTCATGTGATAAAAATTTTGACAGTATGTCGGTCACATCGTCGGCCTGAAAAGCGTCAAAATCTTTTCATCTTGGCTTACATTCACGTGAGTACTTCTATTAATCAGTAGTTACCGGCAATCCAATGACGGAAGGATCAATTTTGTCCGTAAAAGACACGTTCATATAGGTACGCAGCCAGCCAGCAGTGTAAAATAATTCTATTTTTAAATCTTTATATCCAAAAATTTTTTCTCTGAATCATAAAGAATAATATCAATGATTTGGATCACTCAGTATGGTCCCAAATGAAGGTAACGGATGCATGGTATAATACTTACGTTTTACCAAATACCTGATGTGACATGTCTGGCAAGAATTCATTCTCTTCAGATTCGACATCAGAAGGCTTACGAACTGATGACAAAAAACCGACTCGATGAATTCAAATACATCACATACGACACAGCAAATGAATACGTGAAGTAAAATACGTACCGAGTTTGAAACGTATAACTTCATTGCATTCTGCTATGAAATTACGTTCCACATCACCATCTAAACTTTCGAGTGGCACGTTATCCAATTCGACCATTATTTTCTTTTTTCAATCAAGGAATTAATTATGAAAACTTAGATTTGCGCGGATCAAAAATATCTATTATAAATAATCATTAATTATAAGGTTGAAATGTAAATTGACGAGAATGAACTGAAGGAACTTACAACCCTAGTAGATAGTCATTCTTTTGAAACTGGAACACAATAATGATACCTTTTGTAAATTGATAACATAGATAGGTACATTTATATGAAAAAATAGTAGAGCATCTCGACATCAATTCACAACATAATTTTCTCAATATTATTATTTTGGAGCGATTAAAACGTGTGAACTAGGAGAGATCGAGCAAACCTTGAAAAAAGAAGAGAATAATATCAAGCGGAACAAAATCATTGATTAAAAAATAAAAAAGCGATCGGCAATGCCATGAACTGGAAAGAAGTATACAAAGATCGCGCCTTTATTTTTCTCTTCATTATTGTCATGAGCGTTGTCGAAAAATCTCGAGGAGTCGAGGGACGAGGGTAGCGTTGATGAAAGTTCGGTGTCACGGTGTGGAAGCGTGTAAGGTCGAGAGTTTCGACTTTAAACTCATGAAAATTACAGTGTTACCAAAATAATAAGCACAATACAGGTTGAGTAACGGAAGGATAATATTATACAGTAATTATATACAAGCCGCTGACGGACCGCCTTCGGTACCTTCGGCGACTCGGCCTGCCGGCGGCTCCAGAAGTCCAGACGCGTCTCGCCGGTCTCGGGCTCGCTTCGCATGCGGGCCTTGCTACATACACAATTAGATGCGACATGCGTGCGTGCGTGCAACATCACGCACACAAGTTCAAGATTTCTGTGTACCTACACGCGCGTCAAGATAGAATAATTCTAATTTGCCGCATGTTGCATGTTTTGCACGCATGTCGCATCTTATGTATAGTCGGTTCAACCTAAGATTACAAATTTGACGTCACCAATTATTCAGTAGTGTTCTAGTGTTGGTGCGTTAGGAACATAAATGGACACACTAACACCAGAGCACTACTGAATAATTGGTGACGTCAAATTTGTAATCCTAGGTTGAACCGACTATAGCAAGGCAACTTGTGTGCGTGATGTTGCACGCACTCACGCATGTCGCATCTTATATGTAGCAAGGCTTTGTTAGGTACTAGGGTTGTTACATTGGCGTCATAAGATAGCAGATGAGGTAAGGTTGCATGGATTTTGATTGAAGGCAATTGCATACCAGTTTGATGTTGTCCCACAGTTCCATCAAGTACACATTAACTGAGCAGAAATTAGTATTTTTACATACTATTTCAAAAAATGCATTAATGAGATCCCCTGACAATTCATCATATAGAATCTCATTCTCTAGGCTCCTGTGCCTGTCCGTCATACTGTTTAAATGAAAATCTACTAATTAGAGTTAGTGATGAGCAAAAACCAATAGTTTTAAACTACCAATAGTCCGATAGTCCAACTCCTGGTGCTATCTATTTATTTGGTAGTTTTCCAGAAAACTATCGGTAATATCAATATACCAAAAGTGTTTCTATTTCATACATTTAGAGCAGTGGTGCGCTATAGTGTTCAGAAAAAAATAACTTATGCTTTTCCTCTATCATTTCCAAATTTAATATTCCACACAATTTTTCCTTCTTTCTGGGTCCATTTTGAAGTTTCCATAAAATTTTTCTTCCTTCATCAATTTTTCTCCTCTTCAAAAAGGCAAAAATAGTGACACATATGACAGAAATTTGTTGAAAAATACATACTACCGATAGTATGGCAATAGTGGTAATACTCCCTATTGATAGTTTTCCAGTTTCAAACACTATTGTAGTACCAATAGTTCAGCTTAGCAAAACTATTGCATGGTAGTATCACGGCCACCTCTACTACAGGCCAAACAACTGAGCCTGGCACCGGTGCTGCCATTGAACGTTTTCTATGTAGAAAAACATCTCTCATGAAAAAATTGAGTTGACCCTTTTAATAAGAAAATTTAATGGCCAACAATTATTGTTCTGAGTAATTTTTCTTCAAACGTCCTATTTTCTGAGTTACAACTCAATATAGTGGTTCACTTCATAAGCACGTGTGTTAATTTGGGACAGCGTGTCACTGTTGCCGCATATACAGTTGTTTGGCCTGTGTAGAGGTGGCCGTGGTAGTATCAATCAATAGTAATATCAATTTGCATCCGGCCGCTACTGTAGGAGCACTAGTGTCAGGATACCACTTTGACTATATATTATGTGGACTGCGCTAACGTGTATAAAATGAGCGAAAAACGCGTCCACAGACCTGATAAGCGTATATAAGGGACCACGACCATTTAAAATACACACATCGCACCTTTCCTCCCCACCACATTTGTGGTGTGCACCGTTTGCGCCTCATATATGTGCGCTGTGAGCGTAACACAATCGCACCACTCCCCTCACTGTAGATATTAAACCATAGTTTTTAATGCTTAGCGCAGTCCACATAATATATAGTCAAAGGGATACCATTATTAGAGCCATTAGGTGATTGGAGTTTTTCGTCATAAGAGCGTGTACATGAAAAAAAATCAAGTCCAACATTGTCAATATCACTTTTCATGAAAAATTTATAAGAATAAAAATGTTCGGCATTGTTATTTTCTTTCAGATGAGTCCAATTTCAAATTTCTATAATCACATTTTGGTACCCATCACCAAATGGTCTGAATACATCAATCAAAAAGCCGCATTCTATTAGACCACAAGAGGGCAACTCTTTAGCGGCCGGATGCAAATAGTGCCAAACACTAATTAGAGTAACAAAGAAATACAGATAAGACAACTGTTACATGCATGAGTCTAATCTAATGTAAAATGATGCAACACCGCACCCTGCGCTTCTATAGACCGATTTTCTGTGATGTCAGAAATCATGCCTTACTGCTGTATCTGCGGTCTGAGTGAACAAGAGTTGATATGCTCCTGTAAGAATAACACAGAGAGGAAAGATGATTATCTTACCAATTGAGAATAGTGAAATTCTTAAGGAATTGGAGTTTATATTTGTGATCTACAATGCTTTAGCCTTTAATACTAAATTTCTACAACGTAAGAAATTTCTCATTCTTATTTGGTAATGTAATGAATAATGATCTTTGCTCCCTATGTTATTCTTACAAGAGCAAATATTTGTTTGTTCACGTGGCTTGGAGCCAGGGGAAAGGGGAACTGCAGCAATAGCGTGCAGCCACGGCCGCCTCTACTAGAAGGCCGAATAAACTAATTTGACAACGCCGCGCGCTCGAGATTAGAAGGCCGGCCCTTTCTACGCTTGCTTATGGAAAAAACAGTCAAAACTCTCGTTAATCATTAATTACTGAATTATATTTGACTGTACGAAAAAAATGATTAAGAACATATCGAAAGAGCAAACGATTCTCGATTTTTTGAGCTCAGTCTCGTTCAGATCGATTGAATAGTGAGCGAGTTATTATCATTTGAAAATAAAAAGTCAGATAGGGGACAAAGAGTAGTAATGTACCGCGCTTCTCTCCCTGTCTGACTTTTTATTTTCAAACGATAATAACTCGCTCACTATTTAATCAATCTGAACGAGACTGAGCTCAAAAAATTGAGAATTGTTTGCTCTTTCGATATGTTCTCAATCATTTTTTTTGTACAGTCGAATATAATTCAGTAATTAATGATTAACGAGAGTTTCGACTGTTTTTTCCCTAAGCGTGCGTATAGAAACGGCCGGCCGTCACGCGGCATTGTTGAACATCTAGTTACACGGCCTTCTAGTAGAGGCGGCCGTGGTGCAGCAGTGTTATGTGACGTTACTGGGAAATTGGTCTACTTCCGGTGTTGCGCCACACCACCGGTGTGTTTGACAGTGAACCTTTTTTTTTTTTCTATCCACTTGGTTGTACCCTTGTAGTTGTATCTTGCTTCTCAGAGCACCTAGAGTCTTGATTTTTTTTTTTTTTTTGTTAAATTTGCCTTTGAACGGAGAGAGTCATAGGCTGTTGAATGATGAAATTTGAGGCATATTTGGTCGAGAAATTACACAAACTTTTCTGCGCATTCATCTATATACAAAGAAAATATCAGTGCGCCTTGAGCTTACGTTGCTCACCACCACATTCCTGTAACTCCTCCCACTTTGCAATGCTGATTGAATGCTGCACTCCAGCTGGTGCGGAAAGGTGTTACAATGCAATACAATCTCATGTGTGTTGTGATTTTTTTTTCTTTTTTTTTTTGTGGACTTCAATTAGAGAAATTATTTTTGAAAAAAAATCCGGGTTGGTAAATATTCACAAACTTCTACCAAAAAAAAAAAAAAAAAAAAAGAAAAAAAAAAGGTTGCAAGTACCGTTGTTTTTTTGCAAGCATGCGCGCCAAACAGCAAATGCAAAGCACAAGCATGTGAAACCTTTTCTGTTGGTATAAAAGAGAAAATGACTAACTGCGACCTAACTAAAAAATAATTAAAATGAAATATATATTTTGTTTAAATCCGGTGTTGCTGGGAAAACAAAATTGAACTAGAAAGAATAAAATAAAATATTTAAGAAGAAAAATCCGGTGTTGCTGGGAAAAAGAAAATTGAACTAAAAAGAATAAAACAAGAATTTAAATTGAAGAAATCTTTGTTGTAACCAAACAGAATTCTAATTTGGGGGGCTGGTAGCAATGGCGCGTTACGTTGACATCTCTATTGACATGATCATGGGCAATTTTCTATTTAACTACGTGTTAACTAATCTCAAAATATCTTGGGAACAAAAGCTTTATTTGAAAAATCGAAGGGAATGAATTTTATTGGTCTTCAAATTATCTTTCTAATGAGACCTTTCTCATTTTGGTCCAAACACTTTCAAAAAATAAGCAGTTCTTTTTTTTCACACCATTGAAATTGTAAAGTGCGACTCTTTAGCGCTTGCACTCCAAATAATACTATTTTATGTAACTGACTGAAGCTGAAGAAAAAAAGTATATAGGTATTTGTGAAATTAATTGTACAGCAATGCTGCTGTTATCCAGATTCTAATCATTATTATAAATAAGTTGTAATTCATAATTCAGTTAATCTGTACATTACAAATGAAGAAGAAACAGCCCCTTGATAATTTATGATGGATACAGCAGTGTTGCTGTTCAATTAATTTCACAAATACCTAGGTATATATATTTTTTTTTCAGGTTCACAAAGATTTCTTCAATTTGAATTCTTGTTTTATTCTTTTTAGTTCAATTTTCTTTTTCCCAGCAACACCAGATTTTTTTTTCTTACATATTTCATTATATCAATCTTTGCTACTGCATGATTCTTTTGAGAACATTCAAGAATTGTCAAAAAAAAAAAAAAAAAAAAAAAGGAAGAGAGATAGTTCCAGAAACTACTGATGGAATGGTCAGCGTAACAGGTTGCCTTGCAGGTTGTAGCCTGAAGGTTGACCACGGCGAGCTCCGGAGCTTTTATCCGGAGCTCCGGATAAAAACAGAATTTCATCAGAGCTCCTGAGCTTATCCGGATCTTGGAAGAAAAAAAATATGGAGCACAAAGGATCCGCTCCAAGATGATCCGGAGTACCAAAGATCCGATCTGTTAACATAACTAGCCGTGGTTTGACCCGCCCTACCAACGTCCTAAGGGCGTGTAGCGCTTCAGATTTACCCAGCTTCCAATAGATAGCGACACTTGAATTTTAGGCGTGCAATTTTTTAGCGTCACTTGCGCGCTTACAGGTTTATATAATAGGCGGTGTCATTGACTATACAGTATACACATACCAGACCACGGCCTACTTTATACAAGGCCATAATGCAGCGATGTCACAACGTCGCACTCGAAAAGAAGTGGATACAGATTTAGACGTACACTTATGGGAAAAAGTGAGAAAAAACCAAAGTTTTGATTTGTACGCAATTAAAACGCTGTTTTTGAAAAAAATGAAGAGAATATAACTTGAAGAGCAAACAATTCTCTATTTTTGAAGCCCTATTTCAGTAAAATTGGTGCTGTACAAGAGAAGTTATCATCGTTTTAAAATTGAAAATTTGATTGGGGACAAAGTGTGGTACAGTTTCATCAGGGTTACACCGCACCAATGAACGTGAACCGCCCCAAAACGTAACTGATAACAATCCACATGCGCGCTGTTGTCATTTTCTACATTACAGCCTTATATAAAGTAGGCCGTGACCAGACAAATACTTGCATTGTTAAAAAAGTTGTCTTTTTGAAGGATACTGACACCAGAGTGTGCTGCGTGTTAACCAGCAGAGTGAAAGAGACAGAACATCTTTCCCTCTCTTTTACACCAAGGTATTAATACGCAGCACACTCGCTGGTGTCAGTATCCTTCAAAGTGACAACTTTTTTAACAATGCGAGTATTTGTATGCCATGTGTATAGTCAATGGCGGTGTAACTTGCACTAGGTAGCGCTACTTACAAAGGTGATCATGGATTTTTTCTTATGGACCAAACACATGGGTTAGTTTAAACCATTGACTATACCTGTACCAGACAAATACTCGCATTGTTAAAAAAGTTGTCACTTTGCTGGATACATTACTGACACCAGAGTGTGCTGCGTGTTCAGACGTTGGTGTAAGAGAGAGGGAAAGATGTTCTGTTGCTTTCACTCTGCTGTTAACACGCAGCACTCTGGTGTCAGTATCCTTCAAAGTGACAACTTTTCAACAAAGAGAGTATTTGTCTGGTATGTGTATAGTCAATGTTTGAACGCATTTTCTGAAGCTATTTGACTTTTAATCAAGAACAAAGTGAGAATCAATGTTGTAGAGAATTCTGAAACAAACATTTTTTGTAATAAACAATTTTTCTCAAACTCATACTTGAAATGGAAAACTGAATCAAAAAACTGTTTGGAGATATACAAATTGAACCATGATCATTGATCACCTTTGTACGCAGGGCTACGAACATTCTCAACTCCAAGTTATGCCGCCTATAGAAGACTAGCTAGACAATAGACAGCATGCCTCCATATTTTGTTACAGGCTCATTTACCTGCGCGTCATTATATGTCAACAGTATAGTACCCTGAAAATGACAAGTATCATTGACTATACACGCACCAGACAAATATTTGCATTGTTGAAAAAGTTGTCACTTTGAAGGATACTGACACCAGAGTGTGCTGCGTGTTAACCGGCAGAGTGAAAGAGACAGAACATCTTTCCCTCTCTATTACACCAACATATTAACACGCAGCACACTCTGGTGTCAGTACCCTTCAAAGTGACAACTTTTTCAACAATGTGAGTATTTGTCTGGTACATGTATAGACAATGCAACTATGTACAATCTCCATGAACGCAGTGCTGCAGCTACAGTGTTAGGAAAATGGGTGAACAGGAATTAGTGCATCTAAGAGACCTCTCCCACAGCCTACTTTATACAATGCCGTAATGTAGAAAATGACAACAGCGCGCAGTGGATTCTTATCAGTTACATTTTGGGGCAGTTCACATTCATTGGTGCGGTGTAACCTTAGACCATATAGTAACATAGACTGCGGATACAATGTGTAAACAACGTTATCAGGGCCTCAATTACAACCAATGACAAAAAATTTTTATCACTCGATATCACCCCTGTGGACACCCTCTGACCACTTGTTAAGCATGATAAAGAGGTGACAAAAAAACGTGACGTTGGTTGTAATTGGGGCCCTGTTGTTGGAAGACTGGAGGCTAGAAATAAGACAGTGGGTTTTCAAGTAGACATTTAGGTAACCCGCAGGGTAAGAGGATGACATAGCCACGCCCATTGCTACATTTACCCAAAAATAGAGAATTGTTTGGTCTTCAAATTATATTCTCTTCATTTTTTTCAAAAACAGCGTTTTAATTGCGTACAAATCAAAACTTTGGTTTTTTCTCATTTGTTCCCATAAGCATACGTGTAAATCTGTATCCACTTCTTTTTGAGTGCGACGTTGTGACATTGCTGCATTACGGTCTTGTATAAAGTAGGCCGTGCCTCTCCTCTCCTTTTTTTTTTTCAATTTTTTCAATTTTGAGGGCGAAAAACGTGGAAGACCTTAGCGCTCCTGGTGGAATTTTTTGAGAACTAAAAGCAATCCAAATAACCACCGGTTATAACCGATTAACCAATTTACTTTAGGGTTTGCACCCAACCAAAATGATTTCAAACGGTTAATGGTTATCAGTCAGATCATTCTCAAAATTTAAACGGTTATAGGTCAAATGGTCACAAAATTTTCCAGAAAATATTGGTTATAACTGTTATAAAACGGTTATAACAGTTATAACCGCTTTATAACCGCTATAACCGGTTTATTTTTAAAATGGTTAATTGTTATTGGTCAAATGGTTTTGAGAATTTGAAACGGTTATTGGTCAAAGGTTATTGGTCAAACGGTTCATGAACTTTTTTTGTTTTTGTTATCCGTTATAACGGTTATATAACAGTTATACTGCAAACCCTAAACTTGAGTGGTTTTAACTGATTAAGAGCCGCTTGTACCAACTTTTTAATCTCGAGATTAAATTAACTAAACGCCTGATATTGGATATCCTATTGTACCAACCCATTTAACCGGAGTTTAAATCTGGTTTTACTACGCTAAACCAGGTTCAACTTAATTGCCCATTTTTGGCTAGTTAATTTTAAACCAGGGTTAATTTTTTAAACTCGATTTAATCTTTGGTACAAGCGGCCCTAAGTGGTTATGATTATTACTTGTTTTTAGTTTTATTGAAAAATTATATCCTATAAATTGTAGAAACACTTCAAGAGCATTGATAACTGGAAGAAATAATACTAAAAATAGAGTATTGAGTCATCTACAACTAATTGAAAATCTCCATTCTTATGGGCAATTACATTGAACGTAAAATTGTCAGTTGTCACCCAGAAATTCTAGCAAGTGCGGTTAAGGCGCTATAGTAAGACTATAGGGAGAGGTATAATGGACAACCATTTTGATTGCAAAAAAGCCCGACCACTTTCGTTTGTCGCTCATCGTTGCAAACGGAAGAGGCCCCGCTCGTGTTTACTTTTTTTGCAATCAAAATGGCTGTCCAGCATACCTGCCCCTATAGCGCCTTAGTGCGGTGAGAGCGGAAGGCGATTCTAGCGCTGACAAACATAGGTTAACATCCCAATTAGTCGTTTGTTCAGTTTGCGTTCACTCTATGAAAAATTTTGCAAATTTTGCAAATTTGATTAAGGAACTGCCCTCTGGCGGCAAAACAAATACTGTTCGCTGATTGGTGCAATTAACACCAAAAGGTGAAGATGTGAAAAAATCATACAAAACTGTCCAAAGGTAAACTTTTCTGAAAGATAATTACGAGCGCTACAACTTTCACTCTCTTCATTTTTTCAAATAAAACGATATTTAGGGCAGTAGAGCCGATTTTATTTGTATAACCTCTTGGCTCTTAGGATCAAAAATACATCATCACCTTTTGGTGTTACTTCCTCATTTTGCCGTATGCAGCGCTTCCTTAATCGAATTCGCGATTCGAAGTATAGTCAATAATGGCTAGTCGTTCGCGGTTGTCCGTTCCTTCCAAATCCTATTATTATTGTTCGCGGACAAACTCTCCCCCCCCCCTACACTGTTATCAAAATGCTTCTTAATATTTTCAAATTTCAACGAGGCAAAGACTTTTGAGCAGATAATAATACTTTTTCAGATCACTTGTTGTGCTAGCATATACTAGGTTTCCTGCGGACTACGCGCTTGGTTTGAGTGCTCGCAAGTTGGAACAAACCGATTAAAACTTTGAGTTGCACAGTAGTTGCACACAAGAATCATTGAAAATGATCATGCGGAAATGCCTTTGGGATAATGATGTTGTTCAAAATTTTTCGTTTCACGAATTGCTTGTAGCAGTGATATTGATTCGTTATTGAATTTTCATCACTTCACTGGCAAACTTACAAAGACGGGGTTGAACTCCAAACGATGGGAACGGCGGATGATTTCCTTTCAGACCCCTACGCATATAAAGAGGGAGCTGTGCCTCTTGATGGCTTGCCAAAGGCAGATCGGAATGAAATTTTGGAAGATATGCAGGTGCGTTACGTGGATTGTTGATACATGATTTTGAATTTGTTGATTATGTAAATTACTATGCAGGGCCTGTTACTATGTATTAGGATTGGGAAACCTATATGTTTTGCAAAGAAGCTCTCAAAAATTCAAAAGAAATGCCGATTAACGATATACCATCAGTTAGGCGCTGCAACTTTCCAGAAGATGAAAATTTTATCCGTTTTCGTGTGTATGATGAACGATCAAAAACAAAGGATTTGGCTAGCAGAATCGGAGAAAATTTTTATTCCAATTATGAGGTTGGTAACGTTTTAAGCAACTTGCCTGCGTCCTTCATATTCTGTTTCTATACCTCCGGATTGTTCGTCTACGTTTCAGAAATTTCCGTCCTCTTACACAGTATTGTCAGACTCCGTTAACATAGAAATGAACAGTCGTGAAAACTGGGACGAGGAATATAAAGAATGTGTTAGAGAAGAGGGTGCGAATTTTGTAATTGATAAAGTTGATGTTGATCAAACTATGTCGATCGATAATAATGTCATGCTTAGGAGCTAATCGCAAAAATGTAAATTTTAGAACGTGAACTAATGTTTAACGAAAGGAAACTTCAAAAAGCTAAAGGGAATGAAGCTTACGCGGCCGGAAAATATGAGAAAGCTTGTGAATATTATTCCAATTGTATACAATTGGGTGGAGATCTTCTCGATGCGTACAACAATCGAGCTCAAGCGAGTAAGTGGTGGTAAATTATCTTCTTCTTACTGAGAGTCATGCTCAGCATTTGGTTTTGTTCTAGATATGAAAATGAACAATTTTACCTCGGCGGTTCCAGATCTGAACAAAGTTCTTCAAGCTGATCCAGAAAATATTAAAGCACTGTTTAGAAGAGCAACCTGTAGAAAGCAACTAAAGATGTATCGTGAGGTGGGTTTATTCTCGCCTATTAAAATGCATCATTTCTCTATTTTTTGAAGTAAATAAGTTACCCAAGTTTCTGTGAAGTATTCTAATTGAAAATGGAACTGATAGTGCTTTTATTAATTCTGTGTACATTCCATTTCTGTTTGACGAAAATTTTTTGCGCGTTTTTGTTACAGGCTTTGAAAGACATCGATAAATTGCTATCCCTAAATCCTGGAAGTTGTAGCTCAAAAAAGTTACGCGAAGAAATTGGAAGTATCATATCAACTTTGAAAGGAAGAACTTATAGGTTCGAAGTGTACAATCTCTAAAAGTTTGAATTGAGAAGAGAAAACGCGTCAAAAATTGATCCATATTTTCTATTAGCCAACAATACTGGTGTATCCTTCGAAGCCCACCCTCATATTTCTTGTCTTCGTGGTTCTTTTATTTTATTTTCTTTCTTTTTGTTTCTAAAATTACAATTATTATTACTAACTTTGCCGCACAAGATTTGATTGACTTTCAACAGAACAATAATTACGGAAAAGTGTTGAAAAATAAGAAAAAAAAATTGAAAATAGGTTCAAAAGAAAATTAGATCGCTTCAATAGCTCTTTATTGGTTTCCGGTTTTCAACGTAGAATTCAATAATAGTACTAATATTCACTTCAACAAACTTTTCTTGGTCTTCAAACATGGCTTATCACGATGTAGATTTGTTGAAAATTATTGTATACTAACACACGTACAACCTATTGAGTGATCGTTGTATTGTAGATACGTCAATTTAACTTTATGCGGCAGCATTATTGTATCAGTGTTGACAATTTTGTTACTTTTGCAGACTACGTGAGAATTTTGGTAGCAGAGAAACCTTTCAAGTCGTTGAGGGTCAGCTAACAGCTTATGCGGAAGCGAACAGAAAATGTATTGATTATGTGATGGAGATAGACAGAACTGGTTGTTTGAAAACATGCGTATGTAACTTTTGCACCGAAGACGATCGAACAAGTTTGAAAACCAACAATAGCTTACGAATAGGAAATCGACCTAAATGGACACCAGTCACTTTTAAATTACTTGACGAGATGAAGATCAAGTGTTGCAGCAGTTCTGAGAATCATAATAAAGCTGCAAACCAAAACGCCGTTATGCCAAAAATTGCAGAGTTCGATTCTTCAACTACAAAAATTGAACGTGTGACACCTCGGCAATGGGAAGAAGTTCCTGAATATTTCACAAAAGTTTCAGATACGTTTAAAAATCGTGGTATCAATATGAACTCTGTGAATACGAAGAGTCCGCGGATACTGTTGAGAGATACACAACCGCAGTCCATTGAAAAGAGTGCGTATTTATTTTTTATTTTAATCTACATAATCGTGCGTTCAATTATCAACATAAATCTTGTGCAGTCTTCGGCGATGTACTGAATGAATCGATCTTGACTGACATAATGAATTCCATATGTACGGACTTCGATCACGGAAAGGAATGGATTTTGATGTCCGAATATTTGAAAGAAGTGGCGCGTCTAAAAAATTTCAACCATTACCTCAAGCGTGTAGATAAGCGGACTCGCAACGGTGAGTTGAAAATATTTTCGGCATTCACGTCGCATCCTCGATGAAAGATATCGTGGGGTATCAATCCGCTCGCGCTAGTAAAATAGCCCAGTTTTCTGTGACGTCAATCAGCGGATAAACGCTAGCAGGCTTTGAGTTGCTTAAGAGCTTTGCTCCAGCTGGCATGTTGACTCTCATAAGAATAACACAGGGAGCTAAGATCAACGTGTTCCTAATTAAAAATAAGGAATTTCTTAGATACTACAAGTTGATGAACAGACGCTGAGAACATAATAGATTTTAAATATATATCTCTGATTTCTTATTTATTTCTAATTTTGAATTATTTATGTAATGATCTTTGCTCCCAATGTTATTCATATGGGAGTCAACAAGTCAGTTGGAGTAACGTTGGGTAGTTTTGCTACAGTTATTCGATAGAAACCTAATCTGTTTGCGATATTTCGCGATACTATCGCGATACTATCGAATGAGTATCGATATGTGATGTCATAGGAAAACAGTCCTATTGCAGAAAAAGTAACTTTCTTACGGTGGTTATTATTTCTAGAAATCTTTATTGGATGTTTCTACTCTTATAAATGAGAAAAAAAAAAAGTAGAAGTTGGACAAAGAGAAGGGGAAAAAATAAGTCAATGGAGAAAAGAGGAAGTTGTTTCTTCTCTCTATATCTCCTTTAAAGTCATGAACTTCTCCTTTCCAAAATCACCTTCTAAATCCGCCCCTACATTAATAGACTTGAAAAATTCAATAATTCTATTCTGTCAGCTTGATATTTCCTATCGTTTCCAGATATTTCAAATATACTAGATTCAGCTTCGCGACAGAATCCAATCGAAGCGGATTTTCTGAAGACACTTTATTGCAGTTGATCATTACTAGTATATCAGTTGCCCCGTAATTCGCCATCGTCACTCGTAGAGCACGATCCCTATCATTATTCGAGGTGAATTTCTCAATATAGTTGATAGTTGTCATATTTTCTGTAATCACTAGCCAGAATCCTGTGTTTCCTTTCAATTGCCTTACCCGTAACCGTGTACCGTAATTTTTCTTTTATTTTTTTCTCTTGTATGTTTTTTCCTTTCTCATTAAAATTCTATTATTGTTCGGCGAATCAGTGTTTGTTGAGCGAATGAGAAGTGTATTTTTAATGATGGTAGCCTTGTATTTTATTCTTTTGTTCGATGAAGAATAATATGTTGCAATAAAACGATCATTTTTTTTTCATTTTTATTCGCTAAAATTTTCTATTACGTTCATATTTCTTCAGTGATGGTTTTATGGATCGCTAAGTGTATTCAATTTCTTTTGAAAAAATGTACATTCAAGAGGCTTTTCCGACATTCTATTCAAAAATTCATAGAAAGAAACAAAATGAGTTCGATGAGTAACTGAAAATGAGAACGTAATCCCGCCAACAGAAATTTTGATGCACGTCAGAATATTTAAAAATCTAATCAGCAGTTAAAAACGCGTCACAAGCCGAGTGAGAAAACTCCACTTTTAGGCCTACTTGACATGTACTATGTGTGTACGAGTAGCCTATATTACGTCTTGTGGTAAGTGCTTACCTACACCTTAGGAGTCGACATTTTTCGAAGTCCCTTCTCCACGTCCTCGTTCCTATTCTTGCAATGGCAAAGTTTTCCAAGTTCACTGGTGACTACGTTCAACAGTCAAAATTTTTCCAAGCATTCCTAATAATGACGTCATTTGAAGACCACCGGTGCTCCTCCCCCCCCCCCCCCCCCAATACAAGAAAATATATTTAACCACCAGTCTCAAAACATATACATGTTGGACATTACGGTGAGCATTGCAAAATTGCGATCATTTTATAATTACATCTTTAGTTATCGAATTTGATGGTGTTGATTATTCTGCTAGGGCGAAAAAGATGTTATTTTGAATTATGAATCGGTTATGTACGGTAGTTCAAAAAACTGGCTCACCATTCAGAGTACCACATTTACTTGTAATTCATCGCATAAAAAATATGAACGCCGCGAGAAATAACGTTTTGTCCTTCTGAATGAAGAGGGAAAGATCAAAATTCATCAATTTTACTTAATACCGCGCGAAAGATTTTAATTCGCTCAAAATCGAAGAAACGACAGCCAAGGTCGCGTAAGATATAAAACATTGAACAATCTCGTCGTTTGTTCGATTTTTGTATATTTTTCAATTTTTTTTTAACTTTCTCAATGTTTCATATTTTACGCGACCTTGGCTGTCGTTTCTTCGATTTTGAGCGAATTAAAATTTCATGTGCAGTAGTAAATTAAGTTGATTGTTAATTGATCTTTCCTTTTTCATTCGAGGTGAACCGCAATGTAGTTTTCCGTATCCTGCGTATTGTCCCACTAATGTAGAAGGATAAAATATGAAATAAGTAGAGGCTGCATTATGATCATTCTCGTGTTGATGTTTTGAGGAAATGTGTATTCATTTGAGCGAGTTTTCAAGAAGCACAAGTACCGATTTTGAACGATCGTAATTATTTCTTTTATGAAATAATGTAACTTTATTCTCGTGAATCTTTTCATACACACTGGGCGTAGCGTACTTTACAAACAAAATTTACTAGTGCATTATCTTAGCTTTCTACTGGGCTATCTGGGTACCTACCTACATATTTCGTCACAGATGGAAAAAGTATTGAGAAATTTAAAATAGGTAGGTACTTAGCCATAATTATTTGTCAATTAAAAAGACCTTTCGATCAACAACTTACTTTCATGAGTGTCAAAACTTGATAAAATAAACATTAATGGTTGACTTTTTGTTTTCTTTCTTTCTCCCATTTGACGGTACAGATGTTCGACACCGGAATGTAATTTTAAATCTGCATCTCCAACAAAAATCATGTCAAGCGATTTATCCTAATACAGGTGGATTCTAGTCTTTCCTACCTGGGTATTCCGATCACGAAATTTTGTAGAAAATTAAGTTACATAACTAGGTAGGCCTAGGTGTTTGAAATTTTTTTGGGTCTTAGCTGAGTTGAAAAATTGATTGAAATGGGAAGAAAATTAATGGAATGGTTTTAATTTTTGTAATTATCATCAAATATCATAGATGAGAATCAAGAGAGGAAAGTGAAAGAGAGAGAAAGTTATTACGGCTTATCATTTATTTAAGGCAGAAAATCTTACATTTTTTTGAAGGTTCTATACCTGTTTAACATGAATTCCAAATGAAAAACAAAAATAAAAAGCTCGAAAACTTCTCATTTAAAATTGAGATTTAGGAACATGTTTTACAAACATATTACTGAAATCAGAGGGAAGAGTAAGAACAAACTGTACACCATTTGAGAAGAAACAATTACCGCACCTTTATTTCGCGGCGAATACGTCTTGAAGAGGGCTCCTATATTGAGTGGCCGTACACGGAATGAGACTTTGATCAGAAATATTGGATACCTTTTCATTATTTTTTTATGTTACATCGTAAATTAAACACGTGAACGCACATTAGGTATTACCACGTATTCATGAAATAAATACAGGATTACGCTCATTTTGATTTGAGGGAAAATTAAGTAATCATTTAAAATAAAGAATCGAGCGAGGAAAAAAATAAAATGAATAATGATAGTGAATAATAATTATAATGATAGGTAGTAATAATAAAATCTAATAATAATACTGTATAGTAATAATAATAATAATAATAATACCTAATTAATGATAATGATAATAATAATTTAATAATAAGCGATTATGAATGAATGAAAGCGAATAAAAAATTACTAGGTACGTAAAATGTACAGGAAACGTAATTTATGCACGTATTCAACGTCGATAAATCATCAAAGGATGTCACGGTGAATAAATACTAATTTCTTTTTGAATTAATGAGTATACTGATGAGGACGACAACAAAAGATGCTTTCATAGTTACAGTGCCACCAGTTCCTGCCGCATCGATACTGAACTCCTTCTCGTTGCCTCCAGACGTTATCTCCTCAGCCAATTTTTCGGGATGCGCTCGTGACGATCCATTTACGTATTCTTTTTCATTGACCACATTCGCAAAATTATCCGTTTTCTCAACCTGATTTTGATTTTAAAAAAAATTTACATTGAAACAAAATCTAAACGGATTCATTGAACAACTTACGATGAGTACATACACGCGAAACACCAGACTTGTAAGACGAAGAAAGGCAAGAAAAAGATAAAAAGTAGAAACCTAGAGCAACGGAAGAATTCCGAGAACTCACGGATAATGTGATCCTAAATATTATGAATGATTTACTTAAGTAGTATACTTGACAAATTTTTTCGCATCACCTACCCTATCCCTAGGGAAATGCGACGTCTCCTATTCCTCCTGCAACTTTTCTCCGTTCCAGTTCAAATGATATCCATGTAGGCACAATAAAAGGCTGGTCTATTTAAACCAATAATCTCATCCTTTAGAAAGAACTAAACCAAACCAAATAGGCCGAATGATTCTTCAAGAGTACCTAGGTATACTTTCGGAATGTTTTCACTCGTTTCGACTAAGATTGGCAGTCGCCAAAGACATCTTTAAATTGAATTTTTGTTTTTTTCCCCCTCAAATTACAACGTTTTGTTTATAAGATGACGTTGATATCCAAAATGATGATTACTATCTGTACAAATTGAAGAGACTTGGTACCGTACTACGCAGGCCCGTACCGAGCCTTTCTGGAGCTCCGCACAACCCAACCACTTGACGCCCCATTTCAATGGCAAACTTTCATTGTTCTGTTTGTTTTTTTTAGTGTCATAATCTTTGAAATGCATCTCAAGAAAAATGAAAATTGCCGGCCTAAAATTTTTCATCCCTATGCCGCCCTCTCGTGTTCGGCGCCGCGCCGCGCCGCAGGCAGCCACCTGCTTTGCCCACGCCTCGGCACGGCTCTGGCTTCTACGATTCACACGTCTCTAAATTGTTGACCGCGAATACAGAATCTGTTACTTACTTTTATCACTTCATTTACATTTGTACCATTTGTAGCACTGCCATCAATTCTAGAGTTTTCTCGAGCATTTTGGTCACCGCCTCCCTCTTTCTTCAATGATAACTCGGCCGCTTTTTTATCGTCATCATCTCCACTCGATTTCACAGGTATCCTACTATTAATGTCGTTTTCCTGCTCATGTTTAACGTTATCGCTCGAAACGCTCCCTCCGTTGTTAAGAATTTTTTCAGAGTGTACATCAACACTTTCATTTCCCGCTTTTGAGTGCAGCTCGCCTTTACTGTCCATTCCATTTAAAGAAGACGTATCTTTCTCTTCTTTGATTCTATCTTGTGATTCGTGCACTGTTTTACTGTTCTCATTGGCATGAAAATTTTTATGATTGCCGCTTGCTAAACTTTTTCCATTGTTGTTTGAAGAGTTTACAACGGTTTCATGAGCTCCGTCTGTAGAGATTAAAGGCGATTCTTTGCCCGATTCTTTATCGACTGCAGGGTTTACTGGAACAATGCTTTTGCCATCATTGCTGACTGGTCCGTGCAAGCTTTCATTTCCAACTTTGGTATTTTTATCGTTTTCATTCAGATGTTCAGCATTGACTACTGCCGGCTCTTTGTCATTTCCCGACTCAGCCACGATGTTGCCTTCCTTACCAGCATCATTTTCATGTTTTGATGGAATTACGCCACCGTCATTGTGATTGTTGCTTCCAGCTTGAGAAGAGTCTTTCTCATCAGCATTCAGTGTGTCACTCTTAGCTACCTGTTTTTGGCCGTTCACCGGACTTGCAATATCTTTGTCACTCTTTAATCCATTTTCAGAAAGCGATTCCGCGTCTTTCTTGTCGTTACTGGCTGTTTTTTGTGACTTGCCACTTTTTGAGTGCAAACTATCATCACCAATGGTCAAACGTTCCTCGTTTATCGTTTCTTTATCGCTATTCGCAGGATTTACGACATGGTTCTTACTGTCGGATGCATTTGTTAAAAATGAGTCGGCGTCTCCATTAGGGCTATTCGCCAATTTTGGCGACGCCACACCTTTATCACGAATTTCTTTTTCTTGGACATACGAACTCTTCTCCATATCCTCTTCATTATTTGCGGCATTTACAGCTTCCATTTGATGGGATCGGCCATTCTCCGAAGGTACATTTCCGCTTTCATTGACGTCATGCCCTTCTTTATGGTCTGCGGATTTTAGAAAACCTGTGTTTTCTTTATGAACGTCCACATCTTCTACGTTACCATTTACTGCTTCTCCTCTACCGCTAATCGGGTCCACAACGCCTTTTTTGTCATTGTCGCTGTTTGAAAATTCAATTTCACTACCCTTTTCTCCATTCCCCACATTCTGTACACCCGGACTATCATCGTTCACAACATCATGATTGGCGTTTACGACGGCGTTCAAGCTATTCTGTTTATTTTCCACAGTTTTTGAAGGCGCTGCGTCTTTGTCCCCGTTGTGGTGCGAGTCTTTCTCATTGCTTTTCGAACGTTCACCACTTTGGTGTAAATCCTTGCCATTTGAAACCACGTTGTCACCGCTCACAATATATTCGTTGTTACCCTTGTTAGTCTCAACCTGTGCGTGAAATACGGGATCATTTGGACTATCATCAGAGTCGTGTACTCCTTCACCTGTGCCAAAACTCTTATCGTATCCATTTGAATTTTCTTCTTCCGCGTTTGCAGCTTCATTGGTTTTACTTGCAGGTTTCATGTCGCCGTGCTGTTTGTTTTCTACGCTGTGTGCACCCTCATTTTGATTTCCTAAAATTTTAACGTTTCCATGCAAAGCTTCATTATTCCCATCCGAACTTTCAATCTCTTCATTTCTACCCTCTGGCCGCATGACATGTTTCTTGCTGTCCGCTTCATCATTTTGGATCAACGGGTCAAGGCTTCCATTCAACCTCTCGTGAGTGCTCTCTACAGCTTTCTCGTTCTCACTCGAGAGTTGCGCGACACCTTTATTAGGCGCGAGGGCCACTTTTGCGCCTGAATTGCTTGTTTCATCGTTGTTTTCGTCAACTTCCGGTACCGGTACGTTACTCATTCCTTCAACGGTCCTATTCAGGCTTTCACCATTCCTACCCTGACCTTGATTTCTGCGGATGACGGTTTTTCTGCGAGCGCTTCTAGCAAATCGCGAATTCCTGCCAGCACCTGTATTTCCAGTTTCTGAAGGCAAACGCAAAACCGAGTCTTTTCCGTCATTATCTCTTAGTCCGGTTCCCGTCGCAAATAAGCCTTCATTGTCACCGCCTGAAAATGCCATACTTTTTAAGAACACGTATCTTCAAAGCCTCTCTTCACGCTTTCTAGTAACCTAAAAGTTTTACCTTTCATTCTCATATCAGAGTTCAAACTTCTACCAGTTTTTTCACTCTTGAGATCAGGGTCGACGTTTTCCTCGCCGATATTTCGCCCTTCATCGTCGGAAGCTGCATCTATCTTTGTGATGTGCGCAAAATTGTAATTCGGGCGACCATAAGGTAAGGGATCGGCTTCCACTTCGGCAAAGTACGAGCAAACCTTTGTGAGTGTCAAGATGACGAACACGAAATCGGTATTTAAGAAGCGAAAATTCTTCATTTTTTTATTCTATTCGTCGTACATGTTATTTTATCATCAGAAGAATAAAAAAATGAGCATTAGCAATTAAGTCTAGTTTTGATCAATAAAAATTGTCTTATTTACGATAATAAAAAATTCTCGCTATTATCGTTGCACGTACCCATGCATAGATAAATAAATAGAAAATTTAAATTCAAACGATCACGAACAGTTAGCGGCCAGTTAGACGAATCACCAACCAATTATTAGTAGATGGAAAGATTTTACAATACGTGAAGTACACAGTAGCCTTGTCAAAGTAACGTAAAATTATACATAAAGGGCTACTAGATAGGTAGATAGGGAGCTATACAGTGTATCTATTGTAGGTATTACAGTATACAGTACTCGTATATAACTAAATAAGAATTACCTATCAAGTTAAGCGCCGGAGAAGGAAGTAAAAAATATTTTCTATTATTTTAATCCATTACCGATCTACCCTAATGAAAGATATTTTTTTTACAAGAAAACAAAAAAGTTGCACAGTGTGACCAGAACGAATGTGATACTTTAACATTTATAGACACAAAGCAAGCGGCGCGGTTCGTAGTAGGCTTAATTTCCAATTCTGGCGCGGCGTACGAACGCTACAATTGTTTTGCTTTAGTTTGGGGTGAGCCTGGAATGGTGTTTGGACAACGTATCTTGACTCATAGGCCTACTTATAAAACTAAACCTTCAATTATAAGGTATAGGCTAGCTCTCTCTATTTCAACTAACGCTAATAAATTAAGTACAAATTTTGACTTGAGCGCGCAGATTTGCTTTTCAAGGATAAGTCTAACATTGCATCAATAAGTTATTTTTAGCTTTCATCGCAAGGTTTCTTTAAAGTTTCATCAAAGGCGAAATGTCAAATTCTTTTTCCAAGTAGCTGCTACTGAAGCATTGCTTAGTTCAACCAATCGCACTTATCCGACTCTGCTCTATAGTAGATAAAAACTAGTTTTAACTGACAATATGAATATAATTTTATTTTTTTTAGTTTCAACGTTGGGAAACCCATTTCATTTAGGAATCAAATTAATTAGGTAGGTACCTATTAAAAACTATGGTATTCGTGACTCAAATATTGGTGGAAATTGAATTTTGAGCTGTGATTTCTGGAATCCTATTGATTTTGGGTCTTGATTGTAACATTAGTAGGCCTATGTATTAAGGCTTTAATTGTATTACAAACTGCTGTTCGGAATCTCATAGGTATTTATTAATTCTGCGCAGCGTTGAAAACCAAAAAAAAAAAAAAAAAAAAAAAAAAAAAAATCATATCTTCAAAAATATCTACATTTGAATAGTTTAGACAATGCCTAAAATTTCTTGTTTTCTGATACCTACCTAAATATAAAATTCAATGCGACAAAATCAAGATTCTTTGAAAAATAAGAATTTGTTCTAAATTTGTAACTCAGCCTCTGATTTATAAGTCTTAAATATTTGTCATCTTTTGAGAGAAACTTTTAGCCCATCACTTCGACCACGCTCAAGAAGTCTCTTTCATTTATTCCGAGAACCTAAATTTATTTTTGGCGAGAATTTTCTCATTTCAATTTTGATAAAGTCACTTTATTCTATTTCCTTGAAAATCGAAATTGATCCAAGTTCTAAGAGTCAAAACTTGATAGACATTATATTCAAGAAAGTTTCTCTGCGTCCCTTAACTCGGTGCATATGAGGAGGGTTCTGACAGAAGGGCTTCCGCGAGAAAATATTTAACACAGAAAAATGAATTTGAAAGTTTAGATGAATATAACTTCGCAACAATAAGTTTAATCAAAAAAAGTGTAAGAACAAAAGTTGAAGAGCAACTCTTCTATTATAAGGTACATAATTACATTGTCAATCTGTTGAATATTAAATTCAGAGGGACCGGGAGAAAAAAAGATAGCGGAGGCCCTTTTTGTATAGTAGGGTAAAATCCCATACACAAAAAAAAGAAAAGAAAAGAAAAGAAAAGAAAAAAAAAAAGATGCGCAATGAACTGAAACGTCTAAGAATCATGGTCTTCGTAAAAAGGGCTTCTCCCTGGCTCACGCCCTTTTGCCAGAACCCTCCTCATATGATATTATGAAAATACCGCATCTACGTGCTTACCAACATCGTTTTTATCGGTATTATTATTTTTTTTATCGCAATAATCTCCAGTTTTGAAACAATCGCCACGAAGAATCACATATTGCCTTACGTCTGGGGCACGGTTGAGTCCTCAAACATTCGGCCAATTTTTTGTCGCACTCGCATAATCGATGGCTACAAGACCAGCCAGCAGCTTCATAAACAGAAAAAGATAACAAAATGATTTGATTTTTAAAGAAATGAAGAGTGTTATTTGATTAGTCGATTTCGTAAAAACAATGGTTTTATTAAATTTAAAAGCACTGCGGACACATACACGTATAAACTCGCGCGCACGAAAACGGGCTCATCGTTTCGCCGCTTCTCGCATTATCATCGGGAGCAATTTATATCTCATCTAGAATAAATTATTATCCATTTAGACTGAAAGAAATACAATACGCAACAAACATTCACTGGTTTGGTTAACAAGTAAAAATTGGTCGTGAAGTGTTAACGTTTCTGAAATATTCACACGAATAGGTATTACTCAGCTTTTCGTCTGTCTGTTTTGCTTCTCTTTATAATATTTTCATGACCATCGATTCAGGTTCACTGTGACATGTGTACTCGTAGTTAGAGCTGCGTTCAGTCAATTGAGGTTACCTACATTTGACTACGTCAACTGACAATGTATTATCGAAGGTTTCCATTTCACAGGAATTACGCCACATAATAGTTATACTGTTCTGAGGCTGCCCAAAAGGATCCATTCTTGCAGTCACACTATTGAACATCCTTTACGGTAAAGTGATACGATTCTTAGAAGCGAAGCATCGCGATACGTGTATGATATTGATACCCTCATCATTATCGGAGTACTTACTAACTTTAGAAGCCTAAAAGAAAGATTTGAGGAGGCTTTCATTATGTCTACAAAAGCCAAATTACCTGAATTTGGACTAGAACTCAGAATAGGAAAGACGAAAATCCTGACGCGAATCCAAGTCCGCTTTAGCGAGCGACGTTCAGCCAATGAAAAGGCCGAAAATACAGTACCTATAATCATAACACCGAAAGACGGCATCGAATACCTGGGCGTACGCGCAAAGCGCAAATTACTAGGAATTCAATAAAGAGTTTCTGCGGTACATAACGTCACAAAGTACAGCAAAAGGATACTAGTGCAGCAGAAAGTATATCAAAACATGTATGGATATCAGTTTGCGGCAAAAAAAAAAAAAAAAACACATTATAAAGGTTTCATTTATACTTCTTATTTCCATGCTGCAGTAGCATCTTTTATTTGTGGCTACGCCTGGAAACGTATGGCGCGATGGTGAACAAAATACAGCGGAGATGCCACATCATTGCAGGTCGAGGGTATATGAGGATATTTCCATCGAAGGAGCTGGCCTGGCAGCAAGGGGATTTCCTCTCCGTCTTTGCTTCTTCAAGCGATCGGTCGCGTGGTTACTGTGGAACATGGAGAACCAATAACATTCCATTCGGCCCGTTTAACCTCAATCAACACGACCCAAGACGCACTTGTCCCATGAGGAAACCTCATCTCCGTTTCCAACGAATAATTGGTAATTATGGAGAATAGACATCCTCCATCAGTGGAACAGGACTCGCAAGTTTGCGAGAAAAGCGGATGAACCTACACTACCTATTTCCTTCAGAAAAGACACAACTTTGTCTAAAAAATTTTGCGTCTATTTCCTCAAGTAGGTGAGTAATAAATGGACACGGTGAATTCAAATCGTACCTTGGTCGCAAAAAAGAAGATTAAAAGTAACTGCCCCTGTGGTTTTGGTAATACCCCGCGGTTCACGAACGATCGACCCTCCCACATCAATAGACCTAAAGTAACGAGCGCCACATCCGCTACATGTAGCTAGAGGGCAGTCTTGCGACCGAAAACCCAAACTTTGAACTGAAGTTATGGAGCCCGGCACCCAGCACACCAGGCACAAATGCAGAAAAAAGATGATCAGCGAAAAAGCGCACAAATACTTGCTTGTGCCCATCCAATTCAAATTTAACCTAGTTTGATGGCAGCCAAATCAGAGCAGAGGTAACATTGCAAAGAACGAGAGCAGAGGAACAAGAACACGATCTGGACAGCTGACGCCAGATGAAGACTCAGAACAGTCACTTGTATTATAATATGTGTATTGTATAAAAATATTTTTGTGAATGGCTACCCTCTCTCAAACCCACCATTGAATAATACCTTCGTATCCTCGATGCTAGAAAATACATTACTCCCTGGAGATTGTATCCACTGGGCACACTTCTCCCCCCCCCCACAACAAAAAAGAGATTACGTTAAGTCTTACTGGTATTGAAGCTATTTTCTGTCACCTTGGGCGGTAAATTGAGTACTGGACACATAGTAGTGTGGATCATCCTTTTCTACTATTTCAGCCTCTTTGATAAGATTTCGCTAGTTACGAAAGTAAAATGACCAATTTATTTAGGTTGACTTGTGGTGGGGGAGATCAAACCGTGCTAAAATCAACTGATAGCTTCTGTGCTATTTCCTCTGTGGCTGTAAACACATCACTCTACAATACATTGTCCTTGTTCTGAGAGGGATTATCGTTAGGCGAGTTCCAGACCAAGAGACGGCACATGTGATAATCTAAATTTTACTGAGTTGTGAAAACCTTTGTTATAAGAGCGATCTCTCTGCAAAAGTCATGTTCTAAGACACTTATCACGCAGAATATACAAACTCCACCGCCACCGGGTACGTCCAGATTAGAGATCCCCCCCCCCCAAAAAAAAAAAACAAAAACAAAAAAAAACAAAAAAACAAAGGTTGAATTTCGGAAATGAATTTCTCTTGATAGCCTAATATTCGAAGTCTACGACTACTCGTACAACCTGCGAAAGATGATTAGATGATGTTCATTTTGTAATGCGGTACGCTACATGACCATAGACCATGTAAAACATGGACCACGTCCACGCATCGCCTAGGAAGAACGTGTGTGTTTGTCATAATACGCAGGAAACTTAACGTGTACCTACACAACGCGCGAAAGTCGACGCTCGGGTTTATTTTGGGTTTCATTAACCCTCGTATTATGAGATGTTTGAACATCACGCCTTCGCCAAAGCGTGTTACATCAAAAATCTGCCAATTTTTCTTTAATGCATTGACAAATAGTACATCTCGAAAATCCTATTTTTTAAAATAAAAGAGAGCAAACTTGTTTCTGTGAGTCAAGAAAGAGTAGGTAGGTACGTCATGTTTGAGAAAAAGGGTACGTTTAGTAAACCCCTTTTATGATCTTCATCCTAACCTTAGAAAATATTGTACTTCAGTTTGCGAAATTGCGCGTAACGACTGTAATCTAATGTTTTTACGGGGGTGATGATGCAGTTGCTGCTAATTAAAATCTCTCAGCGTAGTAATGATGTCAAAAATGCCGAAAACGATACGGCTCTTTGTGTACATGTTACTGACCTTTATCATAATTCTAGTTTTGATGGTTTTCTATCAGCTTAAATTTAAAAAAAAAAAAAAAAAAAAAATGAAATATATACCAAAAGGCTATCGAATATGTAGAGGAGAGATACAGCTGTTAGTTTTAAAACAGAAATTTGTTTTGGCAGTGAATTTTTGTTGTAGTCCGTTCAATTTACACATAAATGTACCTAATTCATTCTAGTCAAAATATAAATTGCTATCAGAAATGACGCAAGAAGCTTTGAAAGCTTGAGCACTTTTTCGTTCGTATTTATATTCGTCAATAGATCTATAAAGTCATTGATTTGATTTTTACTCAGCTCTTATCAGAGTCCACAAAAATATAGGTATGCAGTATACGCACATACACACAAATAGGTATAGTGTACTGTATACGAGTACTCGTAGAATGATTAAATTACCGCATAGTGGCTGTCCAAAATAGCATGTCCAAATATACGGTACAAAATATTCCAAGAACATTGGACAGTTGGCCGTATTGTAGCACCAATCGTGCATTCTACAACACCTGAAATAAGATTTCTTCAGATTAACGATCTTTCTAGGTATATCTTGTAGGTACAGCATCTTGAAAGATTTGTTACGCGCGAGGAGCGTTATGAAAGACTCATCATTGTAAGTAGGTACTAGGTATAACGAAATCAGGGTGATGAAAATAGTTTTCTATAGGTAACTAGAAAAAAGTAGTTGATAGGTACGATTTTTTGGTTTTTGAAAACCACGCGATGCATGTTGAGGGCGTCGCGTAGGTGACCAATACTCGCATATACAGAGTAGAGAGGGCGACGCGACGCTCATTTGAAGGCAGGAGAATTGAAAGGTGCAATGGGATACCGTACATGCGACACTCTTATCAAAATGGTTTGTTTTTCAGAATTACGTATCAATCCTGGACTTTTTGAAAAATAAACAAATTAATGTATTTAGGTACCTATACCTATTTACCGGTAATTGTTTTGAATATGATAGGAAGTGGAAATGTCGAAATGTACCTATTATTTTGTTTTATTTCTTTCTTTTTAATTGTTTTAGGTAGGCCTACCTGTCTATCGAATCAACGGGATAACCTGCTCCCAAAAAGCCGCAATAACACCCATAATTTTTGTACATAAGTGGGTTGCAGCCTGTAGCACACACGACCATATTATACAACTGTAAAGCTCCTCGTTTCGATCTGAAACATTTACAAAGAAAATTTGCAGAGAATGAAGAGATAGAATTAAAATGAACTCGTACCTAGTACCTATGAAACGAAGATTATTCAAAAAACGAAAGAAACGGCACGTGAATAGGCTACCGCTAATCTATAGACGTAAGATTTATTTGCTTCAAATGAAAATCGACGTTTTGTCGATTCACGGAAAAACAAGTAATACAGTATAGGTAACAATATACCTAACTGAAGAGGCGAATATGAGAGTCATCTACCTAATCTATCATAAATATTGCTGTATTCAGCGACGTTTCTTTTATTCTCTTATACATAATTTATAAATAGGTACCTAGTTTACTGAAATTTTTATTTTAAAGTCTGACGGAAAATTCGCCCGTTGGTTGAAATGTGCGGCGGCGTTCTAACCTCCTCGCAGAATACAGGGGTGTTCCGAGAGTGAATTATTAAGGGGGGGGGGAGGAGGGTGAAAACAATATTTTGCCATGTGAATGGGAGCTTCAGTCTGCGCTCAAGAGAATTGGTGGAGTTGAATGTCAAAATTTGCCCACTGGCAAAAAATTTGCCGACTGACCCAAAAGCCTGGGGGAATGTGAAACCCCCCTGCCCCCTGTATGCATAGTACGAGTACATAGGGTACAGGGGTGCGCAAAAGTTGGTTTATGGAAAATTTGTGACGCTCTTCCATGGCAACACTGGCCTCTTGGACGTCCTTTTGGGTCTTTGCGTACTTCTTTCAACAATTGTCTTATCCAGTGCTCTTCAACCTTTTATGTATTGCGGGCCAAAATAGAATTTCTCCAACTTGCGCGGGCCACAAATTTGACGCAGTAAAAATACTGTGAAGGATATTTGATGAAAAAGAAAAACTTGATTTATTTATTAAAAACTTTCACATAATTTCGAAAAATAGAAAGATTTCAATCGGTACAGTATTTACATATTTTAGTGTGAGATCTGACACTGCATATTCTTAACCAGGGCATCAATATCGGGTTTAATTTGAGAGGTGGCAATGCGGAGAGAATTTTCCAAATGATCATCAGGAAGTCGACTTCGTAGCTAGAATTTTGTGAGTTTCATGGACGAAAAGAATTGTTTGCATCTGTAAGTTCCAACGAAGAGAGCAGACATTTTCAAAACTTCCAGAGGAGGTTTTGGCGGGCAACTCGTTCTTTCCTCTTTCTCTAATTTTTCCTTTTTTTCCTTTTTTTTTTCTAATTTTAAAAAAAATTCTCAACACCTCACACGGGCCACTCGGAAGCACTTCGCGGGCCACGCGTTGAAGACCACTGGTCTAATCGGTAAATTGCATTGATGAAAACGTGTCTTCCACGTTTGTATTTACCAAGGTTATTAGCGACTAATACGCGCGTGCGCATAAATCGGATGGTGTAAACTGACTTTTGCGCGCCCTTGTATGTAACAATTGTCTACTTATATTCATATATGGTATTGCGTTTTTGGGGACGGGTTCAAATGGGTGGCAAAGGGTTTTTTGTTACTAAATATTTTCGCCGAGGGCGAGGGCACCGGCGACTCCAGTGTAACTTTGGCTACTCCCACCCTACTTCGGGTAAATTTATCGATTAATTACGACGCTGTCAAAAAACGCGAGACGTCGATTACAACCAATTGGAAGGGGGTGTAGAGCCTCAGGTTAAGGAGTTGAAGTACCAAAGATGTGACGAGCGCCTTAGTACATTGATAATTGAGTAGGAAGAAAGAGAGCCTATAGAGTACTTGGGAACGGTGGCTCACAATTTACTTAAAAATAGTCGCCTCTGAATGAATTTGTGTTGTGTGCATGAATTTTGACGAAGCAAAGCGCTATATGTTTTGTGGATAGAGGACGTTGTAAGCTGACCTCCATGTGACGTCTTCTGGTTTACGCTAACATCATCAAGCTTACATTCTTTAGTGGTGACAGTGCTTTCTACATTTTGTTTCTGCTTTTTCACTTCGGCGCCCATTTGAACGGGGGACCCCGTTTCTGTGCAGTTTTACTCCGCAGTATGTTGTGATGAAATTACAATTTTCACAGCAACAGGTGCGACTTGTGACAGAATGATAATCTAAAAATTGCACTTCATTCGTCATATTTTGATTAGAGAAAGTAGGCCTTCGCGTAGATTAAGTACTTAGTTCTAGAATTTATGTCCAGCTGAACGGCAGTTTTCCGCGCAACGCCGTGTGCAACTCACCTGATTTGATACATATTTTTCGTTTTTTCATTTTCTTCATTTGTCATTAATGTCGATTCTCCAAGCGGATCGTGACTAAAACTAAGGTAAATTTCGAATGGCATCGTTTGATTACTTTCCTGGCTCTCGGTATCCAGTATACCTGAAATATACAGTATTCAAATTAAGAAATTTTCGAATACGTTTTTTCAAGATTACCTATATGGAACAGAAAAAAATTGTGCAATTTCAACGTCGCGAACGTTGAACCTTACAGGTAAGGGCAGTTCATTTTCGTTTTTCTGTAAAATCTGCGCTCTTCTTAGCGTGAAAATTGAAGAATATAAATATTTTTTAATACATTACACATTGTACGGAAAACGCGTTTTTGTGGTCTGAAACTTGATTTTTGCAGACGTGATAAAAAGGCGGGCCGAAACGTACTTTGCAGAACACTGTGCTGTGCTGCAAAGTGAACTTTTTTGCGGAAACGGTGTTCTGCAAAATGCTGTTTTTCCGTGCATATGTATTGAAAAATAACTTGTACGATAAGGCTCGAAGTGAGTTTGCAGGCCTCGCACGTTTGCGTCACTCCCTAGCGCTCGTTGCACAAACTCTCGCGCTCGACCTGCAAACACTCACTTTCAAGCCTTAGTATGCAATCCACTATTCTCTGAATGCTGCAAGTCTGAAAGAGATCCGTGTGTGGTTCTCGAGTTATCAGAGGACGGACAGACAGACAGACAAACGAATAAACTTTCTGCTACCTCTATCAAACGAAAGTTTATACTTCACACATTTCACCAGGACAAGATTACGTGCCGACAAGATTAATTATTTTGGAAGAATATACATTCGGTACGGTACTAACTGAGGAAGGTATTATATAAACGGTTCGATTGTGCAAATTTTTTACCGATATACGTTTCAGAGAATTCTGAAAAGTAATTTTGTACAATTTCCTCAATTACAAGTTTCTTCATAATATTATACCTTGTACTCAATATTCAGATATTGAATGAAATATCTGAAAAGAAATTATTGACATGTAGGAATACGAGAAGAGAAAAGAAGTTTTTCACTGCGTAGCCCGTATATTTTTTATACAAAAACACATGAGACGTCTTTTGACAAAGCTGTCATCATCAGAATGAAAAGCAACATCTAAAACAGATTACAATTCATAAATACATATAAGAATACATGAATAAACAAGAATTAAACTTCTGTACACTCATACTCCGGGGCGGTGCAATAAAGTTTATTGATGAGATCATCTTCATATGTAGTCCGATTTACATGGTTGCAGGCGTGGTGAGTTCTCATCTTCACAATTTCGATCTCCTCGAGAGCTTTCCGCCGACATTTATTATTCTCGACGTGTAGGATGATCTCATCACCTCCAAGATGTCCATTGTCCAGAAGGTGCTTCGCGAAGGCAGATTTTGTCAAGTTATTGTTGTCGAACGCCGATGCGTGCTCATTGATCCTAGCACGGAAAGCTCGGCCGGTTTCTCCAACATAACAGGCGGGACAATCGCGACAGCGGAGTAAGTATACACCGCTCCTAGATAAGGGAGGGGTCGAATCTTCTCCATTAGGAAGGAGTTTCTGAAGCTTTAAGTAAGGATAGAATATAGGGTCAAGATTACCGTTCTTAAGTACATCTCTAATCAGAGATGTGAGTTTAGGGAGATAAGGAATTATGACAGGAGACTTCCTCAGACCTGTCCTGAGGGGCGGGGTGAAGGTAGTGGTCCGTTGGAGAGCTACCTTAGTAACTTTCTTCCGGATAAGGCCATTAATATCGATATTGACCTCATTAACTCGAGCTCATTGCTGAAGAATAGAAACCTCTTGAGCAAAGGTAGGAGGAGAAAGGGGGAGTGAGACCAGGCGGTGAACAAATGAATTAAAAGCAGCGATCTTATGGGAGAATGGGCAGAAAGACGAACCATGAATGAGGATGTCAGTAGTGGTGGGTTTTCTGTAGACTTGAAAGTCAAACCCATTGGGGAGGAGGGAGATCGTAAGGTCTAGAAAATTTATCTCAGAGCCTCCGATCTCGACCGTGAAGTCAATAGAAGGATAAAAACTGTTCATGAAATTCAAGAATTCATGGAGGGAGTGATCGGGCCCCTTCCAGACACAAAATATGTTATCGACATATCTGTACCAAAGAAAAACATGGTCAAGGAGAGGGTGCCCTGAATTGAAAAGCTCATCCTCAAGTCTAGACATGAAGACTTCAGAAATGAGAGACCCCAGAGGTGATCCGATAGGGACACCTATGTCAGGAGAAAGTTTGTAGATAGAGTCATTGAACTGACATATGTTGGGGTAGAGGCATTTTTGAAGGAGGGTATTAAATTCGGAAATCAATGGAGTTGGGACTATGCGTTCACGGGTAGGGAGGAGAGGGACAGGGGGGGAATAAACCCACCACGTCAAAAGAAATAAGAATACTTCCAGGAGGGGGAGAGGAGTTGTGAGTGAGTAACTCAGATAACTCAATCGAGTTCTTTATAGAATAAGGGGAGTGGAAGTTCGTTACTTGTTTAAACCAAATATCAAGATACTTGGCTAACTTGTAAGTTGGGGCGGAAATAAAAGATACCGCAGGACGCATGGGGGACCCATTCTTATGGATTTTAGGAAGACCGTAAAGGCGAGGAGCTTTAGGGTTAGGTATTGAGATCGCTGTTTTCAGGGGCTCCTTATCTAGGATATACTTACTCTTGTTGATTAGGCTCCGGATGTAATTATCAAAATTGAAGGTAGGATCAATAGTAGCGCCAATAGAATCGAGACACTGGTACATCTTCTGGTTGTAGTCTGGTCTATCTATGAGGACAACAGAATTCCCCTTGTCTGCTTTTGTAACGACGATATGGCATTCTTTCAATTTCTTGGTTAGGGACATGACTGTGTTTCGGAGGCTTTCACTCATGGTAGGAACACGGTTGTTGTGAATGATAGAGGCCAGTTGGTCAGTAGTGTCACCACGATATTTCAGACTGGCAGGAGCGAGGTCAGCAACAATTCTATCTTTAACTTGGCTGGTGTTTATCGGAGGAGTCGAATATTTGAGCCCACGGGAAAGCAGATCTTCTTCATCGTCTGAAAGAGTGACAGAAGATTTATTAACGAGTCTGTTGGCGAGTTAACGCGCAGCGGTTAAAGAACAAAAAACGCTCACAGCTAACGTGAACACTTCACTTTATTACCGTAAACACCTTTTTAGTAGTTAACACTTAACTCAACTGATTACTGAACTCAACTAACTTAACAATTAGACGGCTGACCGGCTTATATACCAAAATACCCTTTCTCTAGAACTATCCAGCAGTTTCTCTTATCAATATGCTGTACAGATGTTTTCTACATTATTCTAGATCTTTACATCATCGCTTAGGACACTATCTAACTTATACTTATGTTCTATGTCTTATATCGATAGTTTGGTAACATAGTTTATCACGGTATTCTTATCAGTGAGATTTAATTTCTTCAACAGAGTCTCCTAAAGAAGTGGTGCTCCTCATGGGGGTCCAGTTGATCAGAGTTACCATGTTGCATCTGAACTAGTGATTGAATCTTCTTCTCCTTCTTCTGTCGGAGAGTAACCAGCAGGTCTTCTCTTTCATCCTCAGTATCTGCGAGTAGGGCATTGAGATCCAAAACATGTAGTAATTTGCTCACCTTCAGATGTACTAAGTAAATTATACGAGTTTGGTGGTCGAAGTAATTTTGCCGTACCACTCGCGTATTTCCATTTTACGGGCTACGCAGTGAAAAACTTATTTTCTCTTCTTATGATGTCCCGTAACGTGTCGGAGACAATCTCTCGTATGTAGGAATACGTCTGAACTTTCTAATGTACGACACATACAATTTTATTGAAAATTGAACTAGTCGTTTTTGAGTACTTCTCAGTCGAAAATTGAAACGAGAGTCGAAGACATATACCCGCACAATCACGTAGAGTATCTACTCAGATAAGGCTTAGAAATAGCATCGAGTCGGAGGAGTGTGTCTTTGGCCCTGGAGCTTGTCAAGTCGCCTCCTATTCGTAGAGTTTCGGAGTCAAGCGAACCACGTTCACGCCATCGGACGACAAATATTCGACCCACAACCGACCGGCCTGGTTGCGAGAGGCATTGCCAGTGATTGAAAAATGTAATGATTACAATTATACAGCTCCGATGGCTGGTAGTTGATTTTAATCGTTTTCGAAAATTTTTACCATTTTTCACATTTAGAATATACGAGCACTTTTTCCAACGAATGTAACTCGACAAGCCAGAAGCACGCGATGCCATTTATTACAAAATCCCATCTCTGGTGCCATGCATGTGTGATAAGTAATAACCGAGGTGAATAATATATGTAGTATACGTAATTCTGCAAAGAGTACTGATGCGCGGTCCTTACGCGATCGACATCACCGCAGCTCCCCTTAGTTTCAGACAAATGTTGAAAATGCCATGCATTAATCTTCAAGTCTATGCGTCTAATTGATGAAAGCGGAGAGGGAGAAAATTTGTTTATTCTTTTTTTAAGGGTAGTCGGAGAAACGTTTGGTAGGTAGGTATTAAAAATATGTACGTATTTTCTTATAAGATGGAAGATTCGTCATTCTCGAATAATTATCATTCACAAGTAAAGCTATAGCGTATTCAGTAGCACAATATTACGGATAGGCTACCCGACGGACACACGCTCATTCGCTTGATTGAGGGAAACGCACTGCTTTTTGTTTTAATTACACGTTTGTACATTTACGGGCCTACATCAGAAGATATAGGCTACGGACTGTTATACTATATTACGATTTTTCAGCAATCAATGCAATGCAATGTAGTCAATATCTGTACTCGCCGCCGCGCCGCTGCGTTTCGCGAGTATTTTGCAGAGCAGCATCGCGGAGAGCCACGAGAGTGGATAAACACCGTACCGACGGCGTGGCCGTGGCGGTGGCGTGGCGCGGCGGTACGCGTGTCCATCGTTACCGGTATAGCCTTAATGTACCATAGGTGTTTCGGTGCACGCTGATGCGTATTATAGATATACTCGTATAGTAATACATTAATAATATAATTATCATGCGTGTAAAATACCAGAGCTTACACATTTACCGTATCTTTTGAGGAAATGCGAAGAAGATATTTGTCCGCGTTAACTTTAATAATCAAATCTAGGTAGTAGGTATGTGAAAAAAGATTATTACGCGCGCGTATAATTTCGAATAATTTCGTAGGATAGATTTCGGTACGAAAGGAAATAGGGTACGTAGTGCATCTCGTAGTGCGCAGCAGTGCAACGGCGCTGTATAACGCAATATAGATTAGGGCCGGCATTGCGAGAGTCGGAAAAAAAGATGCCGTTGTTTTTAATTGCTCGAAGCTTGTAATTCAGCGGGCCGTAATTTGTAAAATTTTTTGACGGACCACTTCGCATACCTACGACCGATAGTCTAATTCGGTAGCATAGTTCGGCCAATCAAATTTTAGGTACCTACCTAGGTACCTATATTTTATTATACTGTAAACCTACGTATACACGCATTCCGTAATAATTATTGTAGGTATACTAGAATCAAATTTTATATTATACTCGCTCGTCGTGTAGGCCAGGCCGCATCAGCACAATTTGCACCGCCTGGAGAAGATAACGGGAGTAAATCTCTTATCGACCAAAACAATAGAAGATGGAAAAATGTTCTAATTTTTTGTTGTTCGTGATGATGGTTATCATAGTATAGGTATTCGAATGCTGCATCACATACCTAATATAATGAACGAGTAATGATACTATACGGTACGAGTATAGATGTAGACTACGTTGTAAAACATGGCCGATGTTATAAGAGTAAGGCTATAGGTATTTACTCGTATGAGTACGAGTACGTCCAGCGAGTACGTTATACGTACAGCTTACATAGGCTACTAAGTTGGCCGCTCTGTCAGATAAGATCGTGAATTTTCGTTGAGTAAGTTTTTTTTTTTTCATTTGTCTTTGCGCCACATTTTTTTTTTCTTTTTTTTTTTTTTTTTTTTTTTTCGAAGAGTACGGTACTTTTACAATGAAATTTTGTGAGGATAAATATTTTTATCGTCGGTAGTTTATAAAACTATACGGCATATCACAGTGGTTCAAAATATGATTTTACCTGCTCAAAACTCATAAAATAAAAAATTGGTGCGTACCGAAATAAAAAGAAGGTGTTTTCTGATGTATTTTCAACGCCGAATCCAATGCTGATGACTATTTTTGTCTAGCACGAAAAATTCAGTGATAAATCCTAATTTTATCATAAAAATAGGCATGTACGGGAAAAGTATCGAATAAAATTTTTCTGTTCTTCTCTTCTAATTGAAAATAAATACAATAGGTTATGAGAATTGAGAGTTATTAGAGGGGTGAGCGTGAATTTTTTTGTAGGCTATTTTTTTTTTTTAATTCGATTAATAGTTTTTGTGTGGTTAGTTGAATACTGGTTGATTATTAGCCCCTAAGGTTTGCTATGTTCATAGTGTGTTTCTTACAGTGTTGTTTTCTTAGATAACGGTAGGGGCGCATGTGTGAATAAAATATGTATAGTAATGCTTGGCAAATTGCGAAAATGAAATTGCATCGAAAAAAAAAGTCAATTTGCCATTGTTAAGGAGTGATGGAAACATACTTCCATGGCAATTTTCAATATTCAGTTCACATTATGCCACGTAATTCATCAAGACGTAATTCATCAAGACGGATACAGACGGACATGAAATTTGATATTTAAGATCAGTGGACTTATCTTCATCAAATAATCTTCAGGCTGAATTGAAGCTCTTTGAAGCTCCTGCCAAATTTTTCAAATCCATCTCAAATTGTTCTCGTTTTGCGCAAAAAAATAAATAAATAAATAAAATATTATATTCGACTACACTGTATTGAAAGTTGCACCTTTTACAAAAATAATACAAAAAAACAAGAAAGAATCACATACTGCTAACGAGTAAATTGTAATAAGAACAGATATCACGGTGCCAATTGACGTGCGATTTTTGCATTCCTCTTTTACACGCATTCTTCATCTCTCCCACCCACCATAGGTCATACACAACGACCAGCGAGTTTTTTTTACCTCTTCTGATACTTAGCCTATCTGTGAATAATAGCACATCCACGTTTTGAGGGATATACATCCATATTTTTAGCAAAATCTGTAAATGTCTGGATTTTGTAGTTTTGAGCAGGTAAAGTGACGTTTTGAACCACTGTACGGCACTCAGGTCTTTGGAAAGCAGTGGCTTCAACAATGCAGTGTCACACACAAATCCCTAGAGGCCTAGATCGAGGAAATAAACGTATGATTGATACTCAGATTTCTTACAATCTCCCATAAATCCCGTCATGGTGATCTATTCTAGCGCGCACTCGCGGGGGCGGAGCATCAATAGGGCGACCCTGAAGTGCAACCAAGGTTGTAACTTGGTTTCCACATCTCAACCTCAGGTTGAGATAAGGATCACGACAACAACCAAACTTAGGGATCTCCCCGATCTCTCCCATCCTTGATTCACTCCATTCTTCAAAAAGAAAAAAAAAAAAAAAAAAAAAAAACTCACATTGTACTGGTTGCTAGGCAACCGCGCCCTGCATCTGTCTCTTTACATTTGCCGGACTGGTTTCTGTGTACACACGCGAAGCAAAACGATTTCAACAGAATCCATTCTTTCACCTGAGATACTAGGCACCGTGATATTAGGGTATCCTACTGCTTCCAATCGGATGCTCGCCTATACCACACAAATAGAATGCATTATTTGGTAGGTATACGGCGTGAAGATGCAAAAAAGGGGCAAACTTGAGCGCGCGCTGGCGGCGTTATTTTCAAGTCTACAGAAATTTTATCAGAAACCTTTTTGAAGTGAAATTTGATAAGAAACGACTTTTATTTTTAAACATTTTCCTCTATAACGTATTTTTGTACGAGATTTTTGCAAAAAACTAAATTTTGGGGTCTTCAAAGCTCCCTGAGGCACAAAGCTCTATTGGAATCGCTGTGAACTTTTAGTACCGGTATGTTTTTCAGGGAGCCATTTCATAGATATTTCAGAAAAAAATTCATGATTAGATTCATTTATTTCAAAATCCATCAATCTTTTGTCTCATTTTCCTGGACTATTCCGCTTGTGACGTGAAACATTCGCTACTCGTTGAAACGTCACTTTATCCGCGAGTGTAGAACGACCTTCTTTCTTACTACCCATCGCACAGGGTGAATAATAGTATATTATTGAACAGGAGCGGAAAGTAAGCGATCAACTCGTACAAATTACGTCACTCAGCTTCGCCTCGCGACGCAAACACGTACTCGTTAATCGCTTACTTTCCGCTCCTGTTCAATAAAAACTATTTTAATGTAAGATGAGAGGAAAACCCCCGCTTTCCGTGTGACTTTGTGTGTTGGAAAGCGCGTCATTCCCGGGTGAGAATCTAGTAGGATGTTGGAAAGTAGCTTACATGGCCGGAAAGTACTTTCCGCACCTGCTTACATGGGCGGAAAGTACTTTCCACACCTGCTACAACCGGTGTATGGGAGAGAGTGAGAGTGAAGAGCAAACAGTAGCGTATCACGCTCGTCCGCAATTCTCCGGTAGGCACTCCTCGCATGATGAAGTCCAGCTCTGAGATCTTATAAAGAATGGCTTGCTCATTTTGTCTGCGAGTGCGTATGCACCGCGTTTGTACATACGAAATAGTGTACGAATATTATTCTCTCGCTCTCCGAGTCCGAGACACCGGTGTAGAAGATAAGACACGAGGCAAATGACGTTCGCGAACGAATCACATGATGCAACAATGCAGAAATCGAATGTCGTGAACATTTTATAATTATTGAAGAACAAAAGAGAGTAAAATGATGGAAGTGTTTGTGCTAAACAGTGATTGTCATCTTTAAAGACACACGAAAAGCGAGGATTTTACTCTCATCTTACATTAACATTTTTTTCTGTATACATGAACGTTAAAGTTCAGTTTGATTGGCTATACTTCCTGTTTTTCACTACATTCGTACATTGCGTTGCACTGTTATGTTTTATCCTCATTATTCTACAAAATTGATGGTGCTGTCGTTCATGATGCGAAAGTGTCGTTCAAACCTTAAAGTTTTTGTTTTGTAATACTTCATCGTCGTAAATATTAGGCTACCTATTTGGATTTTCATTCGAGGAAAAACGAACTGATGGATATCCGCGAACGATTTCGAGGCGATTTGGCGGACCTGATGTCCGCACGATCGATCAATAAGATGCAATACACCTACCTACTAATGAATAGACGTATTTCTACGTAGGTATTTCCTAGATTTACGTTTGTAAGTCCGCGCCTAACCGTGTGTCTCCTGCAGTAGTCAAACTATTGCAGACTGCATGACTGTATGTACTAGGCTAAAAAGGATGAGTGTATTTGTATAGTCTAGTAGGTACCTACCTTCATGATATTGTCGTCTACAATACGAGTATACTGTAGGTATATGCCATATTTTAAACTTGAAATTTAAATAGCCTATGTACTCAATTTTCGTTCCTCGTTCTTTCTCCACCATCAGGTGTATGGGACAAGCATGAAAACCACTGCGGGGAAATTTTTTTCTTCTCTTTTTTTATTTTGTATGAATATTATGCGCGCACTTGTGAAACATTTGAACTGGAATCGGTTCAAACGGATTCGTAAGTTGATTCCCGAGTAATAAAATAAGAAGTTGTTGATAAATTGACACACTTGCGCGTACGTGTACCGGTATACGTATATATATACCTAGATACGCGAACATTATTATGATCGAATTCCACAAAAGTTTTTGGTGAAATACGATAGGTAGATACCTAGGTAATTGTTGTTGATGTGTTGCTCACGGCGCGGCGTTTCCTCCCATTTTATTCATATAGGTACGCAAACTTGAATACACGTATGGGCTTTACTTACATTTATCCTTTCACTTCCGAATCATTGATAATAGCCTATACTGTAGCTGGTATACTGGATGACACGTTCTTGATCGTACGAGCATGTACGCGGATTGCATTTAGGCTGTACGACGCAAAAACTTCGATTTGAAATTCAGTTTTTGATCCAGTAGACCCGCTCCGTTAGCCTAGGTATGTAGTGAGTAAGTACCTAGTCCTTCACTCCTCATTTTCGGCGTGGTGGCGGCGACGCGACTGCGGTACAAGGTTATTCAATGAATTTTTGTTCTGGTCGCGGTGATTTGCAATAGGTAGTTGCTTGAAAAAAGTTAGCTACGCTGTATGGTATTTATGCCCACATGTCTGGGACAACGTACCTTTACTTATTAATTATAAGTTTGTTGTCGAATTCAACGACCTTTTCTTCTTATTTTTTTATCAGAATGACGGTACATCGTAGTACGGATATTACGCGGCTGGTAATGTGATCATCGATCGGCGGTTGTCTTCGCGCTACAATGGAAACTATTGCAGGATAGACTCGAGTATTATTCGTCAATTGAGTACAAAATATACCTGAGCAAGTATACTCCCAATTAGGTATTCAAAATGAACCTATACGCGGCAGCGTATTGCCGACTTTTTATACTCGTATCTATAAATTTAACTATATCTTCTAAATTCGACTGAGCCTATGTATTGCAATAAATGATACTCACAAGTGACTAATGGCTATGTTTTAGATGCATATTTCATTTGGAACGTGGAATTTGAATGTCCCACACGGAATTGTTCGTGAAGAATTCTACCAGCCTATAGTTACATGTCATCAAAATTGACTTCGACCTGAAATGTTGCTCACCCCTTCTTTCCCTTCTATATGGTGCAGTTCGTCGATCGGGCCCAGCGATTCAAAGTAAAGCATAGAGTGCTCACATTACCCAGTGTTTCCGGATCTTGTTCAACGACATCTATTTCGACAACATTTAATCGTGACCTGTGCGAAGCTCTTCTCGCAGCGAACATATACCACTGTCGAAGCGTAACAACCCTACATCGAATTCATTTTTGACTGAGTAAACAACGAACCACATAGCCTACCACAAGAGCTGAGCACGTTACGTAAGCTTCATGTACCGGAATTATACAACGACGAAATAATGGACGAGGTCAGAAAACGAATTTCTGTTGGATACGTGCTCATAATTGTCGATGAAACTACAGACGCACGAAGAAGTTACATTGCACATTTGCTTATTGTAAGCCTATCTGTCAATGAAGCTGGGTCCTCGTTTCTCATCGCCTCTTCTCAATTAGATAAGACTAGGTAAATGCTTCGACCATGTGTACTTTCATGAACGAATCGTTAATGCGGTTTTATCAAGAATTACCGTTTTTCGACAAAATTCTTCGCTTCGTCTCCGATGCTGCCCCTTATACAGTATATGGTACTGACAGGGAAGCAATTGCGGCAGATTTCCCGTAGTGTAAGTGTTATACATGTGACGTGCGTAGTATGTACATAGAATCCGCGAGCAATTGAGAGAATGCTTTCCTCAGGTTAATCAGCTTATCAATTTTTCGCAAAAAAGTGTTCCTAAAGGCTAGTGTACAAGATGCTGATTTTCAACTTTTTCCATGCGTTAACCATGTTCGTGTTCTCAAATTGGTCACGGCTTGGTAGTACGCTTCAACGCTTGCATTGTTAGTATCGCGTGTGTATCAGCTTTAAACTGTCCTGCTCCAGCGGCAAAGTACGACGTACAATGAGACAATGAATTGCGCCCTTCCCCCAGATGAAGTCGTAACAAGATGGAGTACTTGGATTTGCGCAACTATGCTCTTCGCACATAATTTTCAAAACTTTGCCAAAGTTGTTAACGAACGCAACCTTGATAACGATTCTCAACGGGTACAAACGCTTCAATGTTTATTTCGCAATACTCCTACCTTACCTACGAACCTTGTACCAACTTATAAATTCGTTTGCTGCATTCTTCCCGGATGCAATTGCAGAATTGGTTTGAACCGTCAGCGCGAGCCCGTCGCGAAAGTTCATTTAAAAATTTTGAAAATTTCTCACGGGTGTAATACCTCGTTTTTCCGCTTAGAAAAGTCGACACGTTCTTCACAAAAGGAAAAAGAATGACTGACGTTACAAAAATGATTAGAGAAGTCTCTAAATTTATTTCCGCTTTTTTCTCTTCTGGCTGTTTATTTGAAATCAAAGTGTATTTTAGCTCTGAATGGGCACGTGTATATCTTTAAAAGGAAATAAACTTCAACTTGAGTATACATGGAAGGTCAATTTTTATGTTTGGAAGGATTAATCAATTATTATTCATGTTTCGTTGCGTTTAGTAACTTTGAAAACATCTTCATGTTAGTCATGAACGACCTTGACCGTATCGCATTGACAATGAATAGGCGTATAGCAAATTTCTCGGCTAGAATGCTAAATCAGAAGATTTACAGGGTACAGGGGAGAAATAGTCTTAAACGAAAAGAATAACGAATAGAAATAAATTATATATAGGTACTCGATCATTGTAACTATGACTATATTCGAATTTTTAATCCAGAGAATTGATGATTTATGAATACGGTAAGCTGGATAAATTATTTAATTGGAGAAACTATAGACTACCTATTACCATTTCGAAATCGACTAAAGTAACACTCTTGAGACGTCCGCCATAGTCAAACTTTAGCCTTTCACGCCATCGGAAAAGGGAACTTTTTCAATTTTAATGATGCCTGCACCATTTAATTGCTTTTGAGAGTCATCGATGCGAAAGTCTGTAGCATGATCAGAGGAGTCGTAGAAATCAAGAAAAATATAGCTCGACTATCATCTCCGAGATTCTGATGTTTATTATAAGTACAAAATCTGCAACTCCTTTTCTCGTGTCCTTCCCAACTTCCTATAGTTTCATGAATCATTTTGCTCGATGAATTTGGTTGTTGTAGGCTACCTCTGCAGGCTTCAGTTTATTTCACGCCCTTATAAAGAACGTTGTCGATATTTTTTCTTGTTATTGATATTCTCATTAATTTATTCATTTTTTCAAATAGTTTTCTCCACGTCTCCACGACGGCTTAGCAGTAATTTATCTATTTACTGTGTTCTCTGAAGATATTTTAGTTTGACCACAGACCATGACGGATGACGCAGTGAGTAGAACGGTTCATACCTCGCATGTATTTCGGTACTTAGTTGATCTTCTCTAACATGACGGCATGATCTCATCACATTTCACAAGCAACTAAGTAGGTAACCGTCGCCCAATTTTTTATAAATTTATGCATTATACAGTTGAAAGTAAGCAACTGAAATTTTTGTACACGAATAATTCTCGCACTGCTGCGCCGCCGCGTAATTGAATCTTTGAACTTCCTCCCAATAAATCAATTGACGTTTTTCTTAAAGTTCCAATTAAATATACCGCAGGGCGTCAATGTAGAAATTTTATCGAAATGAGTTGAATCGGCTGGCCTAAATTCTTTGAAACGGCTAGTGAACGGCAGTAATTTTTATCAGAATTAAGTAAAAGATATTACAGTTTCTGGGCTTTCATTATGAAATCTGACGCAGGATTCACCCCAATAAATCAATAATAAAACACGACAATCGAAAATATACATATATAATATCTATGAGGTGAATGTGTAAAGAATAGACGCCAATTTTATAGACGGTGAACATGATTTTTCAGAGGAGGGAGGGGGGGGGGGGAGGGTAGGGGAGCTAAATTGAAGAAAAATGACGGGCACCGGGCGCCGTCCGATGGACTCGAGACTCAGAAAGGGGCACTATCAGGCAGAAAGCGGTACTTGAAAAAATTTCGACTTTCAAGCTATATATGTGTGACGCTGGAAATGGTCATCAGCTACAGCGCCACAAGACTTCCAGCGTCAAAATATGATAGGAATAAAGTTTTACCTTCATTAAAACAAAAAACTTAAGAAACAAGGTTAACCCCGTCCGCTCATGACTCCCATAAAACAGGCTCCCTGTTTGGGTTTGCCTCAATTAACAACGTTTATGAAGGCAACCCCGAGCAGCCCCTTACCCGTACTCAGAATTGTTACCTTCACTGAATTTGAATCTTATCGTGTCTAATTGCCAAAATTAACCCAGGATTTCACGCGAGATTAAGATGTACTTGAGCGTACGGGATCAAATAGCGCATGTAAAGGTATAATAAGTATAAAATATTCGCCTTGTAGTCATCGTCGTCGTTGTCGTCGTCATCATGCGGTGGCGTACATTGCGAATACCGATCATTTCGTAATACCTAGGAAATGTCGTCAATAATACCAATACGCCGCTGATAAATACGCATTACGTTGCAGTGTTTGTTATAATTTTCGTTTCACGTTTTATTCATTCATTCATTCATTTTTTTTTTTTTTTTGTCTTTCTTTTAATTTAAAACCGTATCGTTCATCAGTTTAATTAGCCGAAGAATTTATTCGGGTTACCGCCGCCTACTATACCGTATACCTATACGTTTAATTCTTAAACTTTGATTAGTCGTTGTCGCATTGTCATCAGCAACTTACATAATCTTATTTTTCGACCAGCGCGATTTATCGAGATTACCCGTTATGGTGTAGCCTGATGGTCGAACTTGTACATATCATACGTACCGGCTCACAAAAGTGAAGTCCGTGTGTATACCTAGGCTACAGTCAGCATTTCTTGCTTACATAGCATACTTACGAGTACAGCTAAAATAATATAGTAGTAGGTACCCGACGAAAAAGTTGTGTATAGGTAGGTACCCGCTAAATTTGGCGGTTTAGAAGGCAATATGAAAGTCAGTCATCGAGCATTCTGCGCGTACGAGCTGGACAGACGACCCGGAACACAACTTGAACCGTATAGGTCTTTTTAACGCGTACTGGTATACGATATTGAAAGCTGCGTACCGTGCCCTCTGCAAACTAACGACAGCCTGTATACCTTTATTAGAGCAATAGGTACCGCGCATTGTCTCGTGTCGATTCGCATCGTTACGTTAACATACGACTGCAGTGTTTTCGTTGTTCCATAGTGCCTGCAGCAGTATAGGTATCGTACAAATCACCCACAGGTCACAATGGGCAGCGTGTAGAAATCAAAATTTGCTTATCCGGGTATTCAAATATCATCGTTATCTACCGACTGATGGGGTGGAACAGCGCGCAAAGTAACTTGGATGCGGTGCGCATTCGGACTTAACTTCTCCGATTTTATATACTTTCAAAATTGTAATGAACCCATGGGGGAGGGGAACGGTGACGTACGAGTGAAGTGAGGAAGAAAGTTTAGGATTGAATGCATTTCAATACTATCACAGTAAACTAGGTATTTATTTTTATTTTATGATAAAAGTGAGATAGAATAGCGATCAAGAAGATTCGTATCTTTAGCTTGTAGTCGAGATCACTCACAACAGTCCCAACAAAAAGTGGAGTTTCTTCAAGAATAGCAAGTAGGTACAATGCTTCAAGTAGAATCACTTCCAAAGCAGAATCTGAAACGTCCTCAATAAGTGAGCTAAAGGAAGATAGTGAATGCGGATGTTTATAAGGAATCATGTAGATAAGGATAGAAAACGAAAAAATCTCCTGGCTCGAGCGGGATTCGAACCCGCGACCTTTTGTTTTCATGACGTCATAAAAACGAAAGGTCGTGGATTTAATTCCTGATCGGTCGAGGAGATTTTTCGTCATAATTCCTCTTCTATCCTTATCCACATGATTCCTTGTGAACATCTGCAGTTACTATCTTTTTTGAATCACCTGCCCCCTCCCCACCTTCAGGGATTTGCGATTCTTTCCTATAGGTATATAGGATTTAGGATGCGTTTGCAACAGCCTATTGTATTGTGGTCTCCGGACCCTCTACCTCACAAGGTGGAACTTCTTATGAGAAGTCGCGCGTTCGATTACCGCTCGGGCCAAGAGATTTCTTCGTCGTAATTCCTCTTCTATACTTATCTTTGACTACATAGTTCTTTATATACCGTATAGACTGGGCTTCGCCCATATACCGCAATGTTGGCCGAGCGTGAGAAGATGAATAGCGTGCGGACAACTCCAACGTAGGCAGTGCGAGTGAATGCGCGGAGGAGTAACAGCTTTCCCTCCCTCCGCAATTAAGCATCATAAATTTATGATCTATTTTGAGTCCTCCGCATTCTATTTTCTTATCATATCTTTCCAAGGGTAAACGTCGTTTTAGCTCAGTTGATATACGAAGTACCTAGGTACTGCCAAAGATCCTTATCTATGGCAGCTGAGTTGTTACAGCAAAGAAGCTAACAACCAGATCCGTCACATCACCATGACTTGCTACTCCAGTCTGAACAATAATACCGGAAACTCTCGTCGATTTTGTGGTCAAAAAAGACTAGCGGCGTGGAATGAAACGAAGAGCGGTTGTGAAAATTGTGCGGATGAATTTGTGTGTATAGTTGGCGTGCGTAGTGCGACGTTCATTTTTGTCAACCCGAAATGAGATAATCCACACCGCTAGACGCGCTGCGTCGCGTGATTGAAAGCACTCGATGTAAACAGAAGTTTTTGATGTCTTTTACAGTTTGGAGTATTTGCCACAAGCACACTAAATTATCGCTCAATTACATCATTATTACGAAAAGCCTTTGCCGCTAGTTGACAGATAGATACTATTAAGTTTTCGATGTCACAAATCCTCATATGTACAAAAATTGCTCCAGAACGAACGTGTTAGATTTTCTTAAGATGCTTTCCTCAAGATCGTGCATCGGTTCTTGAGGGGCAAATTCGTAAGAAAAAAACATAGATCAAGGAAACGGGGGAATGGTCCAAGACGGGTCAACTTAATTAAATTCATTCTAGGTACCTATAGTTACGATTCCAGCCGTCAAAATTAATAATACTACCTATATTCATTTGAAGTGACCAGCGATCAAAATAGATTATATAACCGAGCGACACATGTACTAGCGATTTATTATTTAAGCGTTCAAAATATCATATTTATGGAATTTTGAAAATTATAAACACGAGTATTACTGTATAATTGTGTTTGGTGCCGCGGGAAACTGCATGCATATAATTATAATAACGATTTTCAGAATAATCTACAATAAAAAATTAATCGATTATACGGTATCAAATTCAGTACCTACAATGGGCAATTCTTACTCTTCAGAAAGAAAACATAGATTTGGGTAGTTATATTTAAGCGCGAATTTTGAATTTCAGTTTAAAGAATTCTTCTTTTTTGCCATCATTACCTAATATCTTGAGATTATAAAGTTAACGTCATATTTTAGGTTACCTATAACATAAAATTGCCTGACTTATTCAAATCAAAAATTTAAATAGAAAAATTTTCCTTTTCCTGCAAAATTATCGAAAAGTTCGTTGCTCTAACAGTCGTTCTGCCGATTTGAAACGAGCAGAAAAAAAAATTAGAGTCTAATTTTGTTAAGCTGGTAACAAACTTTAAACGGTGAATCTTCTTCCCTAAAAACACACCAAAAAGAGAAAAGATACTAAACAATCATATAGGTAGCTTCTCATAGATTTCTTCATCTTGTTGTGGAAAATCGAGATAGGTACTTATGAGTCATTTGTTAATCACCCAGTTGATATCTGATAGTTTATTCGGAATAAAAATATGAGCGAATAAAAAGGACTGGAACTTTTGGTAATGCACAGGGCATTCCCAGAATGAAATCTTGAAATTAAAAACTATAAGTCGATCAACTATTTACATTACCTAATATTATTGAGACTTCGAATGGTCTCACCACGTGAAGAAATGTTAGTAACCTTCGCCGGGAAAGAAAAAGAATTGACCTACCCTTCATATGAACGGATAAAGCGTGATTGATGAATACGACGATCATCGACACTCGATCAACATAATACATTTCGATATCGGAGACCACATGGAGACGAGTCGACGATCCCGTTGAAGCAGTAAGCTGTAGAACATTTAGATTTAAATCTTGCTAAAGACAAATCCAACAATCATAACGAAGATTTTGCGAATCACGCGACTCGATGTTGCTATTGAAACGTTTTTTCAATTTCTTTCAAATTATTATAAGTTATTATTATTTTTATTAGTAGCAGTAGTGGACGCACAAATTTTCATATGTAACCATTATTCTTGGAAGAAGAAATTGAAAACCATTTAAATATGTCCATGAATTATTACAGGTAAGTAAGTATATTAAATTAATCACGAAAAAAAAAAATACATTAGAATAAAATGACTTGAAATGAAGTAAACGCGCACAACGCAATTCTTTTAAAACACATGGATCAAAAAAAAAACAAAAAAACAAAAAAAAAACAAAAAAAAAGAGAAAAAAAAATTAAAGAATTTAAAAGTACGTTTTTATAAGCTGCGTGAGGAGGTTAAGAGTCGGTACAATGCGTGCAGGCATAATGTTACGAAATAGATATTCCAGTTTATCGTCGCGACCGATAATTGGTTTTACGAAAACCTAAGTTCGTTTCGATATACTTGCACATAAGAAGGAAGGGTCCAGTCTCAAGTCAGCCAGCTATCCATCCATCCATCCATTCTCAGTTCATTCATTCGTATCCGCTGTATTCTTCATCATTCATTCATTAATTCTTCCATTCGCGTTCTTTCGTTCGTTCGTTCTTCCGTCCATTCGCAATCGCATTCGCGTACGTATACCGTACATGCATAGGCTACTCAAAATCAACGTGTAGCCTACCTGTAGTAGGTACCTACGTAGGTATGATACGCGAGTTGTTATCCTACGCGAGCCAAAATGCATTCTCGTACTCTTCATATTGCAACGCACTCTCGTTCCGTGTGTCGCGCACCGCCGCGCCGTATCCGTAGGTACCAAGCCCGTGCGTAAGAACGTGAACTCGACGACGACTCTACAGCGGGCTGTGCAACATGGTCAATAAAAATAAAGGACCAAAAAAGTGACCGAGCGCCAATAAAAATTCAAAATGATTTGAATTATTAGTGACTCTTTGCCATTATTTTGGTACGTTCTTCAATACGTATTATTTACCAAATACTCAATTAATAATGATCGTTTTTATTGACCGATTACCGCCCGCTTTGAAGCTTGCGCTTAGCGCGTTCTCATGGACAACCACGTGGAATATTGGAAACCCTTCGAGCGGTACGTATAGCGTTGCGTTTTTAATGATCGATGCAAAAGTGTGGACGTCGAGGTGTACATCGATTGTCCGAGGAAAAGAGAGAAAAAAAAATGATATACTTGTACGACATGAATACTAAGTATAGCAATTGGCGGCGCGTTTCAAACCCATCAAATAGGTACATAATAATTATTATGAAAAAAGCTGAAAATTCATAGGTACCAAAATTTGCGCTTCGTCGGAATACGTATCGAACACACGTCACTGGCCTTTATCTCTGCAGATTCAGGGCCAGAGGTAATAATGTAATAAACAGTCTATTTCTGGGTGTCCGTGATTTCCAGTAATGTTAAAAAAATAGGTAGAGGAAACACCTACGTCTATGGATGGTGTTGATTGTACAGTAGGTAGCACCCGTATCAAGTTCACGGAAATACAGGTCTGGTCTTACAGAAAACTCGTGCGCACATCAACGTAGCAGCGAATCATTTGCGTCCAGTGACGAGCACAATGAGGGTACATTTTAATAGGAACTTTTTCACTATGGGAGCTAAAATTTTTATTTATGGCTCAAAATTTATTCCTGAATAACACGTAAGTATGAGTTGCGACAATTTCAAGTCGACAGGTAGGAGCGGTTCTCGAGTTATAAGAGGACTGACAGACAAACAGACAAACTTTCTGCTTTATGTGGGTAGATAATTACCGACATTATACATATATATTATGTACTTACATTAGTATTTGCGTATATTTGATCATAACGAGAGTCAAGGACGTCGTATCCTTGTCTCGTCGTATCATCGCAACTTCTGTAATTTCGACTGCCTACAATCGGCATCGTCGACCTATCCTCTCCGGGCGTACGCAAACGTTTCGCGATACCTACAAGAACAAATAAAGAGCCTGGCGCGCAATTTTCCGGAAGTTACATCTCCTTGGTCCACGATTCGAGTCGAGTTGCGGCGTACGATTATCCGATGCTGTTGCTGTAGTAGGTACCTAATTCAAACGTTGACAAGCATCGGCAGACTGCTCGCCGCCGCCGGTGATGATGATGATGATGATGATGATGATAATAATGATGATGATGATGACAGAATTCGGAGAACACTTTCTCCACTTCGCCCATCGTCATCGTTTCGTCTCGATTTCAATACTACTGTGTATTTCGTAACAAACGTAATACTATTATCGTATACTTCGCCGCCGCCGCGCCGCCACCGTCTAACTGAATTCGACTCGTGTCTCCTTTATAGCCAACATATTAATGCACCAATCTATCCATTTTGCACATGAGTATAAAATGAATTATTATCTGCATATTATGTAGAACTTGCGGGAACGGTGCGGCGCGGGCGCGAACCGAAAGGTGTCAAAAAGGACACACGACTGCGCTTTCCTAAAGTGATTTTTGTAGGCACTCCTGCTGAACCCGTAAGACGCCGCCACCATACCGAGTACGCAATTCGGCTTCGTATGTACTGTGGTATCATGACTGTAGTACGTGGTGTTTGTACGTATGCTAGTAGCCTTTCCTTACATTATTTATTATTTTACGGGAAGACTTTTCAGATCGCATTCGACGTGACGTACAGAGTGGCGCGACGTCGTTACTTAATTAATAAAACCTGTCCAAGACGGAACTCGTTCGGAGCGGACCTTCTTTTCCCTGTCGTTTTAGCAGTTTTCCGAGTTACTTAAGTCTTATGAAAGAAAGAAAGTAAGTCGAATTCTAATGTAAGCTGAAATTCTTACTCTGCCCTGGCGCACACGTATTATTTTTGAAAATACCATAACATTAACACCGAGGATTGTTGAGTCTCATTTCTGAAGGATAATTTAGTCGTATTCTTCATTTTAATTCCAATCAGCCTTCTCACTTTGAGAAGAACACTGTGAAATCTTTATTGCATTTATTGTCTTAGTCTCTCCGATTCTATTTTCTACGATGAAATATAACTTGACTTTGAAAAATTAATGACTTATAATAACGGTACCCTGACTATTTTTTTGAAAATACTGTACGGAATAATTTTAAGAGTAACGTAATGAACTCCCCTTCTCCCTCCCCCCTCTTATATTATAATAATAAGATCAGATTTTCCTCTATACCTTATGTCGGCATACCTAGTATATTATTATTTAAAAAACTTTTCAATAAATTTGACCACGATATTCGAGTCGCTTTCAGCTCCAACATCCTCTCCAAGAATTCCTTATCCTCAAAACTGAAGGATACGAATCCGTTTGAAAAGTCGACCAATCGTAGTTCACAAAATGTCATGTGGAAGCTGAAGGGCCAAACAAATGCTGGGAAAAGACTAAAGCAGCACGAAAAAGAAACGAGGGAAGCGATAGAAATTAGAAAACACCGCGTAAAAAATGTATGTTCAATATTCCGTTTATCGAATAAGTAAGACAATAAATTAAAAAAATCCTCTTTTTTAACCTGAAGAACCGTGATTTTTGGTACCTATTTATTTTGTTTATCAATTTAAATAGGGGCCGCTAAACGGCAATATCACTCTTGAAAACCTTCTAGGTGACAAAACTAAAAAGGAAAAACCAGTCCAATAAGGATACCAACCTCCTCAGAAAACTCAAATTTCCCATTAAATTCACAGAAATTGGGTGACCAACAAATATTAAGGAAATCGAAAAATTCTGACAATTCTTCGTGACAAATACTCTGAACTAAAAAGTCACCCATATTATGTTGGATGGCAGTTGCTTTAGGTGTATTGGGAAATAAACCGACCTCACTGAATGAACATAGGGTTGATCCTGGCAGAAGAATATCCTATTTAGCCTGATTTTTCGCCGAGTAAGGTGAGTCAAAATCAACTCTAGATTTGAACCAACGGTTCAAGAATTCCGACAGGGAGTCAGTGGGAGAAAAAACGAAGGAAACGCATCGGAAAATTTTTTTATAGATCTTGGGCAGCCCGTAAAAGAGAAGGGGGTACCAGGTTGGGCTCCTGCGGTTTTGTAAACTTATTGATAATAAAAGATTAATCATGCGCCGTAACATAGAGGACAGAATTGATTCGGCCTACTTCTTTCACGTGGTTTGGAAAATTGAAAAAGTTCTTTTTTTTTGCACCACAGTGGCCAAGAACGCCATAGACCTTGGAAATGTAAGAGGACTTCTTTGTAATGATCAAGTCCTCCTCCCCGACCTCCCTCTTTATCCCTTTAATCACCTCAATTGCTAGATCTTTTATGCGAGGGAGAGGTTTTGTGGACAAGAGCGGCGCAAGTTTCTTGAGTACCCACCCCAAGACCAATTTTCATAGCTAGGCCTATGTCAGCAACGACAATGGCCAACGTATTAGCATTGTTGAGAGGAAGTAACTCAAACTGCAAACCTTTTCCCAGGAGATTCAACTCATCGCCGCCATCGAACTCAATCTGACTGCAATTTATAATACACATCTAAAACTGTTACTGACTTCCTTGGCAGCGGAAGCATTTAAATTCTGATGAAAACGAATTTTCTTTTTATTCTTTTGTTTTAATTTAGCCTCGAATCATTGACAGACTGAATGAACAAATCGAATCACTCGGATGGAGTAGGCTGGAGAGTCTGGAATGAAATTCAACTTTGTGATAGGTAACATTCAACTTCCCGTACTATCTCCACAGCACAGAACGATTCTAAATTTCCGTCGGGAATTTTTCTGTCTTTGTGATTTCTTGGCCTCTACCAAGAAACTCATCGTTCTCACTTTTTTTGAGCATACCTCCCTTCAATTATTGGGTGTTGGCAGTTTGCGGCCCAAATTATACAGTTTGCGTCCCACCCACTGTCCTAGTTGCGGCCGAAAGAAAATGAAAGGAGTATCCAAGTTGCAGCCAAAAAAAATTGAAGTAATATCCAAGTTGTGGCTGAACAAAAGAATTTTTTTTTGAAAATAATTGCAGCGTATACACATTGTCAGTAGAGCTTTAGTCAAGAAATTAATAAAAGTAGCTGTAAAACAACAAAATATTCTACAATACGCCCTCTTACTACACATTTGTGACATACTTTGAAAAATTAGAGGTCATTTCGGGTTTGCAATGGCAGCGGGGAACCCGCAACCTCCCGCGCTCGCGATAACGTTGGCGTAAAAATGCCTCCTCAGCAAATGAGTTGGCTGAGCTCTTCTCAGTATACTGCAAGCTAGGCCTGATATAATGAAGGCTGGAAATTTAAATTTATCCAAGCCCCTAAAGTAGGTCAAGGTCATTGATGACGTCATAAAGCATCCCAACTGGAAGTTGAAATTTTTCCAAGCCCCTAAAGTAGGTCAAGGTCATTGATGACGTCATAAAGCGCCACACGTCATGTCACGTCACGTCACACAGTTCTCAGAAACTCCCGGACGCGGATGTTTTCTGAGGATATAATCCCCCTAACAAAATGGATAGCGGGTTCAAATACTTATTCACGAGACCAACTGAGAAACTATGAGAAAATGAAAGAATTAAGTACAATATTACTTGTGATTCACGTTTGATCTTGTTAAAACACAAAGGGGAATCCAGGGAAGTTCGTCACCCTGGTGGCACACAAAACTTCTGCAGGGGCCAATCACTCAACATTATCCATGGTTCTAACTTCCATTTCAGATGGGCCGCAAACTGGGTATTTTGTTCAATTTCACTTGGGCCGCAAACCAGATGCAGCCTTTTCAGTCCAATTATTGCTTCTTGTTATTTCTATGTCGACGGAGTAAATGATTAGACTAGGTAGTGAATATGTGTGAAAAATTACTGGTATTTCAATGAGCTGAATCATGTTATAACGCCAGAATAAAATTAATGCGCCAGTAACATAAGTGATTCATATCACATGACCGTTCGTTTCGAATCAGTTAGGCCTATCTTTCGATACATTTTGTCGCCCTGTGTTCCTGTAAAGTTGTCGGTTGTGCAGTTACAGTTTATTTATACGGAAATGGGAAGAGGTTATCGTGCTGAATCTTGGTGCTGAACATCATTCTATTTTGCCGTAAGAAGTGAGATTCTGCATTTTTATTTCTGAATCTCTGTTACTTACCTGTGTGCGTAGGTTAATTTATGGTGCTTGTTAGGCTACCTAGAGTTTTCTAATATAAAACCGAACTGCTAATGACAGCCAAATCTGGATGCTCTGGCCTTCCTCTAGGATGGCTATGTTTGAACTCTCTAAAATGGAGAAATTAATTAACGATTTACTTTTCATTGTAGATTTGTTGTACATTGTATATACAATAATATAATACTTATTTGAGCTGACACCATACGCGCGGATAATCCACGAGTATAGCAGAGACGCCTTTTGTCTGTCTTACGAGTACATGTTCGTATGTACGTAGAATAAACGCAGAATAAGCGTAAAAAATCTGAGACTGTGAGAAGGGGGAGCCATACGTCGGTGTTCTAATTATTCAGAAACTCATAGATTGTGCAGGAGTAGAAAATAAGTCGTTTTCCAAACTTGTGGAGAATCGAATGGAAGTTGAGTTCTCATGAGCACAAAGTTTGATTGCAGCAGAAAGAATGCACTCATCTCATCAATAACAAAATCAATAGGTATGTATAGGAATACTGTTCGTAAGAAATACGTAGGCTAGTTTCCCCATAATTGACGGTGCACGAAAGAATGAAATTTAGATTTTCTGTAGAAAGAAGGGTAGGTATCGAACAATGAATTGAGATTTATGTAAACTTATTTGTCCGCGTTGAAAGAAAATTCGATCAGGTAGGTATGCGGGTGGTTTTGATAAAAGATTCGGTTAAATAAAGATAATATATACGTACGTAAGTTAGGTATCCAAAATGTACGTGAACGAGTAAAGCATTTGGGAAATAATGTGGGTTCGACGGTTACACTACCTATCAACATTGTCGGAAGCTTCTGAGAAAAATATCGCCCAGTATAGTGAAAATGCATTTACAAAATAGCACAGCTACAAGCTATAGATAACCTTAATCAAGTTTTTCCGAAACTGTGCTTTCATCCATAGGACGACGTACAAAATCCGTGGTGCAAAATAAATAACGACTTGTTTGCAGTCAGTATGAGATTATAGCAATTTATTAGACCACTTTCAGTAGCGCACGCGGCCTGATTATTTTTACAAGATCAACGTCGCGTCGTCGTAAGGATTTCTTCGCTCGTGAGTATCTGGTAAAAATGAGCTAGTAAAGTGTTTCATTTAAACAATTTTGAACCTTCAGCTCAATACTCGAAATCGCTCGTTGCACTAATGAAGTGATTTAATTATAGCTAAAATAACAAACAACAATATTCTACTCTCGCGTATCCAATGTTACCGATTAGAATCTTTTTTCTCTTCCTCCACACCTTTTTTTCATCCCCGGAAGCTTTACAAGGGCGCAAAAACAGTAGGTAGGTAATAAAATGACTAATGATGTGATGGAAACGAGAGTATGGGAGGATTGTGAGTGATAAGTGGTTATCAAAAACAAAGAGGATTAGATGAGGAATTGGATAGGATTATTAAAACAGAACTTACTGCCATCATCAGGGATGTAGCGGAGCGAGCGAGCTTTATGTATTGCAACTATACTCGCAGACAAAGTTGCAAGGTTTGAAACCTTAATAGACATTTTGTATTGTAGTGCCTACCATGCAAGAAGATTGCAGCCTCTTCAAAGCAATCTTCCCGAATTTTCATTGTGTTTCAAATTGCAGTTAGTCTTTTCACCGACTTTTCCTAGCGGAAAAGTGAGGTATTACACCCGTCCGTTCAGGTTTTCTTACATATTATTTTCCATTTATTTATTTATTCACCGATTATTTACTTATACGATTTTTTTGTCCACGGAACTCCTCCCGATGGATTTTTTTGAAACTTGGCCATATAGTAGTAATACTGTATACCTGAAGATGTGTACTTGCAATTCATTTAAGAATCGGATGAGTGCTTCTTGAGGAATTTATAATTTCTTGAGAAATTTCTCACCGTATTAGAATAGTGTTGCTCACATTACAAGAGGGAAATTCCTATCCATTTGTTATCAGTACGTCTATTATTGTGATGAAGAACCTTTTTATTTGACAGGTTCATTCTTGACAAAGGGTTCATTAAATTAGATTAGGAGAATAATTTGCTCAGTGATGGCTCCTTGTTGATGACTCGTTAGTTCAGTTATGATTTTACCGACTTCTCAAATTGCTCTTTTTGTGAAATTAGCAGAAAAATTGCAGCCGAAATTAGCAATGCTGTTGCAGAATTTATGAAATAAGCAACAATTTTGGATAATGAAGCAAACTAAAAGAATGGAAATTAGAAACTAGAACTTGTACGTATAGACTCTGGCTCACTGCGCAGTGCGCAGAACCGGAGAATGCAAGTAGACCGCGGTTGCGACAAGTATGCTCAAAGTTACCAGCCAACTAGGCGATCTGTGTCAAGTTGCGCATACGCGCACTTGGGTTGCAATTAAGAGGTGCGCGATTTTACGTAGGGTACCTAGGCACTCTAAATACTATTACAAAGTTATGCGCAAATATACGTGGTGGTTCCCAGAGAACTAGAAAGCTATATTATGAACTTCAATCTAAGCAAGTAGTATTTTATTAAAGAATTAAAGCATAAGACAGAAAAACACATAATAACATAATGAGTCTAGTCGCCCATTGGGCCATTGGGCTGCTTATATGGGGCTCTCCCAGCTGAACAGCTGAATCAACAGTTGTCGGTCAGTAAAGCTTTATAGAACGGGTCGCACTTCAAATGGAAAAATTCGTTCATTTAGTTTCCATGTTGACATATAGGCGCGCTGTGAGATTACCCAAACTAGCCCAAACTAGGTTTGCGACAATAATACATGAGAGGTATTGCAATCTTGCGCCCGGTGGATTTCTTTTTTTTTTTTTTGGGGGGGGGGTGAGAATTTTTTCTTGGCGTTTCAGAGGGTCTAGATCACGATTCTAACATTCCCTCAAATTCATATGTACGTATACCTATGTACTTTTTTTTTTTGTTCCCAAATGTTCTCTGTACCTATTGATTTCCATGAAACTGAGAGTTCATAAAGTGGTGAACGTAATGGCTATTTACAGTACATGTTTCATAGGTGAGTCTTTACACAACAAGTACATACGTTTGCGAAACGAGCGCAGCGAGTGAAGTGATGTATGTACGAGTTGTGTAAAGACACCTATGAAACCAGTACTGTACAATGCTTTTCAACACAAATGAAAAAAAGAACAAAAAAAAAAACCAAAGTATAAGTTCTTGGGCATGCGTGAGTTCAGACCGTGTTGTAAAGACCAAAAACCATTGTGTAAAGACCCTCGCTTTGCTTTTTTGCAACGGTGGTTTGTAGTGTCGCTGAAAAGCGCCACCTACGCCACAGAAATTTGTTTTGTAAAGACCTACTTACAACGCATGCGTGTTGAAAACTACAATGGTTTTTGGTCTTTACAGCACGGTTTTTGGTCTTTACAACCCGGTTTGAACTCACGCATGCCCAAGAACTTATACTTTGGTTTTTTTTTTTGTTCTTTTTTTCATTTGTGTTGAAAAGCATTGTACAGTACTGGTTTCATAGGTGAGTCTTTACACAACAAGTACATACGTTTGCGAAACGAGCGCAGCGAGTGAAGTGATGTATGTACTTGTTGTGTAAAGACTCACCTATGAAACATGTACTGTAAATAGCCATTGTAGGCCATTTTTTTTTTTTTTTTTTTTAAATCAGATTAATAGTTTTTGTGTGGTGAGTTGAATACTAGTTGGTTAACTAGCGCTTAAGGCTTACTATGGAATCTTTAGACTGTGTTACAAAAAAGTATTTTTTCTTCTTAGATGGGGGGTGGGGGGTGGGGGTTGAATGAGTGAATAAAATATGAAATGCTTGGCAAGCTGTGAAAAAGAAATTGTATCGGAGAACAAAGTCAATCATTTGGAATTGTTGACGAGCGATTTATTTTATCATCGATTATTGTACAAGCATAAGAAAATATGGTAAAAAAAAACGGTATTGCGAAAGCTCTTTTTTATCTAGTAAAGTTTGATCAGTCAAAGGAAAAGTCGTGTACTACTCATGCGACTGCGTGAGTGTTTTTCCGTATAGCTTTTTCCAATATTTTTGACCAGTACTATAAGATGGTCTCATCCAAACCACATAAGAACCAAATTTTTAAAAAGAAATCATCATCTTTCTAGTCAGCTCTATAAACTGCCACCACGGTGAAGATAGAGGGTGACTGCTTAGCGGTCCAAACGCGAATGCTCGCAAAAATTTACAACTATTCGAACCGGCCATACGCTAGGATCACAGCGATCGATGAAAATGATGATAAACGTAAGAGGAATGAAGAAGGTGGTTTTTCAGTAAAAGTACGTGTAAGTTAATAAATTTCGATTTTCCAGAAAAACGTACGTAAATTGATCGTTTTCTCTTCATATAATGTGATTATTTCCGTCAAGTGAAACTTTGGACACCAGTGCGGAGACTCAATTTTACAAAAATAAGTAATTTTCACAAGTATTCCATGAAACCTCCTACGACCTCCTCGATGCTAGCGCTGCTCCATTCAAATAACATTCACATTTCGAACGTCTATCCGCGCTTTACATACATTAATTTTTTCCTCACACGAAAGACACACCATCGGCAAGTCTCTCATAATTTATTTGAGCAAAATTTAGGACGTCTACGCTCAGAAAATGCCGTACTGAAGCATCCGTAGAGAAGTATTTTCTGCGCCTTTAACGCAATTTTATATGGGTCAGGTTAGTTGCGAAATAATCATCGTCTTCGACATCATCAGATGTTTATAATTTTCTTGTTGCGCCCCTTCTATGACGAGTGGTTATATTAAAATACTGACACGTAAAATTCAACGTATCTGTACTTCAGTTTTTAATACAAATATCTGAATACTTCGCCTCGTAATTAAGAAGAAATTATCAATTATTTTTCATTTCATTTTTTTGTAATTTTTTTTTTTTTTTGGGGGGGGGGGGAGGGGGGGCTAAATTAAACCACTTTCTTCCATCCTCGCGCAAAATTGAACGGTGATAAATTGAACGAGACTGCCCCCGTTTCAATTTTTCCACCTCGTTCTCAAATAACAGAAAAATTTTCTTCCCTCCTTTTTCATATTTTGGGGAATGTGTTTATTGCTGCGCTCTTGATCTGTTCTACATTGGATTGCGCATAAAAATTTGCGCGTACCGGTATATTAAACGGATAGATAAAATTGCCATCAATGAATGAAGTTGAAGGAAGTGGGAGATAGAGGACAGAAAACAACGACAATTGGACGCGATGATTACGGATAAACGTCGCCACTATTGATCAAATCAAGCAAGACGGATACCTAGTTCATCGACAATAAATTATACTTACGTCGTTGTAGCTTATAACCAACAAATGTTTCAAGATCACCTGAAACGTGAAGTGTTTGCATGCTTGATTAGCCTAACAAAGAAAGGACGTAAGTATATGCACGAATGTAGACCGATAGCGTAGACGTATGGATTTTTTTTTTTCCGGAATGACGTTTTCATTTATTTTATTTATCAAAGGTACCTCCTATCCTTGTTTATTCAACAAGAGGCGCGTGTTACTGGTATTGATAATAAGACAGTTATGTTTTCGATACTCGCCTCGTGTAGCTAAATATATTATGGTCCCGTACTAATTACCTATATTGGATACTATTACAAATATTGTTCTATTTTTATATGTATTTGTAATGAAAAATATATCCATTGAGTGTTGAAGGGGGCAGTTATTCAAAATTCAAAAGGCTTCTGTGTTTACCTGCCCGATGGATCGACGTATAAGAGCTTACGTGCATCCGCATTAGGCCACAAATCCGAGTAGGTACATATATGAGAATACCTTTTCAGGGTAAAATATCTGACTGCTTTCAACGAATGACGCTTTTCATATTTCCTCCTTGGTAGGCCACTCAGTTGGTACCTTCAATAGTTTAATACATCGCTTCACTCATATCCCTCTGGATTAGGCCTGTTGGAGGACCAATAATTTTGAGTGCCAATTTTACTCGTATGAAATAACAACGCACAATGGGCGAGGACGCCTCTTTGGGCCTTGCTACATAAGATGCGACATGCGTGCAAAACATGCAACATGCGGCAAATTAGAATTATTTTATCTTGACGCGCGTGTAGGTACACAGAAATCTTGAACTTGTGTGCGTGATGTTGCACGCACGCACGCATGTCGCATCTTATGTAGCAAGGCCCTTAATTGCTTTATTTTCAAATGATTCGTACAACATTGATACTTGGATATCTACATCTTAGTTTTCTTTTTTTTTATAAGAGAGAAAAAAAAAATGCTATAACGTATACAACAGGTACAATGTATTTTCTACCCTAGTTAACGTCCGGTATTCGAAACGGACGTTACTATTTTAGGTATACTGAAGATAAAACAGATTACTAAGCATATCAATACTCCAATTACATCTACGAGTATTGTGGTTATTCTCGTTATTTCATCTTACAGGTACGTGTACAGCAGGTTTGTACAACGATGAAGATTATGAATACATATAGCCTAATACGTTTCACTACCTATCTAGATAGGTACTTATAACCCATTTTTATTTTCGTGCGTCGAGAGGTGGTCGAGAGTGGGCAATGACGATTACATAGAGATTAAATGATGAACGCCGTCAGTCAAGAAAGAATGTTGTTCTGCAGACGTATTGGTGTCCGTACTGTAGGTACTTCATGTACGAATTTGATGTAAATACTTATACCATGAGTTGAGGTGTTCTTTGTTTGGATGGAAAAGGCAGAACGCGAGCAGAGGTGCAGTTCTCTTTTCTTCAGATTGAAATAAGAACTCGCGTATCTAGCTAGACGATACAATGTAAGGCAAGCAATGTAGAATTATTAAGCACGCTTTGCGCAAGACGCTGATGCAGGCGCTGAAAAATTAAGAATTGTAGGCAAAAAAGACGAGTTGAACTGACGATGAAAGAACAAGACTTGTGTATATTCTGGTATATGCATAGCCTATAATATAAAGATATTACGAAAAGAGTCGGCGACGGCAGCGACGACGAATGACATAATTATTCGCCCCCGTCTTCAAATTATTCGATCAAACATACCTTGTAAACGTGTGTTCATCAAAAACGGTTAGTAAATGGCTTGGCGAAACGCAAAAGCTAAAAATGTTAAAAATGTTCTCGCGAGCCAGGCTACCTATACTGTTAGCTTTTTTGCGCCAGGTTGTTGACTAATTTAATTAGAATTATACTGTATGTACTAACAACGAAAATGCGCCGAACTCGCATGTTCTAAAAGTTTCGATACATTTAATTTTCTTCCATATTGTATTTCTCATTCTTCGCCTTTCTCTCTTCTTCAACAGAGTCAATCTGGCTGCCGTGACCCAATAGATTGCAGGGTTCGCTACAAAAAGGAAGAGTTTATTGCGATACCTATGAATTTAAATCTTTCAAGAAGACGTACGTAGGTATCGACAAATTTCATCATGCTCTTTTGATGGCTTACAGCCTTTCGTACACATTAATTTCATCGTCAAACTAAAATAAAACGACACTTCCATGTGACGAAGTTAAATGAGAAACGCAAAAAACATGCGTTCTATGGGTCGCGGTCGTAGGCCTATTGGTATTGATATTAAAAGTTCAAATTGAAATGAAGAAAGCAAGAAAGAAAGATTGAAATCAATCGAAGAATATTATATCTACTACCGCACAAAATGAAAAATCGTACAAAATCGAAGAAACGAGGAGGTCTTTAATAAATATCAAAAATTGTGAAAATTAAAAAAAACATTTAAGAAATACGAGTAAGTACCTACCAAAATCGAACAATTGACAAGATCGTAAAATACCAAAAATCAAGAAAAATCGTGGACGAAAACTGAAGAAGGAAGAGTATAGAATTTTCAGAAAAAATATCAAATGAGTTCACTCACCCTATTCAGGGAAGCAATCCTCTGAGATCACTAATCTCCTTGAAGCCTTCGATCTTCGTTCTGCATTTTATAACTCCAACACAACAGTTAGTAGCCTCTTCTGCAGACTAAACGATCCTGACCTTATTTTTGAGAGAAGTGGAGTATATAATTCCGACTGTCCGGCTGTTTATTTGGGGAAGACGAGCCGGCTGCAGCTCTGTATTAGAAATCAAGAACGTCTTGATGAAGTTAATACCACCCCCTTTCCTCCGAAAAAGATTTGCTTTTGCTGACTATCTTTCAGATTCCAAGCATAAACTTGATCTTCAACAAGCCATAATGTTCCACCATTTGCAATGACAGCGGAGAACCCGCAAGCCTCGCGGCCGGGCAATATGGAAAACAGTTTGTCTAATTTTTGTTTTCTTCATCCCTGAGTGATAAGACGTGTCAAGTCTTGGAGATGTAAGTATCTCGTTTTGTAAAGTCATAATGGAGGAAGAACGCGAGGCTTTTCTAAGAAATTAAGCCTATCAGCCAAAGAGACAGAATTCTTTACAGAGTAGGGGTACTAAAATTCTTCTCTAGATTTTTTTTTAATAATGCAGATACTTTGGCTAATGTTGTGGCGGACCTGGGATTAACACTCAGAAAGCTTGTGCTGCCCTTGTCCGTAACATCCCCTTTTCCTCGAATAAATGATCTTACTTTTGAGGTGATCAAGAGGATTAAGAGGAAGGTCAAAGAGGAAAGCTTTGCCATTACTAAGGCTGATAAAGGGAATACCATTGTTGTAATGGAGAAGTCCTCTTACGTCTCTAAGGTTTACGACGTTCTTGACCAGTGAGGCGCAAAAGAAGATGCTGCTTTCAATTTTCCAAATCACGTTAGACAAGTTATTGAAAACTGCGAATTTATTAGTCTATCGAAACTCCTTCGCTTAAAAGATGAGCCCAACCCTGTGCTTTTCTTTTTGTATGGGCTATCGAAGGTTCATAAGAAGGATGCCCCGATGCGGCCGGTCGTCTCGTTTGTGTCTTCCCCCACGTATTTTTTGGCAAAATATTTGGACCGATGGTTTGAATCTAGAGTAAAATTTGAGTCCCCCCACTCTGTGAAGAATTTGGTCTCCTTTGGTGATAACTTGATAAGATTAAAGATAACATTCTTCCACCGGGTTCAACCTCATGCTCTTTTGACGCAATCGACTTATTTCCGAATACATATCCCTAGAGCTACTGCCATGCAACTTATGGGTGACCTCTTGGTCCATTCAAATATCTGCTACGAAGAACAAGCAGAATTTTTCAATTTACTCAATATCTCTTGGTCTCCCAATTTTTGCAAATTTGAAGGCAAATTTTTCGAATTTCCCGAGGAGGTAAGTATCCCTACTGGCTCTCCTCTGGCTTCCTTCATCTCGGAAGTTTTCATGTCTAAATTTTCTAAATTTGAGCTCGATCTTTTTCCCTCTGGTCAGGTTTTTTTGAGTCATGATATTATATTATAGGCTCAGGTACGTCGACGATGTGTTGTGTACGTGGACCGGTTTCCGAGATCTCCTTGTGGAGTTTCTCAAGTATCTTATAGTGAAGGCAGTACTATACTACAATATTCATTTCTCACGTACTTTCTAAAGTGCCTCCTAAAGTGCTGCATTAGAAAGCTTCAGAGTACAATTTCATGTTAACACTTTCATTCTTCAAAACCCTTTCAAATCCTCTGACATTTTTGTCCTCCCAAAAATTTATTTTCAAGGTACGAGGTCCAAAAATGTAGCACAAATTCCGAGTCTTCAAAGCGCAATCGGCACAATAAAGTGCAAATTCGTGCCGTCACTTACAGAGTCTAAAATCTCTGGGAGACCCTTCCCCAAATTTTTTTTCAAGTTATAGAGCCCGGGGATGCGGCAAAAATTCTGAAAATACCAAGCACAATCGGCACAAATAAAATGAAAATTTGTGCCGAGACTCCCACATTCCACACCCAGTTGGGGGCCCAACATTTCCTCTCCCCTCCCCAACTTTATTTTCAAGTCATAGGGTCAAGAAATTTGGCAAAAGTTTTGAGACTTCCAAGCACAATTGGCCCAAATGAGGTAGAAATTCGTGCGGATATTTCCTAAGGACCACAAAAAGTGTTTCCTGAAAGGCAGTTGATTTGTAATATTCACAAATTTATGCACACATTCTTGTACCTAGAGGTAAAATTAATAATTAAAACGTAGAGCTAAAATTAGACGTTCGAAGGAGGAAAGTCAAATAAATACTAAATCAGGTACAAAATAAACGCTCGTAAACCGTTTCAAGAAATCTGTAATTATTTTTACTCTTTGAAGTTGAAAGCGTCAGTCTGTTTCGTTTTGCTCGCCTTACCCATTGAGATTCGTACAATGCAGAATTTTTGCATGCGGGTATAGGCTCACTTGGTGTAAACTTAGTTACAACCCGATTTAATGAAAATATTATTATACCTAATTAAACTATCAGGTTCTTTCTTGACGAGTGTGCGAACGAGAAACGAACAATCAATCCATTGATTATTCGTAATCTGCACGGACAAATCCTCCGGCAAATTTAGGCAATCGGCGATGTATTGCCGAAAATAGGAGAAAAAAACGAAAAATAAATTTTATTCTAGAATTTAGATAGGCTAATCGGATTTCGAAAAAAAAAGTGATCATGGGTAATTTCATTTTTGAGAGATCTTCTTCGCCATTTCAGAATTTTGATAAACAGACTAAAAAAAAGTGATCAGGGCAATCTCATTTTTGATGAGAGATTATTCCCTTCGCCATTTCACAATTTCGATCATCGTACTCAAAATATAAAAAAATGACAATAATAATCAGGGCAACCGCAAATTTTAAATCATGGGTTGTACTAGAAAACATGAGGATTCGCGGCTGGTAATCTAAATTTTCGAGTTTCGCTTCACTTCTCGCAATGAAGAGAATTGAACGAGAAAGAATAATAACCACGTATTTTAATTTTTTGATGGGTTACTCTGTAGCATGAACGCATCGCAACGATTTCATTTCTTTCTGATTGTTGAGATTGAAGTTTCAAACAAATTGTTACCGTAAGGCTATTTTTTTTCTCTCTCTTTCTCTCTCTCTCTCTCTCTCTCTCTCTCTCTGTTTGTGGAAGCCGGAATCGATGCCGCTCGAGTTCAATTAAGGGTGTGGAAACTTGGAATGACGCGAGTATCTCCGTTGGAAATTTATTTCTTTTTCACTTTACTCGCCAGCTTTTGAATCATGATCGTGTAGATGGGTACGCATGTGCAAAGATAGAATTACCTAATATACGTGTCGAACAGCTGCCGTCTATGCGTCTAGAAATACTTTGATTTGCTTCTCCATCGTATTTAGCGCGACATTGTTCATTATGGTGGTGGGATATGACGCAGCAAAACTCGATGACCAAAAATGATGCGACGCGACGTTGAGGTAGGTTAGTCAAAGCGTGAATTTTGGGGGCGCTTTCCTACCGCCCAAATATTTTACGTGAAAAACAGGTAATTTGTTCGGCTCAATATGTATGTGCGTGCGTGCGTGCGTGAATTAAATCACGTCTCGTATATTTTTTAATAAGGAGAAAATCGTGTGGATTGGACGCCTAATTCGCGGAATCGGATTCATCTAGCTTTTGAAAAAAAAAAAAAATTCTCATATGACTGTGTATGGCTGCAGCGTATTCAATATGAAATTTTGGGGTCATTTGGATTCATTGTTTTTAGGTAATCCTCGAAATAAAGAAATTAAGTCGAGAGTTCTCTTAATCGTATTGTACGAGTATAAGCCAAAGCCATAGCCAGAGAGGTCATGAGCCTTATTATGCATGCGCAGCATTTACTGGCTGGCTAAATTCCCCATAACACACCGTACATAGGATAAAAAATCATAACGTTCAAAATGCGCATTCAAAGTGATCGATAGATCTAAAACATAGCCCCGTATATTTTTTATTATTATACATAGTTATTTCAAGAGTGGGGAAGGAAGTGAAAATTCCAAGTGAAAAGTTGGTATTGCTTACGTCACGCCGCTGCTGCGTAAGCTTTTTTGTAGAATCGACCTTCTGCAATCATGAGAAAATCGTTGAAATACGTTAATTCGGATCGCTCGATCAGATTGAAAATTTAAATTGAAATCATTTTTGAAAATATTCGAGGAAATATACCAGGTAACCTCCTCCTCAAGACACACTCGCATCACAAAGACAGTGATTAGATACCAACCGGGAATCGGTTTTGAAATTTCTTATTCGAAAGTATTAACGCGACACAAAAATGAGAACTGTCCTGCTAAGCACGTGAAACATATTCCAGTTGAATATTTGATGGGTTCTATGTGTAAATAGGGTAGGTATACCTGCAATATAGATTTTAGCGTTTTTTTCATTTATAAACACAAATTAAGTGTGTAGGTAGATGTGACAGCGAAGATATGCAAAAAACGTTCGTTTTAACGTCAAAAATACCCACAATTTTATAGATTGAAAAAATTAGTGTTGTACTGATTGAGAATGATAATTTTTTTTTCTCAAAAAGTACAACACTTACTTAGGTAGGCCTACATTCAAGTGTACGGAATTTTTTTCAATTACGATACATTTTTTTTTTTTTTTTTTGTTTTCCTCTTCCTTTGATATTGTTTTAAACCAAGTAAATGTTTGTAGATGGATTATTATATATGTACAGCTATACAGTACATACAGCCAACAGTATCAGCACGGAAATTGTGACCTTTTATTGACGCACGTTAATTCGCACGTACAGTACAGTAGTTAAGTTTATACAGATTTGGCGCAAAATAATAATGTTTACATTTTAGGGTTTACCTATACATAATACATGAATAGACTTGTCGACGTTACTGGATAATAATGTATTTGGGGTATACCTATCCGTACGTAGCGTGAATACGAGAAGAACGCGTATACGCGGCGCGGCGGTACGACTCGCATAAATCGTATCGTGTATCGTCGTAGTGATGCATGAGGTGGTGGTATACGGTACAGTACAGTAAGTATTTAGGTACCGTACCTACTCAGTCTCTTTTATGGGTAGGTTCGCCGCGTCGCGTCGCGTCGCGCGGAATCGAACAACCGGAGAGAAGGAACATCAGTCAGATTAACCTGCTGGATATTGTACACTCGCACATATTATGTAGGCTACATACCACAGAGAAGGGCTTGAACGGGACTGGAGACGTATTGAACAACGATAGGATACCTACTTGTTAATATACTAGGTACCTACGATTTACGACTTTAAAAGGAATATACACGCATACAAGCACACACTCACGGTCAGTCGTTAAATTTGTATAATACCGTACAACTTTTTCGGAATTTTGCTCATCGCGTTTGCTACACCCGTGGTGGTGGTGGTGGTGGCGGCGCGGCGTAGTCGTACGAGTACTTGACGACAACTGCGGCGCGGCGCGACGTTTCGTCTCTATTCACTTGCCCGACGTAATCTTCTACGAAATCGAATGCAACGTTGTTTTGTCGCGCGTTAAGCCGATATTTTTTTCTTCGCAGCAGCCGTATCGCGCGTAAGCGTAAAATTACGCCATCAATTAGCCGCAGAGTACTTTCGGTAATTGAATACCAATTACCGACGTTTATACCGCGCGTACCTACAAATTAAATACCGTGAGCGAAGAAAGAAGAATTAAGGAAAAGGATCAAACGGAAGAGTAAAACTTGATTTGCCTGTTGATCGCATACCTACCGGTATTCATTCGCACGATGTCATTTTCTAAGGGCTATATCTTCATGTTAGGCCTTATTTTAATTTGCGACGGCTGTTTCGTTACTTTCGTCTTCGGTAAACGTAAGTAGAAATTGCACTCCGATTCAATTTATAGGTACACTTTATCATTCATTTCAACAATTCTTTATCGTCGATTCATAATTATGTATACCTGCAGCTTCTTGACGAGCAGCGTAATACACTCGTCAAACATACTCATAGTATAAGTAAGTAACTTGAATTATAAAAGATGATTTGAGTGACCGCTCCCATCGCACGTCCGAATTTCATTTAAAATTTAAATTCGTAACTTGAAGAGTAGCTCATAACCCCCCCCCCCCCAAAAAAAAAAAATATAAATAAATAAATAAATAAATAAATAAATAAATAAATAAATAAATAAATAAATAAATGAATGAATGAATAAAATTGAGCGTACATTCGAAGTTCCGAGGTGTGTGATGAATCTACTCGCTCGTCGATGTATTTTCTTATGCGCGCGAATTCGTAATACCGATTAACCGTTAATTTATTTTATTCAATCAGTGCAAAAAAATAATAAAAACAATCGTATGGGATTCGTTCAAAACATTAAAAATTTGCTATTCGTCCAATATGCCACCCTTGTGCAAGAAACGTCTTATTTTTTTGGACTATTTGTACAGTACCTATAATAATTATCTACCCAACTACATTTATTTATGAAAAAACCACGAAACAGATTTTTTTGTCAGAGTTTACAGTTAATCAACGTTGCTGTTGTTTGATACCTTACGACACAAGATCTACCGGACACAAGATCTACCGTATAACAAAGACAAAAAATGCCGAATAGGTACTCCGTCGTAAACGAATCTAAATGAATTTTGAATAACTGAAAACAGGCGTCTGTACTCAAAGTTTCATCACTTTCTAACAGCTGCGTCGCACATAGACAAAATATTTTCGTTTCATACGTTCGTACTTTTCAAACCTTTCGAATTTTCCAAAGGGAAGCAAAAATTTCTTCTGCTCCAGACAATTAGCTAGGTACCTACGCTTTATGGTCTTCCGCTCTCCCTATCTTTCTCCATTTTTTCGTCAACAATGAACTAAATTTGAGTCGCAGTCAGACAAATCCAACCTTAAGTCGGTTTGGTGAAAGCTCCGGGAGTGAAGTTAGGTTATTAAATATGTGTTGCCTGCGCTTCAAATCCTCATTGATAACTTCTGGTATTCTTCATTTCAAACATCATAACCAACATCCTCCGCCTGAGATGGGCTTTCATATATCAAGGTCCAGTTTTTTGAGTTTTCAGCGCGCCCACAATAATTCATTACAAATGTTTTCCTAAATGTTATAGGCCTATTCCACCTATTCTTAAAGTGAAGTGTGAAACGTGAATGAATAAATTTATGCTCTATATGTTTCCTACCATTGATTTTGAAGTTCAATCAAAAGTTTTCCCTTTATTTTTACCGTCTCTTTTATAAATTCTTGTTCGTATGATAAACTCCGTTAGAAATATTTCATAAGTAGTACGTCATATTTATTCATGGGGAATGAAAAAAGTTTGGCGGAAAATCCAATAATGTGTTAGGTACAACCTGTAAGAAAATATGAGAAAAGTAAAATAAGTGTACCGCCAACAGTCGATTGAATACCTAGTACACAATTTTGATAGAAGTCATTGAGAAAATTAAATAGGTACCCTACAAATAGGTATACAGTATAGGGGTACCTACCGTATACATGCACCCGCTCAGGTAATGTGCGATTCTGAGTATATCTACCGCGCGCCGCGCCGGTTCGTGAATTTATCGTAACACTACACGTAAGTATAATTATTATAGCCTACCTGTACTTACGTTTTAAATATCAGTAACTTACCTCAATTTCCTACTTCCACAAAATTGCGAAGATCCGCGGTCGTCCAAGTTACGGACCATCATATGTAAATGATTGAAATGGCCTATGACAAGAATTACTCGAATCCAATCTTTAATTTAATTCGTTTTGATTATCGAGTCCCACGACACCCACATTATTTTAGCCTAATTTTCTTCGTGTGCTACGAGTATCGCACCCTCAATAACAGATAGGTATCAGTTTGAAGTAAGTGTGGAGAGATATCTCTGCTATTTGTAAGTTTTTATCCCTAAAAAATGTTTTTACTTTTTTTTTCAATGCGAATACGGTACGTATTCATTCACCACAAGTAAATCACCAATTTCAATATTTTGCGGATTTTCCTCTCCTCTTTCATTATTCTCTTTCGCAAATGGATAAGTAAAGGAAACAATGCTCATTTTCTCGTCTCTTTTGTCGAGATTTAAATATGTACCGGTACTTCCATAGAAGATGTACAAGCACAACCAGCGCACGTATCTAGCTTCCCGATCTCGATGCAAACGAAAACCTTTTCTATACATATCCAGGTAGCAAAAATACTGCCGTCGCGTCATAATCCTTCCGTCACTTATAATTTACGAAAATCAGCTTTAAAATTCCCACGCGGACTAATATTGGTTCGGAATATAATCCGTCCTTGTCATCGTCCCTTAAAAACTATACAATATGTTTGTTCTCCATCACAGTGGGCGATAGGTGTAAGGTAGAAACGAGTAACTTAGTTATCTACTTCCGTACCATATATTCACAATATGGGTGCTCTATCCTCATATACTTGACTCACTCCTCTGTACATATAGTGATGAAAATAATTTATTTTTGAAAATTTTGATCGAAGAAACAGAGAACAAATTATAAATACCGTATAATTAATACCGTCGACTCGTAAATATATTGAGGAAAACGTTTGCTTGATATAATACGGTACAGATATGTATACAAAATAAACCAGGCTATCAGTCTATAAATAGGTACCTACCTAGGTACCTATGTATTTACGTACGTATTTATCAGCGATGTTTTACAGAACCGTTTTTTTACGAAACGTGTGAACGTTGTTATTTGCAGATATACTCAAACGAAAAAATATTATTGTAGACTACCTATTTGGGCTATAAGATCATGCAGAATGAAATAAAACAACTTTGAATGAATGCGTTTTCTTGAGAAAAATCGAAATAAAAAAGCGAATTCAGAAAAAAAGTATCGTCTTACGAAAATCGGTGTTGCGGAGCTTAAATCTTACCGTAACTAACTTACGTGCGTACCCACGTAGATTGTTACCTACTAGCCTATAAACTTACAGTGCGAACGAGGTAGGCTATATAGTGAGTCGCGGCACGTCATCGAGAGAGCAGGATGATAATATTTTATGGAAATGTTAGAGCGGATAAATGTAAAAGCCAGTACAGACAAGATGAAGATGACGGAAGAAAAGAAAGATCTTACGACTTACGAGTACCTACATACTTATCAACCATAACCAAAACATACTTAGATAGGCGAGAGCATCCAACAAAACAGCTGAGCTCGTTCAATAAAATTTCTGCACGGAGGTGGACAAACCAGTCCCAGAAAGTGCAATAACAGTATTGTCAGTAGGAATGCAAAATCCTGCAACAATAAAAAATGGAAGAATGTCTGTTTAGTGGAGGTAATGACGAGAATACTTACATGTTACTGATATTGCGTTACCCATCAGTTGTGTTACCAGGACCATTATTTTCACGAAGTGCTGCATGCAAGAAGTTCGGAAAAAGTAAATACAGTAAAACCTCGTTACTGTGCGCCCGTTTATTGTGCGATCCCGCATATAGTACGAATTTTGTCCAGTCCCTTGATTCTGCTTATCTAATTGTACATAAAAAGGTCCGTATATTGTGCGGCAACATCCCGCATGTAGTACGATCTCAGAACATCCAATTACTCACCCGAACTCTTTGCTATTTTTTTTCTTTTCATTACCATCCTGGACGCAATGCATTACATAAGTTCAGCTTGGGAATCAATTTTTGCAGAGACGATTGTGAATTGTTTTTAAAAGACTGGTGCGCCATGGGAAACTAATGCCGAAGGTTCACTTACAACGACCGCTGCTGATACTGACCTCTTGGATGATGATGAAGACTGAGCTCGAATTCAATCAAGTGTAGGTGACCTCATTGACGAGAATGTTCTAACGACCCAATTTCGCGATTTGCCAGAGATAATCGAGGATTTTTAGAATGAAGCTGAAAATCTGTGTGATCCAGAAGTCGATGCCGATGTTCCTATGGATGTAACGGAAGAAGTACCAACGCGAGCTGAAGCGTTAAACGCAATCGATATTTTTCAACGTTATGTCTGCTCTAAGAGTAATGATTCGCAGGTGCTAAGGAAAATTAACTAACTCTATGGAGAATTTTATAGATCCTTTGAATTCGTTTGGTCTCTAATTAACTATTGAGGAATTTTTTTCTTTTTACCTAATGTATACCGCAGTGATCCAATTATACCCTGATAAAACTGAACCAAGTTTCATTTTCCCCCCATTTTTTGGTCTCCCGTTTGTAATGCGATCCCGCATGCAGTGCGAATTTAGAATTTTCCCTCCAATCGCACAGTAACGAGGTTTTACTGTATTTATTGCCGTGCTAGTCTCTCTGTTAGGTGCTTCAGAAGAAGTGACAGCGAAATAGTGACTGCTCCAAGAGCGATGATTTTGGTGGTGCATAGGCAGTTACCAATAGACTAAGATGTGAATTAAATTGACTCATTATGATTGAAATTTTTTTCCTTCCATGGGTAATTTTTTTTTGAGAATTATACATTTTTAATTTGGTTTAGCGGGAAAAGAAGAGTCACACCTTTCTGAAAGAGCCTCATGCCAGGCCCTGGCCCATCCAAATAACAAGAAAAAATTTTTTGCACTAATAAACTTATGTTTTCCCTTTGGTGTCAGATACTGTATCTGCGCCAACAACGTACTTTTTTTCTTTTCTTTTCTTTTCTTTTCTTTTCTTTTCTTTTCTTTTCTTTTCTTTTCTTTTCTCTTCTCTTCCCTTCTCTTCTGTTCTTACCTTTATTATAATGCGTATGAACATCGCCAGCACCAGTCGAAGCACTGCCTCAAAGTGCACCTCAAAACTTTAAAACATCCACAATATAGACTAAACCAAATTGTTGACGCCAAGACGTGACAAGAATGAACAAAACCGGTCGGTAGTCGAGTGGGTACAAGGAAACAGCAAAAAGAATCATCTCACTCTGTCGACTTCCACGATGACATAATCTCCAAATTCTCTGTTAATGAGAGAGCGCAATAATAACAAGCAGCCTGTAGCATGCTGGAAGAGGTTCGTGCAACTAAGAAAGAATTTTTCTTCCTGATAGTTGATTTGAATGATATGTGACGTACGTACGCAAAATTAAATCATGTGCGTTATCGTTGTCAATCCACCAATCAATTCGTGAACATAAAATAGGTTCATAAAGATATTATGTAAGAAATGTCGATTACACGACCGTGACGACACCCAAAAATTCCCACCGAAAAATATACAACTACTTCTTCAAATGAAAAAAAAAAAAAAAAATATATGAATCATGAATTTATCAATAAAAGTTTGATAATGCTCGGTACAAGCTTCTACTCTGCTAAACCCTCACTAAGAAATTTTTAACAATCACGTAAAATCTTGAAAGGTGACGTAATTAGACCGCAGCAACTATACCGTTTTACAAATTGGCTACTGAAAATCTACAAACATTATTCGATACCACCGGCGTCACTCAAAAGAGCACGAACCTAGTAAACAAAGATTCGGTATCTCACACCTCAAGATTGAACATAAATAATCTGATAGACAGTGACCGCGTACACCTGAGCGCTCAACAATCTAAATAATAGTGACCGCGTACACGTGAGCGTATGAACAAAACCGTGAGCGTCTTAAAAGTGTGAGCACTGAATGATGAAAAAAAAAAAAACAAGCAGCCAGTACCAGGCTGGAAGAGGGTCGGCCGATCTTTTTATTTCTTGAATTTTGATTACGTCACAATATCAAATTGCAAAATATTGCAGAATATGCCGCTTGCTGAAATGCTGAAATTCCTTCTGATCACGCTTTCAGTGACTTCCATACTTGAACTGAGCTACAACAACGTTCAAGCGTGGGGATCAAGTATATATGTAGCAAAGATAAGTTTCTGCTGATCAATTAAATTTGTTCATATTTAGAGCTTCAAATGCACGCTCCCCCCTAGGGGTGAGGGATAGAGCTCTGGGGCTCTAACCTATGAATGTTGTTTAGGCATCTGCATAGAGGATATATATTGCGTTTGATCAAAATTGGTTCATATTTAGAGCTCCAAATGCACGCTCTCTACTTCAGGAGGAGGGGGGGGGCTCTAACCTATGAATGTTGTTTAGGCATTTGCATAGAGGATATATATTGAGTTTGGTCAAAATTGGTTCATACTTAAGGCTCCAAATTCACGCTCCTCTACTTGGGGAAGGGAGGGGATCTCTAACCTATGAATGTTCTTTGGGCATACTTATGGAGGATAGATGTCAAAATTGGTTCATTGTAGCTCGATACCGACTATATGCTTCAATCAGGATACACAACAATCATTTTATTTATTCTGCTATACCGCTTCAACACGACTTTCATTCACATTGTTTGGACCAATTTCAAGAATTCATCTCTCATCACTTTTCTTCTATTCTGTAAAAACAAACTACCGAGGGAGATACAGAAACTTTATGAACAGTTATTCATCCGCAGAAAATAATTATACAGTTTGAACATTCGATCAAATTTATTAATAGGCAAACGTTACTCATGATGACACACACTTTTTACATTGTGGCGTTCCCACCTCATTCCTAAATAATTGTTTCATTTGCATTCACGTGAAAACACGCATCCAGGTAAAGACACGCCGACGCCAATGACACTAATCTTCAAATACGCAATCCTAATATAAAATAATAGCTCAAAATTGAACCGCACTTGCTTGAACCTCAAAATGCAATGATAACAGTGAAAGAGCAAAAGACACAAGGCTATTCAGCATAGCTCACACGGAAATACCCACAAACAGAAAATTAGAGCATTCAATCAAATTTATTAATACTCGCCTACTAGCCGCAAGGCACGCCTCTCATACCAAAACAAAAGTAAATAAATTTGTTACCTATTCCAGAAAATTCTACCAACATCTACCTCAAAATTTTCATCGAAGGAACGAGCCATGATTCACTTATTTTGACAAAAACTCTCAGCACAAGACACGTAACTAACTTCCCACGTTTGTCTTTCTCGTTATGAGATAAGGATAAGTACCCATACAAGCCGCAATGTCATGATAATTGTCTTCCAGATTAATATGACGTGTCCTATTGTTGAAGAAGGAAGAAAATAGGAGAATTGCAAACTCAGATAATAGAAACTAGAATGAAAACATCAACTGCGATATACACTAAATACTTAGTACAATCATTGTAGCTCGATACCGATCATGTTTAGATCACGGTACTCAACGATCATTTGCGGTATTTATTTCTGCTATACCGCTTCAATACTCTACTTTCATTCAAATTGTTCGAACCGATTTCAAGAATTCATCTCTTATCACTTTTCTTCTATTCTGTAATAAAGCGAACTACCTAGGTACCTAAACTTTATGAGCGATTACCTATTCATCGATAGAAAATAAATTTACGATCTGAACCTTCAATCAAATATATTACTACGCGAACGTTACTCATGATAACAGACACTTTTCACGTTGTCGCGTTTCCACCTCATTCCTCAATAATTGTTTCATTTTATTCGCGTAATATACCACTACAACGATAACGCAAATTTTCAAAGCCGCCATCAAATCATCGAATGATGAATCAAACAGGATTGATTTCCAATACGTAGGAGTTCCTTTTATACTCCATCGAACAAAAAACTCAATCGAATAGAACTAGAACGCACAACGCTATAATGATAACTGATAATAACAAAAACGTTGTGACCTGTGACACGAACTTCAAAATACCCACAACTACCCACAACATAACGCGCTATGGCTATGGATGCTATGCCGTCACGTGAGCGACTGAACTCGTGAGCGACTGAACTGAGACGAAGAAAAAAAGGATTACAATATGGTCGGCCTCAAGAACCGGGCCGACCCTAAAAAAGCGATTGCAAGAGGTTCGTGGCTCGACTCGAGCACGAACCTAACAACAATCGCTACTTCTCGGGCTTCCGCGGACGCTATGCAACATGTTTCCCCAAGGTTCTAGACGGCGGTCGAACTGTGCAACTTATCCGTCTCGTCTTTTCTCGCGATTCTCCACCATTCATACATTATCTTGTTTGTATTTTATCGCGCTCTTCTTAAAGCGCTCTCGTATGCGTCACACTGCCCCCTCATTAGTTCTGAACGTTCCGTTCAGAATCATCACGCAGCCAGACAGCCGACTAATTCCGATGGATAACTTTTAATTTCTTTTTATAACTGTATCTGGTATACCACGTCGTTGATCTTCTTCACTACAGCTGTCCATAAACCTTCCCATTTGCTTTGAAGTTTTGAGCTTCTTCCTTTCTTCCTCTGTGGGTTGTATAACCAGACTTTATCACCAGGTTAAAAATGTTCTTCCAAAACGCCAATGTCGGATCGAGTTTTCATCCTATCACTGGCGATTTTCAAGTGATTCGCGGACTAGCTCTTGGCCCCTTTTTAAGTTTTTCCCCGAGTTGCATCAAATACTCTTGAACATCCTGTGGTTTATGAGGAAGTGTTCTAAACTGCGGATTACATGGTGACCGTAGCTCGCGTCCGAACATAATAATCTTCGCTGAAATTTCCTTTGTAGACTCATGCACAAGTGACCAATATGCCAGGAAAAGAAGACGTATGTGCACGTACACAGAAACTCTTCCACATTACAGTAGGTATCTATTAAGAAACGACACTTACAGACATAAGCAAATATTTTTATTAATACGAGGGCAACCGGTTTCGAACCTTACATTGTCTGAGTCATCATCAAGTGCGTACTGATTTCACAAGGAAAGTAGGTAAGTACATTCAAGAACTAATGAGAAGAATTTTCAATAAAACAATCGAGGAAGGAGTCATAAGTACTTAATCACATCATTGAGAAATCGTGATCCACCTTTGTTAGCATGCTTAATGATTGAGAAAAACTGAACTAGCCTAGTACGTTTAATTTCTACGATCGACTCGTAAACTTATCCAACATAGAATTCAGTGAGGAAGAAGAAACTCTTCTTAGCCGAGGATTAAAATACGCTGTCCCTCCTCCTCCTCCTCCTTCTCTTCAAATGAGAGAGTAGTAACCAAATTAAAATACGGGCATTAAATTGGCAAACCACAATGAAGTTATTTCAATTTCAAGACTTCAATGATACTCCATTCCTGTTGGTGTTTCTTCATCATCGTTACGTTTTTTCCACATTCAAAACATCGTGATAAGAAATTTACGCGTTCTGTCATCCTTCCTCAAGCTGCTACTTTTATACCACTTTTAGCCTTTTCTTAATGTGAACAGAGTATAACACTAATTTCCAAGGAAAATATACTATCAAAAACGCAACGAATCTCATCAATTAGTCAACTTACTAAAATCGAACATCCTCTGCAATCCTCATATCCTTTCACGTGGTTAGTTTCTTTATCAATGTTCCAAAGCACCAACACTCCAACGCATGCTCATGATTACGATAGAATCAAACATCGAAAAAGAAGTCGCTTCTGAATTATTTATGAAATTGGTGAATTGCTGTCTTCGGAAGAATTTGTGCACATTCCAAGTTGTGATGACTTCTTTAAACCTTCCTCTATCCACGCGTCTTTTTGTGATTTTTCTATTTGTTCCTCTCTGCACTTATATTTGAGCATAAGAGCAATTTATTGAAATGGCAGCTATTTAATAACATAAATACGTAGCTAAATTAACAAAAGCAATTAAACGTGAGTCAATGTCGGTTACATGATCGTTGTGTAATACAGAGCAAATTTTCATACATATTAGCTGTGTACAGAGTTCGCTCCCCCCTTCTGTAGACGTTGCGATACATAAAATTCCATTTATAGCTGTACTACTGTATCCAAAAATTCCTTCTTTTGCATAATCAGATTACAAAAAGGTATTCTATTTGTTTAAGCATGACTTCAACTGAACTTGAGATGGAATTACAAAAATGGAGATTTGCATAGATTCTTGCAAGAGAGAGCAGAATCCAAATAAAAAGAACGCAGTGTCGTAAAAAAAACCCGTTATTCACATTTGTGACTTCACTCTCGAGATGCGATAGAAGAGGACATCAGAAACTTTTGTCTAAAAACTCAAAATAAAAGCTCAAAATTTTTTTAAAAAATGAACCTAATATAAATCTAACTGAAAATTCAAATTCTACGATCTCAATTACCCCTCAGATAATGTTCATAAACTTTTGCTCCATGTCACACTCACACGTCAATTAAGTTTTCGTCCACAAACTCCAAATAAAAGCTTCAAACTTATAGCAAAAATGATCCAGAAGTTTGAGAAAAAATTATTCAATCACGAATCTGATTGAAAATTCGAATTCTACAATCTAATTACTTCTTGGATGATTTTAATAAACTATTGCCCTCGGTCAGTTGAACTTTTGTCCACAAACTCCAAATAAAAGCTCAAAACTTTGAGAAAAAATGAACCAATCATAAATCTGATTAAAAATTCGAATTCTACGACCTTGATTACCCCTTAAACGGTCATCATTAGGCATTCAGTCGAAAATTCGAATTTTGGCCATTTAGCTTGGCGTTTCATCTTATTGCAGCGCAACTGTGAGTTTTTCTCATTTACTTACCCGCATATTTAGCTGTAGAATGTAAAAACTGCTGAGTTTTGAAATACCGCCACCATTTGAGCTCGAATTTATTTCAGTTCAGGGGCGTAACTAGTCTTCATTTTTTAGAGACCGCGAACAATATGCTCAAAAATTATGAAAAAAGTCAGTTTTTTGCAGCTGTTTCTTAATGATAGGTATGAATTTAATAATGAAGACCTGTCTGCTGGATTGCTCCATTTTTTTGACGGCCACCCAGGGCTTTCTCTACGCTCCTATTTCAGGATGAGAATACCTGAATTTATCTATTTTGAATTTCAACCGTAACATGAGGATACCACTCCATCGACTGAATAATTATCGCAACGGAAACTGTTTTCAATTAAGAATAAGGTTATAAAGCAAATAAAAACGGAAATTTTCAAAAATAATATTTCAAAGAGATTCGAGATGCTCGAATCCGAGGATCACACATAATTTCCCTTCATTTTTTTAATTTAAATACATGCATACCTACCAAATTTCTTCTGATTGCAGGAGGTTGCTCTTCTTTCGGTCATTCCTGTTATGGTGGTCACGGCAAAAGGTCATCAGGAGGAGTAAATGGTTTTCACACAAACAGCGCAGCAACATTTGGAACCGCAGAAAAACACATAATGGATGAGTACTTGGAGGGACGTCTCTCAAAATTAGTTGCACCACAATTTTCCAATTTGCATACATTAATAAACGGTCCTCCTGCCCAGAATTTAAGATCGTTTTCAAAAATATTGGTAAACAGAATTCTCAATAAGTTGACTTAATTATCATCAAGTACAATGATTTTCTATCTCATTATTTATACTCTTCAAATAGATGAAAGTTAGGTATCCTACAATGGAAGCTAAAATATACTTACAAGTATTTCTTTTGGGCAGTCATTCTAGTTGTACCCGGATACACTGTTGCTGTAGGCCTACATATGGTACAAATATATCCAAATTCAACCAAAAACTTTTACGTGTAAAAAAAAGAAGCCAAGTTGAAAAGAAAAAAAAAAAAAAAAAAAAGAGAGAAAAGATTACGGTTTTAAAACTCCTGATTTCAATGCGTTCAAGATTTTTTTTTCTTTTCTAATTTTTGAACAATGAATTAGGCAAGAAGTTTTTCCTAGGTAGATGAAAGAATGATTAATCTTCGCTCACAAAATTGATATCGGAGTGTTTTTGGTAATTTTGCTTGATTTTCTTCATATTTTATCTCCTTTATGAGTCTTTTAGTAGGGTCCCAATTGCACAGAAAAACCCGTCCGCTCGATCTGGCTGTTAAAAGCAATTTCATGATTGATTATTGTTCTTTACACTCAAACAAACAGATTTAGCCTGTATGCCCATTTTTCCCCCGCCCTGTTTTCTGAGGTTCCACCCCCCAAATCTAAAAAGCTCGTTTATCTCGAGAAATATTGATTTGTTGAAAAAAGTTTTCAAACAAAAGTTGTTCCAATATGTCCTTTCTACAACTTTACCTCTTATAAAAATTTCATTTGGAGCGACCCTTGCGCTCCAAATTTGAAAAAACATGATGAAAAAAAACGAAATATCATGTATTTTATGTTTTTGATAAGAAATTTCAAACATTCACTAGTATATACAATTACAAAAAATGTTTAGAATTCAATTTTGTTCCAAATGAGTATCAAGACTACTTCACCCCACCCCTCCCTCATTTCGGAAGCCCCCCCTCCTTGCCTTACTAATTGTCAATTTAAAAAAGAAAGGTTTTCCCTTGAAAACTGCTGTATTTTAATTTTAGAGAACAGTTTACAAATGTATAAAATTACTAGCAAAGGCGACGCCTTTACGAAATGACACCGTACACTAATTTTGTCAAGATATCTCCAAACCTCTCGCAGGATTTATCCTTTTCTATTTTCTTTCTTTTATTTTATCAACTAACTCATATAATCCAGGGTTTAATAGGGAACCTGTTTTATGAGGGGAGGGACTTTGAAAATTTTGGTATCTCGCCATTTGCCTAGAATGACGGTTGAGGTTTTTCCAAGTCTTCCTCCTGTCATATATACTTCAAAAGTTGAAATTTCGCCATGTTTCTCCTTTATATCCATTCTTCACACTCTTATGTAATATTAGAAACTTCTTTATGGATATTGGTTCATATCAATCACCCTCAACATTATGAAACTGATCGCGCAATGAATAACTTCCCCCTTTCTCTACCATTACCAGCTCCACCTCCTAATTACTTACAACCATGAAAACTTAATCCCAGCTTCTTGGAACATCTCTCACGCAGAAAGAACAAACCTGAAAAAACTTGGAATCATTGAAAATGAACTCATTTCTGGTCCTTCTAATACAGGAATACTCATCATGAAGAGGTTATCTTTGCTCGACTTAGAATTGGTCACTGTCGACACACTTATTCTCATACCCTCCTGCAGGTCTTCATGACTATACAGGGTGCGCCAAAAAGATGTCAACAGTCAACCGGGGAACTCCACGAAATTGTCGCAGAGTCCTCCGGGAGTTTTTCGTTCAACTGTTAACATCTTTTTGGCGCACCCTGTATACCATCATGTATACCAGTACATCTCAATCATATTAATGCAGATAATCTGACAGTCTATCTTTTCATGTGCAGCCTTCTAAAATTAACATAATATACTTCCAGGCATACGTGTATTCTCTACCCTATGTAATCACTCCAAAACAGTTTTCCACGCTGTCTCTTTCAACTACCCGCGTTACTAAACTACAACTCGTGCTTAATTATGCAGGCTTTTCTTCTGCCTAAAAATTTGAGTTCCACATCCTAACTCGACTCCTCTCCTTCCTATCTTCCCTATCCTCACGTTCTTGTTGTAATTATTTTAGACTCCTCTCAAGGCTTCTATCAATAATTGATTGACTTCATCTTCAAAAATCTTTCCAGAGCTCCTTCCATTATTAAATACGTATGAAATTTTAAGACGCTAGATATATTACGCAGAAAACAGCCGCATTTCTTTTTTGGAGGGAAAAATTATTTGTGACGTCACTTATGTTATACCGACAATTTCTTATTTTATTTTTGCATAGCAATTTGAAATTTTGAAAGTTTTTCAATTTAGTAGACCTTCGTCAATCTGTGCAGTTCTGACAAGATTTAGTTTTGCGTAGCATTTTTGAGATTTTTGAACAGTCTTTGGCAAAAGTAATCAAGACAGTCTACAGAGATTTTTCTTGTATATTCTTTTTAATCAGTCTATCTCTCGTTTACTTCTTACAATGGGAGTAATGGATTCAAACAGTTGACACTAAAAAAACACTCACGCAGTCGCGTGAGTAATACACGACTTTTCCTTTGACCAATCAAATTTCATTAAGAGTATCACTCCTCCTAATAACTTATAAATTTTATTTATTCTCTCGTCATCATCTGTATCTAAAGAAAAAAAGTCGGCAAATGTTTCAAACCTAACCTAACCTAACCTAAAGAAGCCCTCACTGTGTAAATAATTCTTGTAAACTAATTTAATGAACCCTTTGTCAAGAATGAACCTGTCGAATAAAAGGTTCTTCATCACAATAGACGTTCTGATAACAAAAGAATAGAATTTCCTTCTCGTAATGTGAGCAACTACTTGTGATAGTGAAAAATTTCTCAAAAAAAATTTCAAATTTCTCAAGAACTACTCATCCTATTCTCAAAAGAAATTGCAGGTGCACATTTCTAACCTAACCTAACCTAAAGAAGCCCTCACTGCACTGTGTAAATTAATTCAATGAACCCTTTATCAAATGAACCTGTCAAATAAAAAAGGTTCTTCATCACAACACAATAGACGCACTGATAACAAAAGGATAGGAATTCACTTCAGGTAATGTGAGCGACTACTTGTAATAGTGAGAAAAATGCAAATTTCTCAAGAAATACTCATCGGATTTTCTGAGAAAATTGAAAGCTTCTCGAGAACTACTCGTCCGATTTTCGAAAAAATTGCGGGTGCACATCTTCAAATATATTACTACAATATGGCCAAGTTACCGGAAAATCCCCCGGATAGTTTCGGAGGAGTTCCACGGACAAAAAAATCTTATACATACATACATATATATATATATATATCTATATATATATATATATATATATAAGGAAACCTGAAATTTTTTTTTATGCTAGTTGTGATCTATGACCTCTAAAACGTCGAGAAAATTCATTGCCCCCTCCCCCCATTCACCTTGCTACGGGTGTAATACCTCACTTTTCCAATTGGAAAAGTCGGTAAAAGGGATCATTGTATTGAGTATTCTAATGACTACTAGTTTCTATTTTTCTTGTGAGGATTGAATGGTTTTTTTCTTCGAATCTTCCAGGCTATTCACTATACGCATGATAATAAAATACAGCTAATGTTTGGTTTTAGCTATTTTCTGTCTAAATTGTATCAGGTAAATTTGGTATGGGCCTACAGTTACAATTGACGAAAAAAAATTTCAAACTAGACTGAGCATAGACAATTTGTGCGCGAGCCCTTCTGTTTATATAATCAATCATCGTAATTTTACAAAATACGACATTTGTAAACTTCTCTGTAATTAAAATGTGTTGTAACATCAAAAACGGTCTCAATGCACTTCAATTCATTATGTCTACTTCAACTTTTTACCTGAAATTTTGGAGTTCCCTGCATAGATGAATTTTGAGAAGAGAATTTTACGGGAAATGAGGTGAAAATAATCGTAAGGTAAAAATAATCATGATATTTTTGGAAATACTTTATGATTAATCAGATGTTTGTGACATAGGGAAGGGAGGTGGAGCCTTAATAATGAGGGAGGGGTAGGGTGAAGTAGTCTTGATACTCATTTGGAACAAAATTGAATTCTAAACATTTTTTGTAATTGTATGTACTAGTGAATGTTTGAAATTTCTTATCAAAAACGTAAAATACATGATATTTTGTTTTTTTCATCATGTTTTTTCAAATTTGGAGCGCGAGGGGTGCTCCAAATGAAATTTTTATAAGAGGTAAAGTTGTAGAAGAGACATATTAGAACAACTTTTGTTTGAAAACTTTTTTTAAAAAATCAATATTTTTCGAGATAAACGAGCTTTTTAGATTTGGGGGGTGGAACCTCGGAAAACGGGGAGGGGGTAAAATGGGCATACAGGCTAAATCTGTTCGTTTGAGTGTATAGAACAATAATCAATCATAAAATTGCTTTTAACAGCGAAATCGAGCGGATTTACTATTAGGACCCTACTATTTGGGAACAATAGGTATCTATATTTTGTTAAGTATCATATCAAGATATCGATACCGTTGAACAGAAACTTTGTAAACCACAAAAAATTGACATTTTTTTTTCTGTGATTTTCGGATTACGGAGCATGAGAAAAATGTAAAATAGCAGTCACCCCAATTTTTTTTTTTTTTTTTGTGGCTTACCAGGTTTTTGTTTTACGGTATCGATATGTAGGTAAGTATTGAGGCGTTTTCTAAAATGAACAAAAGTTGACAAGGAGCGACGCACTTGGGAAACAATTTGTGTCTCTTCTGGAGCAGTTGAGAAAAACTACTCATGTTTTTTCGGTTTGAAGCACGGTTCGATACATACTCCGTCTCCATCGAATCCCATCTGAATACCTTGTTTTCCCCCCAAGACTCTTGTTAGAAATTAATCAACAGGACTTCAAGGGAAGAACAAAATATTCAGATATAAGATTCAAAGAAATTAAATCGGCAGGGCCGGCATCATCTTCTGATCTTCCCATGTAGGGCAGAGCTGTCTTCCAAATAACCCTCCATCCTGAGGCCCTCGTTGTATGGTGCGGTTGTCTCTGTGGTGCATTTTGTGCACGGAACCACACCGGGTGCCGGCCACGCAAATCGGCTACAAACAGGTACTTCAGACATAGTTATTCCCAAGAGCTTCAAAGGGAATAAAAAAACACTCACGCGGTCGCGTGAAAAGTACTAATCAAAACTCATTAAGAGAATCGCTGCCACTGACAACTTCTAAATTTTATTTATTCTGTCGTCACCTTCCTTTTCTAGAGGAGAGAGTCGGCAAATGTTCGGAAATTCTGATAGTCACCAAACAAATTGTTCACCAGATTAATCATTAAAGCATAGATGATTTACTATCAATTATTAAGCTCATCCGATTCTTGAACAAATTGTAGGCACACAACTTCAATTATGAGAGTATAACTTGCTTGAATCTGAAAATGATGCATCCCAGTAATTTATTAGGGACATCCGCAGACAGAAAAAAACTTATAAGTCAGAAAATAGGCCTAATAAGGAAATCTCGAATCATTGCAAAATTGAAAATGACTCAGGACCTCCGAAATATCGAGAAAATTCACTACGCCTTCCGCTTGACAACCTTGCCATGGATATAACACTTCATCTTTCGAGCTAAAAAAAATCAATAGAAATGAGTAAGAGAGAGCTTCACAATTACTCTTTCCTATAATGCTTTTTGTAGCCTAGTATCGGTCACGTATACTGTATTTTGAGCTGAGTGGTTTGATTCATGATTACTTTTAATTATTGGCATCACTTTAAATCAATATTGAAGCCAAACAAGAATCGAATCATCCATCAGTCCACTCCTGACCATTCATTTCCTCAAGCTCCGACCTCTCCAAACGCTTTACAAGCAAAAAGAGGAAACAACATCATCCGAGTTTAGTTCACTCATGGATCTAACTTAAATCTCGCTGAAAGACTCTAGTCAAACATAAAGGTCGGTAAAAATAATACTTAGGTACTTACTCCATCTAAACCCTAAATCTCGCTCAAAAACACTAGATAATCAAAATCATTTCTCTTTACATTATTCTTAGCCTAATATAGGTCCAGTATATTTCCTATATTAGGCTGAGTGGTTCGACAAAACATAATTACATTCTGTGTACCAGTACTAAGAAGTATACGTAATTATAAATGTAGCCTAAGTTATACAATCAGCAGCCTAGTTCATGAAATTGATAGAAACCCTATCAAAAAATTTTCATAAATATCAGCAGCTGGAAAGCTACTGATTTTGGCACACTTTTCAGTACCTCAAGCAGCTGAAGAGCTACTGTTCAGCTACTGAAACGCACATCATTTAATTTCCCCCCCCCCCCCTTAATTAATGATAGATGCGTTTCAGTAGTTGATCAGCAGTTCTTCGGCAACTTATCAGCTGCTGAAAAACTGTGCCAAATTCAGTACTACTTTTCAGTAGCTGATTTAGTCAATTTTCTTGATAGGGAATAAAAAAGCAGCTCAATTCTCGTAGTCGTAAAAAAAAAAGAAAAAGGGATTGTAGGTACATTCATATAGTATGCAAAATTGTTTTCTACCAAACTCCGCGCAAATTATTCGCGCGTCGTCCCACGCCCAGGGCCGCTTAATGCAATAGACTGAGTTTTTGTGACGTCACTCATCCTCAACTTCCTATCATCAACGCGCAAACACACTTGAAAAACCCTTGAATGTAATCGATTGTGGTATCTTGGTTCTATCACAATATCGATTCTCATAAGAAATAGACCAGAACGTTTCGATCATACATTCAAATAAGTAGAAAAATTAGGAAAAAATGAGCAATATTATGGGTTTATATTCAGAAGTAGGAAGTTCCAAAGTATTTGAAAATATATCTGCGGCTCTTTATTTATTTCTGATTTTCAAATCTGCCTGCAAGGTCGAAACGTTCCTGTACATTTCTTAAGGAGTATTTTTTTGTTTACAAACCAAGTTGGTAATTTAGGGTAAATTGAGATTGACAATTTTAACAGGCTCTAGGGTACGTTGGGATGAACCGATGTAGAGCTTGTGAGTTGTGACGTCGCAAAAACTCAGTCTATTCAACGATAAACATTGTTCATCCAAGTATAGTGTACCCGCCTAATAACGATATACCGGTAGTGTACAATACGATTCGCGCCTTTTATTTATATTACCGGTAATAAGCCTCAAAAATTTTGCGTACGCAAATTGCTGCAGGGTGCTTTTGGTAGGGGCTCTACTTTTGATACTACAATGAAATACAAATGTTGCTATAAATAAGTATGACTGTACCCAAAAAATTCGGTACAAATTTTTCAAACATTCAATTTTCTGTTTCAGGTAAAACCGTCTGATGAACGTCGTCGTATAATCAACAATACGCCGTTTTTGAATGATAAATAGATAGGTACATTCCAATGGCTCAATATAATAAGTTGTATTGCTGCAAGAGACCAGCAATTCCGGCAGTTATTCGAATAAACCTCTTAAATTTGATAAGTAGAAATTGAATTTTTCTCATTGTACCGCAGATTCAACTTAAAATGCCATAGAATGTGCAGTATAAATATAAATAAAAAAAATAACAATAAATACCTAATAATTCTTTGGGCTGAATAATTGTTCTATAGTACCTATTTTTTTCTCTTCTATCACCCGTTCGGTCGTTTGTTCAATGAAAATTATTGTTGTTCGTCGTTTGTTCCTCGCGCTTGTTCGCGAACGAACTTTCTCTCATGTCTATTGGGCTTGGACCCCTTTTGACAGAAAGGTCCTCAATCCTCATTGAAATAAAACTCAGAAGTAAACGTTTCTTCAAGTTGCCTTTTGAGCATTTTGTAGTGGTGCGTACACGTCGAGGAGCGGTGAAACACAATTTTGCGTAGAGAAACGGACACCTTTTGTAAAGGCACAAATACCGCACGAATATGCACCCCTGGGACAGCGTAAGTGGTGGGGCGTTACAACAGAACAACTTTCAATAGTAGTGGTAAGTGTCTAGGCGACTACCACTACAAACGAACCCATTCATTGTAGGGGCGAAATGTTCAACAGGATCTCCTGAAATATATGACTCAAAGTTAAAAATTTTCAGTCTCTTTCCCTGTCAAATAATACTAAAAAGTAAAAAGTGGATTTTGTGTAGGTCTTTTATTCGACATAGCTACATAGCTCAATATACAAAATCGCAGGTGAAACATTTTTCATATTTTAATTTTTCCTCAAGTTTTTCTTAGATCCTCATCCTGGCATATTGTGATAGATTGATATATGAAATCTCAGGGCCAACTTCTCTGATTGTTTGCAAATTCCCTTTCTATCATATAATACAGTTCAAAAGTTGAATTTCTTCAAGCCGTTGTATTATTAATAGCTCAAAAGTTGAAATTGTTCTCATTCGAGAAATGCATTGTCACACATAATACAAAATTTTGAATTGAATTTTTTCCGAATTCCCCTTGTACCTCATGTAGCATTGGAAATTGAAATTTCTCAAGTTTCCTTTCTGTCACGGTAACTTAAAGTTCAGAAATTAGCGAGTAACACACAAACAACAAAATCCTTCAAAACAAAATCTATCTTACAGTATACGCAGTAAGTTGTCAGACGATGGTTTAACGTCTAAAAAGTTCTTGCTTGTAAAACTAAAACTAGAAATAATTTCTCACAGAAAGGCAAAGAAAAAAAGTTCTGAAGGAAAAAAAAGAAGGTTTTTATCAAAGAATCACAACGATCACTCTCAGTTTGAGAGATATTTGAGAATAAAGATTAATTCCACAGCTGGTATTCTTAGCAAGTATCAATTGATAGTGTCGAATATGCTAACATTTGAATAATATGAGTAAGGTTTTTGGTATATGGGTCCGCAAATAAGGATTTCATAGAGTGATTCAAATTCAAAATATCAAATTTCCTTAATACATAGTAGAGAGTCGTCACATACATTTCAAATCTATATGAGAAAAATTGACACAATTTTCGTTAGTTTTGATAAAAACGACTACGTATGTCTTCATCTGAAATAGATATAAAACTTACAAGACAATACAAGTTCTCCACGTGAAATTATTTCCATATGATAATATTTTATCCACGATACAGAAAATATAGATAATTTGTTCCCGTGACATCATTTTCTCAATGGTGATAGGTGATGCTTCAGAATTCAAACGAATACAGTCGACAGCGAGCTTCCTCATGAGGCTGGAAGTTTGGGCAATCCAAATTCATCAACTTCGACACCATCCTATAATGAAATAAATACATACATAAATACACTCGGAATTTGTGAAAATTCATTTGGGAAATTTGAAGACTACATGATAAATAGGCGATTTCAACATTGACGAATAATTTATTCATTTCAATACTAAACTCGCGTGCGTAACGTATGGACTTGCATAAACCTTTTGAACTACATTCGTATTATTAACTAATTGAATCATCGAAACAGAACAAACTTTGTTGATAACGCTATCGGCACCAGGTTCCTTGTTCGGAGCTGAAGGTGCTTTGATCTCATCCAAGTACGACGAATCATCATCTAATGCTATCTCATCACCAAGCGCGTCCAGTTCGGCTGCTAATTCATCTTCGTCGATGTCAGGCATTCCATATGATCGACCTAAGGCGTCTTGAACTTCGTCCGCTTGTTCAAGCATATCTGCCATTTCGTCTTGGACATCCTAATTTAAAATCGAGAAACAATAGAAATCATTGTATCATGTGGTAAATTGATGATACAACAACACTTTGAAAATATACTAACTTCTATATCGTCTATTTTAATGTTTTTAAATTCTTTCTGCATTTGTTTCACACCTGTCTTCATCGCTGCAACGGTGGATTGGGTGTCTTTCAACGACTGAACCGCAAAATTTGCTTGCTCCATATTGAAAGCCTGATTGCGAAGACTTAAAGCCTGATTTTCATACCTGGTGTAAAAAAAGTTTATCGTGCAGTCGCACATTTACCTTGAATTCACACGTCAAAAATATTTTTTAAGCTTATGTAACGAAAGTAAACAAATTGAAGACAACGAAAATCGAATTTATCACAAGCGTCGATACAGGGTGCGAAAGTATCAGTCTAGTCTGCGAAGTTCTTTTCTTATAGCCACTGCTGGGCTAAACTGATGAAAACAGAGTGTGAAGCGTTGAGAAAAATATCTTACAGTACGGGTAGCGAATAAGTATCGCAACTTGTTCGATTTATAACACTCCCTTCGCTCGTGTAGTAACACATAGAACTCGTTGAGGTATTTTTTACATTTGCTGCGTGTACAGTACCTAATATACTATTCTTGCTTACGTACATTTTACGTTGTTTCAGCACGCGAAGTGCTTTTTGTTTGACAGCGTTTTTAGATGGGCCTTCTCTCATTTTCATCATTTGATCTTTAAATTTCTTCAGTTCAACATCCAACTTGGCGATCTTTTGTTCCACATTATCAGCACGAGAGTCTACCTACAATCACAAATATTCGACTGAACAATTGAGGATAGTTTGAAAAAGAAATGTATATTCTGAAGTTGTAGTAACTTACACCAGTTATAACGTCTGTTAAATTTGGAGGTGGTGCTTTATCTTTCTTCTGCCCGAATATTCTATTCATCTCGTAAGGAGAAAACGAGTAGTAGGTAATGACAATGGAAATATACGGGAGTAACTATTGTTCAAATATATTATTTCAAAGATAACATGCTGTAAAGATAATGAAAATTATTATATCTCAGTGGTTGGTTTGGTTTAACCAGTGTTTTGACCAGGAAGACTGTGAACTGTGAATGTTTCAGAAACGAAACCAACGTACTATTTTTATTATAATAATGATATTTATTCTCGTAGTATCTTATTATGAAAGTTCACATTTCACAAGTTTGGAATCTAATCATTCATTCGTGTTATCATAATATTTATTCATTTTAGCGCTGTTTGAAGACCTGCAGCTGGTCAGTCGATGAATATCGCATAAGTGACGTCTAGTAGGAGCGGTAGTTTCCACGTGGAAAAGAATGGACGAAAACATGATACCATATTTTAATTTTTGGTCCATTTAAAATAACTCAGCAGGGCTCATTTTCAAACGACTCGTTTTCGTTGCTCTTTGATTATTTAAAAAAAAAATGGATATACAAAAGATGCAATGTAGTTCGCTTCTTCCAAGTTCTAATTTGAACCAGGCCGTGTTTGAACACTCTCTGACCACGCTTGCATTTGATTTTTTTGAGAAAAACGAGAAATGAATTAGGTAGTGCGCCGTACCCTTTGGCCGTACCTTTTAAATTGTACGTATATGTTTTCGTCAAGCATCCAAAAACTTCCGTATAGCAGCGACTAATGGACAGAAGGACAATCCGTGGACAAGAGTATCGGTCGATGTATCCTTTCATGGTTCTCATCTCTATTAGAGATACTGAGATCCAGAAAATTTATGGAATAACCTTCGATTTCTGGAGTAAACTTTATGGAGGGATGGATTTTTTTTTTCTGATAATTTAAGAAACTCACTCAACGATGATTGCGTAGGCGTCACTGGACCTTTGTACATGGCTGTGCCAAGTAGGGGATTTATATGTAAGATATGTTCGATTTCTTCTATTGCACCCTCTTAATTCTCATTTGAGGAGGGAGGGGGGGGGGGCAGATTCAAGATTGATATCAAGAATTGCCCTAATTTTGTCCAATATTAATATTTTAATCTTTTTCAGTTTCTAATTTCATATTATAATTAGAATTGATTGAAATTTAATTTAAAAAATGAAAAAAAATTAGAAAACACCCGCTAATGACGCCTATGGCTGATTGGCTGCGCATCCCTGCCTACCACAAGACAAAACTTCCAAACTGGTTGCCTAGTAAACCTAAGTGAAACTACAGAATCTTATCATTGACTACACATGTACAGGTAATATCCTTTCGGTTTACGAGGTACCTAATAATTGTATAGTCAATGACTTTGTTTTTGTGAGTCACTCTTAGCAAATACCTCTTATTATTATAAATCCAATAGGGCAGTCCGGTTTACCCGTTTGAAACTGCATTGCCCCAATTAGGGTTGACATGAGATAAAAATCAATGAAGGATTGAATATCTCTCTTCTGACTCAAAAAAATAATTGGTTTGGCGTTTGAGAATGAATCAATGCATCCGTGAAGATAATATTCTGCCAAATGCTATCACTAGTTGGGAACCAAAATGAAATTACTAAATCGTCTCACAGAAACAAATTCCACTGTTCTATAATTATGATAAGGTATACAGGAAAATCATTCTTTTACTTTCTATTTGATTTCATGTAGGATGAAGAAAAAAATTCAAAGAAAGATGAGAATCAGTATTTATTGTCTGAATAGTTTAAAAAAGAGTCCAGAAAATGAAACAGATTTTAAGCGCTTTGAATTTCTGTTTTCAAAGCAAAGTACTTTCTGAAAGTACGTTCAACTGAACTGATGTAAAAAACGATAAACATAAATGTGAACATCGATATTTTCAGTTCAAAATCAAAGAAAAAATATGGGAAGAAGAATTTTCCTAACGTTAAAATATAAAAATATTCGCAAGAATAAACAAATCGAGTATGATCACAGATAAAATAAGTTCAAATAATGATATCTTCAGACCCTGAAACGTTTGTGGTCGTAAAAATTGGCAAAATCGTAAGATATAGCATTCCTTTTTTTCAACAAATTAGTACGGAGTTCAGAAAATCTTTTTTAGTTTGCACAAGAAACTAAAGCAAGTAATCAAGTTTCTCATGTATGAAACATGACGCGAAAAACAGAGATGGAAAAAAATTCAAATTAAGAAAAAAAGAAAAATTACGTTGATTCTTTTTTTCCATTGTCAATTTCTTTAACAGGAACACATGTAGTTGTAATTTTGTTCCGTTTCTACTTCAAGAAGTTGGCGTTTCTAGTTCTGAATCGGAGTGTGACTGTATTGTAAAACAACTATTAAAAAAGACTCAAAAGAGCAAATCATCAGCATCATGATAAAGTTTTTCGGAGAATGTAAAATCATCACCTTCCTGAATATCCGCTGAAGTAACCTCGGAAGCGTTTTCCGAGCAATGTAAAGAATATCTTCTAAAAAATCTAGTGCCAGTTTTGGTGACAGGTCGCCAGCGTCACCCAATGTTATCAAGATGGTTGATTCGGAAAATATGTCTCCGATTAACAAATTTTGAAGCGGAGTGACTCGATTCAGTTGATTCACACTTAGAGCGTTTTTTATGCTCACTTCGAAAGTCTTATTGGCTACGTTTTTAAAGCCTCTATTTTTTTCGATCTAATAAATAATAAGTCGTCGTTCATCTTCTAACAGTGCAGAGGACAAAAAAGGATCTTCGTTGAAGGAATAACGAAGAAAAAAACAACAAGGATAACTCATTTCGGATCAAATTCCATAATACGTCGTGATCGAATAGAAAATAAAAAATATTTGAAGAGGAGAGTAGCTCACTGAAACAACTTAATACTAATATTGATGAACCAAAGTCAAACGTTCAACTTGTCCTTTCCATTTCAAATTGACGGTCCACTAGATTCATACTCAATTTTGTACCTTTTCCACCACATATCGTTATTTGGAGGATATTTTTCGCCTGAAAATAATAAATGAGGTTATGAGAAATGTTTGGTAGAATAGAAGAATGAAAAATGGGCAACAATTCTCGAATATAATAAGTAAACCTTTTTTTGTGGGCAGATAGAGATTCCTGACCACTATCACTATCACTTTCTTCGCTAGAAGACGATGATGCAGCGGATGAATCACTGGACGAACTACTAGACGATGAACAACTCGAACTGTCAGATGCAACTCCCGTATCTTGTCTCAGATCGACAGAATCCGCAATTTTGGCTAGTTCTGGTTCTTCTTTCTAAAAAAAAGTATACATGTGAATCTTCCAATCACGCGCCAACTTTTATGTTCTTTGGCTGTTGAGCGAAACGAATTAGAGTGAATACTAGTAGAATACTTCAAGCAAAAAAAAAAAAAAAAACAAAAAAAAACAAAAAGAACTAAAAAAGCCGCAGAAAATTTGAATGATCCACGAGCGCTCTCGGTTAAAAAAATATGATCAAGCAAAGAAGGAAAGCGACTCGCCAAAATGAGAATCGAACCCACGAGCACCAGCGAAAATCAAGATTGAACTAGCGAGTTGTGAGGATGTGGATCATACTCATGAACTAGTTCAACAATCCCTTCGTCCAGCACGTACCTGTTGAGTACAGTTACGTTATCACCGTTTAGATGGCAAATTAATTCAATATTTTCGAGCGCGATTCGTTTGAAGTGAGACTTTCCTTCGTGAAGGAGGGTTTCAGACCGTTCCCTAGAACTGTGACCACTAGCGGTCAACAGAAGTCGTTACTACTAATTTCTTTTGTCCCAAACTTTTCTGTGTTCGGCCACTCCTATTTTAAGTTAACGACTGGTCTCACCTACATAAACACCGTTACGATCCCTACAAGCTATCCTGTACACCGAAATCTTTACCGTCGGGAGGGGGGGGGGGGAAGGACGGCAAGGTCTTTGAATAATACAAAAAGCCCTTTTACTTTCGGATTGTAGAGCGCAGGGCGGAAGCCAAAAGGGCGGAGAACACAGTCCAACTTTGAAGAAAACTTATTTAGTTAGGGAAGTGCGATTCACCTTTTTCTGCTATCGCGGCTTAATACGCGAGGGAGGAAGGTAGTGATGCGTAATCTTCATACGGGCCGTGAGGTCGCTCTAGTCAAGTATGTTATAGTTAGCTGCTCTTTCTGGAAGGCGGACTAATTTAGCGGGATGTGGGTCAGGCGATGAATAACGCTATTGAAAGTAGCTTTCTTATGAACAACAGGTTAAGATGACAAACCGTGGATAACAATATCGGTCGAAGTATCTTCTCTATGGATTGCAAACTCATGGACCCCACCTCTTTCGGAGATAGTAAGATCCAAGTAGTTGATGGAAAAGTCTCCAACTTCGGAAGTAACTTTAATGGAGGGATATTGTACATTTGGATTTTGGATACTTGAGAAACTCACGAAGGAGATCTTGGGAACCAGTTCACGGAAGGAAAACGTCGTCTACATTACATACCTGTGTCAGTAGAGAAGGAGGCTCAAGATTACTTAGCCCGAATTTGGACTTGGAAGATCTATTGAACGAGGGAACCCAGGGGGGTTATTCTATAAAATAAACATTTTATCACAATCGCTTACTTTTAATCGTTGGTACCATTTTTTTGATAACTTAGGTCGACCTCTGATAGTTTTATGCCAGACAATAGGAAAGTTAGTTCGACTACAAAAATTTTGAGTGATAGCGATTGTCAAGTCTAAATTCAACACAACATGCCACCAGCCACCCGGTACGAATACAGTTTCGCCAGGTCCTTGAAGAACTTCGATCTAAAAAAAAGGAAAAATTTTCAGTTCTTATTACTGAAGAAAATTGGATTATCCTGAGGGCATAATCAACCTACCGGCTGGCAATCTTTCGGCCAAGTAGGCAATTTCGTTCGTGGGTATATAATTTTGAACCAAGTAATGGCCTCGTCACGTTGTTTACCGCCTTCAGTAGATGTTACTTTAATCAGTTCTTTTGGCGTATGAGTGGGAAACATACACCATCTGCAACAATAAGTTGATTAATTTTGCGATAAAATACTTTATTCCCAATTTTATTAAACGTGCTGAAGAAATACCTTTTATGCCCAGTAACTAAAGTATTCCAAGCGCTCGTGCCTAAGGGGTCTATATGGATACCGGTACCCGATCTTGCAGGACCCATAACAAACCATCTGTATGGAGGTCGGCGAGCCTCTCCTGCGTATTTGAATAAATCATCTTGAAAATAAATGGGTATTTCATAATCTGATAGCAATTTTCTACGTCTAGGGTGCTGAAATTTTTAATTAATTAAGTTTAGAAAATCGGTACTTTGAGTAGAGTGAAGAAATTGTGATAATTTGAGGTTTACCCACCTCTCCAAAATTACTATCAAAAATATATAGCGGACTGTCGTCTTTGTTATTCATCATATAATTGATGTAATACTTCATTTTCATTTTTACACTATAACCGTCATTATCTTCGCCACACTTGAATTTCTGATTGCGGTACTTCTTGTAGAGCTTCTGTAACAATTTATCTGAGGTAATTGATTTTAAATTCAGTAATTTTACATTGATTTACAAAATGCACTCACTGGAATGGTCCACTTATTCACAGCTTTCCAAGTTTCGGTAATACCAGTTATCACCACAGGTTTATAGGGTTGCTCGTAGTGATCGATGAATTTTTGAGGAGACACTTCTCCAACAGATATCCTTCCGGTATTGTCTTCAAAATTTTCGAATTCATCGAAACAGTCGGCATACTTCAGCTGAGACCATCCGTCTTTATCTAATTCTACAAGATACAATTGATTCATTAGTCGATTCCATGTAATGACGACGACATTGCAGAAAACTCCGTTCACTCACCGGGACGAGCTTTCCTCTTTGTCTCTCGAATTCGTTTTCTACAACGGTGATCGTTCTCAAAGTTTTTACATATATTCTCCATTGTTCAGTACAATTAATGACGGCAAGGAAATTGAATATAAACGTAATTGATATGGTTCGAACGAACATACGCAGGTTCGTTTGGTGATCGAAAATATTAAGAAACAGAGACCAATCAGCAGCTCTAAATTGTTCAGTAAACAACTTCAGCATTCTACAGCGAAGCTCACTCCATATTTGATCATTGGAATAATAGTGCATATGAAAAATCGAGGAATTCTACATCACCATTGTTTTTCGTCACGCAAATGAATAGTTAAGGTATACCGCAGTCGAATCTGAGGAAACGATTCAGTAATAAGTTTTTAATTCTTCGATCTTTCAAAAGATATTCACCGCAAAAGAACAGAAGTTACTGAAATCAGAAATCGCAACTGGTTCGCAGATTTCAATTGAACAGTATGAATAACGTAGGTAAATCCAGGATCGAGAATCTTGTAAAATTTAAATAATCACAGTCCACACTGCAGTCTCAGGACTGGCCGGACTGGCCCAGGAACTTGGGCTACCTATTATCATTTATCATTCATAGATAGATCGAGCCAAAGGATCGAGCATTGTCCATATTATTATATATAGGCGGATGTTGACCACTGATGCGAGAATATGATAACAAACCAAATTCGGACCGGGCAGCGCTAGCATCGCGCAAAAATTTTCGAATTTTCAAAATCTTTCAAAAATATCACCATCTCTAGGAGAAAATTTTTCGCTCTCCAATTTTGTTCCTTACAAGTTACAAGTACACGCCTAAATTCATCATTTTTGGAAAAATTTAAAGAAAACTAAAAAATCACCTCTAGTTTTGAGTCACAATCACTGTTCAATCACCATTTGCTTATCAGTATTTTTTCCTAAGGCGCTAGAGCTAGAGGAATTCTACATTGCCATGGAGTGCGCGGGTTGGTGCGTGGGATGTTCCCATCCAAAAATCCAAACAATGAAGTGGAATTTGCACGTAAAAAGTCCACTTCATTTTTCCATTACTCAGATGGGAACATCCCGCAATGTTTGTTTACAATGAGCAAGAATACCTTGCCTTATTTTTCCTGGTGACTTCAAAATGGACCGTATTTTTTTGAAGCCTCACCTTAGCACACAGTCTTATCCCAGTTTACCGTTTGTGTTCAAAACAAAAATTAACTCCATAAGAAATACTCAGGATGTTTTGATCATTCATTGATATTTGAAAACAAACAATGAATAAAGAATTATAGATACATTTATGAATACTTCAGAAGTTCCAGATTCTGAATAAGAACTCTTCTTTTCTTATTTTTTTCGTAGGTTCAAATAAGAGTGTATGATCAAAATGTTCCCATGCATTTCTTATGGGAATTGATAGTTTGTTTTGAACAAATATGGTAAACTGGGGTAAGTGGTGCTTCACAAATATGAGTGGGGTTGTTCATGTTTTCAGAACGTGCTGACGCCACGCCGGCATGCATAATACAGTCCATGCAAAATTTTGCATCAATTTACATGTAAATGGTCGGCCTACTTAGCTGTTGCCAGATCTGCATGTTCCGGCCTTCCTTTGACGCGGCTATAGATACCTAGAAGAGACAAGATAGCCAACTCTCCATTTTGACCTTGTTAAAAACGTGTACCCGATTTTTGTTGAGCTAATTTATGTGCCGAGAGATGACGCTACTGTGTTGTATGGCTAAATTAACATTGCGCTTATGGACGTTTTTCAGTTTTCATCAATTATCTCGGAAACCGTTCATGTTTATGCAAAATGAAGGGAACAAAATTTATTCCCCTTGTAATTTCCTATCCTATGAGACCTATTTCATATTTTGAAGAAAAAAAAATCCAAAATAGGTCTCATTCCATTGGAAATTACAAGAGGAATAAATTTTGTTCTCTTCATTTTTTCATAAACATGAACGGTTTCCGAGATAATTGATGAAAACTGAAAAACGTCCATAAGCGCAATGTTAATTTAGCCTAAAAAGACTGTGTCGCTGTGCTGGCGTGCGGTGGAACATTGGAACTAACAAAGTTGTTCATCTTGTCTCTTCTAGGTATCTATAGACGCGGCCATGGCGTAGGTAATTTTGCAACGCCCTCTAGCAAAGGTTTAATCCCTTATTGCCACTATTGGTAGTATGTATTTTTCAACAAATTTCTGTCATATGTGTTACTATTTTTGCCTTCTTGAAGTGAGAAAAATTGCTGGAGGAAGAAAAATTTTATGCAAACTTCAAAATGGACCCAGAAAGAAGGAAAAATTGTGTAGAGTATAAAATGAGAAACCTATTGATAGTTGAAAAATTTTTCATTTTCTTATCAAAATCACAAAATTGATGGGAAAAAGGAACTGGAATGTCAAATAGTCAACTGTTCAGTGTTCACCGTTTTCTTTTGGTCACATACATACTTTCTAAGTGTGTGGGACCACATTTTTATTGAATTTCTTAGTCACGTCCATCATCTGGCAACATAGGGCTTTTCCAGCACTCCATATTGCATACTCATTTGCCTGCCCTGTTATCAATCTGGTAGTGTTTGATAACGATTTAACATTGGTCTTATGGGTGACCGTGTTGCTGAATTGCATACTCATTTTCATTCTGGAGCGTTTTGTCATAAGAGCAATGTTGAATTGTTATCAAACACTACCAGATTAATAACAGGGCAGGCAAATGAGTATGCAATATGGAGTACTGGAAAAGCCCTATTAGAATACATTCCTTGACAGGATTTTCAAAAAAATAACAATCAGGAGAAAAGTATTACTATTATCCCACCAATGGCGCAGATACTTTTCTCCTGATTGACGTTTTCCATCCAAACTATCGATAGTATTGATAATTTCAGGAAAAACTATTGGGATTGACTATCGCCCATCACTAGTTATAACCTTTAACCAAAATGAAAAAAGATTGAATGACGGTTTGACCAATAACTGTTAAAAACTAAATAATTGACTGACCATTAACCATTTAACCGTTTCAACATAGTGGGCAAACGGTCAATGGACCGTATTAAGCGTGCCGGCGTGGCGTCGACACGTTCTGGAAACATGAACGACCCCACCTGTATTTGTGAAGCACCACTTACCCCAGTTTGCCGTATTTGTTCAAAACAAACTATTGATTCCCATAAGAAATGCATGGGAACGTTTCAATCATACACTCTTATTTAAACGCAAGAAAAAAATAAGAAAAGAAGAGTTCTTATTCAGAATCTGGAAGTTCTGAAGTATACATAAATGTATCTGTAATTCTTTATTCATCGTTTGTTTTCAAATATCAACAAATGATCAAAACGCCCTGTGTATTTCTTATGGAGTTATTTTTTGTTTTGAACACAAATGGTAAACTGGGATAAGACTGTGTTAAGGTGGGGCTTCGAAAAAATACGGTCCATAAGAGTTATCTGACCAATATTATTAATCAATTATCAGTCACTTTGGTCAAGCTGCAGCCTTTTGTCTCCTGGCAACACAATTAACTTGAGATTGCAATTGCTTCTCTGCCCTACAAAGTGAAAATAATGTATCTCCAAAATCCAGAATGCAAATATATGGAGAACTTCAGTACTGGTCATGTTTGTTTTCTCGTGACGCTTGTGCGTTAGACACTTCTGTTTGCTGCTAAAATGGCGTATTGCTATACCCCCCCCCCCCTCTATAGTACCTGAGGCCAACCATTTGTTTAATAAACCTATCAGTTCCACGTAAGATTGAATGTAAGTCAAAAGGCGGCCACAACGTGTGAGTTCTGGTGCATGAATGTCACAGTCCATGAGAGACAGAAGCGTTGTGCTGGGCTTGACGTTCTCAGTGTGAATTTCACGCTTCCCTTCATGCCACTGATACTGCATTGCCTTTGACTCAACAATAATCTTACTTGGAACCTTAGACCATACAGTTACATAGACTGCCAAAAGTGATAAGAAGTACGTTGGAACCATGGTACATTATAGAGGTATTGACACAAGGCAAAATTTCTGTCGCCCAAGTTGTGCTAATTCATACAGAATTCCGCTACGCTTGCGACGATCGTTCAAATACCTTCCACACCCCACCTGTGACGTAAAGTCGTATAGAAAAACCAAGTTAGTCAACTGCGCTTTACGCAACGTTGTTCGTTGAATGTAGAGCTAATTTATCCCGGTAGGCGCGCATGGTGCAATGACTCCCTCGTTTTCACACAGCGCATATGGACAATTCACAAATTTGTTGATTTACTCGAAAAATATTGATTTTTACGCAAAATTGAAGAGAAATGAATTTATTGCCCTTGTAATTTCCTATTGATTAAGGTATAAAGAAAATTTTGTCACCGAAAAATCTGAAACCACCTTCATCCAATAGGAAATTACAAGAGGAATAATTTTTGTTCTCTTCAATTTTTCATAAAAGTTGATCGTTTTCAAAATATAGAGAAAAATTGGATATCCGCCCATAAGAGCCTGTAGTCAAGTAGGGAGTCTTTACACACAACGCCGTTGGACAGCGGAAAACGGGTGAACGTAGCGAGTTGACTAACTTGGTTTTTCTATACGACTTTACTGTGACGGAAGCTTACCGGAGGTACCCTAATGTTGCCAAAATTTCCGAGGGTTGTAGAAGATGAAGAAATTCAGATAGGAAGATTTTTTTTTTTCTTAAATATGAAAAGCATAGTAAATAGTCCATTTGTACCAAGTTTCAGATTTTTAGGTCAATACCTGACTCTTGTACAAATTTTTGAAAATTGGTGAATTTACACTATGTAGTATTATTGTAGTTCTCCTGTTTAGTTTTACCTTGCAACGATCCTAGCGTAGATTGTATCAACTGACACAACTCAGGCGACAGTAACAAACACGGCTACTATACGTTTGTGTCAATACCTCTATAATGTACCTACCGTGGTTGGAACACTGGAGACAAAATAAGCTTTTTGGGTCCTACGACGTTCAACATACAATGGGCGTGGTCTGTAATTTTCCTCATCCTGGCGGTAACCAAAATAACGGCTATGCTGGACCCAAAAATCTTATTTCTTGCCTCCAGTCTTCCAACATCTGATTACAACAGCTGATTATTTATTTTATGTTGTTTACATACCATTTTGGCAGTCTATGTTACTATAATATAGTCAAAGTTTTTCCCCTTCTTCTTGTGATTTCAAGAAAAACATTGAATAAATCATGAAAAATGTAAAAGAACGGGGAAAAATTGAGAATTCTGCAAGAGTGTACATGAATTTGCAGATACATGTACCACAGCCTATTTTATACAAGGCCATAATGCAGCAATGTCACAATGTCGCATTCAAAAAGAAGAGGATGCAGATTTACACGTAGGTTTGTGAGAGAAAACAAAAATTTTGATTTGTAGGCAAATAAAACAGTGTTTTTGGAAAAAATGAAGATAGTCCAGGAAAAGTAAAACAAAAATAGGGTATAAATTGAAGTAATAGGTGGCAAGCTGGAAACTTGTTTGTAGCTCTTACATATGATTGTTATAAGTGTCCCAAAACCCACCGTCGATCTGACAGGAGCTTCGCCCCCAATTGTGGTTTAAAGGTGGCAAAAAACAGTTTTCAGCATATAACTTGTTAACTATTGGTTTAATCGACATTTTACAGGTATAACAAATTAAAGTGCATCAAATTTTCTATAAAAAGGGCTCAGTTCATTTTTTACCCATGTCTCATACAGGTGCCACAAAATGACGTCAAAATTCGCCCCCTTGTTCAAACAAAATATTGTTACTACAGATAAGCCCCTTGATGCCCGGGTAAAAGGAGGGCTTCAGGGGATTCAAAACGGGAACAGGGTTTCAAGTGTAGTTTGTCCCAGTTGAAGCCCAAGTAGCAGGAGGGCTTCAGGGCTTCAAAGCGGGAATCAGGGGAATCAACAGGTCTTTAAATGAGGGTTTCAATGGGTAGCTTTTCCCAGGGCTTCAGAGGCTTCAAATTGTTTACCGGGCTCTGCCTATCAAAAAATTTGGGTGAACAGAACATAGTGTGACATTTTGCATGTCCCCTTTTCTGGTATTTGGCTAGAACAGCGCTTCCAAGTCTGACAATGAAGGTCTCATTTGATGTGATATTAGTGTAGTTTATTTGCAAATAAATTGTTGTAATTTATCTCTCGCAACCTCAATGAGCAAGCTTCCTCGCCTCAGTTACTTAGCCTAACAGTATATTAGGCTTCCTGGACGGCGGTGAATGAGCAGAGCGCGTGGTCCCGTTTGCTAGTTTGTAAATGCCCCAGGTCCGTAGCTAACCGTGTGTGTGCGCCAGGGCATTTGATATTCAAACCAGGGCACCTCGAAAATTTTTTTGCTCGCCTTGCTTGAAATACAGGTTGCTAGCCAGGGCGGTGCGGTCGCCAGCCAGGGCTTTGCCCTTGCTGCCCGGGCGCTAGCTATCGGCCTGAAATGCCCAAAGATATGAATGTTTTTCCATGAATAAGTGGAGAAAATACGTAAGCTTTTTGAAACCACTGCCGACGTCTCAACAATAGAATCCTTTGCCTTGAATGTAGTGACAACCACAATCTTGTCTCGTTGATGGACCGGCTTCTTATTCTCCTCATCACTGTTTGCTTTGAGCCCGCATACAAAACAGTTGTGTAGGAAATCAAATGTGGAGTCAGCACACCCTAACCTCTGTTTTTTTTAGAGCTGGTTGCCATGGTCACAGCAAGGTAATACCTGTAAGAATTTCACAGCATCAGCAGGGTTGCGATAATTTAGCAGCTGGGTTTCAATATATTAATTCTGTCGCGTTGCCGGTATGCTTCATTGCTTACACTTACACAAAGGGATGCAAATCTGTAATAACAATATTTTGTTTGAAAAAGGGGGAGAATTTTGACGTCATTTTGTGGCACCTTTATGGGACATGGGTAAAAAATGAACTGAGCCTTTTTTATAGAAAATTTGATGCACTTTAATTTTTTATCCTTGTAAAATGTCGATTAAACAAATAGTTAACGAGTTATATGCTGAAAACTGTTTTTTACCACCTTTAAACCACAATTGGGGGCGAAGCTCCAGTCAGATCGACGATGGGTTTTGAGACACTTATAACAATCATATGTAAGAGCTACAAACAAGTTTCCGGCTTGCCACCAATCACTTCAATTTGAAATGCTATTTTTCCTGGACTAAGAGAATATAACTTAAAGAAGATTTTCTATTTTTAAAGTCCCACTTTAGTTAAATTGGTGCAGTACAAGAGAAGTTATCATCGTTTTACAATTAAAAACTAGTTAGGGGACAAAGTGCGGTACAGTTTCACTGTGGTTACACCGCACCAATGCAATGAACAAACATGTATACCTTTGACTATACAGTATATTATGTGGACTGCGCTAATGTGTGTAAAACAACCAAGAAGAGCGTCCACAGAACTGATAAGCCAAACGGCAAAAACCACAACCATTAAAAATACTCACACCGCACCTTTCCTCCTTGCTGCAATTGTGGTTTTTGCCAGCTGCACCTCATATATGGACGCCTTAAGTGTAACACAGTTGTACCACTCTCCTCACCGTAGTTATTGAACCGTATTTTTTAATGCTTAGCACAGTCCATGTAATATAGGTAGGTATAGTCAAAGATGTACACTAGCATGAAAACCTGCCTACAAGCGTGTAAAACACTTCGACCATATACATTACATGGACATGCTATAGTCAGGCGTAACTATTTCCAAAGCGTAAGAGTGTGTGTCTCTTCCACGTTTCTTTGTGAAGAGTGTGTGTGTAAAATTTGATGTGCGCATGCGTTTTTAGGAAAAAGTTACGGACTGCAATGTTTTGACACAGATTCTTATCAGTATAGCATGTCCATGTAATGTATATGGTCGAAGGTAAAACACAATGCTACCACTACTACCTTGAAAGAGATTAGTTAAATAGAACCAGGCGCTGCACCTGACGACAGGCCGACATTAATATGGTTGCTTCTGGTGCAAAATTGTTTTTTTTTTTCTCTCCAGAAATACAACTTGTATTTTGGTATAGGTTTCAAATACTTATTCTTGTTGACTTTTTTAGAAAAATTATGAAACTGGTCTCAATCAACTGGAAATTAAAAGGCAAATAAATAATGTACTCATCACTTTTTAGCCACAATTTGTATTTTTTGAGAAAATTGAAAAAAACTGATCTCTTTCCTTAAGCGCCAATGTTAAACCAGCCTTCAAGTGACTAGCGCGAGTAACTAATTCCCATTCACCTGTTTTCCCAGCAATGCATTTATGAAGAGTGTACATACTTGTCTTTTTTAGGGTTAGTGTTGGGCACTATTGATAGTTTTGCTACTGAACTATCAGTACTACCAATAGTGTTCAAAACTGGAAAACTATTGATAGGAGTATAGAGCTTTTCCAGTACTCCATATTGCATACTCAGTTGCCTGCCCTGTTATCAATTTGGTAGTGTTTTTAACATTGGTCTCATGGGTATTGCTGGATTGCATACTCATTTTCATTCCAGAGCGGTTTGCCATAAGAGCAATGTTGAAAATTCGCATTACGCCCGGCCTGTAGCCGCACTAGTGTTGTGGACAAAAAGGTGATCAGTGATCACATGAAAATTTCCATAAGAGCCAATGTTATTTCAACTAGCTGTATCTCTGTTAATACTGAAAAAAAAACCCACTTGTTATGACCTTCTTTGACTCTTTTGACTAGTAGAATAGTTTGGAACTCATAAAAATAAGAATTCTGTAACATCACCTTTTTGTCCAGCTTCCAGAAATGGCCGCCATAGTAAATATAAAGGGCGACTCTTTTTGGGCGCAAATACTACTAAATTGATAACACGTAGGAGAATAAGTATGCAATTTGGAATACTGGAAAAGCCCTATTACCACTATTGCCACTATCGGTAGTATGTATTTTTCAACAAATTTCTGTCATATGTGTTACTATTTTTGCCTCCTTGAAGTGAGAAAATTGATGGAGGAAGAAAAATTTTATGCAAACTCCAAAATGGACCCAGACAGAAGGAAAAATTGTGTAGAGTATAATTTGGAAATGGTAGAGGAAAACTTGGACCATATAGTAACATAGACCGCCGATTGTGATAAGAAGTACGTTGGAAGACTGGAAGCCAGAAATAAGAAGGTGGGCTTTCATCAGTAACGGTTTTCAATGTAGCGATGGGAGTGGCTATGTCATCCTCTTACCCCGTGGGTTACCGATATGTCTACTTGAAAACGCACCGTCTTATTTCTAGCCTCCAGTCTTCCAACAACTGATAACGTTGTTTACACATTGTATCGGCGGTCTATGTTACTATAATTATGGTCTAAGGAGGAAAAGCATATGCATAAGTGATTTTCTTCTGAACACTAGCGCACCAATGCTTTAAATGTATAAAAGAGAAACACTATTGGTCAGGAGTTGGACTATTGGACTATTGGTAGTTTCAAACTATTGGTTTTTGCCCATCACTATAGAGCGTTTTGCATACAACGTCAGGGAAGTTCAACATTACGCTGGAGGTGCTCTAAGTATGTCTTATGGAGCGTATCACGTTTTCTTCAATTATTTTGAGAAATAAGGCCTCAAATGAAAAATTGAAGAGAACTTCTTCTTTTCCTCTTATCCTAATTACGCCTTATGGAGCGTATCCTGTTTTCTTCAATTACTTTGAGAAATAAGGCCTTAAATGAAAAATTGAAGAGAACTTCTTCTTTTCCTCTTATATTATTCTATTCAGTGAGTCCAGTTTCATATTGTTTTGACGCAAAAATCTGAAGTTGACTTCATTGGATAGGAAAATACCAGACAAATCAATTTTGTTCTCTTCAATTTTTCATCTAGAGACATATTTCTTAAGAAAATGATGAAAATAACGTTCAGCTTCCCTCCAGTGAAAAGGTAAACAGTGATGTAAACAAAGTAAACAGAATGCTCTATTTAGGGTACTATAATTGAGGCAGTGGGTGGTAAAAGGGCGATATCGCCATATTGCCCTTTTCCTGATGATTTTGTGTTTTTGATTCTTCAATCCGCAAAATACAGAGTGGTGGCGCTGCAGGTGGCGATTTACAGAAACTGGACGAGAAGGTGATCATGTATTTTTTGCCATAAGAAGATACACTCATAAAATCAGCTCTAACTTGTTTAATATGAATTTCTATTAAAAAGTATAGAGAGCAAAAATTATAGCTGTCAAAATCTTCTCTCTGAATAACCCCATTTGGAATTTTTTTCAGAACTTTTTTCATCACCATCACCTTCCTGGCTCAATTCACCAATCAGAGAGCCCGCCAATAGATAGCGCATCATAGCGCATTTACACTGGTGTTGGATACATGCCGTCGTCATGTTTTTGACTTTTTGCCGCAAAACCATTTACACCAAAATGACGCCAACATGTTACAGAACATGTTATTCAACATGTAAGCAACATAGCGCTACAGAACCGATTTGAATTGGATATTTGATGTTGTCAACATCCAAGGATCTGCTATCTACAAACCACAGTACATTATAGAGGTATTGACACAAACGTATAGTAGCCGTGTTTGTTACTGTCGCCTGAGTTGTGTCAGTTGATACAATCTACGCTAGGATTGTTGCAAGGTAAAACTAAACAGGAGAACTACAATAATACTACATAGTGTAAATTCACCAATTTTCAAAAATTTGTACTAGAGTCAGGTATTGACCTAAAAATCTGAAACTTGGTACAAATGGACTATTTACTATGCTTTTCATATTTAAGAAAAAAAAAATCTTCCTATCTGAATTTCTTCATCTTCTACAACCCTCGGAAATTTTGGCAACATTAGGGTACCTCCGGTAAGCTTCCGTCACAGGTGGGGTGTGGAAGGTATTTGAACGATCGTCGCAAGCGTAGCGGAATTCTGTATGAATTAGCACAACTCGGGCGACAGAAATTTTGCCTTGTGTCAATACCTCTATAATGTACCATGCTACAAACCAAAATTGAGAAACATGTTGCGGACCATCGCTACCAATTTACCATGGCCGTCTTTAGTTTCAGGCCGGAATATTAAAGCTGGCAACGTCGCGGTGACAAAAAATACGGGGCCGAGTTTTATACACGCTCCTATGCAAAATTTTCAAAAAACACGTTAATCGTTGATTTGCGAATAGTATTCGATTCCAAAGGGAAAAAGTTGATACATACATCGAAAGAGTAAACGATTCTCGATTTTTTGAGCCGCGTTTCGTTAAGATTGATCAACTACGAAGCGAGTTATTCGCGTTTTAAAAAATAAAAATCAGACAGTGGGCGAAGTGCAGTACATGTACCGCGCTTCGCCCTCTGTCTGATTTTTTTTTTTTAAACGCGAATAACTCGCTTTGTAGTTGATCAATCTTAACGAAACGCGGCTCAAAAAATCGAGAATCGTTGGTTCTTCAAATCACATTCTCTTCATTTTTTTTGAAAACTTCACTGTATTTCTGTCAAAGAGTGTTTTTCGATGTTCTCCCATAAGAGACTGTACAAATGTCAGCCCCATGCAATGTTGTCGAATTTCGAATATTCCGGCCTGAAACTAGAGACGGCCATGAATTTACACCAAGCAACATGCCGGCAACATGAATCTCGCAACATTCTGCGTGATAACATGCCGACAAAGCCCAGCATGTTTTCATCCCAGCATGAAGAGAACATTCGGTGTAAATGCGCTATCACTCGATGTATTTTGCAAATACCTTGTGTATCTCTCACAAAAATTTGATCGCTTTCTGATCAAAAGTGACTGAAAACAATGTGAAAACATGATGAAAAGTTGATAATTTGAGCCCATTTGAGCGTACAAACGTTGTATAAGTATGGTTATACTAGTCTATACCATCTACAGTACTACAAAGAAATAGCGTTTGTGCATTCGTATTTTTTTGCTAGTTGACAACAGAACAACTTGATATTTTCATCCCTTCCATAAATTGCGCAGAACGGACTCACAGTTATTGATACCGTAATTGGAAAAAGGGCGATATTCTCTTTGCAAACTATTGGGTTCTTGCGGCCATTACGCTATATTTTTCAGGTAAACTATTCATAATTTTGTTGCTTGAGATCAGAACTACAATTCCTGAAAGTTTCACCAAAATTGGATGCGTCATTGATGAGTAAAACAATTCTTAATTTTCAAACTCATTTTTCTCAAAACTCAATTTTCCAGATATCGCCCTTTTTCCACCCACTGCCTCAATTATGGCCTTGTATTTGCAAGACAGGGCAAAGAGTGCGCCCTTTACATTTACCGCGCGGCTATTTCAAGAAACTGGACAAAAAGGGACATTTTAAAAAATTGTTATAATCTGTATTTCTCTGTTTGTTTTATTCCATTCTCCTGATGGAAAAAAGTAAAAAAGGTTATTATGACTTGTACTTAATTTTCAATACTGACAAAGATAGAGATTGTGCAAATAGCATTGTAGCCAGTTTTCCCACGTGGTTTAAGCCAAGATTTGAACCAATAAGCGCCCAATTTTGGCAACTAAAAAGTAAAAACTCGGATTGGTGATATCGGCTAAAACGGCGTTTAGTCAAGTTGGTAAAACTAGCCCTAAGCTTATAATTATACAAGCCGCTAACGGGCTGCCTTCGGCGGCCCTTGGCGGCTTGGCCTGCCAGCGGCTCCTAACAGACGCTGCTTGCGTCCATCAGACTCGCTCGCTTCGCTCGCTTGTTATTGTTGCTGTTGTTACATTTTAGATAATATGAGTCTAACGTAAAATGATGTACCACCGCGTCACGCGCTTCTATTTATATCAATCTTCACTACTGCTGGATCCTTTTGAGAGCATTCAAGAACTGTCAAAAAAACGGGTGGAAGAGAGATACTTGGAGAAACTACTCAAACGGTCAGGTTTAACCGGTCGCGTCGTAGTTTGTAACCTATAGGTTGACCTGCCTTAACAACGCCCTACCGATGGGTAGGTAGCGCTTCAGATTTACCTAGTTTCCAATAGATAGCGGCACTTGAATTTTTGGCCCCGCGAATTTTTGGCACGCAATTTTTTAGCGTCACTCGCGCGCTTAGAGGTTTATATAATAGATTTCAATTTTTATTTCTTTTTGGTCATTAACACTAACGCTGCCTACAGTTGGCTTGCCTCGCGAGTCGTGAATTGTCTGTGATCTTGATTCTCGCACGTACTGCCATGGACAGTACAGCACGTACTTGTAGAAATTGTAGACCCCAAAGGCAGAAGTCAAAATAAAATATTTCAAATTGATAAGCAGAGGCTCAAGGCCAAGGTTACTAGAATATACGTGTGTACAGGTTGTCTCGTTCCGCTCGGGAGGACAGACCTTGTTTTGTCCTATAAGAGCGCATGTTAAATTTGTGTTTTTTAATTACAGATTGCTGAAAATTGACTGAACGGATTTCCTTGAAATTGTATTTGATAGAAAGGAAATTTCAAGCACTATAAATCATCTTCTCTTGCTTTTACAGAAAAAAACTTTTTTTTCGAGTTATTGTTGAATGATTGAAACAAAGTTTTTTGCCCAAACGCGTTCAATCACGCGTAACAAGCGGTAGTTGTGTGTTAGAGGGTACGCTTGGTAAGAAGAAGAAGAACGAGACAACCTGTACAGACGTATATTCTAGTAACCTTGGCTCAAAACCAACTATTCTAAGGCGCTAGAGGTAAGGAACTATAAAGATAGGTATGCGTAAGTGATAAGAACGCTTCTGTCACTACGCTGATAAAGTTGAAGGAGGAGCCGTTTCAAGAGGATTAAGGAAATGCCAAAATAAGGAATGCTGTGAGAAAAATTTAAATCACAAAATTGAACTTTGGTTGAATTTAGATAGATTATATGATTAGAAACAAAAAGATAAGTGAGTTTCACTTCATTTTGGATTTAGAATTCTTGTATTTTTTGATGATTCAAATTCTCTTGGGATGTACGGTAACTGAAATTGCTCCTCCTGATGTGACTTTATCATAGGGTTTACAGTATAACTGTTATATAACTGTTATAACCAATAACCAAAACAAAAAAAGTTTGTTAACCGTTTGACCAATAACGGTTTCAAATTCTCAAAACCATTTGACCAATAACCATTAACCGTTTCAAAAATAAAACGGTTATAGCGGTTATAACTGTTATAACCGTTTTATAACAGTTATAACCAATATTTTCTGGAAAATTTTTTGACGGTTTGACCAATAACCTTTTAAATTTTGAGAATGATCTGACTGATAACCATTAACCATTTGAAATCATTTTGGTTGCAAACCCTACTTTATCAGCATGGTGACGGAGGCGTTCTTATCACTTGCGCATACCTATCTTTATAGTTCCCTTACTAGAGGTATTTTCGCTCAATGTAAAGAAACATCGCGGGATGTTCCAGATGTTCCCATCCAAAAAATGTAGAGGACTTTACGTGCGAATAGGACTGTTTTCCTATGACATCACATATCAATACTCATTCGATAGTATTGCAATAGTATCGCGAAATATCGCAAACAGATTAGGTTTCTATCGAATAACTGTAGCAAAACTACCCAACGTTGCTCCAACTGACTTGTTGACTCCCATATGAATAACATTGGGAGCAAAGATCATTACATAAATAATTCAAAATTAGAAATAAATAAGAAATCAGAGATATATATTTAAAATCTATTATGTTCTCAGTGTCTGTTCATCAACTTGTAGTATCTAAGAAATTCCTTATTTTTAATTAGGAACACGTTGATCTTAGCTCCCTGTGTTATTCTTATGAGAGTCAACATGCCAGCTGGAGCAAAGCTCTTAAGCAACTCAAAGCCTGCTAGCGTTTATCCGCTGATTGACGTCACAGAAAACTGGGCTATAGACCGTTTTTTTGTGACGTTGCAAAAAAAATGCGCAAGTTCCATCATATTTTGTAAAAATTACTTGAACATATTATTATTGTCGTCTTCCTACGTTTGACGTCAGAATAAGGTTTAATAGGTTGAAATCGAACATTGTTCAATAAACCTTGTCAAACAAGAGCTTCCTTGACCTGGAATTTCATCATAACTTTTTTCAAAATAATGAAGGATACGACTCACTAAATCCAAAGATAAGTGATGATGCCAGATAGAAGAAATTGGTTTGCCAAAGAAATTCAGATTCCATTTTGAAAAATGCGTAAAATGTCAAGTATTTCTCTATTAAAGCATTTTCAATCTCTTTTGAGAAAGATATTATAGCAGGTAGACCTATCAATTAAAATCCAAATTTTTTTGAGGGGTTTTCAAACAAGAATGCTTATAGTTACAAATCCATTAGACGTCTTCAAAAATCAAGAAACGTATTTAAAAATCAATAAACAAATCAATAAACCGGTGAAGATAAATACGTATATTAACTTTGTTTTGTTTTGAACTGAAACAAAATTCAAACTATGATTTGTCTGTGACTGTGCTAGCAGAGTTCAATATCATAAAATTAACTTTAAAAAAAAAAATAGTTGCATAACAATGCTAGAGTGGATTATTATAAGCTGATACACATTTGCCTTTGAGAAACAGTAGGTAATTCAAATTCAAGTTTGTTCATTATCGAGGGAAAAAAAAGCTTACCTACCGTCTTCACTGGTTTTCTTTCCCTTTTTTAGTGATGACTTTGCTCACAGCGTCACGTTTTTAAGGCTTGTTTTCTAAATCCACTCACATCTTCTCCGTGAGTTGCGCCAGAGCTTGGTTGTTCCTTATTTCCTTTTTTAGAACAACTTACATTTACAATTTTCTACTTTGTCTTATATTTTTTAGAATAACTTATTTTAGAATAACTTACATAGAGCCGAATAATATAAACACGTAATTGCTTATTTATTCCTAATTTTTCAATTTGAACTTATGATTGAAACGTTCCAGTGTATTTCTTAGGAGAATCGATATTGTGATAGAACCAAGAACAATACAATTGATCACACTCAAGGGTTTTTGAAGTGTGTTTGCAAGTGTTTGCGCATTGTTGGTAGGGAGTTGGCAATGAGTGACGTCACAAAAAAACGGTCTATTCCACTTCATTTTTTGGATGGGAACATCCCGCGATGTTTGTTCACATTGAGCTAGAGCATGTAGAACACCCAAGTATTGACACGCGCCATTTTGACTCCTAGAAAGAACGTACTCCCATAAGAGCCCATCTTAAATTTGTGATTTTCAAGAGAGGAGTGCTCGAGAACGGCTTGATGGATTTTTTTGAAGTTACCCTCTTTAAAAAGGAAATTTTATGTAGAATAAATCATGTCCTCTTTGTTTTTACTCGCCGAAGCTCATTTCCCAAGTTATCAATTGATGATTTGAACTCTGTTTTTTGTACCTTTCACTTTTGTTTCGCTTCACGCCCTGTTTTACTACGCGCGGTTGCGTGCGCTTGTACAAAAATAAGAGTTCGAATCATCAATCAATAACTCGGGAAATGAGCTTTGGCGAGTAAAAACAAAAAGGACATGATTTATTCTACATAAAATTTCCTTTATGAAGAGGGTAATTTTGAAAAAATCCATCGAGCCGTTCTCGAGCAATCCTCTCTTGAAAATCACAAATTTAACATGGGCTCTTATGGGAGTACGTTCTTTCTATAGGAGTCAAAATGGCGCGTGTCAATACTCGGGTGTTCTAGATGCTTTAATTGAGCAAGAACAAGCGAGAATACCTCTTTGGAATACCTCTAGCGCCTTAACTATTGGTTTGATAAGATACTTAGATAGCATAGCACAATAGATATAGAGTTCTACTGATCAGTGATCACCTTAGACCATACAAGAGGTAGACCGTGCATAGTATAGACTTTGACTATACAGTACTTTGTATGGACTGATTCAACAAACGCGTTCCGCAAAGCGGACATCGTGCGGCGAGAGGGGAAACTCGTGGCTAAAAGTGTTACAGCGTGCATAATCCAGTTCCTTGGTCTGTATGTTCGTTCTGTAAGACGCCTGAACGACGCAACCCGCAGCACTTTTAGCCACGGATTCCCTTTACTTCTCCACCATACATGTTGTCTTCATTTTACCTACCCGCAGACGCCTTGTTATATCAGTCCATACAAAGTACTGTATAGTCAAAGAGTATAGACCGTTTTTTTGTGACGTCACAAACTCCACATCTGTTTACTCCAACGTACCCTACAGCCCATCAAAATTGTCAATCTTACCCTAAATTACCAACTTGGTTCGTAAACAAGAAAAAACTCCATAAGAAATACACAGGAGCGTTTTGATCTTACGTTCAGATTTGAAAATCAGAAATAAATAAAGAACCGCAGGTATATTTTCAAATACTTGAGAACTTCCTACTTCTGAATATAAACACGTAATTGCTTATTTATTCCTAATTTTTCAATTTGAACTTATGATCAAAACGTTCCAGTGTAATTCTTATGAGAATTGATAACGTGATAGAACCAAGAACGATACAATTGATCACACTCAAGGGTTTTTGAAAATGTTTGCAAGTGTTCGCGCATTGTTGGTAGGGAGTTGGCAATGAGTGACGTCACAAAAAAACGGTCTATTGAATTCTTGAATTAATGTAAACAAGGTCCATTATCCTTATTTTCCTAGCGCCGTGGTTCACTGCGGGGAAAGGAAACGCTGTACGGTGTGTTTCACTCCTCCACGCCTTCACCCGCATTGCCTATACAAGGTCCATTATCCTTATTTTTCTTATCATGTTCTCGGTTCAACGCGTTGTACACGGTTAAATGGCCGATACTTGGTCTACCTCTTGTATGGTCTAAGGTGATCACATATTCTTGTGCGTGTCTATTAATACAGAACCGCTCGCTCGGTCAACATAAGTCAACATGCGGGCTCCCAGTTATCTTTTATTTTTATTTATTTTTATTTTATTTATTTATTTATCTATTATTATTATTATTATTATTATTATTTATTTTCAAGAAAAGAGGTAGGGTGGTACTCGCAGATTTCTCAATCACCTCCCAGGTACTTTTTATTTTTAATTTAATTTTCTTTTAATTTAATTTTATTTTATCTTTATTTTTATTTATTTTTTGTTAATGTCTCTAAAAACATGAGAAATAAAGATTATTATTATTATTTTATTCCGTTTCATTTTACTTTTTATTATATTTTCATTTCATTTTGTTTTTTCAAAAGAGGGTGGTACTCACAGATTTCTCAATCACCTCCCAGGTATTTTTTCTTTTTAATTTCATTCAATTATATTTTATTTTATTTTATTTTATTTTATTTTATTTTATTTTATTTTATTTTATTTTATTTTATTTTATTTTATTTTATTTTATTTTTATTTATTTATTTTTTTTGAAAGAGGGCGGTACTCGCAGATTTCACAATCACCTCCCAGGTATTTTTTATTTTTAATTTAATTTTTATTTTATTTTATTTTCTCTTTTATTCTTATTTCATTTTTCGAAAGAGGGTGGTACTCGTGCCTATCATAAAATAAATAAATGAGAGAAAATAATTCTCTGTATACGATTACACTGCTTCAAACATGTCTTACGGTTTCGCGTTTTTTGCGGTCAACATCGGCCACACTGATCACTGAACGGCTGATAACGTCATGTTGACTCGTTTTCGGTTCTGTATTATTTCCAAACTTCCGTATTCTTGATGAATGAGATACTAATCTGATACTAATCATTGGTAATGACAATAATTAATTATAGTAATCAAACGTCAGTTCGTCTCGATGGCCACTGCGAAACCCGAAACCTTGCCTCCAAGTATTTGTGACAATTATATACTGGTCGATGTTGGCGCAAATATTATCAATAAAAAATTTTTACGAGATGTAGACTCCGTTATACAACGAGCAAAAGATGCTGGTTAGTATAACTTACCATTATTTAATACTAACTTGTCATTTGTTGACTTTCGAACGAGATTCTGTAGAAACTGTAGTACTCATTTTTTTCGCAGGCGTCCAGAAAATAATTGTTCCTGGATCATCATTAAAATCCAGTAAAGAAGCTCTCCGACTTGCGAAATTTCATCCCGGTACTGTTTATTCAGCGGCAGGTTAGTGCATTTTGGAGAGGGCGTTTCTTTTGTTTTCCTGTCATTAGGACAAATAGAATTGTTATACTACGATGCTATTTTAGGTATACACCCTTACGAAGCTAAATCGTGGGATGAATTCCAATTCGCTGAACTTTTTGAATTGTTGAAAGATTCAGAATGCGTAGCCGTGGGCGAATGCGGTTTAGACTACACTAAAGACTTTTCCCCGCAAAATATTCAACGATCGGTTTTCGAAAGACAGGTTGGTTTCAGCGTAATTAAATTATAGTATGGTATAATAGAGTCATTATAGTGTGATTCTTTGTATTTGGGTTGAAACAGTTATCGTTGGCTTGTCAAGTGAAAAAACCAATCTTACTGCACGAGAGAGGAGCGCACAGTGATATGTTATCCATTTTGTCCAAGTTTCGAGATCAGTTACCGACAATCGTAGTACACTCCTTCGTTGGTACCTCCGAAGAAGCAAGAGCCTACTTAGAATTGGATAATACGTACATCGCAGTATCAGGTGAGAATTCTATCTTCCTAAAGTTGCCTCGTCAACATCCTTTTCGACGATAGAAAAATTTCCGAGTAAAACAAGTCAGAGTCAGTGAATTCAAATTTGTTCAATATGGGAAATTCGTGGTAGAAACCAAGTTTCAGCTCGAACTTCCAAAATTTGTTTGTTCAGGCTCGACTTCTCTATTTTTGAGAATCAAGTCTTCGAAGAAAATGCCATTCTAGATCATTTATTACTAATGAGTTCGGTGTGGAATAAGTGAGAAGTTCTGGTTTGGATTTTGAATGCAGAAAAGTCACAAAATATTTTTGTATGATGTGAATGAAGTAGTGAAAGATGAAATAAATAAATAAATACTGTAAATTCCAAAATTTTGTCCTCGACCGGAATCCTCAAAATTTCTTCATTCGGCTTCTTACAGATCAACTAACACCTGTATGCCGATTTAATATGTAGCTATAAAAATTCTTTGTTGATCCACTGCTTATAATAGTATTACCCCAACTTACCGCCTGGTTCCAAACAAAAAAGTTTGATGTTTTATTTCCCACAAGAGAAAAAAATCTCGGAATATTTCAGAAACAAAGAAGAAATAAGGACTCGTATGTTTATATTTATAAACTAAAAGCTTCTCCCTTTCTTTTGAGCATTTCCTATGAAAAATCGTCGAACAGTTGATTAAATAAATGGCTAGAACATCAATTATCTACAGATCGTGCCCTACTTCAACTTGTATGGTAAGGTGGGATATGACGAAATTTCAAGAATATGACGTCAAAAAAACTTACTCCATTAATCTATCCTCACTTTTTACATTGTACAGAAATTACCTGTTTGAGCGCATTGTTTTTCTTTTCTCAAGTATTGTGAAATTCTATCTTATCATTTTTGAATAACGATGAATACTTTTTCATTTTTATTGCCTACAAAGGATTATAGAAACAAAGTAAGTGCGTATTTCACTCGATAGATACTTATCACAATTATTAAAAAAAAAAAAAAAAAAAAAAAAAAAAGCTGGTGTATCATTATAAAAACTTGGGAAACCGATGAAGTCAGGAAACTGGTATGAAAAAATTAGTCGACATGGAACGCGAATAATATATGATTATAGAAAAGAAGAAACATGTAAAATCTTCGTTATCAATAATGCGCGAGTATTTTCACAAATCGTCTTTTCGTATAGGTTTTGGTTGATTGGGATATTCTGCGCTGTCCGTATCATGTATGTACCTTGGTGGTCAAAATTTTTCCCTTTCCTGTCGCTGATAATAGTTACAAATCGAAAACGAAATTTTTTCAAATGAACAATGAATCTTTCCTTGATGAACTGTAGCTACCCTGTTTCAGTTACGAGTAGAAGCACCAACTAAAATATTCCAAGTTTGAACTATTCCTAATTTTTTGATTCACATTACATAATTCGAGTGTATGGGCATTGCAAGGTTGTACACTCATTTTCATTCCGGTGTTAATATGCCATAAGATCAATGTTAGGAAGCCCACAATATTGATAAGAATCAGGCAAATGAGTATGCAATATGGAACGCTGGAAAAGCCTTGTAATTTTAAGTGTTTTATCGAAGTCCAAAGAGGGGTAGAAGTAAGGTAATAATACAAAACATTGTTTACTACCTTTCTTGTTCAAGTATAATCATTGATTTTTCAAACAAGGTGAGGTTTTTCAATTCACTAAAAGTCAGAATAATTCTTAAATTTCATTTTCTTCATTTGTAAAGATAACGCTTCAGTTTATACATTCATTTGTTTTTTTTACATTGTACTGTTTACAGGCTTCTTATGTAAAGACAATTCGGATAACGGAATTCAAAAACTAATTGAAAGTAAAACGCTTCCATTGAATAAATTACTCGTGGAAACAGATTCTCCGTTTCTTTATCCAAATGCGCGCTCTTCCAAACTTTCATCAAATGTAAAAAGTCATTTTACCGAAAGGTTAGTTTTTGGTGAATCAATCGTTATTTGCTGTATGAGAGCGCAAAATAATTCAAACAATTTAATACATGAAGAACTTGTCGATTGATCAGGTCCGTCAAATTTCTGGAAAGGTATTGTACTTTTCAAAGAAATGAACCGTGCAGCTTACCAATAATTGTTGAAATGATCGCTGGACTGCTGAACAAGCCAGCAGAAGAAGTCGGCTTGGCCACCACGTTGAACGCTTTGAAAGTTTTTGGCCTTTCATGAATAAAAAGCCAAATTCCGTCGCAATTCATTTGTTATGTAGTTTTTAACCGTCTTTCGGGTACCACCATTTTATTTTGCTAACCCGCAAACGCTAATTTAAATTTATTGTGTAAGATTGTCCGCTTGTGTGAAGAAATTTTCTAATGTGATAATATCAGTTTTTAGTCGATTAGTTTCAAGTTGAGCTTTCTTTCTTGTCCTCTCTTTCATTATTTACAATATTGATTCATCTGTCCATTTGCAAATTTTATAATATTCGACCTTTAAATGGATTATTAGTTGACGTAGAGATCAATGGTAATTGGGATCAAAAATGACAGAACTTGCACAAAGCGATTTGCCTATTCAAGCTCACTCATCCGTTTCTCTGCTACCCACAAACTGCGCTGCGCTGTCAGCTTTGACCAACTTCTACGCCAACTGTGGACAAAGTCGAAAGTCGAAGAAACGGGTAGTTGGAATGTTCTCGCGGGTTTCTCTTTCTCGTTTCTAAATCACTGTACCTCCATCGAGCTTCTCAATCAATCGTGAACCTCTCGTGGTCTATAAAAAGTTTTGAGTTGATAGTCTCGGATTTCGTACAATAAGTGCGTACCTATTATTTAAATAGAAAATCGAGAATGGATCATTTAATATAATGACATTTCACTCGACAATAAATGCGTTTCCACTCAATAAAAGCTTTATTATTTTTTTTCTCCTTCAAAATGAACATACTAAAACGAGCAGAAAAGCAACTAATGAGCTCCCATAAATGATGCGAAATTTAGACTGGACAAACTATAGGCCTATCTCGAATGTTCTACCTTCCACAACCACGAGTCCGAATAAGAGAAAAGGCCGTTTAGCTCTTGCTGAAATAGTCCTCTTCTTTCTTCAGTACCAGAGGAGTTTTAGAACTTGAATAATATAGAAAAATACCTACATTTGTTCAACAGTGCAGGTTACCTGTGACGGATGACGCCCCGTCCAACTCTGTTAAAGAGAGTAAGTCTCGCGACAATCATGAAGACTGAATGAAAAATCGAGGAAAGAAAATTTGTCGATATTGTTCTCAAACCCTTTCAGTTGAGTTTAAACAGATTGATCAAGAAATAGCTGTAGCGTTTGTTGTGTTCGATTTTTACAAAACCTTTTTATTCGCAACAGTTTAGCCATTTTTCATAAAAAAATTTTTGAAAAATCGGGTATTTAAGTTAAAGGCAGAGAATTTCATGAGACTCGGAAAGAACAAGAGATTTCAAAAATTAATGAGCTGATGTATTTAGAAAAGAAAAAAAAAAAAATCATGTTGTTCTTAAAACCGGCGAAAGGCTCATATACTTCTGAAGTATGATACCTATGAAGTATCTTTTCGGAAAGATGAGAAAAAAAAATAGCCTATGACTTGTCCGTAATAGCCTACTGATACCTAGTACCGGCACTCGTTCGTCGCTATAGTACAACTAACTAGGGGCATTGCAGCATTCAAAAACTCGTGTACGCATGACCTCCGAACACCACCCTAAAGTATTATCGATTCAACGTTCTCATCGAGAAAGAATCAACCTATATTCTCTGTGATGACTAAATAGTTTTAGTTTCTTTAATATTAAAAAAACAAAAATAGTTCCTTTCTTTTTTAGGGGGGTACTCGTAGTCACTGTTTTTGCGCTGCAGAATGAATTTTGAGTACGGAATATTCTTCACCTTGTTATTCGAAATATCACGGACGGATAGTACATCGTACGATGATTCGTAAGTTTGTCTCAAGTTATACTCGATGTTAGAGTTGTTGTTGGATTTTATAAATTTTATTTTAGCTGAAACTAAAAACGTACCTACTCGTCAGTTTGATATTAAAGCGCTGGCATCGGCATTGTTTCAGTTTCTCGACTCTGGTAACTCGTATTGGTAATGGTTTATGGGAATTGGGATCAAATTTAACGAGACATAACGAGCTTAAATTGGTACGTTGCGCTAGTAATATTTTAGCATGAACATTGAACTCCGTTTCTTCTTGCTTATAGGTACTTATTTATTTCAATCGCATCAACTGAAAAGATTGATAATATTTAGGAACTTATCGTTTCGAAAAAACATAGGTATAATTTTGAAAGAAAAAAATCATATAGGTACCTAAAGAAATCTTTCTTCTTCGCTGATCATCCATTAGGAGGATGTGTAATATTTTATTCCATACACTCATAGGTAGCTACCTATACGAGTAATTGTTATTTACCGCGTACTTATTAATACAATTATTAGCTCGTAGACGTTCAGCACGACAATTTATTTCCATTTAAATAGACTGTATAAAACCGACACTTTTATACTTATAGAAAAAACACGACAAATAACGAAAGATGATTAATACCTACTATAAGAATGTGAGTTTTATAACTTATATTCATTTTTTATAAATAATAATTGATGAACGACGATGAAATGTTTATAACTGCGGCGCATGAATTTTAGTTTAGCGTCATAATACTTATAGCTCATCAAAATAATTCTTTACCCACCTTCACTCTGACCGCACGTATCAACCTAAGGTCACAGGACTTGGAAAAATTTGAACTTCGAACCTATAAGTACCTAAGTACGTATGTTTGGCGCCGTTCGGTACGTCGTGGGGTTTGGAAAAATGTCGACCTTCAACCTATTTTTATGAATGATGGACAGACAACTTGAAAAATTTTGACTTTCATGAAAAGCTTGCGAGAGCATTCACGTTCAAATTCTAATTCCTGGTAGCCTAGGCACCTCTTTTGCCATTGCCATCGCATTGAAGTAGTACCTACGCGTCTGTTTTTACGGTAGGTAGACTATTATTATAAACAATACCTAGGTACTCTATGGTTTTGAAGAATACGTAAGAAAATTGGAGCAATTAGGAGAAACAATTACCTAGGTATTTATATAGGTACCCATTACCCAAGCTGAATATTAGAATTCAAGAGAAAACAGAATCAGGTCTTAAGTGGATTAAACTGCTTTAAATAACTGCTCAAGAACGACTCGACTGAAATCGAAATGTTTAAATTTCATTTTTAGGATTATAATCAGGTAAACGTGAGCGAAATAGATCTGGCTAATATCGTCGAAGAAATGACCAGTCGTATACACGGAATGTTGGAACGCAAGAAAGATCATCTTCATGTAAGTATACGGATGTTACCTTGCCGAATACTCGTAGGCTAGGTAGAAGCGGCTCTCGGAGCTGTCGATCCTATACTGTATATAGCCTAGGTATGGAATGTACAGTCTACATATTTTAGAATGACGTTACATTCAAAATAAATTGTTATTAGAGAATAGTTCATGTTATGGAAGAAAGAACTAAAACACTTGCGGACGAACCAGATGAAAAAAAGAGAAGCGGATTTACGTTTAAGGATTCGAAAAATTTGAATGAAGAAGATAAAATGAAATTATCGCGTGACGTAAATTTTTTCAATAATCCCGTATCGATCAATTACAGCAGTGTTCACGTCCCTACGGATGTTCATAATAGAAGTAAGTAGAACAATCGACAATATTCGTCATACCTACCGTACCGTATCTACTTGTTTACGACATTACCGCTACTCATTAAAATTCTCGGTTTCCATCAAGGGACGCTAGTGTTAGGAGGATCAATTGAATCAATTGAAAATAATGACACTTAGAATCATTACCTACGTAGGTACCTAATAAACTAATAATAAGTTACTTACCTGCCAGGATATGCTTACTCGCGTACCGTAGGTAGCCTAACCTTTTCCAGATTCCATCTTCTTATAGTGAATTGATCTATTCTTGTTTCTCCAGTACAAATCGTGGTACTTACAATATAATCTCTTGCCGTTCTGATTTTTGAGGTGTATACTTCTACCTACGGTGCGTCAAGAGATGATATTTTAAGCACGATTCGTGCTGAAGAAAGAAATTTCGACTTGGGGGGAAGTCAAAACTTGAAAGTCTTATTACTCACATTAGGCTGACTTTGATGTACTAGTTATACTTTTTGTAGGTACCTACTCGTATGTAGGTATAGGTATGTACGTATGCGTATACCCATCACATTTTTCCCCGCAATGCAATGCAAAGTGTGTCAAGAGATTAGCCTCCATTGAAATTTTGTCCACTGCAATTTAGGTCAAATGGAAAAAGATGTCAAAAAATACAACAACTCTTGTTAATGCTGTTATACTGTATACCTGTAGTCTCGCAAAATAGCAGACTACCTAATGACAAAATTATGACTGATACCTGTAACTTATTAGGCAATTACACTGACGTCACAATCGTGACTCACGAGATCTCACTTGGTGGGAGTAATACATTGCGGCTTATGGAGCGTATCCTGTTTTTCTCAGTTTTCTCAGAAAATAAGCCTTTATGCGAAAAAATGAAGAGAACAAAGTTTGTTCCCCTTGTAATTTCCTATCGATTGGACCTACCTTTAAAATTTTGTAATTTTTTCTTGTACCATAATGTAGGAAATTATAAGGGCAATAAATCTCATTCCCTTTCATTTTTCCATTTTAGGCCTTCTTTCCAAAAATAATTGAGAAAAACCAAACGCGTCCCATAACAGGCAATGTAACATCGCCAACAAGTGAGACAATAGAACATGCCGTGCGACGTCATGTTGAATTCCCTAATAATGCCATCAACGATTGAAGAATAGGCCTACCTTACAGCGGGGGTATTCAATTATTTTTGTTTAGAATATTTCTGATCTCGGAGGCGCGTATTCCGCAAGGTATACCTATTGCAAAAGGAGCAAACGTAGATTCTTAACATTTCTGAATATTCTTTTCATAAGGTTTATTGTTGAAAATGTAAAAAGTTTAACACCTCTGATTATTTTACAGCTAACGAAACGTTATTAGGCATTGATGCTTCGGAAATACTAGACACAATGTTCAAGCATAATTATTTCAATGATCCGACGCTATCGTGGCAATATTTCGCGGGGGCGAGTGGATTCATGAGAGTATACCCAGGTGAGCGTCATTCAACTCTGGCCGCTGAATATGCGTTATCGTGTACCCCTAATGAGTAATTTTTTCTTGAAGGTGTCGAATGGATCACACCCGAAGATCAAGCAGATTTGTTTGATGCCAGAAACAGGCCTTGGTACATAGAAGCTGCGACGGATCCTAAGGATATTGTCATACTCGTTGACAATTCGGGTTCGATGATGGGACAAAAGAAAAAAATTGCTCGACATACAGTTAATACGATTTTGGAAACGCTAGGTCCCAATGATTTCGTCAATATCTTCATGTTTGAAAACGAAACAGAATCTGTTACAGAATGTTTTAAAACAAGTTTAGTTCAGGTAGTTACCAACAGAGTAAGATTTTATTTTATTAAATGAAATTTATTTCATTTTGAAACATTTTTCATGTTCCCGCACCCAGCCTTATTTCACAGAAATCTATTCTTAACTTTTTGCAACCTCTGCGAGAGAATTTTACGCAGTTTTTAATTTTCAATCACATTCTAAGTAATTGTGAGCCACCTTTATCTTTGTGTTTCAGAAATTTCGTTTTTTGTTTTTTTTTTTCTTCAATATTTTTTCATTGAAAAAAAAAAAAAAAAAAAAAAAAAAAGATGAAGAGGTATAATTATGGAGAGAATAAAACCAAAGGTCTAGTTAGTCTGACTTTCGGACTAGAAAATTCGAAACATGGGTTTCATGACTGGATGCTCTTGAAAATTTCCAAAAAGAACAGTCGAAAATGCTTCGTGGATCCCAAAAATATAGCGTCGCTGCCTAATAAACAGGTGTACTGTGTAGAATGAATTTAATTTGATTATCGGTATGGATTGTTACAGGCTAATCTCGTGACTATTAGAGAATTGAAATTTGGCGTAGAGAAAATGCCTAAAGCGAAAAATTTGGCTAATTTTGAACTCGCTTTGGAAAGAGCATTTTCCGTTCTCCATGTGGTGAGTTCTCTGTACTTGATTAAATGTTCATTCATATTACCTATCCTTTTTACTTAGGTAGGTACTTGATCTGTACCTATTTGTAGCACCGCGAAGAATCTTTAGCTTCCATGTGTAATCAAGCCATAATGTTGATCACCGACGGCGTTCCGCGCAGTTACAAGGATCTCTTTCAGAAATATAACTGGAGGAATACATCGGAGCCTCCATTTCCTGTTCGCGTGTTCACTTATTTGATCGGCCGAGATGGTACCGATTTCAGGGATACAAAATGGATAGCATGCGCTAATCAAGGTAAAAATTTTCTATCCGCGACGCAGTAGTGAAATTCGTTGATGGTGATGACAAAATCGTTTGTTTTATTTATGTCGTTTTACTTTTTTTTTTTTCTCTCTCTCTCTCTCTCTCTCTCTTTCTTTTTCAGGTTATTACGTGCAGTTGAATACTATACCAGAAGTGAAAGAACAAGTTTTCAACTATATCAATGTACTTGCCAGACCGCTAGTATTAAAGAATTTTAAAAAGATCGCGTGGACGTCCCTCTACGCTCACCGAATCGTACGTGCACGAAAAATCAATAGCATATCTAGGCCGTGTATAGGCCTACTTACCATCGAGTAAAACCTAGATCATTAACGATCAACTTTCTTTGTTGTTGTAATAGGATCCAAAGATAACCGATTACAGATGGGAGAAACAACAAAACGATCAACAAAGAGAATACACCGTAAATTACAGGGACGATTGGAGGACGTTTTTGAGTCAGACAGCGCAACACAAAAGAGCAGAGAATTGGAGAAAAATAGTACGTATGGGTGGTACATCAAAAACCGGTACGGCGCGGCGCGGCGTAAAATTAAGGATTACGAGAAAATGAAACAATTTTGCCCATAAAAATACCTATCCACGGAACATGATTTAGAATTCATTAAGAAAAAATGGTACATTCAACTATTTTATCCCGCATTGTTTCCCCGTGCGACTGTGAACACTTATTAAATTACGTTCTCTTCGCAGTTTGATAACACAGTCCTAGATGACAATTTTTGGTTTGTCTCCTTTTATTTCCGAGTGAAATTTCACTGCAACTGCGAGCTTTACTGGTAGAAGCGTCGCCCCTTATTTATCGGTCAGTCCAAAATGCTTAAATCAAAAACTTTTTCAAGTCTGCGTGGGAAAGGGCGAGATTTTAATGTAATTATCAATGAGCAAAAGGTGAATGTTCTCAACACGAATTACCCAGCTGTATAATACATAATAATCTCTCCACGAGTTCTATCATCTTATCAGTTCAGAACATACGTACTAAGTAGTACCTATGGTGAGTAACTGAAAGAAAGGATCAGCCTAACGCTTATACATATGAAATATAGGCCTAATATGTAATTAGGCTAACTGAAGATTGGCTTACCTTGTCTAATTTATAATTATTCATATTACATATCTTTCAATAACAGGCTTTGGATCAGAATCGTTACGCTCACGAAGAGCCTGAGTTTAATTTTATGATTTCATTATCGCATCCAGCCTACGATCAGAGAAGGACAAAAGTGAGTTTTTCTTCAAGTACCTAACTCGCGTCAATATTTCCTCAAATACGACTATTTCCGATAATAATTTATGATTCGATTAAAACTTCGAAAATTTAAAAAACGAATAACGGCGGTTAAAAAAAAAAAAGGTACCTACCATAATTACGTATAAGTATACATAACCCGTATACTCTATGGGTACTCGTACGTATAAGTACAAATTACGAGTAATAGCTTTAAACGTACTCAAATATAGACTATTATATTAAATGCGATATGTTTCCATAATTAAATCGTAAATTTGAATTTAATTTTAATTACTTAAAATTTTAAATATTGACAATAATTGGAAGAATTATTTTATTTCGACAGAATCTAACTGAGAATGTTTTAATTAACGAAGCCTATTGGACGCAGAGAGTGTACGAGGTACTGAAAAACTGTTAGATTGCGCACCCCACTTCAGTGTGCGTGTATTTTTTTGATAAAATTATTTACGCATACCTATATCGTATATCGTATTTTTTTGGTAGCGATTATTAGAGATAGGTACCTAGGTAGAGTAATTTTAGGTTTAGGCTAGTTATATGTATCTAGTATAGTTGGTTCCTAATCCAATGAATTCGTTAGAATTTTCGGCAGGTTTTTATAAATTAGTACCTACTGTGTATATCGATAATTTTGGTGCAGCATGTGTAGCACAACGAGTTTTCAAAACGAATTTTATTACTGTAGTACAGTCGGACGCTAGCATCAAGTCTACTTTCTTTTTTTGCCGCACTTGGCGAAATTCTTCTAATTTGTATCAGAATTTTTACATAAGAAAACACGAATCTTCAAGTGTCATTAATACGTCATAGGCGACGAGTAAAACAACGTTTGCAAGGCGCATAATTACGATTGATGAGGAAAGTAAGCACCAGGGATCAACACGTAGGCTACGCTCTATGATCGACTTGAAACATGATCTTCATTTATTTGGCTGCGCAAGAATATATATTTTTATCCCTATTTTCCTTTTCAGTTTCCAAGTAACTTATCTACCTATTTCACGTCACATTTGTGAAGAATTTGTGATCATTCTTTACTTTTTCAATTGCCATGAAAGTACATACCTAGGTACTTATGTTCTTTCAGCTTCATTTTTCATATTTTTTTATTCCATATAGGTACTGTATTAGAGTCCTTTTCACCTCAAGATTCTGCTGTCTATAGCTGGTTGTTAATTCGCCGTTTACATCATCGTATGGTGGTGTATTTCGAACCACGATTTATCGTCATCATTCGTATCTTTCATTATTTTGTTCTACACTTTTTTATTCTGATACATAATTCATTTTTTCTTCCGTCTCAATAATAGGCTCATTCAATTGTTTCGCGAAAGCGACGTTAAGTATCGCTAGTCTCTCTAATACCGACGGTAGGTATGGGGGTACTTTTTTGTTAGTTAGGTACAGATCTATTTGAGAACGCGTTATAAAACCCGTCAAAAATTGCAAATTTAGTTGTATATTTTCTTAAAAGTAGGTACCTACCGAAGGGTTTTTGTGTTTGTTTTCAAAACGAGTAGAGAGAATGTGCTCGCGTTCTTATTTCATGCGCAATTATCAGAATATAAATAATCTATACCGTACCTTGCTTGCGAGAATCATCTCAATCCGTTCAACAAATAAGTAGCCTACTTAATTTGAGTTATGCGAGGAGTTATATGTATACAGTTTTGTCATAACAAAATCGTATGAAAAGTAATTTCATTTAGCGTAGGATTTTTAATGCAGTTGTACGTTGAAATATACCCATGGTAGGTGTTGTATCTTTCAAAAGCGTTCAAGTAACGGATTAAACGAGAAAATAGGCACAGGCAGGTAAATCTCTAGGTACCTGTATACCTATTTTCACTTTTAAACCGTTATCTTGGCTCGTGCCACCGCTGAACAACTATCCTTTAACTACCAAGTAAATTAGATAAATCCCCGACCTTCGTTGGTGCCTTCATAGGTAGGTACCTAAAAATTAGTTTGACTTTCCCCTCTTCCCTTAAAATGATGAGTTATTTTTTCTATGTAAAATATCTAGATTCGAGCCCGGATTCAGGATTTTATAGTCTTGGGGCCCGGGAAGATACTTAGTTACAACATTTACAAAATTATATTTGTATCATTTACACAATGTTTGAGAACTCTAATAGGTAATAAGATTTGTGAACGCCTTCACTTTGTGTAGATCCGCGGCCTTCCTTTGAATCCGGGCTCGTTTTGATTAGGTATTTGCTATTTTAGCGAAGTACAAGTAGGTAACAACGCTAGAAAATCCTTCGCACGGGTCTACCTTTAAACACGTCTACGTAAATGTAGGTACTCATACCTAATTCCGTAGTAATGAATGATACGCAGTACATACACCCCATGTTATATAATAACACTTTTTACTTCGTAGAAGTCACGTAGGTATATTAGGTGTTCCATGAGTGAAGGACAATATCCCAATAATAGACGATATGGCTAGTGCGTAATCTTTAAATTACAAGTATAACTGTGTGCCTAAATAATACCGCATCCAAATTATCATCGTATGGAAGGCTAACTGAACTTCTACTTCAGAAAATTGTATTCTTACGTTATTTATTCTTTTATTTTAGGGCACTGCCGGCCGTCGATATCAAAAAATGTAAAACAGTGGGCCGACGTTTCGAAGTGGACTCGCTTCTTCCTCGAGGGCATTGACATAAGTGCCCTAAAATAAAAGTATAATTGATTAGGTATCCGTCACGTGAAAACATTATTTGTTTTTACGTTATGTTTGCTCAATGTATCAATGTTGATACCTACCATAAATTAAAAAAATTAATGAATTAATGAAATCGCGTACCTCTTCGTCACTGGGAATTACCCTCTGATTGAAAGTATGTTGGCTAAAAAATTTACCACGGAATATTGAGAAATTAAGCAAAAAAAAAAAAAGAAACGAGTAAAATTTTTTGACAAATTTTTAAATACAATTTAAAAAAGTCTATACCTATTTCAAAATCTGCAATAGGCGATTCGTAGTGTGAGCTGCGCAACAGTGCCTGTAAAAAATCACACTTCGTTCCCTATCTGACCCTCAGTAGAATTTCTTTCGTTCATTTTACTGAAAGTAACAGTAGGCTCAAAAAATCGTTCGCCATCTTCCCTTCAGTATTTTTTTCATTTTATTTTTTCTCTTTCCACAGCAATCAAACCTTCCCATTCGGGTTAGAACTAAATACCTACACTCGTATTTCAGATTTATTTCAAGCTTCTCCATGAACGATTTTTGTGAACGTAGTCCTGTTTGCAAACAATTGCCAATTCTTATCATGCGGTCGTGATTCGTATTTTGTAGAGATGATCCTAGTTTTACGAATCGAGGTTCGACCTGCTCCTCAAAATAGAGGGATAAAACACGCTATCGTTTTTTTTTTTTTTTTTTTTTTTTTTTTTTTTTTTTTTTTTTGTGAGCTACCATTGCGAAATGCAACTCGTTTAATACTGTGTGTAAACAAAATGAAAACTAGTAGCGAAAACATCCATCCACTAGTCGGAAAAGACAGAGATGAATAAACCGCATCAAGTTTCGAATCTTGAAAAACGGTTTGCGGACATTTTCCGGAAACGATTTTCACAGCGGTCTTTTTCCGAACGGACAATTATTTGAAAGCCATTCTTCCGAAGCAATTTCTCATAAAGGGTGGTTTTCCGAACGGACAATTTTTCAAACAATTTTCTGAAAATAGAATTTCTAATAGCCTATCCATTGAAGTGAAAATGTTTCGATTATACACCTAACACGCAGAAGTTTTCTAGCTAGAAAAATGAGGTACTTCACCCGTAGCAAGGTAGACAGGGAGTCATTGGTTTTCTCGACGTTTTCGAGGTCCTAGGTTGGTTACAGTTACAACTAGCATAAAAAAAGAATTCAGGTTTCTTAGCTTCTCGAAATTTCTCACTCCCTTCTCAACCTCTCGTAATTGCTTACGTCATGAGATGCGAATTTCTTATCCTTCCGATATCAATAAAGTAGGTAGGCCTACCTGGAAGGTGCGCTCATTCTGATGTACTTTAACAATAATAAGGGAAATCTACGGTGCATTTCGTTGTTTTTTTTTTTTTTTAATATCTCGAAAAAACGCTTCAAAATGAAAAAATGAAGAGAGTGAAATATATTTGTCTTCTAATTTTCTATCGATTGATAAGTACCAATTTCAGATTTTTAGACACAATTTTAGAATTTTTTTGAAAAGAAGAAAAAATAATGAAAATGGTACTGTTGGATTCAGAATGAAAAGACAAATACATTTCATTCTCACAACTATTTCATTTTTTTTTTTTTTTTTTTTTTTTTTGAGAAGATAATGAAGAAAAAAACTGAAAACGCTCTGTATGATCCACCCCTGCATTATTGTACCTACCCTAGCAGCTAGTGACGTTACATGTTGCTGCTGGTTGCGTTCTGTTGACAACGTGAATGAGCGCGCGTGTTGTATGAGTTTTGAATGGGTGAAAAGAAAAGTCGTGAAATATTCACACCACTTATAGGTACTGCGTGAGTGTTTTAGGATAGGTACGGTACATTCCTCTATATCTACTTATACTTTTATTTTTTTTTTAATCGATTTTGTAGGAATGTTCTTTTCTTACTATGGTATTGTTTTGTTATCAAATAATATTATGATCAAATAATCATATTATCATCTTGTTAGGTGGAAAGTATGAACTATAATGTCGACTCCTGAATAAGTACTATTCAGAATTATAGTTTTTGATTATTATTTTTGATCCAACTTCTACCTCATGCCCCAAGATACGTACGTAGGCTACACACAAAGGGAAGTTGAACTGTACGCAAATTTGACGAAGTAGTATAGCTAGTTGCTGACTAAGCAGATTTAGTAATCATACGGCGTAACGTATTGTTGTACCATGGCCGTCTTCAGTTTCAGGCCGGAATATTAAAGCTGGCAACGTCGCGGTGACGAAAAATACGGGGCCGAGTTTTATACACGCTCTTATGCAAAATTTTCAAAAAACACGTTAATCGTTGATTTGCGAATAGTATTCGAGTCCGAAGGGAAAAAGTTGATACATACATTGAAAGAGTAAACGATTCTCGATTTTTTGAGCCGCGTTTCGTTAAGATTGATCAACTACAAAGTGAGTTATTCGCGTTTTAAAAAAAAAAGTCAGACAGAGGGCGAAGTGCAGTACATGTACCGCGCTTCGCCCTCTGTCTGACTTTTTTTTTTTTAACGCGAATAACTCACTTCGTAGTTGATCAATCTTAACGAAACGCGGCTCAAAAAATCGAGAATCGTTGGTTCTTCAAATCACATTCTCTTCATTTTTTTCGAAAACTTCACCGTATTTGTGTCAAAGAGTGTTTTTCAATGTTCTCCCATAAGAGACTGTACAAATGTCAGCCCCGTGCAATGTTGTCGAATGTTGTCGAATTTCGAATATTCCGGCCCGAAACTAGAGACGGCCATGGTTGTACACACCTACTTACAGAAATAGGTTTCTTACATAACCTAATTGTATCCTTCTCTTTCCTTTTGCATTTTTACTCAATAGCAATGTAGCGCTATTCATTATCGGGTTGGAATTGATAGTGCGGCAAGAAGGAAGTTCAACGCAGCAAATTAGATAGGTGAACTTACGTACCGTATTTGCAACAAAATACGTAATTCACAGCAAAAAACAAACGAAAACTAAACAAACAACTGATGAACGACTGAAAAGTGTATAGGCTATAACCCTACTGCGCAGCAAAGAGGAGACATTTTACAGTGAAATAATACCCTCGCTACATCGCTACATAGATTGCAACACGCAACCTTTACAACCAAAACAGAATCATTTGATTTGGTTGGTGATTTTTGTTTGTGCTACGCTGCGCTGCGCTGCTTATTGTATGTTGCATGTTGCGTGTTATTGCAGTCTATGTTGCAAGGCTCAAAACAGGTTTCTTCATCACATTAAAAACGCATGACTTCTATAAACAATACATTCAATTTTGTAGGTTCCTACCATTACTTTTACGCTAACGCTCACATCGTGTACCGAGGTCTATAGGTAATCAGTGTGCCCGCACAGCAACAGTCGGTCCCAGACTCCCAACTTTGTCGCTGATGAAATGCATGAGGCCGCCGTCCGTCCTTTGCCCGCCGTTCGCGAACTCCGGAACGGTGCACAATATATTGCATATTCTGCGTAAAATACTTCTTAAGTTATGAGCAAATGAAATGTCTTCTTGGTTAGGGTGTGATCGTTTCCTACTCCTTCTAAATCTTATAATTTTTTTTTTTACAATTCCGAAAAGATAATATTTTTTTTTGCGATGAAAACATTTTTCGCCGACTAATTGTCAGAAGAAAACTGCGCGAGAACGCTATTACAGCTACTATTTTTCTTACTGTAGCACAGGTTCTTACCGGACTAACTGTCCAGACCGATGACCGAAACGTGAGAACTGGGATGCGCGAGTTCTTACCTTTTGAGTCATTAGAGAAATAGGGAGGGGGGGGTGGCTTTTTCGCAATCGCGAGTTCGGACATCAGCTGCATCATTCAACACAACATCGATGGTCGCTCTCATAGCAATACTCGAAGCAATAATATACGCTTGCAAAAAATAGCAATTTTGCGTAAATTCTTTCGACGCTTTTTCGTCGCAAAAATGTTTTTTTCGTGAAAAGATAATATATTTTCGGAATTTTCACTTCATGTAGATTTAAAAAGAAGAAGAAGAAGAAAAAAAAAATATATATATATGACATTCAAAGGGAGTAGGAACCGACACCGTAAACGTATTCTTTAATTTTTCGAGGATTTCTCCATGAATATTTCGTTTCTGTCCTAGCGGCACATTTTCAGCTTGGGCTGATAAATCCTACGACTTTGACCTAATCATGATGCCTCGCACATGTTACATGTTTTAGAAAAGAAAAAAAAGAAAAAGAGAAGAAAAAAAGAAAAAAAAAAATGAAAGGTACCTAAACTTTTAGTTTTGCTTATGTTCATTATCAGTTTATTTGTCTCACACCCTGTATTGAAATTATTCAATCTCTTTGGAATTTAGCTACTCAGGTCAGGTGTAGTTCATGGCATTAAGTTATGTGTTAGCTATGATTTCTTCAACATCCCTCTCTGGTCAGACTACATTTTTTTCTGCTCGATTATTTTTTTGCAGTGTTGGAGACGTTCGCATATTATCCTTTTGCTGTTTACAGATTTGCTGTTGAAACATTCCTTTTTGCGGTGCAATTATATTTAACCCTTCATCATTTCTCTAGTCGGTGATTTTGACACTTTAATTACTTATCGTTTAATTTTCAGGCGGAGGTCGCCAGTCTTTTGGGCGTGGCTGGCACTGATGTACCAATATCCGAATTCAAAAAAATAATGAAGCCTTATTATGTAAGTTTATATTTCCTCACATTGACTGTACGACAGAATATTTTTAAATTTGAGTTGACGCACGCACAATCAACAGGTACCTACGGTATGTAGCGTCTTCAACTTTTCGTACGACAAGAAGACGACTTCCTTATCCAAAAGTTTTCCAACATTCGGTGATTCATTACCCAAAATTTAGGTAATAATGAATAACCGAGTGTTCAAAAATTTTCGAGTACCGTAAATTGTCTTCATCATTCTTCAGAAGTTGAAAATCGTTACCTACCGAGCTTGAGCTTTTCTCTTCGTACATCGAGTCGACTCCACTTACTAGGAAATCTAATCGATCGTTTTGCGTTGTCTGATTGTTGCAGCTAGGAGTGAATAACTACGGTTTTATCGTCAACAATAATGGATACATAATTGTGCATCCCGATCACCGACCATTTGTACGTGTACATAATATAAGTACCCTATAGACCAATACTTTTTTTTTTTTTTTTTTTCATTTTTATTATTGTAGTTATAGGTAGCTTAATTGATGAAATCGTCCCTCTTAAATTACCTTACAAATAGTAGTATGTTCAGTACAGTATTTGCATTGTAGGCCTAGTACAAAAACAAGTGCAGTACACACGTACCCGTAGGCTATACTTATTTACCGCGGAGGTACCTACCTACAGTTTAAGGAAACTCGCATTTGTCCGGAGTATCTCTGTTATAATACAGTGAAACTTGTCTAAAACGGAATTACATAGGAGAAGACAAAATTTCCGTTATGATCAAGTTTCTGTTTTGAAGAAAACTTGTACAAAACGGAAAACTCCGTCTTATGCAAAATGTACAATAAGTCAGAAACTTACTCCATGCGTTTTTATTTAGAGTGCATAATTTATGTTATACTTACATTACAGAAAAAACTATGGTATTTCCAGAAATCGGGCAGAGTAGGTTGTATCCTTTTTTTCCCTTAGGTATAGTTTCATTTGTGTGAAGAATCCCTCTAGCATCGTAAAGTAATTGAACCACAGAGGACAAATCTATCTGAAATGAAAATTTTGTACTGAAGTGAGCGCCTGACGATAGCCTTGAATTGTTGGTTTCTCAGATTCAATTTCGTCCTTAGTAGCTTCTTCAACTTCATCATCACTCTTCTAAACAGAGAAACTTGGTCGCGCTAGCGCTATGAGATCGCTTAGGTAAAGAACACCATTCTGCTGAATGTCTTCGTTCATATTTTCAGGTACTGTACGTATCATTAGAAGAGGTTGTTGATTTACAGTCATCATCACTCGGAAACTCAGCTTTTTTGAAGCTTTTTTTTTTTGTTCAGTATCCGACCTAATATTTCTCCCAACAAAGAGAGCCGCAGTGAATTGCATCGAAAACATTCATTTCTTTGACAATTTCATCTGTACTTTTTCCGTTTTAGACTTGCCTACCCTTTCCGTTTCCGCGTTGGACAGATTCCGTTTTATACAAAACATTTACCTAACTAGATAAACTTCGTAAAAGCTGCCGGGAGAATCATATCTTTCCGTAGTAGACAGATTTCCGTTTTGTACACGTTCCGTCTTGGACAAGTTTCACATACCTACCGTATTATTATGATGTAGGTGTCGCTGTCGGTATGGGTACTTATCTGCCTATTTATTTTTTCAGTTTCGAGGTACTTTGAAACCTGGTTACAACAGTGTTGATATGTTAGAAGTGGAGCTGCTGGATAAAGGTGACGCGAATAAAGATCCGAGAGATTTCGATATTCAAGTACACGAAAATGCGAATGTATTTCCGATAATTTTTTTTTCTTCCCATTCGTTAAGCGAATTGTAATGAGCAAATATTAATTTCCTCCTCCTCCTCCTCCCCCTTTTTTTTTTTTTTTTTTTTTTTTTTCTTTCTTTCGTCTTCGATTCTTTTTCTTCAGGGCGAACTCTCATACATGTTGAGCAATCTTTCTTTACTGCGCGATTTAGTCATCAACCAAACGGATAATTCAACACAGTCCTTCCAAGTGAAATATCATTACGATAATATGGTACGAGTCTACAATTTATCTTTACCATTTATGTGTTCAATTGTAGAGTTACGCAGTAAAACTCGGCGGGTTGTTTTATCGCATACCGTACTTTGTAACTAATTTCTATCTGCATGTAGGCACATTCTCGGTTCGTAAATGTAATGAAAAAAAAAAAAAAAAAATAGGCTATCAAATGAATTTTTTTCCGTTTTTAAACAGAAACGTGTATCGACCGGTAGACGACATTATTACGTTAAAAAGATACAAGACTCGCCGTTCACACTGGTGTTGGCGACGATGAAACCGCTGTGCAACGGAAGCAATTGCCATCCGGCCACCAGAATCATTGCACCGTATCCAGAGAGAAAACTATCCGTTTTACCTGACCGTAATTTCAAAATTTTTTATCTAAGATTTTTTTTTTTTTTTTTTTTTTCATACAAAGGCAGTTTTTTGCGGAAAGAATACGATAATTTAAAAAAAAAAAAAACTTTTTCGTTTTCTTCCACTTTCTGGATACATTTTATTCGACGCGTTGCGTTCTTCATTAGGAAAAAAAATCTTCCCTTTCATCAATTTTTTACGTATATTATTTGGTACTTACATGAGCGTACTGCTTGTACTAGACCCTCCCACCCTCCCGTTTCCACATATAAGTATACAAAATGTAGTAATTTTTTCAGCCGAATTTTTCCAATTTTCCCGTTTGTGGCTCAAAACATAGTTTTCATACAATCAAGAACAAAAGACAAGGTGACATTTATCCGTCCGATCAATTTTTTTAGCAAAATTTTCTGAACACTGGTGGGTTTGATTATTCAAATAAACTCGATCACAACGGAGAGTCTTTGAAAAATGTGTAAACATTATCAAAACAGTTTATTAAGCCTTAGCCCGTAGTATGGAACAACCTCACAAAGTCGATAATTTTATTTCTATCACGGGGAGGAACTCAGGAATATCCCCCCACGACAAAAAAAAAACAAAAAAACAAAAACAAAAACAAAAAATAAAGGGGAAAAGTGAATTTAAGTAGAGGCGTAAGAATATTTTCTTTTTCAATTTTCATTTTCTTTCCTAAGATCATCTCTTCAATTTGCCTCTGTGTTCTCACTCACAAAAGCGTTAGACCATCAATCGAACATAGAAAAATTAACGTTTTCGAGAATGGAAAGATAGAGTGAGGCACGTTTTGTAATGTAACAACACAATGCGAGTCTTGAACTATTTTCGTAACGGTGGAACAAGAAAGAGGAAAATGAATGAATATCAAAAATGCCAATTATAATGTACAACGACCTATAAACTTTTTTCAGAGGTGAAGGAGCTTTTTTCGGGAAATTGGAACGTCCATCCGGAATGGTGAGTTATACACCTGGTCAAAAACGACCTAGGTACACATTCTCGTCTCTTGTATATCGTTGTACAGCCTTACTATACAAGAATAAAATTTGACTTGTCTGTAGGTTTTACTGCAAGTACAATTACAATAACGAGTACTACAAAAAGTACTCGGACGAAAATTTAACGAATAAAACCCTGGAATTGTTACATTTTGTGAAGCGAATGAATCGCGATTCATTTTGGGAAGAATCCAAAGATCCGTACGCGGAGTTGGCGAACGGTGGTAAGCATTCGAATATCCTATTACCTATAGATACCTATCGATATTGCATGTATAATTATGTACTTATACCTGCACTTTGTTCTTTTAATCATATTTCTATAAATATGTGAAAATCAAATCACATCGAATCAAACGTAACTTGTAGAGTTAAAAGATTGCGCGTTCTCTTCAATCACTAGATAGCCTACTCGGGATCATTGCAATTTTATTTTGTTTCGTAAAACGAAAAATTGGCGCGAACTCACATAAAAATTTATATTACCGTATCCAGGAAGACAGAATCTAAGTATAGATCGCCTCCTTATATAGGTATATGTACTATAGCCTACAGTATATATAATGATGGTGCCGTGTATTAGGATGCACCCAACGAACTAAAATATGTCTTGAGAATATCCGCCCATTATTTGACTGAAAATTTTGGTCAAAAAGAAGTTACCATAATTTCATTACTGAAACGTTCATTTTAGACCGAAAGAAGGGCAAAAATTTCGATCTATATTGAAAGAATAACGACTAAAAACAGACCGCAAGATATACGACGTATTTCACGGACAATGATAAGAAACCGACCAGAAATCATGGTCAAAATTCAGTGGGAGAACTGTCCGACCAACAATCGACTAAATAAAGAGTAAAAAATTCAGTCAATTAATCTTACATATTATTTAATAGAAATCTACCATTTTCCGATGCTAGGCCTACCACTTATTTGGACTATTTTTGGTCGTACGACCGAAAACCGACCAACATCGGGATAACCTATATTTATCATCAGAACAGTTTGGCAGCGGTAAAAAATTAACGCGTATATATGTAGAATTCAAATTGCGAGCCATTCCTGGTAGGGATTCCCTTCCCCGCGGGAATTTGTCATTTGCGGCTGAGAAAAATTATGAAAAAAGTTTTTCCACCCTTAGACAAGGTGAAAGAGAATCAAAAACCTAAGGATTCGTGTTTTTGTAATTATCATCTTCAGTTTCAAATTATTTCAGCTCCTTCGGCTTTGTCTAAGGGTCCAAGGATTTTTTTCTCTATTTTTCCTCGAATTTTACGCGTTAAAATCTATACCTACTAAAAGTTTTACTAAAAATGCAATTATGTCCTCTCAATATTAGAAGGGACGAGAGAGTCTCCTGGGTCTTGAAAGGTCGAAAAAATTGTTTCAGAGTTTTTCTCCAATTTGTATTATGTCATGATGATATTGTAGTGAAAAATCCGATGTAGTTAATTGTATCCCTGTTTTAGAGATTTTCGACTTCTCTTCGCCCTCTCGTACAAATTATGAACCAAGAAAAAATAACTCAGACACTTACGTGAAATACTTCTAGTTGAGCAACCCGCAATGGTGGGACTCCGATCGTGACGCCATAGCTTAAATTATTTGTTCGAGTGTTCTGAATAATATTTGTACACCGACCAACTGTCATGCTTTTCACACAAAATATCATCAGGTCACCTCATCACGCAGTATCCAGGCAGGCTAATATGCGATTTTCAAAAATCGTTACGTTTGAGTGATACCTACTGCGTATAGTAATATTAAGTTATTATGATCTCGAAAATTTTCAATCCTTTTCAAACTACGTTATGGCATACTTATAGCCTACGTACAAGAATGATAAGTATACAGTAGAGCTGGTTGTGACTACCAGTAGTAGATAGGTAGGTACACCTTTTGATGATTTCTTATATTAATTCATCATACTTATTATTAATGAGTTTGTGGCGTCTAGGCAAACGATAGTTACGCTTAGGGGTATGTATCAGAGGAAGGGCGAGGGGGGTTGTTGGTTACCCCTCCTATTACAAAAGTTATGATTGAGAAGCTGAGACTGCGAATATAATGCTCGTTTTCATGGTATGTATTTCACACGAGTGTTTTCAGAAGGAAGACGATTAGCACGTATAGGCTTTGTAAGTGGCATACTAATCTACCTACTTAAATAAGGCTCGAAATTTGAACATTATCACAATAATTGTGTACCAACGTGCACGTTGAACTATACTATTCGGCTATACCTAGGTATTTTATTATATGTAATTTCAAAATTTTTGAATTTGTTCCTGGCATGAATTAGGTACCTACCTATTATTATTAGGCCTATTATATTCTACGCTATAATATGATACCTGTTGTAATTTATCACAATAACCTAATACGGTAGTCTATTCGTACCTAAAAGAATATGTAATTTGAAAAAATGTTTTAGGTGCAGAAAAAATGACGAGAAAAGATCCACAACTTTTTTCTTATTATTGTAAGTGTGAGCATTGAAATTTCTGGTTAGAGTACCTACCTATACGTATAATAACTTATAAGTGTAGGTACGTACCTACCTATCGTAAATACTTAGTCGACGGATAATTAATGTTTTGCGTACACTGTTGTAAACAGGCGATCAAGAGTTGATCAGAAATTTATTATTTGACGCAAATGTTACGAAAAATATTTTCAAACATTTAGATAATGGGTTCAAGCCAGCTTTAGATTTTGATTTAAGGTAATAAGGCCCATAATTTGAATTTCTCGGCTACCTATCTACCGTAATATTATAGTTTCCATACATATTAGGAAGTGCCACATAAAGTTTCATCGAATTTAATAATCGGCCTTTAATTTCAGCGAAAATAGCATTAAAAATGTATTCGTGTCGACTCATAGCGGCTTAACTCGATGGAAAGATCTCAAAGACGACACGTATGTATCGTCCTGTCTAAAGTTATTTGTATTATTATAATTATCTAGACCTATCAATTCCTATTGTAATAATTTACATATTATGTGTATGTGACACCTTCGTGTCAGTAAGAGACGTGAAGCAGTACCTGCAGAAAAACTTGGCGCGGATTACACGCTGTTTGAGAGGATACATAAAACACGCAGTAAAAGTCTAAAGATTTAGATGCCTAATTCGATAATAATTGTAGGTACACACACGTCTTAATTGTAACAACGTATCAGATAAATATTCTTGAAATAAGAATGATAATAAAAAACGGCAAATAATCGAAAATAACAAGAGGTATACCTACGAGATTATTATTATGAACGAGAAGCATGTATAGGCTTCGAAAGGTGAGAACGCGCGGGCTCATCTTCATGCGTTGGGTGTAATAAAGCGAGCGCATTTTTATTACAATAGCAATCTTCGAGACGAGGTAAGTATTCCCAATCGACTTTGGTAATGAGGTAGTACCGGTACAACGCCACGTTACACGTCATATTATTAGGTACCCAACATACAAAGATTTTTTCCATTTTGACGTTTTGTGACAATTCGCCTTAATAAGGCTCCGTGTTAAAATTTTCAACACATCTAATTGTATGCTGGGTAGCCGTTTGATGTACCTACAACAATTTCGGACGATAATTAGATATAGGCTTACCAGATAATTATGAATTACATATAAGTAGAGCCCGGACCTCCTGGTTTTTGATGAGTCATTTCCTGAAGGGGAGAATGACTAAAAATGATATAGAAGTACATTCCATACCTGAAGGATGCAGAGAGAAAATTTTTATTTTACCGTATAACACCGAAAATGGAATAAAATCCGAAAACAGGGTTGAAAGCCGAATAAGGCCGAAAAAGACCAATTCGTGGAAAATCGTCTAAAAACACGGAATTTTTAACGAGAAATTGGTAAATTTCGCCTGAAATTAGCTGTAATTTTGGTGAAAAAATACTCCAGTTCAAAATTGAAAAATTAAAAATTTTGATTGAAAAATTGTTAGGATTTTTGTATTGATGAGTTTTATCCCTAGAATTCGTTTATTTCGATCAAATATTACGTAAGTTAATTACGATCGAAATTAAGTAATTCTGGTTTTGAATAGCGTGTTTTTTCCAATTTTTTTTTTTTTTTTTTTTTTTTTTTAAATGCCGAATAATACCAAAAATGCAACATTAAAATACAGAAACTTTTCATTTTTAGTGCCAAAAAATCCGGGCTCTAGTGATGATAATAATCGAATAAAGCACTACACCTTGAAAATGTCTGTTAAGATAGGTTACCTAGATAATTATGAGTAGGTAGGTAGGTAGGTAGGTAGGTTGGTACACGAGGAAAATTTGTGATGGTCGTACAATAGGCTACAGATTAGTGATTAGATTGGTAGGTCTATGTCGGATATTGCGACACAACATCATCAGATAGACAAATTATAGCCTAATACGTAATTAGTTTTCCCTTCTTTCACTTCGGACTGTTTTTTGGTGTTTATAAAATAGCCTACTGTATTTTTGTTATTTTTAGTTTTTTTGGTTTCATTCATAACCGATCTATCGATGAAACGTGGTATAAACGAGCAGTATTACAAAATTACGTAAATAGAGAAAGTTATGTGTTTTCTATACCTCTGGAACAAGGTACCTAACGAGATAGTATTGACTACCTATTAAGTATACTCCCTCCTTTCGTTTTGTCTTTTCAAAATTAATTTGAAGTTCATAATATCTGCAGAATATTCGGATAAACTACTGGTTACGGCTAGCCACGCGATATTCCTAGGTAAAGAGAAACGAAGACGAGAAGATTCACTTCAAGCACCGGCCGCGGTCATTGGATATCAGCTCCTGCATTCAGATTTTGACCAATATATTCGATCTATCTTAGACAGTGGCGGGGTACTATTTTTGTTTATTTTAACCCCCTATTTTCTCTCTCTCTCTCTCTCTCTCTCTTTTTCTCAACAAACGCCGCAACAAAAAACGTAGGCTAAATCCTTTTGAACCAAACTTTTGCGTGATTTTTCTAGACGTACCGAAATTTTCAAGGACCTGTATCGTACTTCGTTCTTGACAATCACGGTTACATTCTCGCCGCCAATGATAGCGCGCACGTTGGAAATTTTTTCGGCACCGTCAATCCAGATGTAATGAACGATTTTCAGGAATGTCGCATCTTCCGAAAAATTGTCGTATACGATTATCAAGGGGTGTGCTTCTACGACCACCATGCCACTAACGCGGCTTATCCAACTTTATCCAAGGTGAGTTTCAGTGAGGAGGATTAATGAATTGCTACGCGGTATTGAAAGAAGGATACTTGATGAGGGTCGAACGCACCAATTTTGTACGGTGTATATATTTCGAATGATTTTAGCCGTTAACAATAGTGAGCCATTTGTTGGATTGGACAGTTGGGAAGTTCCTCGTGGGTATCATTCGAATTAACTTGGAAATCATAGTTTCGGGATTCATTAAGCCGTTTACTGGAAATTTAATTGTTGATGAAAACGGTAAGCAAGTACAAATTCATTATAGTCTTTCAAAAGGGGGGTGGGGGGGAAAGTGTGTATAAAAGAATTCTGTATCGAAACGTTTACTGTTGTACATGAGCTCGATTAAATCCACAGACGAAGTAATTGATGTACCAACTGAAAATTTTGACGATGAAGTGAAAAACGAAGCGCCCTACAAGCCAAAATATAGTCGAGTGAAACATATGGTTGTACTGAACAGAACGCGACCGCAAACCTGCGATCGGGCTATCAATCTTTACCACATAGAACCAGAAAAAACGTGGGAACGTAAAATGAAATGCGCCAATGTAACCAAGTAAGATGACTATTTTTCAAATGTTATATTAGGCTCATTTGAGATGAATACGTATCCGAACTTCACGCGCTATCAATTTCTTACACAGTCTTCTTCGATCGATACCTCATACCAATTTGATATTAGTCATGTTACCCGATGTTACCGATAAATTATCAACCATGAAAACGAGTAGAATTACCATAAATACAGTTCCGTTCAAAGTGACTTCAGTACCTTACTCTTCCCCGGTATGCTACAAAGTAAATGCCGTCCTCTCTCGCCGTCGGCCGTCCTCCTGTTGCAAGGAACATAAAGGGGTACGTCATACACGCTATAACTTTTTAAACAAGACTCTTCATTTATACTTACTTATTAGAAATATTTTCCTAATATTATCTCTTTGTAAATTTTTAGGAAAGAAAAATAACTCTATGCGGACGTGGAAGCTCTACTCCTGTTAGCTCTTTCACCACAATTCTAACTTTGTTTCTATTGTGTTCACAATTCTTTTTATAAAATTTTTATTTTATAATTTTTTGTTAACTTTTTTATGGTTACCAAGATTGACTTCCGTCATTAAAGAATTACGATCAAATGTGAATTACTACTTAACGTAGGGTTTGTGAGTTTCGAGTATTAGGAACGTTCGTGTGTCGTAAATCGCCGATAAACTTGAAAAGTATCTGACGGCTACTTTCTTCCTCGGATAGTCAAATTTTACACATTTTTTCCATTTCACTACGCACTCATTTGTTATCGCATCAATTCTTTTGCTAATTTCAGACTCAGGACGTAAAATTTTGAACACTTCATCAAACAAGTGACACTGAACTGATGATTACGATCTCTAAACAGTTCTGAATTAATTAGTTGCTGCTAATAATAATAATGAAAACATAATTTTGCGCGCGATTCGGATATTTTATTCATTTTCTTTTACTTTATAAGTACATAATGTAAGTAAAATGATGATTAAAAAAAAAATAACAATAATAATAATAACAATAATAATAAGAGAACTAGACTCCTTAAGTACGGTTTTTCGCAATATTGTGTCAAGACAACTGATAATTAGAGAAGGATTTCCAATGAGTCAGCTAAAATTCCAAACATTTCATTCGTAGTGGGGTGGGAAAGAAGTTTGTATCACAGATTCTTTCGACAGATTCTAACTACTGCCTACTTTGGGTGGATTCTTCGATCAATGCCTGAAAATAAATTCAATCAACGAAAAAATTAACAAATGGAGGAACTTCTAGGGACAGGTTATTCACTTTTCCTCTCATGCTCTCTCTTCTGCTAGTCGTATTTAATTGAAAACGCGAATACGTCTCTCATTTCGAAAGATCACACTCAATCAGACCAATTCGGAATCCATCGAATTCGAAACGCTCTCGAACGTTGATAGAATTGCAATCTATTCTTATAATGAACAACTTTAAATTTAATTACGGTTCATTTATATTTACCTGATTCGCATCGATAATATCGTCCCAATTTTCTTCTTGAATCGCACTGACAGTTTGTAGAAGTATCCGTTTTACTTTTTCCACATTTTCTTGAAAAGTTTTCACCACATTACCCACACAAACTTTTTCGGCAGTGCTATGCCAGCAGTCGTAATCGGTAGCCATAGCTACGCAAGCGTAACACAAACCAACTTCTTTCGCCAATCCAACCTATTACAAGAACAGAAAGATAGGCAACAGTTTGCCATCGTTTTCTCAACACAAATCTCGCAAATTTCCAAACTTTAAGTACGCACTTCCGGGGATAGAGTCATATTAACGAGATCGGCGTTCCACGAACGATACACTCTACTTTCAGCGAGAGTAGAAAATCGAGGACCCTCTATGACAACCGCGGTACCGCTTTCTACGACGGGAATATTCAACGTTTTGGCCGATTGGATAATTAGTTGCCTGGTTTTCTGACAGAAGGCCGGTTCCATCGGAATATGAACTACTTTGTTGGGATCCGGTTCGGTGCAATTGAAAAAAGTTAGTTCCCGATGTTTCGTCCTAAACATAGGCTCAAGTATTGGTACAAGAGAAATGAGAGGTGAAGAGAAGAAAAAAAGATGATAAAATTAGAGTAATCTTTGATAGTGATAAAGCGACTCACAAATCGATATAGGAATCCGGTATTACTAAAGTGCCCGGTGAAATTTCCTCTTTCAAAGAACCACATGCCGATGAAACGAGTACATGAGTGCATCCAATCTCTTTCAAAGCCCAAATATTAGCTCGATAATTTACTTTCGTCGGAGGAATATTATGCTTTCTGCCGTGTCTATTCGATGAAAACAACAACAAAAAAAACGGAATTATAATCTATCGACAACGTGTATTATGTAGAACGATTGTTAAATTCGTCAAAAAAAGAAAGCAAGAAAAACATACCGGGGAAGGATCACGCACGGAACGCCACCAATGGTACCTTCCACGAGCTGATCAGATGGATTCCCGAAAGGCGTTGTAACTATTTTATAAGTCACGTTTTCGAAGAATTGAGGATCGTCTAAACCAGAGCCTCCGATGATACCAACCTAGAAGTGCGATAATGTTGTAAACCGGCACACCGACGATTCCACACACACACACACACATATGGGAAACCACATGTAAGAAACTAAATTAAATACGGTGCGGAACAAGTAATCTTAGCGCTCACTTTGATCGTGTGTTTCATTATTCGTTCACAGCCTGTCTCAACTCAGCAAATAATGTTTGAAATAAATTCAGTTTAGGTGCCGAGCAATCAACTAGAACAAAGAACAGTAGGTATAATACTGTCATTTAATCCATCTGAAGCGATAATATTCATTTATATAATCTAAAAGTGGACGCGCATTTCGAAGTTATCAATGTAAGGACTGCATTAATATAATTACTGTTAACATTGTTCGCTTACTTCTTCAGATAGGCAACTTTTATGAAACTTTGAGAGAACTTCTTGCGCTTCAAAACTCCAATATCCTCGATAGATGTGAGGTTACAATCAAAGCCACCAAACGTGATCGTACAGTTCGAATAGACCAAGTTTTTTGTGATAACAACATATCGATTGCAGATCGATTACAGCGTGGTTACTGTAGCAAAAGTACCCAAAATAACTCCAATCGCAATTTCGCACCCCATAAGAAAACACAGGAAGCAAACCGATCATATTGTATTAATTAAAATTGAGAAAGAATTAAGAGGTTATAAGTTCAATTTCAGAACCTGATTACATCACGCTTATGAGAATAAACTTCTTTGCCCTTAATCCTTTTTAATTTTTGTTTAATTCCATACTGATCTTTGCTCCTCGTGTATTTCTTATGGGAGTAAATTTGCAAGAGGAGGTATCGATGGTACTTATCGATTTTTGTTATCACAAAAAACTCGGTCTATTGTTCATGTGAATATAATAATAATGAAGGGAAGAGAGCAACAAGTTAATAATTAGTATAGCCTGCCATACACTTACCGTTTCCGCGACGCTATGTGAAACGTGTTTGTACCTTGAAGCATTTTTCTAAGGATCAATATGGCGGTCCGGTATACCCGTGTGAAACTATACTGCCCTACCATCATCGTTTATCCGCGTGTGTATGGGCAAACCAATGTGAAGGTGCGCGCGCATGAATCCTACCTACAGCAGCGAAGATATTCTGTTCACCTGTTGATCCGTTTTCTTGTGAGCCAGGCCGGTATACGCGATTTTGGCAACAACGCCAAAGGGCCGAGATTAGCATTATGTTATATGAGAAAAGCTCAAATATTTGATTTTGTTGCAAGAACAGTGCGGTTTACAAACATGACTCAATGGAGTTATTTAAAGAGTGAACAATTTCCTATTTTTTGAGCCCTACATTGATAGAATCTGTTCAGTGTGGACTGAGCAATAGGGTTCTTGACCAAAATAATTTTTTTGGGTTTTGGGCAATCAGGCAGAAGTTTCCCCGGAGTAAAACAGGCATAACTGGTTTCTGGCAATGGTGAAATCTTAAACAGGCACAACAGGATACCAGGTATACCCGTTATGTCAATATGAGCATTTTTTGGGGCAATTTGGTTCAGGCAATAACTTTTTTCAATTGTAAGATGTGCTTGACACAATATAATCAATTACTTAAAAGGTCCACTTGCCAAAAAAACGAGAATGATATTTTTTTCCCCCACTCATTTTTGAATACTTTGATTGTCAGCCAGTCAGCCTCACCTCAGATCAGCGCGCAGCCCCAGTTATGCCACTTATCTTGAATGGGCGGGTACCATGTTATTGCCCGCTTGCCCAAAATTTTTTTGCAGGCATAACAGGTAACGGGCAATCAATCATTTTACAATAACAGGTATTGGGTAACGGGCAAAATTGATATTTTTCATCCGGTAATGGGCAGTGACCAAAAAAATAACTGTTATTTGCAGAACCCGCAGAACCCTACCAAGCAATAATCATTTGAAAATAAAAAGTTAGATAGGGGACCAAGTGTGGTACAATAGCTCCTTGCCGCTTGCTACCAAAAACCAAAATAGGGCCGACCAACGTTGTTGCACTTCCAATGCTACTAGAGCATGTAGAACACCCAAGTATTGACACGCGCCATTTTGACTCCTAGAAAGAACGTACTCCCATAAGAGCCCATGTTAAATTTGTGATTTTCAAGAGAGGATTGCTCGAGAACGGCTCGATGGATTTTTTCAAAGTTACCCTCTTTAAAAAGGAAATTTTATGTAGAATAAATCATGTCCTCTTTGTTTTTACTCGCCAAAGCTCATTTCCCAAGTTATCAATTGATGATTCGAACTCTTGTTTTTTGTACCTTTCACTTTTGTTTCTATTCACGCCCTGTTTTACTACGCGCGGTCGCGTGCGCTTGTACAAAAATAAGAGTTTGAATCATCAATCAATAACTCGGGAAATGAGCTTCGGCGAGTAAAAACAAAGAGGACATGATTTATTCTACATAAAATTTCCTTTATGAAGAGGGTAATTTTGAAAAAATCCATCGAGCCGTTCTCGAGCAATCCTCTCTTGAAAATCACAAATTTAACATGGGCTCTTATGAGAGTACGTTCTTTCTAGGAGTCAAAATGGCGCGTGTCAATACTCGGGTGTTCTAGATGCTTTAATGCTACGGGCTATAATTGTATGTAGAAGGCCGTGCACTAACGCATTATGGCAACAAGTGCAAGCTGGCGCAGGCGGCAGGCTTGCAGGCTGCAAATTTGTAATTTTTGAGATGGGATTGCTCAAGGCCAAGCAACGGCTCGATATATTTTTTCAAAATTATCCTCGTTAGAAAGGAAATTTTATGTAGAATTTGGACCGGGCAGCGCTGACGTTGCCCAAAAATTTTTGAATTTTTAAAATTTTTTGAAATTATCATCATCTGAAAGAGAATTTTCAGCTCTTCAATTTTGTTCCTCACAAGTACACGCCTAAATTCATTATTTTTGGAGAAATTTAAAGAAAACTAAAAAATCACCTTATTTAGGTTCGACTTTGAGTCACAACTCACAATCACTGTTTTATACTTTTATCACCGTTTGCTTATCAGTATTTTCTATGTATTTTACACAGGCGACACTAGCGAATCTACAATATGCCTGGTTTGAAATTTTGAATAGATTATGTTCCCTTCATTTTTATTTGCTGAAGGGCTGAAGCTCATTTCATGACTTAGACTTATCAACAGGGTTGATAAATGAACTTGCTTTTTTTGTGTGACAATGCGCCTAAGACTCTTACGCGCATAAGACTCTTCCCTACTTCATGAAACAATTACAGAAATTCCTTATTTATTCTTTCTCTTCTTTTCAGTATATTAACCAATATTTGAAGGTAACTTTTTCCTTATGGAGAATACCATGCAGAAAAAAAGTAAACAAAGCGCAAAGGAAAATCAGCATGAAGCTGGTACCAAAAATGACGTAGGTAGAACAAAACATTCCTATTCCGCTACGCTTGCAGTGCAGCAATTGTTCAAATACCTTCCACACTAACCCGACCTGTGACAGAACCTTACCGGAGGTACCCTAATGTTGCCAAAATTTCCAAGGGTTGTGTATAAAACTAAAAGATAAGGAAATTCAAATAGGAAGTTTTTTTTTTTTTTTTTATAATCATGAAGGCATAGTAAATAGTCCATTTTGTACCAAGTTTTAGATTTTTAGGTCAATACCTGACTCTTGTACAAGTTTCTGAAAATTGGTGAATTTACAATATGTAAAATTTGTAGTATTCCTGTAGTTTTCCTGTTTAGTTTTACCTTAATTGCAGCGATCCTAGTGTAGATTACATCAACTGACACACTCAGGCGACAGTAACAAACAGGGCTACTACACATTTTTGTCAATACCTCTATAATGTACTGTGACTTTATAACACAACATGCATTCTTGTCACTGGTAAATAACTTTAACAAATTGAAAATCATATGTTATTGTTGATTCAAAAATTAAATTTTAATCATTATTTTAGACAAATTTATTCTTCTGAACAATGATTGATAAGCAATTATTGAAGGTATAATTTTCTATTTGTTTTCCTCTTCATTTATGATCAAAAATTGCCTGATTTGCATTGCGCTCAAAAAGAGTCGCCCTTTACATTGACTATAGCGGCTGTTTGTGAAAACTGGACAAAAAGGTAATGTTTTATTGTTTCAGATAAGTAGGTACATAATTGGTGAAATGTTTATCTTTATGAGTTTCATACTATTTTACTAGTCAAGAGAGTCAAAAAAGGTTATTACAAGTAGTACTTTTTTTTTCAGTATTAACAAAGATACAGCTATAGATCCAGCGATGTTTGTTTACATTGGGCGAGAATACCTCTAGCGCCTTATGGTGACGCGTGATTATATTTTGTAGACTGACAATGTTGTTTGAAATTGTTGTCAAGATCACGACATCCACACAATTTCCTCCCATTGTGCGAAATGCTGTCACGTTATGACGGCGCACATTTGCGTCACAGTTGAGTCACAAAAAGGAAGCACTGTGCTTTTTAAATGGGTGATAGTCCGCAGTTCCAAACTATTTGTCTGAAGAACCAAGAACACCTTCCAGGTGAGGATGTCACTAGTGTCGTTCTGTGCTCTGTATGTAGCCAAGCAAGCTAGTGACTCACAATTTGTCTTTATTTTTTATCCAAAGGAACAAGTGGTGCTAATGAAGCTATAGACTATAGAGCATACAGGTCTGCATGAATATGTTAGGTTGGGCATGGTTGGGTTAGATTTTTTTTTTTTTTTACAGGAAACTCCCTTCAGAAAAAATTCCTGGCCACACCTCTGGGTACCAACAACTTGCGTGGATATTTAGATTAATTTTTATCAATTTCAATGTTTGCTTTAATTTTCAAGGTTTCAGATTTTCTCCTCCCCTCACAATTAATACTCACGCTGTCCAACAAAAAAAAAAAAATTTTGCAGGAACATTAACAGTTCCTATTGATTCTTAAAGTATTTTCGACGCTGAAAACGATGCCGTTCACCATTTCTCTCCAGCATCAACACATCTAGTCTTTCTGTAATTTCTGTTGAAATATCCGAAAATGTTGCAAAATTGACAACTTCAATTTGCATTCTGATGAAAAATCATTGAATCAATTTACACTAATCAAAATTATAAACTTTCTCCAATAGAAAAACAAAATATAATTTCAATTGGGTCAGTGGTAACACGGCAATAATCATCATTTTTCTAAAACTTAATACCCGAGCCCTCTGAAGCTGCATTGCTCTAGCGTAAAATGCGCGCATGTCAACGCGATCGTTTTGTTAACCTTCCCGTTTATTTGCGTTCAAATCAATTCAATTGTTTACTCTGTGTTAATACTTACTAAAAGATGTATTGAATTCTTTTTCTTTTATTTTGAATATATCTTCATTTTTTAGATATGTAATGACGCATAAATAACAAAAATAATGAATTTTGAATGCTTGGGAAACATTAATTTCATAAATTGGAATTCAAAATGTAAATGACCGATTCATGAAAAGTCTATTAAAAACCTCTCTAGATACGGGTCAGATTGACTTAATTTTTTTCTGATACGGTCTCCTAGATATAGAGCACGTAGTTACGTCGAATGAAGGATTCAGCTTTGAATCTAAGCTTTTATTCTTTCCATCAAAGTAGAGCAGTTTTAGTATTTTTTAAAATTTCAACTCGGAATGAAGACAAATTGGGAGAAACAGCCGACGGAATCGTTTTCAGCGTGAAAATTTGTTCAAGGATCACTTTTTGTTCTCAATGTTACTAAAACACTGTTAGACAGTAATAGGTATTGTTCAAGATGAACAGTCAAAACGCTTTAAAATTTTGTAGAATACCTATATCGCAAAAATAGGAAGGTACTAGATGAAAAACTGACGAGCAAAAATAAAAATGAATTGAATTTTAATCGCAGTGAAATTAAAAATACATCAGTCAATTTATTCAAAGTTTGATACATGAAAAATGTACTCATCTGATTAGAATAATATTCACATTGTGATAATTGTGAATAATTTTACCGCAATCACAGATACAAAAATATACAAATAAGGTAAAGACAGGAAACATAGCAGTGCAATATTTTATAAATGTTTGATTGAGATTAACGGATCATACTTAGTAGGTACCTAGGTACCTATATTATATATACCTATACACGCAGTAATCGAAATATAGGTACCTACCTATTTAAAAAGAATTATTACATAACTTACTCTGATGAGGAATCAATTTTCTATTTTCTAAATTCAAACTACTAATAGTATTTTATAGTTTGAAGTTGAGAAATGTACAGAAGAACCTACCATACCTATACTTTGGCTCTCCTATGTGATGGTTAGAGGTGGGCTATGAATTCATCACACAATTTTTTTGCTAAAAGTGAGATTTCTAAAAAATTAACGATAATTAGCCTATTCTTCAATTTTTTCCACATTGACGCTCTAATTTTCCAGATAAGATTGACACAAACTTCAATCTGGATTAAAATTCAGTAATAAGCTATAATTTCTTAATTTTTTTTTTTTTTTGGTGCAGTAATTTTTATAAGTACCTAGGCCTACTTATAAATGAGTTAACTGTTTGAATCCGATATTTTAAGAAACAGTATAATAAGTATGTGTACATCAACAGATCAGAATCATTGTATAATACCTAGTATGTACCTCCAACGGAAACAATTCTTCATGATAAAAGCGTCACCAAACACTTTTTGGCAGTTTTGTAGCACCGCACTGCACTGTATTTGTGTAGTGAATTTTCGCGAGGAGAGAACGTGTAGGCCTATTCAACACCGAAAATGACGCGACATTGTCGGGCAAGCGCTGGTCAGTGGTCAATTCCTGCAATCACTTTGAGCTAGGTATTTGGATTGCCGCGATCAAATTTCTAAAGTAGATAATTTTTCCAAAAAAGTAGTACCTAAGTATCATGCAGAGCCGCTCTTCTGAAATAAAATTTCCAAAACTTGTTTTCTCGAAGGCAATTTACCTTAAATTTATGTTTGCAACAATTTATCTGGAAATAAAAAATTTTTGAAAGGAAATTCTTCAACGGAAACGGAAGAATGATAGAAGTATATGTACCGACATAGACTAATTGTTCTTTTTACATCTTCTTTTTAATGCCATTTTTAGCCATTTTTTTGATAGGTACGTTTTACAAACAATAGAGTATAATATATATATGTACATAATATTGTAACGCGTAGGTATCATTTCACTACTTTCAAACGAAAAAAAACACAAAAAAAAAACAGATTTATTAAGGTTGCCAAAAACTTTGGCGCAGTAAATGTACCAGCACGGCATCCATGAAACAATTCTCCCTCAATGAGTCTTCTCCAGCATGATCTAGAAACCAATACCGTCAACGCGGCTCAAAGGAGAAAATACGTTTACTTCTAGACTCGAAGTAAGAGCTAAAAAACTATGTTTGTATTATAATTCGAGGTAGCCAGTTTTTGACGTTTGCGCTAAGCTATTCTGAGACCTTTCAAGCATAAAGTGTGGCTCCTGACCCGAATATTGTAGGTACGTGATGAACACAGCTGATAAACTACTTACGACATAGTTCCCTGAATCCAACCCACCTCGTTGTGACGATCTTCGAGATTTTAGCAGCTAAACTACTGCCAAAACAGATGTAGGTACTGACTTCTGTTGGCCAATGAATTTCTTTTCAATATTACCAGTATAGGTAACAATAGACAAAATTTGGTCATTATTTGAATACATGGATCGTAAAATTATTCCTCGCCGAACGTGTAGAGTTACAAACGAATACAAAAATATACCTACTTACATTTATGATGCAGTATTTACAATACGTAGGAAGTGATCAGACTAGATGATATGAACTCGTAGCTACTCCGTTTTTATAGATGGATCCAGTATATAGCTTACGAGTATCAGTGTGCGATATGTGGAGAATCATCACAACAATTTGAATAGTATTGTAACGGTACACTATACCTGGGTGTAGCTAGGTCTGTTTGCAATTTACATCGTTTCCATAGAGAAATGTAGGTACCTACATTTTGTCAACCAAGACTAGGTATCTTCTCGATCTTTACACAAGGCAAAATCGGTACTGTTCATTGAGTAGCGTTTACAGTAAATATCTCTGCTACAAGTATGACCTGTGGCAATATTGTTGATACGCAAATTGCTGCGCACCGATTGCTTTTCCGCTAGATGAGCTTCTTTCCGGAATTGCCGGTACTTGCACCACGTTGTACAAAGGATGAGCATCGTCAACACTAAAAGTAAACCTCCTCCGACCATTACGTATATAATGGGAGCGCTGAGTTGCTTACAACTTATGTCACTCTCATCGTAACCAGAAGGACAATGTTGCACATTATCGCAGAATAAAGTAGAATTGATACACGCCTTCAGTTCAGGACACCTATAACAAACACACGTTGAACGCCTAATAAGTAAATTTGTAGTCTAAGTACATTATAACTAAGTATTTTGTGACAAATTGAAACAACAATAGGCTAATTACAGGTGATTCGTGCATCTAATATTCAGCCGAGTATGACTGGAAGAAAACTTGAAAAAATATTGACTTTTGAGCTGTGTAGGTAATAGGGCCTACCTAATGTAGGAAAAGACTGAAAAGATAAATTCAACTAGGTAGGTATCGACGAAGTAGCAAAATAATATTGAGCTACCGGCACGTATGAGAAGAGGACCTAACAAAAATATTATTTCCTATAATATGACAGAGGAGAAACTGAGAAAAAATTCAACCCTTGAAGAAATTACGTTTAAAATTTTGAGTATTGCGCTGTAATTAACATTTGGGGAGCTGAAAACATTCCATACTTCAAGCTATGTACGATACAAGAAGAACTCGGTAGAAACTCAAACATGAAGGGAGTGAACTCAGAATTCTGAATACTTACCAGACCATTCATATAAAATAAATTATGCACGACCAAACCCACACACCCTTCTTCTATAGAAAGTGGTTTTGCGCCACGTCTTAGCCCCCCAAAAATTGGTTTTTTGGATATATCTCGAGAAATATGGGCTTTAGAGAAATAAAATTTTCCTCTGGACTGTGAGCATAGTCAGACACAAAATGTTCTAAAAACGTATGTACCTTCGGTTCCTGCTTGCAGACCGCGAGCCCTGCCCACTACCGCGCAGACGTCCGAGGACGAAGGTACGTGTTTTTAATACTCAATTTCCTCATCAGTATGCTCAGTCTATGAAATATGTATAAAAGAAACAACAAAACAAAGTGCTTGCAATATGGTCGGCATACAGACTGTAGCCAACCCTGAAAACTGACAGCTGCCGTATACCTATAAAATAATTGACGTATGTACCGGTATGTGAACAAGATTACCTATAATTTAGAGAAGAAATAATTATTTTTTTCATATCAAATTAAGCGCAAATTATATCGGCAGGGTACATAGGCTAACTCGTGACTTGAGCCTGCGACTAAAACAGCAAGTTCATCTATAGAAAATGGCTGATGCCCGTGAATTGAAGAGCTCGTTTGCCTAGATTGAAAACAGCTCAACACGTATAGAAAAAGAGGTTCATGGATAGCAAATTTTTCTAACCTATTTCTGTCTATTACGTCAATTATTCGACTTGGAACAATAATGAGTTGCCGTGAATTTTCTATTCGTTTCGTCCCAAAAATCTTACAAGTACAGTGACTACCTATAAGGAGAAACGATAAAAGTAATTTTTAAAAATCCATATTTTCATGCCTCGCAATATCCGTTTCCTGATGGCTCAAGTTTGTTGGCCTATTTTCGTATAAGACTTTAGGTATAGGAAGTTGAAAATATCATAAGCGCGCCTTTAAAGAGTGAGAAAACGGTCCAGTAATCCATTCTTCTGGCAATATACGTAAAGGATAGAATCGAATAACTTACAAAAACGTCTTCTTTGATTCATCACCCGATCTGCAAACTTAAGACGCAGTTTAAGAACGACGCAGTTTTAACGGTATTGTGACCAAAACTTCAACCAATCAGAAGCAAGAATTAATGGAAAGCGCAGTTTTGACTTGGTTTTGACGCAATGGTGACTGCGCGCTTCAAAAGCAGTCCTTGCAGATCGGGCAGTCATGAAATAAATTTGGAAATATTTGTATCGGTATAAGCAAATGTCTAGGTAGGCTACTTAGAATATGTAGGTACATCCTAATTGTCTTTCCGCTGTCCGATTAAAAAGCACTGTTGCTGTGTAACGAACGAAAAAGAACGAGCGCATTATTTCTAATCAGAATTGCACCACCATGATGAGATTTTTTATTTTAAATGGAACAGAGATTAGTTTGCGATGCGATCTGGCCACCTTTGGCTGCGGAATTTAAAAAACCTTGCTCAATAAAAATAGGAGATGAAGGTAGAGATGACATTACAAACCAGATAGGTAGGCTACTACGTAAAATGTACTTTTACCATTTTGGTTGCGTTTCGAAGTGAAAGGCGAAAAAAAGTACGTTGGTATCTTCAGTTTAACTACTAAAGGTACTAGGCCTATGTTTTTTTTTTTTTTTAGAAATTATCATTACAAATGTAGGTGTCAAAGGTACCGTATTCGTTTAAGAAAGTAGGTATACAAATTGGAAGAAATAACTTGATGAAGCTCACCGATTCGGGCATTTAGAATCGAAGGACTTGGTAACTTCCAACCACGAGACGGGGTATATCAATGAAGTTGCAGTATTTTCTGAATCAAGGAACTCGATCACAAAGCTTCGAGGAAATGAACTAAAATTGACTGTGTCGTAAGTTGTTCCATTCCATCCGTTTGAAAATAACATCGCCCATGAAAGACTGTTCTCTGATTGAGCAATTAGAATTACCGGTAGTGGACAAATTATTTTCCAAGTACGCGGATCCGAAACCGTGTACACTAGTACTCTGTGCGAGGTTGAACAGGTCATGTTTGTGCCCGTTAATTCGTATCCCCTCGTTCTTAGAAATAAGTATTTCATTGGTTCGTTGGATGCTTCGATCAACCATGGATAGTTGCCACATTTGCGTGACATTGGAAGCATCGTAACGTTGTTGCCGTGTACTGTGAGCGGGTTTTCAACTTTCAAGTCTGAAAAAAGTGAACAGAAGAGAGGGGTGAGAATCAAATTGTTTCTGCATAATATCTGCGGTAACATATTTGTTCAAGTAGGCTATAACTTGAAAAAGGGTATCGATATAAGCGATGTATTTCATTTATGAAGGAAGATTTTTTCTTTCCTTTCTCGGGAAGTATTTAATTGCACGCGAAATGAAATAAGATATACATAACGCGCGCGAAACCTACTTATGGAAGGTACTCGTAAAACAATTACGTACCGCAAGAGATAACAATGGAAGATCACGCGAAAAAGCTTGAACAGTACCTAATCGAAACAGGATATAATTACGCAAAATTGATTTACATGATTTTACTATTTTGTAAGTAGTAGGTTTTGTGAGGAGACCGATAAAGATGAGTAATAATTATTGTGAGATTAAAATACTGTGCCAGTGATATCGAAAAATTTCAGACTCCTGCCTACCAGTGGGCGGTTGAAAATTGGAAGGTACTCCAACGAACTACCACTGATGGAACAATGTATTTTGTTGGTTCATCGATTTTGAAGAAACCCTTGTCTTACCAAAAAAGCTATTTCAACAGAGATAGAGCGAAAAAAGTGTTTTTTTATGGTGGTTTTTCCGCTGTAGGGGGCTACGCTCACACCGGGAGGGGGGGGGGTCGTTCATCCATTAGAGAGTACTAACCATGAATCGTGCAAATTTTCATCTCTGCACCTATTATTCCCTTTATATGCGATTTTTATGTCTAATATAATTCCTGGACTATTTTTCAAAAGGACAACCCACGCACACACGTCCGACTAGCGTCGCGTAGAGACCGCTAGTATGCCGAACCTTGTAGGGTCTTTGGGGATGTATATGCAACTCATCGTGTACCGTTTCGGAGTTCGTCAACGGGCGATAAGCACGCACCCTTAAAACTTATACCGTAAACTTATTTTCAACGACATTAATACCACTCGTATAGTACATTGAAAAAGAAATTAATATCGAAGACTGAAGACAGGCTTTATTCCAATCTGTATGGAGATCAGTCTCATTCACCTAACTATGACCATCACGAGTAAGACACCTTACGCCTTCACCGCTTGTTTGACAACATATAAATTTTATCCGTTGACCCGCTCTTCTCACATGTCCATATTTTTTTTAACCTCGCGGTGCTCAATTTATATAATCAAATTGATGTCTTGTCATAATATGAGAAACCATTAATTCATTATACTGATAAGAATCTTTCCTTCCTCCACCAAGTTCACCTCCTCAGTAGAATTCCACTGCAAAAATTAGTGTATCATACCTCAAATTCAACGCAAAATAGGTACGTTTTAACGCGGAACCAAACAGACAATAGGGCAGAGTAATAAACCGCACAAAAGTTGTAATCAAAAATAAAGGAAAATGAAAAGAATTCATTATTTTGTTCGATATTCTCTGTTAGTCATCCACAAAATTTCACTCTTCTATCGTTTTGTTTTCGGAGCCTTTTTGTTGTATTTCTTGCGGAAAAAGTAATTTGCTTGACTACGTTTACGAAAGCGAAAGCGAGAGTTTGTACTCGATGTGTGTGCAGTACTTGCTGACTCTTGCGCAGCAAACTTCACACTCTCGTACAAACGCCCGCTTTTGTAAACTAGTTAAGCAATCAATTTCGATTTTAACTTCTTCATTTGATATGAGCCGCAATGTATAGCTTCCACTTACTTTTGTTACTTATCTCGCCACCAGCTCCTCGTATTCGATTCCTGAGCCGATACTCAAGACACAGTTCACTGTCGGCTGGCGATAATTCGTTCATGAAGTGATACTCGCCATCGAAAAATATATTTTCATGATCTTCGCTGACGTTCATATTGGTCACTGTAAAATTTACCTCAAGAATCGTCGCTACTAAAGAAGAAATTTGAAACGACCCTTCCAATTGCGAACAAAGGCAACCGCGTGGTATAGCTACATTTGGCCATACGTATTCCGAAATGAAAATTTCAGCCTTTGGGCCACTCGTTTGGTTGTACACGCAACGCGAACGTTTTGTATCGGGATCAACTTCTGTTCTGCAGTGTCTAGAAAAATGACAAATAACGAATAAAATACTTAGGTACGAGTAGTATGCAAGTTATTCAAAATTTTCTGTACAATTTTATTGATTCATCCTCTCTTTTCTTTCTTCATCGTTGTTCCTTTTAATTCCACCCGAGTGTTTCTATCTCAACTAATGAATTCGTATGAGGACGCCACTGTAAAAGTGCTACAGTTTCAAAGGGGTTAGAGCGTATCAGAAATGCGTCATTATCTACAAATTCATTGCGACAAATGTGAAGGTTGAATACTCACGCAAGGATTTCAAGAGAATTAGCGGGGAGACTTTTTTTTCTTTGCTTTCCATAGTAGGTACCTATGATCCAGAATACACCTGAACAATTGTTCCGAATTTCAGTTATCTCTATCTCTTATGAATATGTATGTGTATGGATTTCAGACCGGCAGGGGTAAATTTTAGCAAAAATTATCTTGATTGATTTCGAAATGGGACATATTGTAATGGTCAACCCGAAGTTGTACTTGTCCGCGATTTTGGTGTAAAACAGCCGAGTATTTTTTTTTAGAATCCTTTAATTAGAAAATATGTGATGTAGCAACGTAAGAGTAGAGCATACGAGTACGATCACATGAAACCTAGACACGAATTTTATAACAAATTGATACGGCTCTACTAAGATAGACGAGACCTGAGACAAAAGTTCGTACTTTATCGAAGCGTCGTAACTAAATCTAAACCTTGAATTAATCACAACCAACGTCCGGATAGTATTCCACTCTCACCTCATTTCCCCTCGCACCTTAGGGAACCGCCGCTGCACTAGCTCAATCGCGCGAACATGAATACATCCTTCTGAAGGCGTGGGTAACTCTGAAGATAGACCACAGTCAGTTTTTGGTTCACTTTTTGAGATCACATAGGCTATACGAAATATCTTGATAATTGAGGCTAGCGTCATCGTTGATACGGGCTCTACTAACCCGTCAAACAGAAGAAAATAGTTTGTCGTAGTAATTATAAATCTGGTAGATAAGAGACTACCTTAATCGAAAAGAAGAATCGAATAAACAAAAACTCCGTTCGCTCGGTGAAGTACGTGAACGAACATTTTATCAACCTGAAAAGAAACAATGACTGTACAAGCCAGTCAAATGGGCCGAGAGAGAGGGGGGACTACGGATAACCTGAAATAAAATTTAGAAAATAAGGCCGAAAGGGTTTATTCGCTGATAATTCGCAGACTACAGTATTATTCCTAGGTACAATCACTTTCACGTCTAATTCGTCTGAACTTGAGGGTTCTCTGAAAAACAAAACTAATCGATGCTGGTCGACTACGAAGAAAAGATTCGAATACATCGAAAACAGATAAAACTCACATTATTATTAAATAAAGCCAACATAACCTGAACTGACACAAGTATACAATACAACAGCATACGAGGGCAGTGAAGGGGAATCGTCGATCTATCATTAAAAATAAATGTGCAAAATAGCAAACTTGATTCGTCGAAAAACATTGCTAATTCGAATCCAGGTGACTTTGGTCCGTTTATCATCGTCGTCGACATAGATGTAAAAGCATAGGAGGAGACGGTTGTTTTCTGAACAACCCCAATTCACCTACTCGATAAAGATCCACTAAACTCGAGCGTGAGCGATCTATACGGCACCACGCATAGTCGGAGTATTTATTCTGAGATCCGGTACACGAACTCTTTCACTCAGACTGGTATCTTAAAACACCTGAACGAATTGATACCTTCGACAGACTTTTGGTACGATACCAATTTTTCGGCGATTTCAGATCGACAACACGAACTTGAGTTGATTACACTCCGATCTTCGACAATTAAATATTTTAATTAATAGCATACTGAAGTATCATTCAAATATGCTTTCGCTATAAATCACCCTATCGGATCACGGTATTAAAAATCCACCGGTATTTCTAAACCTCATCGACACATCGAATAGGGGAGAAGCACGTTTCGAAATCGCACGTAATACGAACTTCAATTTTTCATCGACGAGAAAAACGTCTTGATGTTAAACTTCAGACCATACCACTGATTCCCCGATGAACCCAGAAACAGCTCATCGGTGAACCCGTACAAAATTCGCTCGTATACGATAGATTGCTGCGTGCCTGCGATAGCGAGAGGGAAGGGAAATACCAGGATATAACTACGATAAGGATTCACGGAAGGGGAAGGTAGGAAAACGGTAGATACGCGTCGATAGACTAAGAGATTACGTAGATGCACGAATAAAAATTTCACTATCGCACACACACACACACCAATACTACCGTGATACGCACCTGCGAATTAACCTAACTACAACGAAAATCTGTTCCACGTAAAGGTGGCTACATCTCAAATATTCTTTGGTGAGTAGGTATGATTCGCAAAGTACTTGGTAAATTTTTCTGAAAAGAATTAAAAATTTAGGAATGCATCTGAGCTTTTTTGAAGTATGTACAATGCCTTTGAAAATTTGAGTTATCATCAGCTTAAGATAAGAGTAGAATTGATAATTATTACGGATGTAAGTATGTACATATTTACTCGTCGTGGGTAAAGGCTTGAAAGGCTTGCTCTACTATACATTCTGTTGAAGAGGCAGCGAGTGGTAAGCTAGGAATAAAGTGCAAATTCAAAATCATTCGCTAAGAGGGGCGTAAATGAATAAAGTTTTGATCTTTGGCAGAGGAAGGTAATTGAAAAAAATGAACGATAGATTGGAAACTAAAAAGCAGGAAAATACTATTCAACCATTCTATAATTGAAATGAGGGAATTGGGTAGAGGAGGAAGTACAAATATTGTTGTAAATCAACTCGCTGTAGCAAAAAAATGATTAGATTATAGGTGATTTAGACATTATTTTTCAAAAGGTTGAGCAACTTCTGAATAAAATCACGTATCTGCATCAGCTTTTTTTTCTTTTTTTTTTTTTTCAATAACTGACAAAATATAATATTATTCTAATAATTGTAAAAAATTGAATTTCATTTGTACAGGAATTTTTATCAAATATACCTATATGATTTTAAAAGAATAAAATAACCAGATGTTACTATAGGACTACCTCTGAGGAACGTGCGGAGTACAGCAGTGCACCCGGCAAACCGAATCGACTAGATTTTGACGTCAATTTTTTCATTTTTCGACCATAAATCAACTGAAAAAATCGACAAAATTTCGACCAGTTATTATCGACGTCAATGAAGATGAGTCCGAGTCGAAATATTTCTGGATACTACTGAAATTTCGACGTCGAAATCATACCTACTCACAGATCCAATCGCCCGACCAGATTTTGTCATCAAAATCTAGTCGACTTTTTCTTTCTTTTTGAAAATTTTATTGAAAATCGACGTCGAAATTTGGTTCGACGCAGTGACGGTTTCAGCTTCTCTGGGCCCCGGGGCGCAATTTTTGCGGGACCCCCATTTTTTTTGGGGGGGGGGGAGGAAGGGTGAAAATTTTAGGTTTTTACTCGTAATATGAGTTTTAATTAGCAGAGGCTTCTAAATGGCGGGGACCCGGAGCCAACGGCTCCATTGGCTCCGTCCTAAATCTGCTACTGATTCGACGTCTTATTGGACAATACAATTACGGGTATTTGCGACTATCTATTTCTATTATCATTACCTATCTTATACGTATAATATATCTGACTGCCTAATCTTTCTACGAGTATCAATACACTACGGTACCAACACAAAACTTGAAATTATAATATGTCAGTCGATTTCTCGTCAGAATTTGTAATTGAAAAATTAACGTTGATGGTCTTATACTTCGACCTGATACGCGTATTGACGTTAAAGTAAAGTCAATTTTTCGTCAAAAATCAATGGGGTTTGGGAGACTCATATTACGACCTGATATTGACGTCGAAGATAGGTCAAAATCTGAACGAAATTCTCAAAAATTTAAGATCGACGCCGAAAATAGTTTGAGTGTTGTCGATTTTTTGATCGACCTGTATTCGACGTCATTTCGACGCGACGGTCGATCTGGTTTGCCGGCGGGCAAGAAATAAATAAAGTGAGTCCGCCTTTTTATTTATAATTATCAATTATGGTGAGTTAGCTCTTTTGTTTTTCATGTATAGTTACGTACTTACCGGTGGCCAAACTTAGCGGATGTAATTTGTAGGTGAATCTTTTGATGAGAAGACGCGTGAAATCTGAAAACGCAGGTCAAGTTGCTGGAGCCTCCTCGACCGTAGTAGAAAATCCTGCGTGGTGAGCGGAATCCGCCTCGAGTATTTGATAAAACGGTCGATTCAAATACATGATTGCATCCGTTGGAGATGACTGGAGCAGGCGAATTTTCCGACGACGACGTTTCGACAAACTCGTAACGTAACTCGAAATTGAGAGGGTACAATACCGAGCCTCGAAGAAGTAAGACCTTTAATGTCAGATCGCTGCTGCTAGAAACGTAACTTTCCTCCAGCGTGCATGGCCTCGTAAAGTGACTACGATTTTTTAATATAGCATGGTCGCATATTTTCGGCGTTTGGTCGCCGCAAAATTCACCCATAATTGTCGCGTTCATCTGCAAAAGAATCTCGTGTAGGTACGTGTGTTCATGATAAGGAATTACCTTCTCTGATAAACACGTGCTGCTCATGGCACGTGCCTCGACTTTGAATATACGGCAAAGTAATTTTCACTTTTCAAATTTGCTTACGTTGCGTATGGTTAAGAGCGAAACGATCTGCGAAAAAATATCGGATCGTTTCGTTGATGTGTCTACGAGTATAGTAAGAAGAAATGATACTTAATTGGAGGCTAATATTTGCGAAAAAATACGTAGGTATTGCACGTATAGGAAGAATAAAAAAACGTTTGACACAATGCTAGTTACGTGTATCTTCTCACTGATTTTCCGTTGGATAATATTGTCGGTCCGTCCAAAATGGAGAGTTTGGCGTTACACTCCATTTCTAAGTGGTAAACGTTCTGATCCCAGCTTGACGTGTGATAGCTTAAAAATGAAATCCATACGTTTTGATCGCTTCGCCCTTGGAAGTGGTATTCACAAGTCGTGTTCGGCGGTAACGAGTGAGCAGGAGTTTTTATGTAGCCCCAACTTTTGGCAGCTTTTACACTTGCGATGAGAAAGTTGCATTTTTGGTTGCGTGGTACAAGCGTTGAAGAGCCGACTGTCGTATGAAGAATCTATAGCCATAACATAACAATAAGCATACATGTGTACATCAATACGTGTAACATCGGTATTACTACTTTCTTCAGGTTCGGATTTAGTGGATGATTTTGGGAAGGTAAATTAACCATAACGACTTTCTTTATATTTAACTGAAAGAGAAAAAAACTTGTATCCTACTTTGTTTGTTTCTCGGGGTCGCCTTTATTAACTGTGTTGATTGAAGCCGACAGGGTGTCTGCTTTATAGGGTCTTCTCGTAATACTTTTTCTAAAACAAGATCAAACTTCATTGCTCACCACTTTAAACACGAATATCAAAATTTTTTTAAGCTCTCTCTCTCTCTCTCTCTCTCTCTCTCTCTCTCTCTCTCTCTCTCCCCCCCCCCCTCCCTCATTAGTTATAGTTCGATATTCAAAATTATTTCAAATTTCTTTCTCATCATAATTATACAGCTCGGAATACAAATTTTTCAAAATTCTCCCCTATCATACAGAGGGTGTATTTAAAATTTTTTCAAGCCTCTTTCCCATTCACGCAACAGAGATCGCCTTCACTATACATGAACGGATTCATCACGAGCTGATGGACCACAAATAATAAAAAACTTCTCTGAATGTACGCGTGCAAATTACGTACCTACCTACGGAGGATATAACCCGTGACTCAAATTTTTTTTTTTTTTTTTCCAACCAAATTTATTGTCAAAACATCTACAAAATCATAAGAAAAGAAAAAAAAAAAAAAAAAAAAAAAAAAAAAAGGGGGTGCAAAATTATCTAACTAAAAACAGTAAGAAAGAGAAAATTAAAGTAATAGAAATAATAATAACAATTTGTAATGGAAAATTGAAAATGATACAATAATAATACTGACAAATACAGAAAAAAAAAAAAAAAAAAAAAAAGGTTGGAATAGAGGATGGCTTCTAGGCCTTACCTCGTTGTAGATTTAGATTGATATAAGTTCAGGCAATTGAGACAAGAATTTTTTAATGTGAGGAAAGATAGCGTCATTATCAGTAGAAAGAAGGTCTATAGCTCTGAGGGGTGTGGAAATTTGTAATTTAGTTCTGGACATTCGAAGAAAATATGGTTTGCGTCTGCTCGAGTAGGCGAATCTATATGGAAAAGACATAGGTCAGAATCCATAACATTTATTCTTTTTAGATGATAAGGAAGTCGGTTGTGACCAAAACGAAGACGACTGAGTTTTATTATGTAGGAGCGTTGAAAAATTATTGAATTGTTTGTACCATGGGAATGATGGTAATTTCGGTTGGATGAGTAAGTATTGTGAGTTCGGATTATTGAAAGAATTATGGTATTGAAGAGCCCAATCATCTTGTGTAGATTGGCGAGTAAGCGAAAGTAATTCAGACATCGGTAGTAATTTTGAAGAGGGTATTGAAGTACGTGCTATTTTAGCTATGTTGTCTACTATTTCGTTATGAAGGATTCCCGCGTGACCGGGGATCCATAAGAGATTTATTTTGATCGGAGAGAGAGAGAATTGATTAGGGTGATGATTGGTAAAGCCAAAGAATCGTTTACTTGACATGGAGCGGCGGATATGGATTGCAATGCAGAAAGAGAGTTCGAAAGTATGAGAAATTTACCTATAGTGTAATTTTGTTTTATGTATAACAGAGTTTGATAAATGGCCATTTGTTCTGCATGGAAGACTGATGTAAAAGTGGGCAGAGAAAGTTCGAATTTAAATGAGGACGAAGGTATCCAGAATGCCATTCCTACACCTTCCAGATCCTTCGAACCATCAGTAAAAATAAATGTGTGTTGGGGAAAATTTTGTTGAGAATATGATTGAAAAAGTTCTTGAGGGTTGGAGTTGTTGTCTGTAGGTAGTTTATGAATGTTAATTGCACTGAAAATCTGGTTGAAGAGAAAAGGCGATAATCTGTATGTAAATAAAAAGCCTGAAAGAAAAATGAATCAAGAATTTGGTTGAATACATGGTAATTGAATGAGATCCGTTTGTATAATAATTTATGTCGAATAGTTCCTCTCAGAATGAGTTGTATTTCGTTAAATAAAATCGTTTAATTTATGGAACCAAAGAAATATCTCGCAAATTAAAATAGGTATCGTGAATGTTCACCAAGTTGGAAAATCGCTCTATTCTCCTCCAAAATGGATCGCAATTTTTGGCTTTGTTGGATAAAGGCTCATTCTACCCACTTGTATACATGGTAATATACCAAGAACACAGGAAACTCGTATCTATAATTACATTGAGCGCTTTTCGGTGAAGCGACTAGTGGCGTGGGAGGAAACTGACTTATGGTGAACATTATAAATAAATTTTTATAGATCGTTTGATGAAGATTGATGATCGTTCACAACCACACCCAACTTGTACCATGAATCTACGATCTACATTTACAAAAGGGACACCTTGTACCTGTACGTAACTATGTGTGCCTGTGTACTGACCCGACAAGAGTTTCTGCCATTATCGCGTTCATAGTATTTGAATATACTGAAAATTAGACCATCAAGTTGATAAAAATGTAAATTACCTGACGTTGTTTCGGTAGGGTTATTTATTGGGAAAAGAAAGTTAGAAGAAAGGTTTTCTCAGCACCAAGATTTAAAGAGAAAAAAAAAATCAAAATGGAAGAATACGCTGAAATTTCCTCACACATGAAAAAGAAAGTAACAGCCTTGGAAAGGAAGCACGGAAGCTTGTTGACCACGCTGCGACGTGAGAAATTTTTTTGAATAGTTGTACAAAAAGTAAACTGGAATTAAAGCATCAGGTACAGAATGGAAATCAGTCAAACTAGCAGAGTTCATCACGATTTAGTTTTCTCATCACTGCACTGTTATCGTTTTTCATTTTGTACCTTTTTTTACAATGCGTCACCATTCAAAATAAGAGACGCTCACTCTTTCTCGTGCAAAAACAGAAGAAAAAAAAACGACGGCTAAAAATGTTTACGTTTTGATTGACTCGCCAAAAATTTGGGTACGTATGATCTAAATCTAAACGAAAAACGGAGAATTAGGCGCAGTATAGTGGGTAGACCGTAGGGTAGACCCAGGTGCGTGCCTCTGCAAGGAAAAGTGGAACGAGACGAAACAATGAGATTTTTACTACCTATTATTATTGCATAGGTACAGTATTTGGCTTGTACTACACTGCGCTGGGCCATCCGCCGCGCCGCGCCGCCCGCGTCTATCGCGTCCGAGCGGCATACCACCCGAAATTCCTCATTCATGTGTTTCGTATTATATACGATATATATAGTAGATATTGTAAAATGCTAATAAATACAACATGCATAACGAACAACAAGCTGTAATATGCGAATTATGTATTAGTTCCGGCTCTTGCCGATGCGGACGCGGACGCCGCCGCCGCCGCCGCCGCCGCCGCCGTTACGAGAGGTCACCTTCCTCTCCCTAACGATCCTACCCCAGCCTGAATGAACGAACGAAAAAGGTTACAAAATTAAAATCAAATGGACCTTTTCTAATTAATATCCGCGCGGCGCGACCCTCGACCACAAATCATTGTTAACTCGTTTAATTTCCCCTCGTAAACGACAATCCTTTCGAAATTTAATCTACTTCATAATTTGTTTTCGGCCATTCCGTTATTATTGATGATTAATATTTTCATTAGTATCGTAGGGAAATATTTTACATTATAGGTGCGAGTAGCTAAAGGTACTCAACCAACGTTCGTCCAATTCCGAGAAATACGAGCGACGGAACTGACCGGTACATATGATTACAGTATACGCGTATGTACAATATAATATTATAGGTAAAGATAATCGTTCCTCCATCTTGTATCGCCGCACAGTGGGACAAAACTATCTTCTAGCGTGCCAAAAATCAAGAATGATACTAATAACCTGAAATTTCATACAGGGGGGTTTTTTGGGGCGTAGAACACGAATCTAGGGTCAAATTTTTGATACACTGACCCCTTCACCCCCTACCGCCTTGATAAGTGATGTTTATGTTGAATATTCATATTTTGTCATTGGTGTTTTGTTTCTAGGCTTATTCTGGTACATACAACACAAATCTAGAGTTGAAATTAAACTTTTGGTTTCCCCAATGGTATAAAGAAGTCATTTTACACTTCTACATAAGTATATACATCTTCCTGTGAACATAATTAATCGAGTTTATTTCATCATTTCATAATAATTCAGGGACGCTAAAAATTTTTAAAAAATAATAATAAAAATCAAAATAGAGAAAAATTAAATTTTAAAATTATCACGAAGTATTTCTATGCCTCGTCAGATTCTTCTATTTCACTGATCTCCATGCTTGTGTTTAGTAGCTCATCTTCATCGTCCACAAATCGGTCAATCCCTAATAACAATTTCACCTCTGGATTGAATTCTTCATGTTTCTTTCTTGTTTTCGGTTCCCTCATGCTCGAAATGAGAGGGTCAGATGAGGCCAAAAGCATGTGCATCACATCGGAATTCGTGTCTTTCCGACTGGTTTTCCGTGAATGTTCTTTTCTCATCTTACGGAAGACTTTATTGCTGGCTTCAGCAGCCTCTTCAGATAATCGTCCTAAAAAATAGGAAATTTTTGATTAAAAAAAAATTGCCCTCGTTATCATAAATAAATAGAATTAACTGTTGATTATTTTTGAAAATTTACCTAGTGGAAGAATCATACCCTCTACAATAGCTGGTCCATGCATCAAAATTTTATGCACGGTAGCAGGCATGTAATACCAGCTATACAGCTCATTATATCGTCTAATTGTTTCTAGAGCATATTTACGAAAAGCCTCAGGAATTATTGGTCGACCAGAGCTAATGGCTGTCAAAATATTGGCGAATCTTTGAATTAATTCTAAATCAACGCCTGTAATTTCGGCTGTCTTCTCTGCGTGTTTAAAAAATCGGCGGGCAGTATTGCCATCATTTGTTGTCCCCTTTCCTTCAAACAAAAATATAAAATAATTAAATAATAATTACAAAAAACGTTCTTTGAACGGATTTTTTGTTCATGTAGAGCTTTTTCTTCTTCAGAACAGGCTTGAAGAATATAATCTACTAAAAATTGCACATTCTTATTCGAACCAGGCTTCGCAAACTGGTTCTTCCCCCTCCATTCCATAAATAATATTCGATTTGTATACATCTGAAATTTAGAAAAAAAAAATGTAATTTGTACCTAATTTATTCATGAAAAAATATTCAAATCAGGATGATTTGTACCAAAAAAGTAAAATAATTCTGGTGGGCTCAGACTTGCTTCCCTTACTGGAGCTCATTTTTCTAAATGTTCACGCAAAACATACGTAAAAAAATACAGGAGATAAGGGACTGAGAAAGGAATACTTCCTCAACCATTCTTCAACTAACATGAGCCATGCGTAAGCGAACCAAATAAGTTAAACATGGTAGACTCAAGAGACAGCACCAGACTGGTAGCGTCTATTTTTTGTGCTTGTAATTTACATCACCCAATTCATTTCATCATTTTAAAACCAAAATTAAAGTCTGATACGAGAAACTCTGGACAAAATGAGGAAAATACTTGCATAATTTACAAAAATACATAAATTATGAATCACATTTTCCATCTTTTAAGGGGCTATAACTTGGAAAAGGGACAAAAAGGGACAAAAAGTTGATACTCTTCGTTTAGAGAACACCTTGAGCAACAAAAAACACCAATAGGTTAACCTCCGCTAGTCCCCGATAAAAAGTATTACTCTAATAATAATTGATACTACCGCACTAATTTAATATCTTACATGACCATGCATTGTACTTACCTTTTTACAGAGAAAAAGATCCCAAAATTGGTCCAAATCTCAAAAATATATCGACAATTAAAAAAATAATCAAAACTATTCCGATAGATGAACACACCAAGAGTAAACCATGTGCGTTTTACCTAGTACGGCGTTTCTACCGAACAGCTGTTTTTTCATTATCATCATTTCTCGGCATTCGAGAACCGGTTCTGCCGTCACTCTAGCGATGAGTGGCGCTGATTCAAGTTTTTCGATGTATCTACGAACGTTCTACCAGGCTAAGACATTTATATGGCGCCACCACTATTTCCTATTTTTGGCACGCTAGGAATATGAATTGTCCCACTGTGCGCCGCGCCGTAATATTCTTAATTACGTCCTTTTACCGACTTTAGGAGGTATTGCAATCTTGCGCGCGGCGGAATTTTTGGTGGGGGTGATGTTTTCTCGGCGTTTCAGAGGGTCTAGATCACGATTCTAACATTCGTTCAAATTCATATGTATGTATGTACTTTTTTTTTGTCACCGAATGTTCTCTGTATCTATTGGGTCGATTTTCATGAAATTGAGGGTCGATGAAGTAGTGAACGTGAATCTGTTCACCCGCGCTATTTTTTTTTAAATTGGACTAATAGTTGTTGTGTGGTAGGTTAAATACTAGTTGATTAACTAGCGCTCAAGGCTCGTTATGGAATCTTCATGGTTTGTTGGGAGGTATTTCTCTTTTCTTAGAAGGGGGTGGGGGCGAATGAGTGAATAAAATATAAAAATGCTAGGCAAGCTATGGAAAAGAAATTGTATGAGAGAACGAACGAATTGTTAACCAGTGATTTGTTTTATTATCGACTATATAAATATAAAATGCTAGGCAAGCTGCGAAAATGAAATTGTATTGGAAAATGAAGTCATTTGGCATTTTTAATCGATTATATAAATATAAATATTGTTAGGCAAGCTGCAAAGATGAAATTGCATCAGAGAACGAAGTAATTTGGAGTTGTTAACGAGCGATTTGAGAAAGTAGTAAAGAAAAAGTCGGTATTGCTTTCGCGCTGCGAAAGCTTTTTTACTCTATTTTATTCATTTTTTTTACCGACTTTTTGACCAAAAAAATCAGGTATTGCTCCCGACACAGTTGTGGCAAATAAGCCCAGGAATGAATTTTCTCGACGTTTCATATACGTCTTAGATCACTGTGAGACTAATTAAAAAACTTCAGGTTTCCTTTATTTATAACGTTTTTTTTTTTTTTTTTTGTCAGCTCAACTCCTCCAAAATTGATGAGTGTGGATTTTCTTCAAACGGGGTTAGATTGTATTCATGTAAAGTGAAGTTGTGTGTGTGTGATTTTTTCTTGGAGATCGGTTGTTTATTCAAGCCGTTCTCAATTTTCCCTCAAATTTTTAATTGCTCTAGCTAACCAATTGTCTTTATATGACTGCATGATGCTGCAATGTATTCAAAGTAGCTGATGAGAAATTTTGGGGTCATTTGTATAAATTGTTTTTGAGTAATCCTCAGAATAGAGAAATTTAATTGAGCTCAATTGTTTCGTATAAGCCATCAAAGGTCATGCGCCTTATTATGTATGCATAGCATTAACTGGCTGGCTAAAATCTCCATAAACAACCGTACATAGGATAGAAAAGTTATAACTTATAAAATGCACATTCAAAGTGATCGATGGATCTAAAACATAGCTACGTATATTTTTTATTATTATACATAGTTATTTCAAGAGTGGAGAGGAAGGTGGAAATTCCAAGTGAAAAGTCGGTATGCTCGATCTCTTCATTTTATTTTGTTGAGAAATTAAGTCATCAAATATAATACACATATTTCCCTAATCAATTTCACTTTTGCATTCATCTGTTTATTGAATCATTGTTTTCAACAGGTATTTTATTACCTAAGTACATTTTTTGATATTATTATTTATATTGATTTTAATCATTAACATTGTCTAGCCGTCAATTTAGTAGGTACTCTACCTTTACAGTACAATTCTCTTACACTTTGTACAAACCGACTCTTATTCATTTACCAGAATAACACCCAATAAGGTCGTATGTACAAGTATTTTATCATCAAAACTTGTTTCTCCACAGTTTCTTCATTTTCCAAAGTTATAAGCACGCATTCTTGATCTATGAAATTCGGTAACCAAATTTGTGAAAATTTTTGCAAGCGTTGAAGACAATACAGAGAAATTTTCAAATTGGTTCGCAATAAGTACATACTGTCATAATATTTTTTGGTGTTCAATGCAGGCGTGATGCAATTAAATCGAATTTATAAAAATCATGGATTTTCAATAAATTAAAAATGTTTAGGTACCTATTGAAAGTTTGGGGATTGAAATTACAATGAATAATGATTAATCGGAAATAGTATAGGTATTACGGATTGGAATATGGTAGAGATCGTAATAGTATATTACCGCTACAAGTGCTGAGACTCACGTTTTGCAAGACCAGTTTCAGCGCAGCCCATCATCAACACTCGCGCTATAGGTAAGTAGTACCTATACACAATCATATTATTGGGTAAAAAAGGCCTAATTTGATGACGGTCAATTTTATACGAGGAGCTTTCACCATGCAAATTCATATCCCTTATCGCAGAATCCATCACATTTATTTTTATTCGCGGTTTTTCAAGACTGTGTTCATCAAAAATAGTAGACTTAGGCCTATTGCTCATCTTGATGAATATTTTAAAAACCAGCGCCCTCCTATACAATACCTATACATTGCGCTCACATCAGGATCTAAGCTTTTCGCATCATTTTCGTTTATTTTTAATTTGGAGTTCTATATGTATAGTACAGTACAGGAATAAGTAGTACCAGTGGCGTATTTACCCTTCGTAGCGTAGTAGGCAAAATTGTTTGTGGCGCCTATTAGGGAAAAAAATTTTCGTTCGCGAATAAAGTTACCTACATAAAATTTTTTGCTTCCGAAAAAAAAAGTGACAGCCCTGGCACCTATTTTGCTTTTACGTGTCTAACGTGCCTATTGGGAAACACGCCACTGAAAGTACGATTATAGAATAAAATAATTACTACTTGATTTGTGCACTGTGAAATCATTTACCTTTACATCCAATTCAAACCCAGGCAAAGACGTTGAAAGTACTGGGTAGAACGGGTTATCGTACGGAGACGTGCGGAATTCGAGAAGTATGTGAGCGTTACTTCCTATAATATCAGGTACAGGTCCTCCACCGCACATACGCACTAGTATTGGATCTTCTGTGGAGGGGCCATCGTAAATTGTTAAATAGTCCTGAATTACATTACACTGGTCCCAAGTTCTGCAAATAAAGGAAATTCCATGCACGTAATTAATAAGTACAAGTATAATTTTATTTTATTTACCTGCCAAAATACATTCGAATCTACCATTTATGGTTCGATAAATTTCTAATTAGAAACTGTCAATTTTCAGTTTATAGGTCGACGACCAAGTTATGCGCTGTCCTTTCATTAATATTTATTTATTTATTTATTTAATGGGTGTTTATTTTTTATGTAGGTGGTGCCGGAAACAGTACAATGACCAATTAATGCCGACACCACCCTTACAGTATTGAAAATAATACAAACAACAATACACACAAAAAAAAAAAAAAAAAAAAAAAAAAGAGAAAAGTATTAATTATTTATTTTTTCATTTATTCAATCATTTATTCATTCAATCATTTACTCAATCATTTACTCAATCATTTGCTCTTTTCTTCATCTACTCATACTTTATCTATTCACTTTACACACATGTAAACCTACCACCCACACATCACATACACACAATACACACACGGACACGGACGCGGATATCATACAGCCATAAGGTAAGGCTGCATGCTAATCCTCTATAGCCTCGGTTAGTGCTTTAATGAAATTATTACGTGAATCATGAAATATATCTATGCCAGGGTTCCTACAGCTAACATCATTATGCAGTGTACTCGCATTACTCAGCACACTATTCGCTAGGATATTAGTTCTTGCTTTCGGGGTATAGAAGGTATGCCGGGGTCTACTGTGAAATCTTGATATATGTATATTTATTCTTGATAGAAGATCAGGCTCTGTTATTCTCCCTCGGAGGACGTCATACAGAAATATTAGAGATGTTATTATTCTTCTTTTCTTAAGAGTATGTATCTGAAATCCCGCGAGTAATTCCTCATATGGCATGTCCACAGGATAGTATTTGAATGTTTTGAAGTATAAAAATTTTAAAAAGCGCTTCTGCACTGCTTCAATTGCCTTGGACCTGTTTTCCGGAGTAGGACTCCATATAAGCATACCAAAATCTAAGTGTGGTCTCACGAGAGCAAAGTAGAGGGTCAGTGATGTTTGTACGTTTTCAAAACTTCCTGAGCATCGTATAATGAATCCTAAATTCCTTCTTGCCTTTTGTGTCGCTTGTTGAATATGTAATCTATAAGTGAGGCCGCGGTCCATGATAATGCCCAAGTCCCTTACCCATTCTGTTTCACGCAATGGTTGACCCTCTAGGGAATACGTGTGAGAAATATTCTTTGTTTTCCTCGTGTAGGTAATTTTCTCGCATTTTGAGACATTAAATGGCAATGCATTTTCTGCACTCCATTGTGCCAATGTGTCCAGGTCCGTTTGTAATTTATGACAGTCATCTCTACACTGTATTTTTCGAAAAATTTTTAGATCATCAATATTACGCAATAACATCCCCATTATCTTTCAAATTAAGAATTGAAAATCAACCGCTCAGGGCAATGGCCTATGTTTGGCTAAGTATAAATTTATCGATGATAATATCACAAAGCACGCCCTGTCACAGAAATCATTAGAAAAAATTTTATGTACAGACCCGGATTTAGTGGGAAAATGCAGAATAGATTTCCTCAAATTTCTACGAAAGTCCAAATTATTCAATAATATTATGTAATGAAAATTTTCAAGCGTAATTTTTGGAGAGTAAAATATCCTCTCAAATGGCTCCCCTGAACTTGAACAGTCTTCAAATTGCCCGGTTAGAAAAATGAAGATCCTTCGAACGTCTATGGATGCCCAACATAAAAACGCTCGCCTTAAGCACTTTCAAGCATATGCCCCCGGCATGGCACGGTAACAATCATGACTCATCACGGATCGCGTTCTACCGACTTTTAAGGTTGGAAAAGGGAGTTGGTACACCCGTCCGTTTCAGGTTTCCTGTTTCCCGTACATAATTATTAAGGCCGGTCCACACTTGCGCGCCGAGTCCGCGCCCGAGTAATGCACCATGAACCGTGCATGTTTGATCCAACATTTGTAGGGTGTGGACAAGTGCGCATGAACTGCGGCATTGCAATGCTGCCGCGCGACGAACCATTTTCTGTTGGTTTTTGAGACGAACACAAACGGATTTAGACTATAACAAAATCTGAAGATGTATATGGTGACGTAACGACTACATCAACATGAGATGGCAGCCCGTGTCCTCATTCGTGTTTATAGGGTTCTAGTTTAGGTATAGAGAAATGAAGCCGTACTTACAGTGCCGGATTTACCATTGTACAAACCTGTACCATTGTACCGGGCGCGAAAAATCGTGGGGCGCAAATTTTCGAGAAACACCAAGAAAGAAGAAAGATGAAAAAGAAAAAAAAGTTGGAAAAACATTTTTTAGGGCGCGAATGCACCTAAATCCGGCACTGGCCGTACGTACCCTTGTTTCGCGGTTTTTGTGTAAAAGACTTGGAAGACACGACATTATTTTGGATGGTTAGTTGTAACTCAGGTAGTTGCGATACGTCGAGCATCCATAAACGTGCAACAAAGCGTAGGTATACAATATATTATTCAGAATTGGTGTTCAAGTGAACGGTCAGAATGAAGGAACGAAGAAATTCACGTAAATGGCAAGCCAAATCTTACGAATTTTTCAAAATACACAATTTGACTCTGAACTGCCATTATACGGTTGGAAACTTTACGGCGGTACGACGGCGGCGCTTAATACGAAGCTTTAATAATTCGACATTAACGCGTTTAACTCTCGATGACTGGAGGCAATTTAAACTGCACAGTCGGTTGTAGGTAAACAAGGAACATCGAGTGGAGCGCGCGACTTCTGTAGAAAATTTTAATACCGTACCCTACCCTATTTCGCTTGCTTTACCATACTATCTGGTCGTCAGTGTGTGTGTGTATTCATACACACCTTGTTTAGAGAAGGTGGACGATGCGTCGGTGGTGTATCATAGGTAAAGTTTGGATAAGTTCTCTCATTGTTGACCCGAAGCAGATGCGTCGCGGTCGTTGAATGACACTCCAGAGGCTTATTATTACGTAGGTACTCCAATTGAACATTATTATTTTGCACGTTTGCCACTGACAAATTTTATAACGGTACTAATCGGCCTCGTTATTCTATTAAGAGTTTACCGTAACGCTGACCATCCTGATGTACGTACGTACATGTATACTCGTATACATGTATACTACCTAAGCAACCGATGCCCTTTGTATGAAAGACATAATCAGTAATCATATAATATTATAAAATATATCAGCGAGGAGTAAACTTCTCAAACTACGCGGCTCATGATTTTACAATACAACAGACTACATACTTCATTTTTGTATTATGACATTCACAAGGAAATAAAGAAACACGTTTAAAACTTACCTCAATATTTGGTGATGAACGCGTTCGTACTTGGTCGACAGCTGATCTTTAGTATGAATTTTTTGGGCGCTACGCTGACCTATCACGATTAGCGGTCGCTGCCTTCTCCTACCTTCTCCGCGTACCTCAACTCGATAGTAACAAGTGACATTGCGCGGATATATACCCGGGTAATTGGGCGATTGGATTCGACATTGGCGAGTATCGCAGTATTCTAAAATACGATCACAATATGTGCCGGCGATCAAATTTCCTCGGTAAGTACTGATTGTACTATTCCCATATCTGACTATCGCGTCCGTTTTGCGTAAAAATTTGAACAATATCTTGAAATCGAAAATGTAGCCCATTCCCTGTATAATAGATATACATATGAAAAAGAAAACGAGTTTACTTTTCTCTCAATCTTTCTTTTCTCTCTGCGGTCATTGTAGAAGTTAATTGCATTCATAAATTTGTGAAGAACCCGCGCATGTTTGACACTTTTCATGTTTAATAACTCGAAGAAATAAAATTATAATCACGGCATGATATTAATAAATAATGGAGCGAATATCTGATACGTAATTCTATGAGACCCCTGATACCCATCCCCTCTTGATTAAGGATGGCAAACCTCGGATCTCGGTCTTGAAAACATTTTTGATTTTTGCGAGCCCGCCCCTCTCCGTTAAGGTTGGAAATGGCAATATTTTCCTCTTACCGAACTTAACGTACAATATACTAGGCTATTATGTATACTAAGCCTAGGGTATTTATAGTATACTAGGATGTTCTAGGCTAGGCTTGACATGCACTACACTAGCTTGTATCCATTTTCCCGGCTATAAATGGCAACAATTTCTTTCTATATTCTGGGCCTAATATGCAATATGCCTACCTCAGCCTCATTACTCTCGATTTCAACTTTATCAAAATCCTAATTCAACTAGACAGAAATGCAACCATAAGACAAAAGACATGGATCATATATCATCTTCATCTGTTTGGTATAGTTACAAAGGAATCTGTTTTATGAGGGGGGGGGGGTGAAATTTTCTATACGCTGCGCGTGATGTGATGTCCGGACAAAACAAAAATGATCAAAGTTAAACACTATTGGCAAAAATGGTCTAGTCCCCCTCCTATCGTATGTAGCTCGGATTGGACTGCAAAAAATTTCAACGTTCGATCTATATTTATGATAGGCGAGAGATAATGATGTACAGTGTAGTATACGTTCTTAGGTGTACCTGCTCAGTGAGTCTCGAGAGAAATAACGTCAAATTTAAGGACGAACTTTCACTGTAATAAACTGAGTAACCCCACGCACTGCCGCACCATTTTCCTTCAGTATTTGGTAAATTTTCTTCTCTAATTGACATGAATCCATCTGGACATCCATCCACGAAATAGGAAACAAATTTACCGACAGTAAACTTATCAAATGTTATCTGAAAAATTAATTTTGAACTAATTACAAGTTACTCATGAAATAATATTATATTGAGTAAATCTTTTAAAAAATACCGGTAATATGAAAACGGAGAAAGTAGAAAAAAAAATAAAAATTAGTGCGGACCCATTTGTACAGGGCAAATTCAATATTTTATTAATACTTTCTCTTGAAAATTTGGTAAAATTGCATCAAAAATAAAGGAGCGCGACGCCGACGTCGCGTCGCGTCGTCACACACATTTGTTCCTCATAATAATAATAATAATAACCAATGTATAATTATATTAGAATTGCGAGCAGTAGGATAGAATACAAATTTATGAATGTGTATCCGCGTAATAAATTCTAACAAGAATGAATTTTCATTCAGAAAAATAGCGAAATAGGTACGGTACATTATTAGGGTAGGTAGGTACGTATGTTTTTTTTGCATTGTAACACGTTCGTTGACGATTATGGTGGCCGCTGTTACCGGCGCACCGCTCCACTCCGCGCCCGCCATCCATTCGTCTAGGTCTACAAACGCCGACACGTTCGTTTGCCGCTGCCTCCTAGCCTACAAATTACAATACCTACATAAGCGTTGGAAAATGGAAAGCGGACGAGGGAGGGGAGGGAGAAAAGAAAAAGAAAAGCTGCTTCGGTCTCTTGCCTGCCGCACCGAAGGTTTTGAACGGAGCGTCGCGTCATGACTTGTCTTGAACAAACATTATTTCGGGCGCGCGCCTATACGGTCTACTCTCGGCACGACGAGTATTTAGACAAATTTATTTGTAAGAACGTATTTCAAAAGAAATTTTATCACCCTCCCGACTGATTAATATGTTCTCTTAACGACGTGACGCATTTAATATTTTTCGCCTTATACAATATTTTTCTGTTCATATGCTGTACGTCTTGGGTCATTAGTCAAGCGTCAGCTGCCCAGAATGAGTCGGCGTTAGCACAGCGTGTACGACTCCACCTTTGTTTTATCCTTTCATTTATTTCTTCCGACTGTTTCTTTAACTTGTATACTCTGAACGCACGCGGTAAAATACAAAATTTGAATTCTGCTTGACTATTGCACGTAATGTGTAGTCTACTTTATTGGGTGCGAAGCGAATTTAGATCATGTTCAAAGTGAGGTTTAGAATACAAAATAATTTTGGACAAGATATTATCATTAAATTACATTGTACTTATATCATAACGAAGCAATGGGTACCTACCTACTCCGAAAAGATCACATTCCACAGGCAGTACCTTAATGACACGCACCGAAAGAATGAAATATGACGGATTTTCCACTCATGAACAAAAATGAAGCGTAGGATACCGTACTTCATTGAAAAAATTCCCTGCACTACAGTTTGATACATCTATGGTAAATTCTGTGGATTGTTGTATTTCATCTCAAAAATGTCGTCGTATTTTTCATCATTTATTTTTGGTACAGACGAAAAATTATTGTAACGTACTCTTGGGCGCACATACCGCACATCATTTTATACGAATTTTCGTTGCAGAAATTTTTTTGTAGTGTCGAATTGTACGGATCAAAAGGAAAGTCCATTTTTCTATGTATCTGCTGTGATAATTTTTCTCGTCCTCAAGCAGCAATATTAAATTAAACTAAATTTCTTATCAATGGATTATCCTCGCGCAAAAAAAAAAAAAACGTTGCCTGTTTGTCTTTAGATAACCAGGTTTAAATAAGGTTAGACATAAAATTTTACCGACTGTACATATATAATCTCTTACAATGGAATTGTAACTGTTCATGTAAAAGAGATATTGCTATTCAATTTTTTCAACATTTTATGGTACGAAAACTTCAAAAAATTATTCGAATTAATTCGAGATTCTAAATTATGGCCATTCATTATGACGAAAAGGGCGATACTCTTTTTTAAGGAGTAACTAAATACAAAAACCGCAGAAAATACTAAAACTTCGAAGCGCTTTTGACTAAACAGTCATCCTCAGCAAAAGACAAGAGCGTGCCCTTTTCTTCATTCAAAAATTACTGTTGCATCTATAGATTTTACAAAAAAGAATCTATTCCACACGACCATTAACAAGGCGGAGATGCAACCTATTCCAGGCGTTTTTAATTCAAAGGAATCACAGCAAAACTTGTTTGTCATACCTATATATGAGGCTCGGTTCGCATTCGCGCTGGCCATTCACCGGGAGCGTCGAAACAATTTCGGAAAAAGATGAAAAGGACAAAATTTGTGAAGCGTGAAATTTCTTATACAAATCAACTTCTCTCATAAAAATTTATTAAGAACGATTTGAGGAAATTTTCCGCCCGTCACCCGCACTGCTCGTCAATTTTAGTTTGCGATACTAACGCTGTCCGACCTAAATAAAAAGATTGCAAGAATCGTATTTTAAATATCACGAATATACTTAATTAGGTACTATTAAAAACTCATGTTTAAAAGGCCTTGTTCTCCAGTTGCAACATAACTGATGATAGTATAAGACCTGAAAGTTTTCTCGTATAAGTAACTAATAAGGTAGAATTGCACATTTTGGAAAACTTTTTCTGCTATAATGGACGATGAAAGAAAGTATTGTGCGTTCGTATTTTAGGCTTTTTTCTTTCCAGTATCTAAAAGAAGGAGAACAAAGATATTGTCGAAATAATTTTTCTTCATGGACAAACAACGGAAGTAGATATCCGTTCGATTAATATCCTGTAATTGGTCTCGAATTTATTAATTAAAATCCTGGGAAAAAAGGAAAAGCACCAAGTGTTCAATTCATAATCGTTTATTCTTTCTTTTTTTTTTTTTTTTTTTTTCACATAGAAACTATACCAAAGAACCCATCCTTGTAATATTCCAATTTCAATTCCGCGAGTAAATATCTCTGACAAAAAATTTACTTTACACAACGATTCTTAATCCCATTTATTAGAATTCATTTTTTAATTCTTTGTGGAGATAGATACCTGATGTTCGATGCGCCTTTTTCATTCGATTCTGAAAATTATACTGCAGAACGAGCTTTTTACGTTTACAGTCTTAAGTAAGATAAATCTTCGTCAATCTTTACAGCGCTTGTTAGAGTCGTAAATTGTGAGAAAGTTTCTATACCATAGGTATCGAGAATTTTACGCATCGCAATAATAACATTATAGCGCAGCGGAGTATTTTTCCAGATTTTTTATCATTTTTTTATTACTTCCAACACCGCATGCTGACTAGCAGGATGATAAACAATTGTCTTTGAATTGATTTCAAGACCTCGATATTTATTCACATTATCATTGTATAGATGTTGAAGGTCCATTAAGGACATATTCCACACATGAACTTTTCATTTTAAAAGAGTTTTACGGATGATTTTCGAAATTATTCAAGTCTTACATCGATCTACAGTTTACTGATAGAACACAAACAAATTAAAATAATACAGACGCTTCACCACGGACAGGGCCGGATTTACCCTTCCTAGCGCCTGAGGCCAACATGCCATAGGCGCCTAAAATTTTAAATTTAAAAACTGAATGTTAAATTTGAGTTTTTACTTCATAAAAATACCAAATTTAGGAATCTTGAGCCGATAGGCCCCGGCCTCGCGGGCCTGTACGTAAATCTGGGGCTGACCACGGAATAGAATTACGTAGGTAGCAAGCTTAAACCATGTAAGTAGTACATACGTAGGCTACCGATAGTAATAGAAAGTATCGCTTAATAAAGAACGGTTAGGCGGCGTTCGAAACATCGTAATGAATGTAATAAGTATGTCATGGTGAATTTAGCCTAAATTTTATTTTAACTACCTTTATTTTAAAACCTTCGGAACCGATAAAAAGTATGTCGAAACATAGGATAAGACTTCAGTCAGTTAGGTCCTGAACGTTTGCCCAACGTTAGATGTATCAATGTGCGTGGCTTATTTCATCCTCTTACCCCGTCGCGTCGGTTACCTACCGAAACACGTCTATTCTAGGATCCAACCGACTGAACTTCGACCTGCTGTGTCAGGAGAATTGATAACGTCGCGTCGTTGACTCACTGAATCGGCGGTCTACGTACCAAGTATAATATTATGTTCTGAGGTAGCAATGGACATCTAGGTATTGTTGCAAAAGGCGAGTACACTGCCTGCGGCCTTAGAATCAGGGCTCTGATTAGAACCAATTACGCCATCTATTTACATTTCAACTTGGAAACTTTGTACAACCGTGCGACTCTCCGACTCACTTTTAAAATTGGAAATTGCAACGTACTTAAACAACTCAAACACTTCCAAGCAACTGCCCTCTTTTTACCGATGCAAGGGCAAAATGTTACGTAGGTACCTATCTTTCATTCTGTAAGGAAATACCTAATAAATTAGCTAATCGTTGTTGAGTTGAAATCAGCGTTGTAATTTTACGTGTACTTAAAATTTAGAATTTTTATCTACAACATACTCGTAGGCTACCTAAATACATTAGGATGAAAAACAATGGAAGACACATTACTCACAAGCAGGGATAGTAAGAGAAAAGTGAGATTTTACTTAGGTATGAATGTTTGATTACAAAATAGTTTAATATTTCGTTCAGCAACTACGGTACGGGTTTTTCAAAGCTCTAGTTCCTCTCTTTTTAGTTCAGTTATGTAAATTCAATCACTACCTAAACTTTTTCTGTGCACACGTCCTTCTTGGTGATTCCACATCCTTAAACTTGACGTGCTCTACTGTTGCCAGCTAGCCGATCGTGTTATTGAATAGTGCCTGTAGGTACACTATGCCTCACTTGGTGGAAATCGTGTTGGAGAGTTTTGGCTTATCCATATTGAGGCAGGTTCATTCCGAAGATTGGAGCAACCCGTTTGGGAATGTTGAAGTCCCAAGTGGGACTGCGATGTGAGCTTGAAGACCTCCGATCTTTGTAGTTTTCTTTTCCGCAAATATTTAGGAACAAGAATAAGAATTGTGAGCCTCTGAGGCGATGAAATATAAAACTGTTGATGTTTGTCGTACAAAAATTAGTTCGCTAGATATACAGGCGCTTCAAGTTCAAACTCACTTGCACAATGTTTCCGTGACTACCACCCGCAGCTGTGAAATTTAGGAAACACAAAAATGGTAATCCGTCTTCTCGCGGTCTTTTAATTTCTAACTCGTAAGTTCGTCCCACATCTCCAAAGTATGTACGGTTACAAGCTGTAAGTAGAAAAGAAAATGTTTATTCTATAAGTTAATTACTTAATAATATTATAGACAAAGAAAGTAACAGTTTTTTTTATCATTATGACCAATAAAATTTCATCGTCGACCAAAATCTTGTACTTGAAGAACAGGCATACTCAATTCTGGGCAAGATATATAAAGACTACATAGGTAGGGTATACATATATGTAATATGCGATGTACGCTAAAGTGTGTTTGTATGAATGACGTCACGAGTAGATGAATCTAGGATGTAAGTACAACAGTAAATACAAGATGTATGTTTTGCGACTCTGGAGTTTTTTGTATGCGACAACCTTATTTTCATACTCTCCAGAAAATCCTAAAATTGATCATACACTGAATGTTTAGCTGTTTTTAAAACAAATGTTGGTTATTTCAACCTGTTTTTCTGTTCCACAGGTTCAAAAATTTTGATTTCTTATATGAAATTTCCAAAGTTTTCTTTTTTTTTCAACCCTAAAAAAATCATGATAGCTAAACTTTGTGAGGTGATAAAATCAACCTTCACTCATGATCTACAATTTTCAAAGCTCTTCCCACTTTTGTATATTTGTTATGCGCCATTCAAATGAGGCTGAAAAACCTTGTTTTCAGTGTCGCGCCCTCGCACTTCTGTTTATCTCACCAATTTTTGCTGTTTCCAGAAAAAAAAAAAAAAAAAAAATGGATCTTTTTCTCCTTATTTTCTGTCGTCATTTTACGAATTTGTATCCATTTTGCATCAAATCCCATCAAAACTAGACAAAATATGTCACATTTGTGTTCAGTCACGGTGACGAGTGATGCGTCATCATTTGCTGACTGATGTCAGCAAGATCCCATCAAAATTTTTCAAATTTGAAACTTTTCTAAACTTTGTAATAAGTACATATTTTTAATTTTGTAAAATTTATATTTTTAATTTTACTTATAGCATTTGCGAAAGTTCAATTTTGTCACGTCTAAAATTCCTTGTACTCATATTTTTCAGTCACCATTTTCTGTCGCGGTCAATATTCGCTCGGACAAATTTTATAAACAAATTCATAACGTTGAGTGTAGTTTTTCTTATATTTCGCAACCGCATTTAAATATTTTTCGTCGTTTTTCTTGTAACCTCGACGGTAATCACTGTTGTAACGTTATCCCTCCACTGCAGGATGTAAGTTTTCAAAAACAAAGTACGTGATTTTGTACGAGGAGAATTTAGTAAGACTTAATCGTACGCGGTTAAGAAGACAGCCCTTATTTATACAACGTATTGCTTAAGTTATGTTCATGGCTTTATTTTATTTTATTTTTTTCATCGGATTTGTAAGTATCCTTACCGGCATACTAATGAGTGAACTGAGAAGGGTTGATAAAATGTCGATAGTGTGTCGTTTGTCGCATGAAAACCTCCTCTTGATGCCCGTTTAAAATAAAGGCACGTATTTTTTTCAAGACTTACGACTCGCAGTATAAGTAAGTCAGTCGAAAACTCTCAATAGGTACTGTAACCTTGGGGCTAATATAGATGAGCTTAATATTGTCAGAACGCGACAAAAATAGTGTTCGTGATTCTTTTTTTTTTTTTTTTTTTTTTTTTCTTTGTAAAACAATTCAGAATAAGTTCTTCAAAGTCTCATGAAAACGATAAAAAAATACGACAGAAAAGTTGTAGTATTTCAATAATATTTTAGCTTCTAAAAACGGCGCGGCCAAAGACTAAAATAATATGCAAACAAGTGAAACCATCACTTTTGGAGGGATAACTGTTGGTGTATACCTACAAAATAATTACAAGAATACATAAATATCATCGATAAATATTATGTGTAGCTGAATTTCAACGAATAATTAAGAAAAAGCTCACGCAGAAGCGCGCAAGCACCACCGACTTCTTCAATATGACTCATACATGACCGAACTCAATTTCAATTTATCCATAATCTTAAATATGTAAGTAATTAGGTACTCAAGTTTTTTTGTTTTGCGCAAGTTTTTTACTGTTATACCTACGATGCGTTTGGCGCGGCGTTCCGCCACAATCCGCGGCGAGTAAATGTAGACGTAACAAAAGAAATCGAGTCAATTTCAAGAAACAAAAAACGGCATTGTTTAAAACATAAATAAATATTATTTCAAGAATGAATTTTTGTCAAGCCGGAAAATTTCAAAAAATTCTAATTTGGTGGGTAGTGTTATTCAATCTATCGCTCGCGCGCAACACCCATCAAATGTAGAGTAGGTACCCAATTGATGTTGATTTTTTTCAATCATAATTATACAGGTAGTAATCAGAAGTTTTTACTGCCGATAAATGATACATTACCTTTTAGGCGAAAGAACCCAAATTGAACAAGTCCCGACGGCTTTATACGCGAATTTTAGAACTACTCATTCAATCTAACTTACGTTTACCAAAATTACATGACAATCATTTTTGAATACACTTCAACGTAATGTACGAGTACCTATCTAGCTAATAATATGAAAATAGTACAATTTATTGTTGATACTTTCCGAGAGACAATACTCAAAAATTGAGCGTTACTCAACTACTCAAGCAATTTATAAAATAAAAAAAAAAAAAAAAAAAAATGTACATTCCCAAATAAAGATAATTCACCTCAACTTGGTCAAATTTTTATGAGAAACCCATCAGTAATTTTTGAGGAGGGGCAATTTTTTCTGTACATTTTGAATACGGTATACGAACACCGTATGCAATCACAGTTAATGCGAGCGCACGATATTCCATTAAATTGCTAATTCAATGCCGATCGTTTATTCCAGCTACTTTGGGGCTTATATCTGCGGACGCTATTCCAGATATTTCCCCAAGGTTCTTGACGGCGGTCAAATTATGCAACTTATTCTTCTCACATTTTTTCAATTATTCACCGTTCATGCATCACCTTGATCATGTTATCGCACTCTCATTATCGTGCCCTCGTTAACTTTCACTTATTTCACCTCCCCCCTCACTTCAAGTTCCCTACCTTAATCTACCATCGTGCATCCCCCTTATTGTATGCATATCTCTGCTACCACCCAAACACGATATTACTCCACATCTATCTGAATTCTATACACTTTTAGTTATAAGAATTATAAATTTTCTTTCTATTCTGCACACAACACCATGTTATGACGATCTCATCGGCGGTTAAAACTACTTCTGCTGGATTCTAGGCCACTTGTGTTCTACATTTAAAATACCATGTGATTGAGAGCTCGTTTTATGTTCTTCAAAATTATTGTCTTGCCTCTCTTCTTTCTTAAGTTGCGATACTGTCGCCATCATCACCTCTGAATGACATCATTATTCCATGAGTATAAGAATTTTTTCGAGTATTCAGTACGCAAATAAGTACAAGTATGGTGAATAGCCGAATAAAAATATTCGTCGTCATTACACCAAAAAAAAAAGCTTCATTGCTATTATTTTATTGTACGTAAACTATTGGCTATAGGTATACTGATACTGTATACATTATCCTAAAATACGAGTATATTCAATGTAAGTACTAATTTTAAATTAATGCGACTTCTATAGGAAGAAATCATATATTTTTTTTTCTTTTCATATCATTTCTAAAATGATGCTGTTGAAAATAATAAATGGTACAGTCTACGTTGCGCTCTTTTTTTTGAGATGCCACACTTGTCTTATGTATTGATTGAGAAATTTATCGAATCATTGCGGGAGAAGTCGAAAACTTTGCGCTCTAACGATTTAGGAAGTAAAAGCGATAAAATGCTGGATTTAAAGTCGTCATTATTCGCACTGGGGCGCTTAGAACGTACGCGTTCCTCATTTAAAATTGGTCTTTATATTATCGCGAAAACGAGGGAAAAAAGTAGAACAGAAAAAGAGAAGAAATGATAAGCTACGATATCGAGAAAAGGATAGGAAAAAAAAGAAATGAAAAAAAGAGAAGGGAAAAAAGAACGGTTTAGCAAAAACTTTATGAAGAACGAATAACAAAACTTGATAATTTGCGTGTTAAAATTTACGAGGTAAGGCGAAGATCTTTAGTTGACTTTTTCAGCGCTATGTACTTGCGTACTGTAATGAACAGCTCTTGAATCAGATTGCATTTCATCCTAAGCATACCTATAATATTATTACAGAACGAGTACTTGGTGTATTTATGTACATGTAGTTTAAACAAAAATTCTACAAGTGCTTTCATCCGACGCGACGTACCATGAGTAGATAACATAATTATTATATTTACTCGATAGTGAATGATTTCTGTGATGGTATCTGTCAATATTAAATTGACATTCACTGTAATTTTTCGTGAGCACTTCTAACACTAAAAACAAAAAGAACTACAATAATGGCTTCTTTCAGTTTTTTACCCTTATCTTTATCAAAGTCATAATTCGAAGGTATAGTACCGACGGATAAAACGTTATTCGAGAGTACCTAGGTATATACATCAATGTAAATGTAGAATGCCAAGTTTGTCGTGGGTGTCAATGTTGGTATATACAGTTGCGGCAAGATTGTGTATGTACTGACTGGTTGAAATTTCTTCTGAGGTATGCGCAAGAGAAGGGTATGAACGGAAACAATTTTCTTAATTTCTCCTCAAGTCCTCGCGTCTTACCCTTGCTGATTTACTATGTGCAATATTGTATGTACTGACTGATTGAACTTTCTTCTGAGGTATGCACAGGAGATGGGTATAAACGGACTATTCAGCAACGGCGTGAAACCATGAGTATTGAGGAGGATTGTGAGCGGAAACTCTTCGGCAATAGAGAAAATACATACAAATGCACAGCGCTCACCTGCACTTGTACTTTTTATTGCCAACATCAATGCCCCTGTCGACACATTCTTCGAAAAAGAGAGAAGGTAAATGGTGATCCATGTACGATACCATCAAAGTAGCTCAATCGCTAGTTCCTCAATCATGCGTCTGATCCAACTACAAATGGCGTAACTGGAGGTCATCATTTTGAATACAGAGATTACCTTATTGAAGAGCAGTTCAATGCGGAAGAGGAAAAGAAGTTACTGTATAAAGTACCCACGAGAAAAATAACAAAACTCCGCCTGCAATGCTCAATACAGCCACCCTGGCCGCCAGTTACGACACTTCTCAATTTTAGCACTACTTAGAAGCCATACGCCAGATCGAGAAGGTCATTAGGGTTGTTTGTGACCTAAATGTAAGTGCACCAGGAAGCCACGAGAAGAAGCAAGAAACAAGTATAGCGAATGAAAAACCAACTGAGGAGGCGAGCCGTATGAAGTCGTTTTAGTTCCTTCTGCAAGCAGAGGGAACCCAATACCTTCGAATAACGTTTTATCCGTCGATACTGTACCTTCGAATAACGTCATCCCATTTTTATTCTTCTTAAACGCTACACGTTTCAAACGGACGCTGTTCTTCTTCAGGCACAAAGGGTAACTGAAGCGGAGATTAATAATAATACAGAATAAAATGATACAGCACAGGAGCAAAATTTGATAAGTAGAAATCAAACTCTTATCTCTTGTCAACAATGAGTCAGTTAAAACGTGTGAATAAACAGTGTACATATCTTGACTATCACTCTTATAATTGAAGTTTTATTTTTTTTTTATTATTTCCACTACCTACCTCTCTAATTTTTCTTCTTTGTTTATTCTTATTCACACATTTCAACTGACTCATTGTTGACAAGAGATAGAGTTTGATTTCTACTTATCAAATTTTGCTCCTGTGCTGTATCATTTTATATTCTGTATTATTATTAGGGGCGCATATGGATATTTGACTCTTGTCCTATGTATACATATAAGGAGGCGATCTAAACTTAGATTTTTTCAAGCTAAATACGGCAATATAAATTTTTTAACAAGAATCGAATATCCATACGCACCCAGATTATTCTAGGTATTCACATATCATGGTCAAGTTGAATATCAATTTTTAAGAGCGAAAAAGAAAGAAAGAAAAAAAGGAAAATTAAATTTTTGGTTTCATGGATGGTGAATATTATATAAGGAGGCCCCACTTGTGAGGTATTAGTTTTCACGTTACAGCAAAAATATGCGTAAAAAATGGAAGAAATTATCAAATTTGACATTTTTATCGTTTCTCATAAAAGGAACACTGCACTGCTCTTTCGAATGCCGATGCCGATGCCGATGCCGATGCCGATGCCGATGCCGATGCCGATGCCGATGCCGATGCCGATGCCGATGCCGATGCCGATGCCGTTCACCGTTCGTTGAGTTCTCAAGCCGAATCACGAGTTGAACATGAGTGAATCGTATTTCCTCATCTTAATTTACACACGATTGCAAAACTTTGAATGCGTTTTCCTCAAAAACAGGTTTTTTCAAGTTTCAACTTCAAAAGTGCATATCTTGATGAATTTTTGACTTAGAGACTAGCTACCTAGCTGTTTGGCGTGTTGGATCAGAAATTTTGTCTAGTTTCCCAATCTGAGCCTAACTCAATACCTCACCAGTGGGACATTCTTAGTTGCACGGACACGTCGATCATATTATAGTGATTAGCGAATCACACGCAATATCGTATCGTTTGGAAATTCATGAAGTTTGCGAATTCAATTATTGAACAGATATTAAAAAAATTTCAAATAAAATTGAACTCGGTAGGTAAGCTGATTTGAATGCGTGATTATGAAGAATTTTTTGACGCTGATTGCAATGCCTTTTGCCGTTTTTTGATGACACGTCTAGATTCTTCATAATGATGTTGTTTGTTTGCATCCATTTGCCGCGGCATTAAGCGACACGTAACGTATACGTTCGAGCTTGAATACTGTTCAACTACGTATCACTGCGTTCCGCGATGTTCCGCGCGGTGAATCGACGCAAATAAACATCGACACCATGCAAAATATAGACGTGCTATAAAAAAACGGCAAACGGCATTGGATTCAGAATTAAAAAGTAGCCTACTTCAGAATCACGTATTCAAATCAGTAATGGCAAACAAAATTTTTTAATTCGTTCAGTAGTGTTATCCCATTGAGAGAAGAAATCATGAACTTTTGACTCAAATGGAAGATACTTGGCATCTAGACGAAAATCACATTCGGAATCACCATTATTGTTACATCTTGTTTTGCTCTGTTTTTCTGGAACTATTTGTGAAAAAAAAATCCAGCGCACATGAGTATAAATGCGTAGCTAACTTTAAAAATACGCACGTTAATTAATATACGTCTGCACTTTCGTTCTCTATCAAAACATAGGCTAGGGTGATTTCTTCAATTGCAAGTTTCCTTCATATTCACTGCAATAAGGAAGGAAGAGATAAATAGTTTCATCGAGCCCTTTTCTGTGGACTAAACTGGAAAATCATTCGACAATGTAGAGACACAGCGCGGCGTGGCGCGGCGGTACTCGTAAGTTTTCTAGTTCAACGAAGAAAATGAATCTGGACGCTTAACGTTCCCTACCGACTGTATTTTGAAAGCATAGCAGCATTATATTCATTCAAACTACCATCAACGAACAGTATTGTAATATGAATGATACTTTTCAACGTAGTATACAGAGTGTGCATGCACCCATACAAACGGTACCTACTAAGTACTTTGCACCAATCAAAACAGATATACGTACATTCGCGTACCTACCTATTCAGTTTTCTTCATAATATAGATTTGTTTGGTAATAATCGTTCGATTCGCTGAACCGTACGCGGGTAATGTTATTATTATTATAATTTTTTTTCTCTCTCCACTGACTGGTAGTACGTATAAGACGTACACGTACGCTTGAAGGTAAATATACTTAATGGCAAAAACAAAACTGGAATACGCGCTGTATTAAACTTCTTCGTCATCTCATATTTGATGAAAACGCAAAATAATTCCTCTTTTTCTCCCATCCCTTTCTCCCTCTCTCTCCTCTCGGCTTTCTTTTGAAAAAACATAGTTTTCTTTTCTACAAGAATGTTTTTGCAGTACCTACCACTAGATGAAAGAAAGTAAGATCCTACGTCGTCAATTGAAATTCTCATCAGTAGTAAAATTTACAAATGGATTTTGAATTTTTTGTCGAGTGGAGTGGTATTTTGGTTGGCAAGGGCCAAATCAAGGAGAGGTTTGGGGTGGCCGCGACCCCTCAAAAAAAATTGATTCCAAAAAGAGAAATTGGCCGGAACATATAAGAATATATACAGTATACGAATAATTTTGTACTAATGATAATACGTGTACGTTACGTTTAATTCATGGAATCGACCGTTTCACGAAATAGGCAGCCAAATTGCCTATCTCATGAGTTGCGCAACCGATTTTAACCAAATCGAAGAGAAGCAATGAATATTAATAGAAACTGAATGTACCCACTGATGATGAAGACTTTTGCAGAAATATTGTAATTGTAACTCAACTGTTATTCACAACACTGTCGTCCTACTTAAATTACTTTGTAGCATACTTCATCTACAATAATAGCAACATCTGTATGGTCTCACGGAGCGCGAGGTCAGAGACTCATCATATTTGCGGCGCTCCCTAGGCAACTCATTAACCCTTAAATTGAGAGATGGTCAACATTCTTGAAAGTGTGCTTCGCCCGCTGACGAACTTCGAAACGGTGTACAATAAGCATAGATATCAGACTCGCCATTTAACGCGTCTTAAATTTTTGTGATAGGCCCGCGATTGCTTAAGCATTTGCCTGGGTGTGGGCAGAAAGTGAAATTCCCATAAGACCCTGTACAACAGCTGTGAACTCGAATAACTAAACGAAAATTGATTCTATTAGGCTGGAATTTTCACATAGCTTTTTTTAAAACATTCTTAATCGATAGGAAAAAGTATTTAGAAATTTCAAATTATTTAAAATATACCTGCCATAAGACGCGTGTTAAACGATAGTGTACCCTGCACCGCTCTCACGTAACGCTTGCGTCTGCGACGCTCACAGATACTTTGACGAGTCTGATATCTAGGTATTTAGTTCTATATCTGTGACAATAAGTTGCATATAACTTACATCCCCAAATACCCTATGTGCGTGGGTAGTTCTTTTGAGGAATGATTTTATAAGACTTTGAAAAACTATTCTCAAAACTCCATTTTCCAACCAATTCTTTCAATCTTCACAAATGTTGTAAAGGAAAGTTCAACTCGAGGCGGTATTGAAACAGAAATCCAAATTTTTCCTCCAAAATAATTTTACAACGTTTGAAAATAGTTAAATTTTCGATGATTTCAAAGTGAAATAAAAAACGTATGGAATAAAATTTTAATATTCTACTTCTATACCGCTCCTAATTGAACCTTTCTGAAGAACATACCAGAAAATTAGGAAGATCCATTAAAAACTCGAGTAGTGAAAGTGATATTTTTCTAAGTACCATATTTTTAATGCTCGATTTCATGAGCGAAGCACACCCTTAATATTGTTAATCCAGTAACTTCAAAGTGCTCTCCAAAACATATGATAGATCACAGAAATTCCCCTCGAGCGCATATTATACCGGCACCTTGTTGCCTTTCCCTGTCAACCTTGCTACAGGTATAGTACCTCTCTTTTCTTAAAAAACAAAAAAAATAATAAAAGAGCTTAATAATTACTTTTTAATTTCCTATACATTTTATTCTTAGACTAGTGTTGGTCTAGTATACTATACTGTATATATTAAAAGCTGAGTGCCTCGACAAAACATAATAACACTATTTGTACCAGTATTGAGAACTGTAATGAAATGTTGCCCAAGTCATACATTTGGGAGCCTAATTTATGAAATTGATCCAAATAAAAGAGCTGCTGATGTATTCACGTGGTCGGCAAAAAAATGAATAAATAAATAAATGAAAGGGACTGTATTCTTGCAATATGCGAAATTCAACGTGTAAGTCAGAAACTCTACAACAGCATTGCTTATTTCGGCTGCAATTTTTCTGCTAATTTCACAATAACAGCAATCTGAGAAAAGTCAGCAAAATCATAAATGAACTAACGAGTCATCAACGAGCCGAGCCATTACCGAGTTGTAAATCAAATTCAATGAACCCTTCGTCAAGAATGAACGTCTGTCATGTAGAATAGTTTTTCATTATGCACGTATTTCGATACCAAAAGGATAGGAATTTGTTTCTTGTAATGTAAGCAACTACTGGTCATGGTGAGAAATTTTTAATAGAAATTTTTCAAAACTATTCGTCCGATTCTGGAAAAAATTGCAGGTGTACAGCTTCACAAATATGTTATTCTACAATATTGTCAAGTAAGAAAAAAATCCGTCGCGAAGTTTCGGTGCAGTTCCGTGGACAAAAAGATCTTAATAATAAGTATAAATAACCAATGAATAAGTGAATAAATAATAAATCAATATGGGGAAACCTAAACGGGCGGGTGTGATACCTCCCATTTCATTTAGAAAAAGTCGGTGAAATCTCATGAGGAGGTCGAAAATGTGCAAAAATCGTCCAACTCTCAAATGATGACAATACAGCGTTTTCTTCACTTGTAATCAGTCAAACATCTCGTTTGAAATTTGAAACTAAAATTTTTGCTGGAGTCCAAATGTAATACAGTAATTCAAATATGTAGCTGGAGCGCGATAAGGCACCGCTGCGAGTAAGGAACGAAGCGATATGATATAGCGACTGAAACAATTTCACTCGTATTAGTGTCACTCTATTTTGTATGCTGCTTCAGGTTGTGTGTTCGTTTCACGTAGCGTATACATATATACGACTATAGGGCCAACGTAGTATGAGACACAACAACAACAACGATATCAAGACTCGAACAAAACTATGACTACGCACATTGCGGAGGCCAAAGTTCTGTTAAAAAAAACGAACAAATTAAGACGTCCAGGGAATTCAGAATACGAAAAACAGGATTTTGTTGAACAAAATTTAAGGATACAGGCGATGAATTAGGAAGAAGACTTTATTAAAAGTTGTATCAAGTGTTTCACGATGCACGTAACTGACGTAACGAGGGTTGAATTAATAAGTTTTCGGTAGACAAGGACCACGCGAAACAATCAAATAATGCATCGTTGTGACCAATCAGCAAATTCTTTATGAAATTTAGGTTTGTTTGTGGTTCAAATTTGTGGGATATAGTTGACGAAAGAAAATAAATAAGGAAGATAAAATTGAATTGAACTTTCATTTAATTTAATAGTGCGTTCGTAGTTCATCTTTTTGATAAGAAAATATTGCTATAGAAATAGTTGATTCTAATAAATCGAACACTGTTTGATTGCTTTCGCCCATAACGTTTTCACTTCCTGTAATCACCTATGTACGAGTAAAATAATATCATAGAAAGCTGTAATAATCAAGACCAGTAGTATAATTGAAAAAATGAACTAGACAATGTATAGAGTAAATATTGTAAGTTGGCAACACTTTACATGTACATATCTTCGCTTAATTTACAGAATTGCCCATTTCACAGAATAAGCAGCAAAAGTGTTCATTTCTTAGGTAACGAAAGTTGAAAAATTAAAGGCAACGAAAATCGCGTGCGCGAAAGTACCAGTACAGGGTGCGAAAGTACTTTGTTTTATCGCCACAGCTCTGCTTAATTGACAATCTCAGGGTCTGAAACGTTTGAAAAAATATCTATTCGTAGTACGGGCATCATCAGCAAGTATGTACTGTGTATCGCAACTCGTTCAACGCATTGGACTTGTCGCGATATTCCTTACTTTCGCTGCCCGTACAGAAATATACTATTAATAAAGTTTGAACTTTGTTCCTCACCACCCTTCGAAATTCACCACCTCTCCCCTCCGATTACCTCTTGCTCGAAAGTCGAACCTTTCTGCCAGACAGTGTTTTTTTCTGAATCCCAAACCTTAAGTCTACCGGACGGTGCCTGGCGCCCATCATCTTTCCTCGATTCACTCCCTCTTCTCATAGAACAGGTTCTCTGTTAAAACAAAGCGCAATTATGAAATTATTTATGATTATTACATGAGGTATATTCGCGCATGAAATCGACTTAAGGACAGCAAAAGTCGGACAACCACGCTCTTTGGAATGTTCTTTGGAATGTTCGTATACGTCTCCTGTAGTTTTTTAAACGTTTTTGTTTCTCTCTTAAACACTCCTCGAATAGTACGTCTATTCATTTGCGACTTCATTCAAAATCTGAACCAGTTGAAATACAGAAAAACCTCTTAATTATTCTCCTCTTTTTTAGGCACGTCGTAAAAAATTAGTCAAAGCATTTCACTGACACGGTCTTCTCTGTAAAGTCCATGTAGATCATTGTAAAGATACGTCTTTTATTTGGTTGAATCCCTTTTTGTGATTGATTAACTCGGCTGCTAATTTCACGCATTAAGCGAAAATTTTGCTGCTCACTTCATGAACCGAGCTAGCCGAAAAAAGCTGCTTATTACGTGGACTAAGCAAAACTTTTTTGCTTAGTACGTGAAATTGGCCAAAAATCTACTTAATTCATGAATCGGGCAATTCCGTGAATTAAGGTTCAACATAAACCTATATTATATTATACCTAATTGTGTTGTCAATACTGTACATATACCCAAACCAACGAAAAAGTTGCAAAGACCGTTGAAAATAATAACAATAAATGAAAAGTGTTTGATAAGTTGAAGGGGAAAATAATAAATAGGTAGGAAAAAATTCAACCTGAATGCTATCAAAAGAAAGAATTATTAAAATAGCGGTCTCCCGCAAATTATATCCAATTTCCGAGGGTGGCGAAGCGTGAAATGAAGAAATGAAGTTTTGAAGAAATTCTCGGCGGATCTTGATTTTTTGTCAATATCAATCATTGATATTTGCTCAAATCTACAAAAATTAATGTTGGATAATAAAATATAAATAAAAATCAACCTCGAAGAAGCACAAAATCGACGGAACCAATAATAAGAATAGTGACTGATAATATTCACAAATATTTATATCAAATACGCTAGAAAAATGTAACGAAGTCTACCTTCGTGAAACTGACGCATAGAAATTACCCATTTATTATACCATGCTTTTCCTTTTTTCTTTTTTTTTTTTTTTTTTCTTTTTTTTTTTCCTATCCAGGCGTCCATGATTTAGGTATGTGGCTGATCTCTATGTGTTAATCCGAAAATACTTTGTAGTTCTGAGACTTGATTGACAGAGGGACAATAATTATGACTGTGAGACTTGAAAGTTTTATTCTTCATTTTTGCTGGTATTATTTCCAACTTCTTCTATACACTCTCCTATTTTTCTTCCTGTCTTGACAGAGAACGAAAAAGTAGATAAGTACAAGAAAAAGCGTGGAGGGAAATGGTCTAAAAATGTCAACAAACAAATTAATAAAATATATCGCATTGAATACTTAGTTTTTGTCACCGGCTGAAATTCTTTTTCGTGTTCAAATAACCTTCGCTCTTTGAATAAATATTAGGCATTACCTATAATATTGGCATTGTTCGACCGAAGAACTCAAACAGGAGAGGGAAAAAATTGTAAAATTTACTGTAGACTAATGCGCTACTTACCGAATATTGCTACCTATTATTATAGATTATAGTTCAAGAAGTATTTAATATAGCATGTAAAAAAATGATGGCGTGTATACTGTTGAAACTCACAGACAATGTGAGCTTGCAAGAAGTTTTGAGTAAAATATGTTTTCAATTAGCTCTCGTTTTTTTGTGAGTTTTTCACACTACTGAAGAATAGAGATATTCAGCGGTTATTGTATTTACTCGTATACTAAATTAAATTGTCTGTCATAAAATAGTTCTGTTTTCTTTTCGAGCACGACCACTCTGCCGATAATTTTGAAAAGTTTTTTATCCCTCTGTATTGATTGGAACATGTTTCGTTCCAGAGTTATTGGTACCACATCTGCACGTGCTGCGATCATGCCAGTCATCCGTTTGGTCCGTCTACGCAGTAACAAAGGAGATCCATCATCTCATCTGTCGATAAATTTCCAGAATCGAGTATTGTTATTGCTTAAATACGTACAAGTGTTCGTATCAATAGATAGCTCAGTGTTGATTAAAGACGAATTACTCGGTATCACCGAGTGGAAGTCATATCACCAACCTTAACTACGAGCTCGTCCAGAGCGATATGGAGCGAGTTGATGATTCTGGATGAAAATTGGTCTCATGCGACGATGGTGTGATGATTATAAGAGGGAACGGGAACGCGAGACGAATCGATAGACGGGATGCAGTCTTCATGATTTGAAGTGTGATGCCTTGACACCCACTCATAAATTCCAACCTGTTTTTTCTGCATTCATTTTTCTTTTTTATAGGCGCGTATATCAATCAAGCTGAAAGAGAAACAACTGCCTAACGAAGTATATCCATAAAATACGTACAACGATTTTTCCTACGCTGCTGTCTTTATACAAACGTCAATAAAGGCTACTCGTAAAGAAGACGCGCATTAAGAGAATGATAAAAATTTACAGCTTTACTCACGTGAACAATGAGGAATCTCATCTGATTTATCGCCACATTCATCAACACCATTGCATACTCTATCCATTGAAATACATCGCCCAGTCTTGCAATTGAATTCGGATAAACTGCAATTAAATGCTACGGGATCCTTTTTTCTATCAAATTCATACGACGCGCAACCTGTCACCAAAACCATGATCAAGTATAGAAACTTCCTATGAATCATACTCGTGAATCTACAATCTACGTAAACAAGAACAGAAAAACAAAATATTCATTTGTTAATAGAATGAATCTATAAGCGGAAAATTGATTATTCCGCAATATAACTAGAATACAAATCAATTTTCACACGTGTCGGCTAAGGCGTGTAGATAATTTAAATCTTTAACGAATCATGTAGACCGAACAAATATCGTCACGAATACATTCGTCTGCAGAATTATAATATGTATCATACAAGCCAAATAATCCGCAACTTTGTTGCTCACCCCAAGTATTGCTAAGAGTATACTTGGAGATCCAACTCTGTTATAAAAAATAATTTTAAAAGAAAATGATTCTAATAGCCTACAAAGTAATGTCTTCCAGTATTTCTTTAATTTCAACTACCTATAGTGAGTAAATAATTTTCAGGTATTACCGTCCTAATTTTCTTTCATTACTGCGCATTCATGTTTTTTTACCGACTTTAGGATGTATTGTAATCTTGTGCGCGGTGGAATTTTTGGTGGGGGGGGGGGATGTTTTCTCGGCGTTTCAGAGGGTCTGGATCACGATTCTAACATCCGTTCAAATTCATATGTATGTATGTACTTTTTTTTTGTCGCTGAATGTTCTCAGTAACTATTGGGTCGATTTCCATGAAATTGAGGGTTAATAAAGTGATGAACGTGAATCTGTTCATAGGCTATTTTTTTTTCAATCGGATCAATAGTTTTTGTGTGGTGAGTTAAATACTAGTTGGTTAACTAGCGCTTAAGGCTCGTTATGGAATCTTCATAGTTTGTTACGAGGTATTTCTTCTTCTTACATGGGGGTGGGGGCGAATGAATGAATAAAATATAAAATGCTAGGCAAGCTACAAAAAAGAAATTGTATCGGAGAACAAAATCATTCGGCATTGTTAACGAGCAATTTATTTTATCAACGATTATATAAATATAAATTGCTAGGCAAGCTGCAAAAATGAAATTGCATCGGAGAACGAAGTCATTTGGAGTTGTTAACGAGCGATTTGAGAAAGTAGTAAAGAAAAATGTCGGTATTGCTTTCGCGCTGCGAAAGCTTTTTTTTTCTTCCATCCCTTAGTTATAAAGTACGTCTTATATGCGAAGAAATACGCTACAAATAAACAGGTATCTTTGACAAAAATCTTTTAACATCCTATGTTCTCGCTCTACAACTTGATCTTTTCATGAGTCTGCTTTCATCCGTTGATTTCTTTCTATAACGCCAAATTTTTGCATTTTTCTCTTGTCAATTACAATGCCTGAAATTTCTGCACCTCCAAAGCAATAATCCCCTACCTGCAATCAACACTACTTACATTACCTTATATAGCGAAACATTAATCAGCACTAGCGAATGGTATACCTATGAAACAAGTCAGTCCGAAGCCGTGAATAAGTTATCATTTTCTTGAGCATCCTGCCTCTTATCAGTATTACGTTATATCAAAGATTTCCAATTTTCGTAAAAAATTTCCGCTGAATATACGAGTGTTCCATCGCACAATTACGGTAACAACGTCTCTTGACAATATTGACTATAGATCTTGATACGTCTTATTGCATACACGGTTTGCCGCAAATAATAAGAAACGTTGTACGCGTCAAATCATTTGCCTATTATTCTAAATGACGGCGCGAGATTCGACCGCGCAGCTGTGTAACTCAGCTTCGTTTAAAAGCCCGACTTGCAGCTCGCAATACTCATCCAATAATATTATCGTTCAAAAGTAAGAATGAGGGTACCGAAAAAGAAGTGCGCAGTTGAAAAATTAGTTGCATTCCTGATACGCCCCGCGATGATAAAAGTGAATGATTGATCATGAGCAGAAGCACCCGTTTTTGGCATCGATAGCGCTCCTAAGACAAAGCTAACAAACAAATTGATTCCCGTTAGAATCATTGAGCATGATTATAAATTTCTTCAATTAACAAAGAAATACACAATAGTCAATATACGAATTTGAAATTAAAAGATGAATAAGAATTAAAAATTGGCGTTGAGATTCAATGAGTTTCCAAGTGTTTGGAAATGTATTCTCGGTCTCTTGCTTACACTCTACTTTCCTAATATCAACCAGATGACCATTTTTATAGATTCTTGTAGTAGATAAAATAAGGATTGTCTTGGACACTTGAAGCAATTCACTAAGAGCTTCCCGTCATTATTAAAAATCGCTAGTGAATGTACACATCACACAATACCTAGTTAATGTCAATAAATATGTTCTATTTTTGACTTTCCCTAAATTAGTACATTATTGTCGACAATCACTAGTCAATGTCGACATTCCCTGAATTATCGACTTTCACGGTGACATATATATAACCTGAATTATTTCTTTATTTTTTCGTCTTAAATCCTATATTTTAGGGCATATTACCGGATAATTGTGAGGCGGCACTTACAATGGAATTCAATTTGAGAGAACAAAAAAAAAAAAAAAGGAAGAAGAGTGATCAAAAGAATTTCTTTTTTACATCTGATATATGTTCCTTGTACTATTACATATTGCAATAATAATGTAGGTACTCAAAACAAAGATGTATTTGTATAATTATAACGGAATACACGTGTAGCAGTTTCTTGTGTATCAGTTTCTCGTAACATTTTTTCGCAAATATTTACAAACTCTCGTGCTATTATCTTACCGCCTGTGTTCAAAAAGGATTTAGACTCTTCTTTTTGTCGAGTATACATACAACCACTATTATTTTTATGGTCACAGTTTTTACAACCTAACAATTTTATATTCCTTTGTTTCTTTTCTTTTTGGCGAAAATATAAAACTTGCTTCGTCAGAGAGAAGAAAAAATAAATGAATGAAATAGAAGGTGATACGCAATAATTACTTATATCATAACATCTTGGCATGTATTATAAAAATGTGTCAATTTGAAATGTTGCTTTATAATCGGCGAAGTTTTAGATAAGGTAGACTTCGCAGAAAAAAAAAAACAGAAAGAAGAAGAAGAAGAAGAAGAAGGAATGAAAAATTTTACATTTTCTATTTAGAAGTAATTTTTCCTTCCATATTGGTATAATACATTCGAATATATAAAAACTTAGTTTAAAATCAATTGTAGGAAAGACGAAGCAAAAGCTAGGTATAAATAAGTTTTAAAAAACATTTCCAAGATAAGCAAGTTCTAAGGGAAACTTCGATTCCTTACCTAAAATATTATTTAGACTTTAGCAGTGCGCGCGGAATGCCAAATAACAGCTAGAAGCACCCCGAACCGATATTTTTAACCTATTGATCTACGCTATGTCTTAAATCAGACTCGTATTCACTACTTGCAGTTACGCTCATGGAGTCTTATGCTCATATTCGTTGAACGTGCGAATATTGAATAAACAACGGCTTCCTCAACGAAGATAAACAAGAAGCATGAGAACCTGTTCCACGGGTGGCATTGGTGTTGCTATTGAGATTGATTCTAAATTGAAATCTTGAAGGTTCTCCCCTCCCCTCCTATCATATCCGTTTCATGTTTTTGTTCTGATCTTTGATTTTGAAATTCGCGCATGTCCGTGCGTCCGTCCGTCCGTCCAGCCAAATAACCTTGTATGTATACTAGACCTATATGCTAGGCTAAAGCCTTCATTATACTATAAGTTTTATTATACTAGTTGCAAAATAGAAAAGGCACTAGGCACCGCTATATTTGAATAAAAGTAAACAAAGGACGACGTTTCGACGCCAAAGCGTCATCATCAGGTCGACGAACAGAAAAAAATATAGTGGTGCCTAGTGCCTTTTCTATTTTGCAATTAAATACGTGAAACCACGAATAAATATCCAAATAATTTTGTTTTATACAAGCTTCATAGGTACTAGGATTAAACTATAGTCTTGAAATATTCTATGCTGGACCTTTACCAGATTACGAAAGGGGCTTACACGTTCCGCTCGTTTGCCCCCCCCCCCTCCCAGAAGCCACTAGCGACTCCCAAAAGCTATTAGCTTGAAATTTTCTAAAGCAGATTTATACTAGATTAAAGAGGGGAGCAAACGAGTGGAACGAATGAGCTTTCCAAAAGCTATCATCTTGAAATATTTTAAACTGGACCCATACTAGATCCGCAAGTGAGCTTCCTAAAAGCCATTAGCGACTAAACAAGATATGAAGCATAAACTTTATTCATTTAGCTCTGCCAGAAATAGTAAACTTATTACTATACAAGTGGCTTTTACCGAAGAGTGCGATATATTGCGATACGAGCAAAGCGAGTAAAGCAAATTTACACGATTCGATAAAAATTCACGTACCATCTTGTATTGTAAGTTACTTCTCTGTATAATTTTTTTTTTTTTTCTCCATTTTATCAAGGACTAACACGTCACATGGTATTATATGAAACGAGCGTGTGCGTTGATATCACTAGAGGGTTAAATTTTATGTGTATACCTTATCCGCGCGAGTACATAATAACACGCAGTAAGATTTGAGAGATGCACTTTGAGAAATTGCGAATATAACACGCACTATGAGATCTACTTTCCGACGCATATCGATGATAAATTTTTGATATTCGACCGATTTTCCTCGAAGTGAGGGGACAGCTTCTGGCAAACTGCAGTTCGACGACGAGGTGAGAAGCCATGCCGCCTCATGAATCGAGTGCACCATTCATCTGAAGCTCAAAAATTGTGAATTCGCAGATCTTTCGCCTTTTCTAACGCTTGAGATTGAAACAAGTAGCAACATGTTTCACCGATTAGGCAAAAAGCTGCTCATAACACGCAGTAGGGATTTTAAACAATGATGTAAAAACTGGAAAATGGTGCGTGTTATATTCGCGCTGATACGGTAATTATAATCTAGCGGTCAGGTACGATTTCATCGGTGATGATTCTCGACATCTACTAACGCAATAGCATATTATCGTTTGAATGAACCTATGCAGTTTGGCTAAGTAGTTTAATCGTGATCTTCTTATATATTCTTCATCAATACGCTACAACTTCAGGTCAGCATGCAGTTTGGCTGTTAGTAACACACCATGGGGCGTTCTTTATGATTCGTAACTGTTTGTTTTGGAAAAATTGAATAACTTTGCAATTTGAGGGTTTGGCAGAGCCTCGTAGTGGTTGCAACAGCACGTAATTTTTTGATAGGTTTTAAAGAAAATTTTGATGTTGGTGCGCGGGGTCATAAATGATTTTTGGTCTGATTGATGATAAAAAAAAAAAATTGCGATTTTAAAATTTAACTAACGAACGAATGGTCGTGTGATCATAGGTTTTCGAAAGGGTAACTGCAGTCTGGAGACCTGAGAGAACAGTGATAGTTTACGAAGTAAGTCATGTTTTTCTCCTTTTTTTCATCTCCTTACGTCTTTTCTTATGTTCGCTTCTTCCGTCTGAAAAGATGTAATCTCATTCATTCTTTATCCCTGCAATAAGTACGAAGATGAGACTTTTCACATTCAGTTGTGCACATCTATAACATTATTATACTGTACATACAGAAACCTGAGCGATTACCTCCTAAACGTAGAAAACTTTATTCACCACCTCCCTTGAATTTCAAAAATATCCTCCGAATCTATCCATATTTAATCCTTGTCCACAGTGCAGTGGAGTGAAAGTTGCAAGAATACATGAAAAACATAAATAATTCATAAACACTGCTTCGAAAAAAAGTACGAATATTTTCACTCATGTTTTATATTATGTACTTGTAATTGTAGCGTATTTATTTTCTTTGAATGTTTCACTTTTATATCTGTTCTTTTCTGGAAACGTATTTCACTATTTTTACTATCCACTTTCTTCCCCTTCTCCTCTTTCTTCTTCTTCTACTTCTTCTTTCATTTTTATATTTTACGTTTACATTTTTTCTTATTTTTTTTCTCCCTTCTGTTTTCTTTCACGACGTTCTATTTTCGAAAAAGAAGTGTAGTTCTACTTTCCACTTCATTTGCGACAATTCGTGTTTTTCTTTCTCTTTCTCTTTCACTCTCTCTCATTCTTATTATTAGTCGAACAATATTATTTATTTATTTTTTTTTTTCATTTGCACGTGATCCTCTGCGTAAATTTTCTTACGAATGCAAAAAACTGGCGAGGCCAAATTTCGTTCTACCTTTTTACCATTTCTATAAGATACGAACGCGGAGAGAAATATTTTTCAAGAACTGGAAACTAGCAAGTTGCTGCTTACGTGCCTATTGTAATTTTTCCGCGCGAAGAATATTGCGATTTTGTAGTTATTTAGCACGTTGATGGTGTCAGAATCGGCGTTTCATGGAAATAATGTACGATCGCGCATACGATTCCGTTTTGTATTTCACTCCTTTACGGTGTACCTATTTCTGTATTCTTCTCGACTTTATCACTTGCTTCTGAGTTTGTCTTTCCTCGCAAAAACTGACATTACATTTTTTTTTTTTTTTTTTGCCAGTTATACCGAATTATTCGGTGTACTTTTCTAGAAAGAAATAGGAAAGTAAGTGAGAGACAAAGAAATATAAATTAATGCGTCCAGCAGATGTGATGTTTTAAATGAGGTAATAATTCTCATGGTAAATACCTACAACAACATCGAACATCCAAGGACTACTCGGACCTTGGGTATTATTGTACCTACTTTATTTACATTGTACATATATCTACTCACAATCACCTTACCCTGGTGTTGCGTCTCATATCTGGGATTGCAGCGATTTCCTGTAACCCTGGCGAAAGTGGAGGAGTTAACCACGTAGCAGGAGTCTTTCACTCTTCTCAACTATTCCAGCGTAAGCTAAGATGACGTAATGAACATGTTGTACACACATACATGACGTATTTGTTCATCCATACCCCCACACCATACCTGGATGCTCCAATACTGATGAGATCGTTGCTGTTTTCTGTTTTCATAGCGGATCATTTTTTGACATGTTTCATGCGTCTTTTCTCTACCACTTAAATCTCGAAAATGGGTCCGGGCGTTCGCACGGATGACCTTCGGACGTGACATTTTCAACTTCGAACCTCAGCCCCACTTCTGATTCCGGAATTTGCATTCGAGCGTCTGTATAGTTTTCTAGTATAGGAAATAGACTGGACTTGTACTATACCAAGGAGTGAACTCCTCGAAAGCTATTAGCTTTGAATATTCTGGAATTATACTACACCGAGGATGCGCTTGTCCACTCCCTAAAAGCTATTAGCTTGGAATACTTCGTAGTAGATAAATAAAGCAATTTTTATTCGTGCAAAAGGATTATGAGTATAGGTATTAATAAAAAAGAAAAAAGATAAAATTTCTTTACCCGCACATGTAAAACAATATTTTTATTTACAATTACGAAAACCTACATGCATCGTTTCTGAATTTTAAATTCCATCTAGGTATCAAAAGATGTACTCGTAAATTATATGATAAAATCGCGATGGAAATAGCGCACCGTAGTCACGTAATCGTACAAATTTTTCCGCGAAAATATTTTCAAATCAGGTGCCCAATAAATGGTTATCAACACATCATACGTAGGTATGTATGTGAGGATCGTCGTTATCACTCACAAAGATTTCCTACGTCAAAATGAATACCTAGGCTACTTTTTATTCGATTTTTACCATGCATAAATTGACAGTGTTGCGAACCATAATCATTTTTCGCGTTATTGGATCAAATCCAAAATCATTATATTTACGATGGCCACTTTAATTAAATACCACGATTTGCGCTATACTTTCTGCATTCATACACGTTTGAAAATTTCTAGTCATTGTTTTCTTTTTGGACGACGCGAAGTAATTCCAATTTATTCGCGTCATAGTTAACGTAGGCCTACTCGACGAATATTGATACTTTTTTCCATTACATGATAATTATTATTCTCGTGGAAGAAAGAACGGGTTCGTCATGTGGGTATAGGACATAGAATAATGAAATCGTTTTCATTTATTTTACAAAATTTATGGATGGTTGAATATACAAAATAACAAAAAAAAATAATAATAATAATAATAATAATAATAATAATAATACCTAATAATAATAATAAAATAAAATAGCGCCATAACCGAATCTATCTTTTCGTCGCTACTGTAAACTCGATACTTGGAACCGCAAGGCGATTCGATGAAGAGTGACAAAATACTGATAACGAATTCCTGATGCACAAAGACCCGAAAGTGAGTGGAAAAGGGGAGAATCTCTGCATGTAATTTTTACTACCTGCGAGACCTACCTACATACTCGCGTGCGCGTCACCTACTCGTGATTCATCATCTTCCACAATCTGTCATTGTTTGTTGTCAGCAGAAGCCTGTTTACTCCGAGACTAAACTTCACGAACCATCAAATAATACCGGCTCACGACGCGACGCGACGAGCTTTCTTTCATAAAAAATAGAACGCGTTCGAAATTTGAAAACAATAGCCTACAAACGAAAATGAATCGATATCGAATCAATACGCTACCTATACATATAATACAATCGAATGTCACCAACAGATTGGTTTTAAAATTGTGAACACGCGATTTATGTGAAAAACGTTTCGACCAGATACGATATCCGTTAATGGAGCTTTTTATCGTTTTACGTTGAGAGAAAAAGAAACGAAACAAAAGTGTGAAACGTTCAAAAAAAAAAGTTCTTTCGAATTCTGAAAGTACTACGTACTTATCATGGTTAAGGTATAGAAAAAAAAAAAAAAAAAAAAAAAAAAAAAAAAAGTAAAAGTTTGGAAATCGCTAGAGTAATCGGTAGGGTACAATTAAAATGAATATTTTTTCTCATAGCTAACTTTGTAACATCTGAAAAAAAGTTGGTGGAAAGAATGATACCCCTTTTTTTGTGACATAAATTTCAACTTTGTATTTATCATTCAGGCTGTGGAAGTCGAGTTTGCCCCTCACAATTGAACACATATGTTCTTTTTTCTTTTTTTTTTTTTTTTATCTGATATTCGCAAAGTTGGAATCATACACAAATGGCCTCTTCCCGGCCGAGCCTGTAACGAAGAAATGAAAATTTTTGTAGAAAGTCGATATATTATACCGATAGGCTAATTTAATTCGTTCATATGCACATTTCAATACTAGACAAAGACCTGAGGTTACGCATGGTGTAACGGGCGGTGTTATATAGCCTTTTTTTTTTTTTTTTTTTTCAGAATTCTGATATTTCATAAGATGTATTTTTAATGCAGGACTGCCTAATAAACTGTATTTCGTATTTTTAGTCTGAGAAGAAGTGTATCGTGAGGGGATGAGGTGTACGAAGGATTAATAGATCGAGCATGAAGTTTCCCTTCCGAGTTATTGGGACTGAGAGAAACAGCGACAGAACGAAGATTGTTATCGGTGGCTGCGAGCTTAAAAAATACACCTACCTATATCGAAACTAAATAATTCTTTGGGGCTATCGTTGTTAAACGTAAGTACGATTGTATAGGTCTGGAAAGGATTAAGTATTATATTCACACTTCATAATGGATTGGGTAGCCGAGTCGCAGGAATTCAGAGTGTTGAGCAACAAATACAGGCTTGAGTCAGATCCATTATTATAAATGCAGAAGACATGCTCACAAAATCGAAAAGAACAGGAGCCTATAGCGGTTGGTGGAATGAATTTCGAAATGCTCAGACATTGAATTATAACGGATAAATTTTTGTAGGAAGTAGAAATGTACTGGTACTTATACGAACGCTATGAATACCTACTTTGCTACTCGATGATCTGCAGTATATCATCAAGATCATCTTTAGCCTATAGTTTCTAGATACGCCCAGTCGCCCACAGCAAACCACCTCTCTCTCTCTCTCTCTCTCTCTCCCTTTCCACGGATAATTGGTATTCGTTATTAAGCCATATTTTTGATGACGCAAGGGGTGTTTTTCGACTGCAAATCTGGTCGTATAAGTAAATTAATGAAATAAGACGAAATCGTCGTTTCCGGCGACACTAATCATCATTCAATAGGTCACATGACTTCGAACGCTGATTGTACAACTTACTGGCCTTCTGGTTGATTACTGAAGGCGAAGAGGACGTTATAACGGCACAGCTGCTATAAACAATGTAGCCCCGCGGCGGGTTTACAATAGTATTTTCGTACCTCTTGTTACAATGCGCTATACGCTATCATAAATGCGTGATTATTTGAAGAAAAGTTCCAGCTAGCCCTTTCCGCTGTTGCATTGAGTATGGCCTTCTCAACTGACGCAAAAAAGCTCACAATGCTCCTCGCGTAGAAGCTACAGTATTCGCAAATTGGAGCGCAAGTTCAACACGATTCGGAAATATGTTTCTTTTTGCACTTGATAAAGAAGAAAAATGTCGCTTACGTTAAACATTATACAAAAATCTTTTTATTATTCAAAAATAAGACGTTTATTTCAATAATATGTAAATAACATGATAATAATAGTAATTTCTCGTGTGCCATCTATAAGGAGTGTCAACTATTGGATTTTCATGTCAACTATTGGGCACTTTACTTGCCTACCATAATTCGTAATTTTTGTGAAATGAAAGGGCGCAAACTAATGATTTAAAATAAAATATCTTTCCTCATTAAAAATTACGTTTAAATAACAAACTCTTGCTTTTCTTTTGCCCATACTACAGAATTCGGTAAAATACTTAAATCTTTTTCCCTAGAGTTTGACTACCACAAAACGTGTATACGCACATTTCCTTCAATATATAAAAGTCCACTTGGAAAAAAAAAAAAAACAAAAACTCATTCGGCAAACGCCGAAAAATTTGGTCACGACGTTGTACGAAAGGAGTTCTTCATGTGAACTAAAATTCTTATTATTTTCATCGACGCAAATATTTACCTATTATCGAAAACAAGTAAAATTGATGGCCGAATTTTTAGGTATTGGGTTTTCTGCGAGGAGGAACACTTATTTAGGATAAACCCGATTATGACGATGATAGGACGGGTGCCACGCCGGGGGTATTCTTAACATTGAAATAATCGTGTGTTTCGTTCTTGCTCGAGATGATTGCATCAAAAATTGAACGGAACCGATAACTTGAATTCTCGAAAATGGTGAGCAGATAGGTATATTTCTAAGATGTACTTTCGACTATGTATCTATCGCCGGTAGATAAGATTACCTATAGTTCGTTCTCATTGCGATTATAAACTTTTGAATATACTTAATACAAATAATTTTGACTATAGCTACCTGCGCGGAAAAGAGATTGAACACTTATTTGTTCTTAAGAGAAGCTGCTGTTCAACTTCGTGTTCTAATTTAGTTGTGATTTTACTTTAATAATCGGCTGGAGATGATAAAATTTTCATTTAGAAATTTTATATTAATTTTGTAATTTGATAACGAAAATCGAACGAAAGAAAAAAAGAAAGAGAGAAGATGGAGAGAAAAAATAGAGCTGACCGGTTAACCGTTGTAGCCTCCATTCGTACGTATAATACAGTATACAGTAATAATATTGATGATGTGAATAAAGAGTAATGGAGACGTAGCACGCTGTTCCGCGCTTAAAACCAAACCTTACCAATCCAGTAAAAGATCGGTACGAAGAGCAGAGTTTAAATGCTGCGAAGAGCTTATCTGTTTCTGGCAAAATAAAATATTATACTTAGGTACAACGAAGGCTGCGTTTTTTCTTACGTCGAAACAAAGAAAAACCGGAATAGGACATGAAGTGAAATTTTTCAATCATCGAATGACTTCTTTCGAGTACAGGGAAAAGGCTTCGTGCATCTCGATAATCAACTTCTACTGAGCAAAAAGAAGGGGGGGGGGGGGAAAGTAGGTAGAATAAGAGTTGAATCGCGACGGAGTAATTTTTATAAGAATATCATCGTTTTCTCTTTTTTCTACCATCTTTTTCCACGTCTTATGGCTACGATTGTTTATTAAATCTCGAAAATTATTAATCGATTTCGGCAGGCCTGGACTAGGCTTATGCGCATCATAAAAAAGAACACTACAAATATTGTAGACTATAATATATAGAATTGATGAAATACTCGAAAAACAGAGTATACTCATACCCCTAACGAGCGCAATAATAAAAGGCTGCTTTAGCGAGAAGATGCTGACTGATGCTAGGCTAGCTAAATGGGAATTAACTGTACGCACCTATACATGACATGTACATATTTTTTCCTGCTCGGTATTAGTAATATATCTTACATCAATCTGTTGATCATTTCATGAGCTACGAATAAAAAATGTTCCGATATCTGATTGAGGAAGTTTTTATTATAAAAGCATCGCTCTCGTAGAATTGAGTAGCCTACAGGTAATATTGGAAAATGAGCGCATGAAAGAGGGTAAGTTACGTATATCGGCAAAATATGCCTACCGATTTTGTCTTTTATCTGGATAATGACGGCTGTGCCTATAGGATAGGTGTCACGTTACTGTGAACAGAAATGAGTTCTTATGGTGGGTCACTAGGTCAATCAAGATCATTCTTACTGAATAGTAACGAGCTCGGATGGCTGTGCGCGCGTATTGCCATCAGGAAATTTTCGAGACAGGTTTTAAGCAAGATTTTGTGCAATACGGTATTTTCAAGCAAATTCTTCAGTTTAAGAAGAGAGGAAGAGGGAAGATTCGACTCCGTCCCCGACTACGTCACTGTGGTCTTACCTGAGGGTCGACCATTATCATACGTCTCGAGTATTCTTGCCTAGGTTAGCAACATATTGCGTTTTGGGTTCTAGTTAAATTTGGCGCAGGGTTCATCTCGGCGCGATAATAATACTGTATATTCATTTTCTTATGATTTTGAGCTTCCGTTCATGAAACAATTTTTTACGATGAACTGCAGGAGTACTTAGATAATGATCTTGAAACACTGTTAAATTACTACATCGGATGTCTTTTTACAAACGGTCGTAGCATGGTTCAACGCTTTGAAATTTCCTGGTGGAATGTCCATGAAGGGACTTTGAACCGAGATTCTCGAACTAACGTTAGTGCGGAAGGTAGACATTATGGGGTCCAAACCGAACTTCCCTGTGATCATCCAACACTGTGGTCTGTTATCAATGAATTGAGGCAATTCAAAAGAGAACGCAATTTGGAGAACGCCAAATGTCTCACTGGCGCTCCTTCCCCTTCAAGAAAGAAACGATTTGCATCCCGCAACCAGCGACTACAAACAATCTTTAGTTTGAGTACGATTTTAAAATCCTAAATTCAAAGATCATTTGAAAATTTCTTGCAATTTTCTTGAAGAAGAAAGTTTTAAGCCATTTGCGCCGACCAATTTTGGCGCCGATTTCAGCCATCGCACCGAAACATACGCGCCGAATTGTCTGCGCCGAATCGTCCGCGCCGAATTGAACGGACACCTGCGTTTTGAAATTCAAATAATTTTTTACCATTTCTACGTTTCCATAAAAAAAAAAAAAAAAAAAAAAAAAAAACAGTATTGGAAAGGACAAAATTATTCCAGACTTTTAGTCAACAAAATTTATTTAGGAAATTTTAAACAGTTACTACTCAAGTGAAGAATAGGCACCGGTACTTGAAAATAAAGTTACACGCACGGCGGCGCGGCGTTCGGCACCAATATAAACGGCCGCCGCATTCGTCTTTTCAATGAAATTGAAAACGGAAATGTAAAGCGACGATAACGACGATAACTTCTATCTATCAATACCACCAACAGTAAAAGTAAATTTGCATAATACAAAAGAATATCGTGTCTTCAGCACTTACTTATAATACGCACGCACATATACACGTTTACTTCAAGAGTGAAAATCGTGAAAATTCACTCTGAGATATGTGATAAAAGGTAAACTATAAAAAATGAGAAGAGATATTTCAAAAAAGAAAAGAAAAAAAAAACATGCATAAATAATACGAAGAAAGCGCCCGATACTGACGTCGTCAAACGCGTACACAGATATAAGAAGATACCGTTTTCTTTTTCTTAAAATGAAGCAGAGAGAGAGAGAGAGAGAGAGAGAGGCAGAGAGAATGAGAGCAAAGAAAAAAAAATTCAAAACACGTAGGTAGTTTCCGATTTGAGGAAGAGAGGGTTTGAAAGTACCGAAAACACTTGGAGAGCATTTAGGTTTCTGCATTACAAAAATAGGATCTAGGTATTTCTGTAGAATCCGAAGTCGACTTTTTAAGATTTTTGATTTTTCATTTAACAATAATTTCTAATGGGGAATATATACATATCACAGCATCTAATTGAAATGTTGCCACAACAAGAGAAAAAAACGAATATTAAAACAACAAAATAACAGTAAGTAGGTATTCAAAATATTTGACATTATTAAAATACAGTATATACTTATCGAACAGTATTATTACATGAAAATATGTGTAAGCCAACAGTAGTATGACAAATACCTGTCACGAAACGATGAAATAGACTTAGAGATTTTCTAAATTTTTACAAGTCTAGCAAATTTTGCATACTGGCGTCGTGTTACCTTTTCTATCCTTCAGAAGCTAATTCTGAGTAGGTACTTGTCGAAAACGATAGATAGGTACCTATATAAGATCATTGAAATAAAAATTCAAACAACTTAATTGAATGCCAATTTTATTCTAAAGGAATTCAATAACGAAATCGTCACATCAGGAGTCGGTAGATATAGAAATACAATGATCCATCCGTCTGATGGGTGTTCTTATATAGCTAAAATATGCGACTATTACGGTCTATAGGCTTAATAGCTACGATGTGTGACAGATCTGTCATAGTGAATCGTAACGGTTAAAGACAATAGAGAAGCGAATCAAATGAAATGATTGTAACTGTTAGAGACGATCGTACAATAACGAGGAGTCTTACACCTATACCTATACCTTTAAACCGTGATATACCGCGCAAATTTTCTATTTCTAGAATATCCTACGTTGTCGTTTTATATTAACTCGTCAAGAAAATAGTCGTAAGATAGTGCATTCTATGTTATAATAATATGTATTATTATATACGTGTTTAGCCGAAAGTTCGACACTTAATTTTATATGTAGGTACATGCAAATGCAGTTGATAAGATCATGTACAGTACACATAAGAAAAGTAAAAAAAATTTCTGTCGCTTACTTTTACGTACCTACGATAAAAGTGGAGGCGTGCGTTTGTCGCACGTAAAAATATCGAAGATAGCGCGTACGTCGTTCTACGAGAATAACGAGCTTGCAAAATCTCACTCTTCCCAAAAGTGATGAAAATGAATAGTAAGAGAGGGAGATGACCGCATACTCATCAATTAATACGTGGTATAGGTACGACGACGCGATGCGACGTGACGCCGACTTGATGGTATGGTATGGTATGGTGACGACACCGCGCCGCGCAGTGACTCTGAGATTCGTCTTTCGAAAAACCTGATGTAGGTAGGCGTATGTGGATTGCGGCTACGTAAACTTAAACAGTACGCGAGTCGTCTCAAATTTTCTAATGTGTTTCGCAAATTGAATGAACTGCAGTGTATGAGAACGATCTCGAACGAGATATAACTTACTGCATTTCGTCGGAACGTTCGTTATTCGTTTGAATATCGCGGATTTACCGACCGACAGCCGCGACGATATCGACATTTTTATTGCGATAAGTAAATGCGAACAGCCATCAGGAGAAGGAAAAAAGATTCGACGGAAAACAGAAGTAAAAGAAAATAAAATACACAAATATGAATACACGAATGGAGTTTGAAAATTCGGAATGTTAACATTAAAACCGAGTCGTTGGATAGTCATCGCTTATAAAAGTTTGTGTTCCGCTTTGTCTGGCGAATACGGCGTCGCGTTGCCCGCGTCGCGTCGCGTCTGAAGTTTTAAATGTCTCAACTTGACGCGTTTAGATATAAGCGTTTTTTTATTTGTTCAGCGCTCGAATTCAATTCGGAAATATATCCGTCCTTTCTGGTTAAATTCATTTTCTCTCTCTCTCTCTCTCTCTCTCTCTCTCTCCCCGTATTGTTTTAAAAATATAGCGAGCGCTTTTCCGCATCTTTGCTTTTCAGATACGCGCGCACGTACGTATATCAGCATCACGTTCGTTGGTACATATGTAGTATACCTTTACGAACCAATTTCACTTTCAGAAAGTACATATTGTCGCATTAGTAAAATACATATAATATACAAAACGAGTAAATAATGTAATAATTGTGCTCGGTTACGTTAGTTCACCGAGACTAAAATCATGCAGCTTTCACAGAAAATGGAAACGCAAATACATTAAAGGAAACGACGGAGAGTCGACGCGACGTGGGGTACGTGTATTCAAGTGTCGTCATCCAGATACTCGTCGTATTACTTGTAATGGATAAAAATGAAAATACAATGTATCGCATAATATGTAGGATGAGGTAAAAGAATGTTACCTTTTTTTCCGCGTTATGGCAACGCATCATTTAGCCTCACCTCGTTCCTGCGTACACTGCACTATACTCGTACGGCCTTGAAAATTAATATTTTTCCATACGAGTATGAGGGACATATACGTACGTGTAGGGCCGGGAATTATGAAATTATGCCCGAAAAAAATACCTAAGCTGCCTTTGTTCACCGGTTGCATCATAATATGTAGTGCATCAGGGATGCGTTCAGAAACGTGTGACCACGCGCAACCGATTGGTTTTCTATCTCGGTTACTCTAAAACCTACTCCAGTCTGGAGTGGAGTGAGATACAGATAAGATAACCGTTCACACGTTGGTGATGTGTGTTTGAACGCACCTCAGTGTGGCCGCGGGCGTACGCGATGCTGTGACTGCCGCAGGCTGGTTTGTTACAGTGGATTCTGTTGCGTTGTACGCCGCCACAAGTACTCCTACATTACAGTATTATCTCGTCATCTCGATTTACTTGCGCGTAAAGGACGTTCAAAACTGGATGAAGAATAAATCAGCTACAGTTTTCTACACGTACACATTCTATACTGTATAGCCTTTTTGACTATAGTTGAAAGTACCCTGAAGTGATGAGGAAAAAAATTTAAAGAAAATCAAGAATTTCAAGACTGACTGAAATCTGAATGAGCTCTACCAATCAGGAAAAATGATTTGAATCACGAGTCTTCAATTATGAATGATTTGTAAGTTAATTTGTTCCCCATCCCCACTTCAGGGGAGGGGAGCATATTGAGGAAATTTTGAGCAATAAAATGAAAAATACTGCTGACAGTACATAGGCTATTACTTTTAAAATCAAGGGTATCTAAAAAGCCTAGTGTATATGCTATAAACGGGTGGAAATAATGTTACTATTGCTTTTACCAGTGTTAATTTCGCACAATGAATTTGACAACTTACAATGTATAACAAATGGTCCTAATCGAACAGGATTTAATTTACTTCTATTTAATTTATTGCCATTTGCAACTAAATCTCCTTGTGAAAAGGTTATATCCTTACAAGAACAATGTGAACAGAGGGAATTCTCAAACGTCAAAAGTAAATCAGAAAAGTAAAGTGTCGACAAAAGGAGTGTCAAGAGGAGAAAAAATTTCACGTTGACCAGTCAGAAGGTATGCTAAAGAAAAAGCGGTGACTGAATGGATTGTGGAATTATATTCAGCGACGCACATTTGTGCGCAATTGAAACCCAGGACAATGAATTAGCCGATTCATTAATTTAGCATCGGCATCGGATTCAATTTACTAAACTTTGATTCACACGTTCGTTCAGTCCGTTAGATTCTGCGTGATCAACAGCAGTAAACAAATGTTGAATATTTTCACTTTCCATAAAATTTGAAAAATAACGTCTCGTTTGGATGGGCTTGTAAAGCAATCCGTAAGAGACATATGAATTCTGAACTTGTTTGATTTGCTGACGTAAGGATGTACAAGTACCTAGCGAGTGAAATGATCCACCGCCAGAATATACAAATAACGTTTGGTAGATCCAGCAGCGACCACCAAAACCACCAACAGTGTCAAGCGACATGATTTCAAATGGTCGGGAAGCGGGATCAAGATGGCCTAAAAGACCCGTTGAATTACGACGACGAGTCTTATTACAAAGACATACTTCACAAAAGGATCAGTGAATGCGCAAATTTTACAATACATGTCAGAAAAATGATGATAGGTTTCAAGTGTCCGCTAAATATGGTGCGAACCAATGTGACCATAATGTAAATGGAGCGTTCAATCAATTGGGGACCGTTTTGCTCGTCTAATAGGATTTTTACTTTGGATTCAATTTTCCAAGTGAGCATTACATTCATAAGAATGGCAGATGAACTGGGGGGGGGGGCGAGACTGAGACTCAAGAATTTTAGGAACAGTAAGAAAATTGATGTGAAACGTATTATCTGAGAGAGCAGAAGGGAGAACTGTAAGATTCGTCGAGAACAATTTTTGAAAAAATTTTCAAATTGGGCACATACATAGGTCTCGGAGGTATAGTCTAAGAATATGTTTAACATCGAAATTGACGACGTCTCAGCGCTTCAGTAGTGCTCCATATAATTTTGTGAAGACTAATCCGATTTAATGAAATTCAATTTTGGCGAAATGTTTTAGCCGATGGCGGCGGGCGTGTGTCACGACACTGCTGCGTGAATGAATAATTTGAGCAGCTTTGGTTATGTTAGTCACTCGGCGTGGTTTAGTGAGATAGCCATTTTGTCCGGAATAGGTATGTACAATGTGCACGATACTAGTTGCAGCAGCTATTTTCCAAGACGACTCGGGTACGACGTTTTTCATTTCTGGCTTTTAGCGTAATCGTCGTGTGGAAATGAACACAACGCAATGCAGAGAGAGAGAGAGAGAGAGAGAGAGAGAGAGAGAGAGAGAGAGGGGTGGAAAGCGGCGTGGCGTCCTGTGTAGAAGAAATAAAGGCTAGGCAACGTTAGAATGTAAGCAATGAAAATGGAAAGCAATGTGAATGAAAAAGAGAGAAAAGCGCGCATTTGTGCCGGAAACCAATTGAGTGCGAGCGAACAATGTGCTTTAGAATAAATGGTTAACTCGATAAAACTACTTAGGTGTAGAAAAATGGTATGTAAAAAAAAAAAAAAGAAAGGAAAGAAGAAAGAAAAGAAGCAACGAAAAAAGGAAGGAAGGAAGGAAGGAAGGGAGGAAGGAAGGAAGGAAAGAAGGAGAAGACGCAGACAGCGATACAGCGAAAGAGGGGCAGTATTACATCAACGTACATTTCCAAAAGTAAATTCTCTTGGGTGACATTCATTACAAATTTATATAAGAACCTCATCTCTGATTTTCTTTCCAATACAAAAAAGTGTCAGCATTCTACAATGGCTTCGCGCGTATATGTGTGTTTGTTGTGCAATAGAATACGACACGTTTGTTGTACAACTCGATATAGATAGATACTCGTAGATGGGTAGATAGGTATACAAATACCACGTAAATTCTAGATACTTCTTCGCGTAGGTACCTACCTATATGAGTTTTTTTACCCCAATGCCGCTGCACTCTTGTTGAAGAAGCAGCACGAGCCGCAATAATTAAAATTTAATCGCATTTTCGCTATAATATTACTTACTAGATATACGTACGAGTACAACTACTGTTGAAAATAATGTGCAGCATCCTGCGTAGCGTCGTCTACATATTCGTATTCGCTATTCGCGGCACTACAAATACGCTTACCGTATTCATCGAGAACTAAATTATTAAACTTGATGAAGATTACAACCGGGATTGGAGTGGCCGTCACCGAATCTCGACGAACGGGTCGCGCAACACACCTAATCTAAATTCATTAGATCCCGTTCGTATTTCGTTTTCTTGGTTCTACGTTCTTACAGACAACACTGAAGGGTCTCACACACGGTGGATATAAAAATGGCCCTTTACTATGGAGATTCAGAGCTTGAGAATTTTTCAAGTAGCAAGTAGGATAATATACTTCACCATATTCTATCTAATTTCAATAAGGTATATTGACAAGAAACTCATTTTATGTCAGGTTATTCGGCAACAACGTCTACCAGCTCGTCGGAAAAATGAACGCGAGCATACCTACCTATGTAGCTTATATTTTGAAAATTGAAAAAGTAAAATAATGGGTTAGGAGTTCAACCCTACACTACTATATACTGCACTATTTTGATCGAATAGCCCCTAAGTTACTCTAACGCATCATTTGGAGAAAAATATCTCACAATATATGCGGGTATATCGTGAACTTTTACCCACATGTATAATTGTGTAGTATACCGTAATATGTATGTATACTATAATTAGCATTTTACTGTGATACATCAGTAAATAGCTGTTCGTTTATTCGCTATGACTGTTGATCTCGTCCCGTTATTGCGTACGCAATTTCTGAAATTATTTATTTTTGAGTATACTCGTATATCGTTTAGTCGATAAGCGCAAAATAATTCCTTTTGTTTGGGTACTGTAGAGAATGTGATTTCTACAACAAATTACACGTATAGGTACCCAAGGACTTGAGCATCCAGGATCGTTTGAAATTCCTGAACGAGCAAAAAAATAGGAGAGAGGGAAAAAAGAACTTGTTTGTAAGAAATTACTCTATCCCTTATTTTAAGATGTACGCGTGTATAATGTATACGTAAGTTATTATTTTTCAGGATGAAAACGCTCGTGTTTCCAAGGTGTAAGAAACCATATCATCGTAAATGTACGTACATTAGACGATTAGATTCCCCACCTTAAAAAGGTCGTGTACACTGCAATGTGTATTATTAGAAGACAGACCGAAAAAGAGAGGAGAGGGTAGCGGTAAAGTTCGAACGGAATATAAACGACTGCGTGATCGTTTTAGTTTGGTTTATTTAGTTATATAATACTGTATACGAGCGATTATCACAGAAGATGTGTAAGCCCCAGTCGTAAAATTTTACCATTATAAATTGCTAGAACTTGAACTGAAACAGGTAAATAGTCGGTACGTGGTAATTCACGGCAATAGAATTATGTTGAGAGGATTTAGTCGTAATCGTAGCTCGTCTTCGTTTTTTTTTTTTTTTTTTTTTTTTTTTTTTTTTCAAAATCAAGTCAAGAAAGTTGAAACGAGTCGGGGATGTCTAGTGAAATAGCGTTGAAAATATTTCACAAGAACATTTTAGTGAGTACGTCGAGTTTCCACCTTGAGTTTCGCACGTATAAAGTACATGGTGTGCAACGCTTACCGTAATAATATGTACAACGATGGGGTACACCAAACGGTACACGGTCGGGTAATAAATACGTACATTGCGAAACTGTAAGTTGCCTTTGTGTTGCGCGATACGTAATACGGTATTACGAACATAGTATAGGAGGCGACGCGACGCGATGTAATCTGTATAGATTGTATGTATACACTAAAAAAGATCCGAGGCACATAGCTAAATAGGTATTTGCAATGTGAACCTTAATCTGTATATATCTACCATTTTATGTGGTCGCGCGAACAAGCTCAACGTCGCGTCGCGTCGCGTTCTCTCGTAGTATGACGACGCGGAGCGTAGAAGTAGTCATCGTGGAACGTTGCGGTATCCTTACAAACGTTTAAAACGTTCCGCAACCTCTACAAGCTATTTTCGTGAATAAAAAATTGAAAAAAAAACAAGAAAAGGATAATTTGGTATTTTGGTTAGTACATAGCTTTTGTACACCTGCGGATAATTGTTCGGGCATGCAGAAGCGTAGATTACGTACTCGTACACGTAGTCCGGAACTACGCGGTCCAACTTTCGAAAGGCCAGCACGCCACGCCTGCCTTCGGCTTTCAGATTAATGAGACATTGTTTGTCGGGCTCCGAAATACACATTCGCGCTTTTCATGTTCAAAAGTGCCCCTCCGTCGGCGTCGCGTCGATCTCTTTTCGTTTTATTTAACGGAGGATCCCAGGCGTCGCATCCCATACTACAGCTTTTTCGTACTCCGTATAAAAACGCGCGAAACATTTTCTCGTCATCATCTGGTATACCTAGGTGCGATGTAGAGAAAGTCGTCGTTATTTTCATGCTCGCGTTCTCCTTTTGCATAGAGTTCTTGTCGCGCTCACTATTGCTACTTCGTCTCCGTGCAGATAAATGAAAATAAAGTTTCATCCCGATTTTATAGGTACGACGCGACGCGACGCGACGTCCCACAATTATTTACGAGTTTCAACTGAAGGGTGGGCTTTGCTCGTGAAATCGAGCATTAAAAACATGGTACCGGAAAAAATATTTCTCACTGCTCAAGTTTTCCATGGATCTTACTAAATTCTTGATAATTATGTTCTTCAGAAAGGTTCAATCAGGAGCGGCATAGAAGTAGAATTTAAAAATTTTATTCCATACGTTTTTTATTTCATTTCGAAATCATAAAAAATTTAACTATTTTCAAACAAAAAATTTTTTTGGAGAAAAAATTTGGATTTCTGTTTCTATACCGCCTCGAGTTGAACCTTCCTTCGCAACATTTATGAAGTTCGAAAGAACTGGTTGGAAAATAAAGTTTTGAGAATAGTTTTTCAAAGTCTTGTAAAATCATTCCTCAAAAAGACTACTCACGCACACACGTCCGACTAGCGTCGCGTAGAGACCGCTGGTATGCCCAACCTTGGAGAATATTTGAGGATGTATAATATGCAACTTATCGTACATCGTTTCGAAGTTTGTCAATGGGCGAAGCACACCCTTGAACGTACTAACGACCATCAATATTAAAACAGATTCAAACCGCGAGCCTACAACAAATATTACGATGGCACCATTTTGCTGATGGTACGGTGGGAGGGGGGAGGGAGCAAAGAGTTGAATGAAACTCGTTTTCAACACGTTTTGGTCAAGGATTCTATCTGCACGCTATACTTGTAGGCGTAAACTGAACACTCGCCTCTCACGTGCTGGCGGTCAGACTGGACTTCGTTGCTGAGAATAAGTCTGCGCGAATGGTAAACTACAGGAAGACGTTCTACGCGGTGGTGGTATTCTCCAGTAGACGTACTTCGTCGTTTTATATAACTTTATGTACACAGCCGCATATCTACCTAAATAGCAAAGTTGTTATGTACATGCAAATACAAACGTCCGTGAAAAAAGAAACGTAAACTACACACTCAGCAGCATTGTGTTTGAGGCCCTTGCTCTCAAGCTCGCGTCTAGAAAGCGGGAGACAGGGGAAAAAAGAGAAGGATGGAGAGAAGTGAAAATAATCTAGTTGACACCCGATGGTATTTGCACAGTGCAGTAGCAAGATGCGGATTAAGTGGAAATTAAATGCCGCGTCGCGTCGCCCCACACCATGATTACAGATGAGTTGATGACTGATAACGCGATACGGACACAGATCGCGGCGCGGCGTCACATCTAAATTTAAAGATAAGGCAAAACAACGCGTTCCTACCCTTCTCCAAATCTTTATCTGTGCAACGTTTTACTTGCGTCAATGCGCGGCCTCCGCTGTACCTACTGGTGTATTGATGCGTAAATGTGAGGGACAAAAAATTTCTATACCCAAAAGGTGAACCATAGGATATTTCACCTCGAACGCGCGACGAAGACATAAATTGTATGGTGTCGCAGATAGGGGGAATGCATTCTGATGTAAAATTCCAATTCATTAAATTTTTTCAATATTCGACACTTTCGCTCGCTTAAAAGTCTGAAATTTGTTTCGATAATGAGACCGCATACTCGTGATTTAAATTCATACGAAAGAAAAATATCACCGTATTGAATCATCTGGACGATCAATCGTAATACAAATATCCCACCGCATAATTATAATATGTTTTCCCCCTGCCGTTCTAAGATATAAAATTTTCCATAATTATCAATGTACAAAAGGTTGAGGTCATTCAAATCACAATCCTTGAGAAAGTTCGATTTTTTTTTTGAATTTCTTCTCTAAAATGCTTACAGAAATTGGTCGGGCTTTTTGATCAATTCGAAGCCTCCATATTATTATGGTTGTGTTCGACTGACGTGCAATGTTCCAGGACAAATAAATTCTCCTCCTAGCCCAGGGCTCTGAATTTAAAACACGTTATCGAATAGGATACTTAACGACAAAAAATTGTGCTTCGTTAGCCAAGACGACTGAAGAGAATCACGAAGGCGAGCGATTCATCGCGACCTCCGTTTATCCAATGTTCGCGAGGATAGTTTTCTGTATCTGTAACACTCGATACTTGTTCCTTCTAATATTAAGGCACTACCAATATACGAGTATATGACTTGAGCTACCCATGTGTCTATTCTGTCCGCCGGCAATGTAATGTTCCGATAGTAAATAATTCGTCTCCCGCGAGTGTTAACCACGTGACCGCGATGCCCTTAATTTTACGAATGTGACCATTCGCAACACCTCATCCGATCCCACGTAGTACAATCACGTGGTATCATAGCTACCACCGAATATCATCACGGACGTGATCAATCCCTTAAGGGCACCTCCTCCGGCAGATAGCAAGTATTATATCATCTCGAGATTACGTCGTGTACTACAGTAATAATCTTTCATATTTTTGCTGTTACCTAATTTAATTAATTGTTGGTTGTTTCATCTTGTTCTCTAGTTTTTGCATTCAGTTAGGTACATTTTCTTCCTGATGGAGGAGTACTGTTGGCTCCGAAACATTGGTGCGTTCTCTGATATTTGCTTTAATTTTTATGATGGCTGTCTTTATTAAATTTCAATCATATCATCGATCAGACCCCGATTACAAATATACACGCACGTCCGATGTACCAGTACCTAATAATATTGAGTACGGAAAAGTCGTGAGTCGACGGAAATGCGCTATTGTAACTAACTAATAAAGAAGGACGACAGAGCGTAGTAAATTGGTTCCATGGAATTGATTTATACCCATATACATACATACATAAAATTTTATACTGTATAATATAAGTATGTCTATGTTTACTGTGTAAACCCTTGTTAGTCGCGAGTAATCTCGTTTAGTATCATCCCTGAACTCCAGTTGCTCGCGCAAGCTTCTATTTCCACATTTCAATATCAGTTTTTCTGCATGTGTTACAACTCTTAATCTATTGAATGATATAAATACTCGTAACACCAAATTTCGATGGTAAGCACATAACGAAAGAGCGCAGCCAACTCGCGTATACGGAGACCGATGATGTATCTCTCATGTATCCATCATTCTTCCCAGCTCTTTTCAAGGCCAAGAACTCTTGCATTGGTTCACGTTTGCTCTGCTCATGATCACCCAAATCTTGGTATTTTTTCAAGGGTACCATTTACTGAGAAAGAATTCTGACGACAAGAAGTAGTAACTGACGACAGAGAAATTTTTAGGCGACAGATATTTATTTCTCACGACATGAAATGAATTAAAACGACATAAAATTAGTATTCACGTCAAATAATAACAGACAGAAATGCTACAAGCCCAATTATTTATCTTTCATGTACGGTGACAATGCAGTCTCCTCGCAACACTTTGTGATTCTTTGATGCCCGCATTAATATGCCTCGGTCTATTGTCGCAACGTCGCGTCATCAACGAAGGTATGTTTCATATAGAAAATTTTAGCGTTTATAGTCTGGTAGCTTTCATGCCGTTGTTCGTGCTAGGAAAACCTACAGCAAACCCCTCAAACCGTCCGCTATTTTTCTCCAACCATTGTCGACAGAAATAATTGATACACTCTTGGATCTTCTCATCATTTGATTTTGTCCATTTTTCTGTAAACAAATACCAAGCTCTCGGAAAATATATTTTTTGTCAATCACATTCATATCAAGTTGCGTCGTTCATTTCCTATCAATTGTTTGCAATCATTTCTCGTCATATTCCATCAAAAATGTCGGCTATACTGTATGGTCTCCTTAGATGAAAAAAAGTTGTTGTGCTGACCACGTATTCTGCCGTGAGTTTAAAGTTTCCCCTTTTATTTTTGAGTTTGAAAAGCCGAACGGTTACTTGCCGAAACATATCTACTACTGTATAGGTATTATTCACGTTATGATAAGATAGCAGCTTAAAATACCCATTGTATCATTATGTTACTACAAGCTCGTCGGCGCGTCTATACTTACTCTCTCCTCTCATGTAATTATTTTTTGGATGACGTTATTCGAAGGTACAGTACCGACGGATAAAACCTTATTCGAAGATACTGGGCTCCCTCTGCTTGCAGAAGGAACTAAAACGACTTCATACGGCTCGGCTCCTCAGTTGGTTTTTCATTCGCTATACTTGTTTCTTGCTTCTTCTCGTGGCTTCCTGGTGCACTTACCATTAGGTCACAAACAACCCTAATGACCTTCTCGATCTGGCGTATGGCTTCTAAGTAGTGCTAAAATTGAGAAGTGTCGTAACTGGCGGCCAGGGTGGCTGTATTGAGCATTGCAGGCGGAGTTTTGTTATTTTTCTCGTGGGTACTTAATACAGTAACTTCTTTTCCTCTTCCGCATTGAACTGCTCTTCAATAAGGTAATCTCTGTATTCAAAATGATGACCTCCAGTTACGCCATTTGTAGTTGGATCAGATGCATGATTGAGGAACTAGCGATTGAGCTACTTTGATGGTATCGTACATGGATCACCATTTACCTTCTCTCTTTTTCGAAGAATGTGTCGACAGGGGCATTGATGTTGGCAATAAAAAGTACAAGTGCAGGTGAGCGCTGTGCATTTGTATGTATTTTCTCTATTGCCGAAGAGTTTCCGCTCACAATCCTCCTCAATACTCATGGTTTCACGCCGTTGCTGAATAGTCCGTTCATACCCATCTCCTGTGCATACCTCAGAAGAAAGTTCAATCAGTCAGTACATACAATATTGCACACAGTAAATCAGCAAGGGTAAGACGCGAGGACTTGAGGAGAAATTAAGAAAATTTTTTCCGTTCTCTTGCGCATACGTCAGAAGAAATTTTAACCAGTCAGTACATACACAATCTTTGTCTTATTTGCCGCTACTGTATACCAACATTGACATCTACGACAAACTTGGCATCTATATTACTTTGCCGTATACCCTCGAATAACGTGTTTTATGCGTCGGTACTATACCTTCGAATACCGGTAATCACTTCGTTATTTTTTTGAATTCTTTTCGTCTTTCTTTCTCATTCTACTCTTTTTTTTCTCATTGTTATTTGAACCCGGTTCCTCGAAATTCCCCCCTCCCCCACTTATTATCTCGGAAGTTCTTAATTAAAATGATAAGATATTTCTATTTTGATTTTCTTTTTCTACAGCCAAGTAATACTCTAATCACTATTCTCATCCACATTATTATTAGCTGTATATTTTGTTTCTTTTGAGTTCATTTTCTTATTGATAAGCTATGTCATCAAGCCTAATTTTAAATTAAATTCCGGCGAGATATGTTGAATTCTCGTCACAGTTATACGTACTCAATCCAAATCCTATGCTCGCGAATTGATCTTAGAGGAGAATTGGAGAAGGACAGGTATCGAAGGATCCCACTTGTAAATATACGATAAAGTAATACTTACGCTACGCTCGCCCCAATTTACGCGTTTTCTACTTTCTCCGACCATTTATCTTAGTTTTGAATCCAATCATTAAATGCAAATGCTGACACTCGAGTAAAAAGTCATTAACTGCTGCCAATGTCGAACAACGCGGCAGTCGTTTTCTAAATAGGAGCTTATTGCAAAACTCAAATGGAATAAATAATAAATTTGCAATTCATTTCCTCTGTGAAGAGGCTGTTGCTACGTTTTCAATTAACAATTCGGCATTCACTCGCACTCAGTCTCTGCTCTTCAAGTTCGCGATTATCGTTACTTCTGACAACTTTGCAAAATGCAGTGGTATTCTATTTTTTGTTTAATTTTCATCATTTCAGATCTTCTCAAAGTTTATATCATCAAATCTCTCTCTCTCTCTGACACACACACACACACACACACACACACACATTGGAAGCATTGAAAGCGCCTTAAAGCGAGAACGTAACCTGCTCGTCATTTCATGAGAGCACTGAACTATAAACTGCAAATCAATGGTTTGTGAGGATGACCCCAATAAACCAGGTTGACCGTTGATAAATTTTGGTCAGCGATAGTCAATTTTTTATCGTGAGACCAGATGTATACCATATTTTATGGTATCATTTCAATTTGGTCATTTTGTGGCCAATATTAAGGAAAACTTGATTAGATTTGACCCTTTGCACTAGTCAATTATGAGTCTGGTAATTCTTTTCCCTCTTATTGACTGTAATATTGCAGGTAATTCGTTTTCAATCAATATTTCAAGGAAATTACTTGGTCTATTTTTGATCATTTTTCCGCAAGTATTGCTGACCAGAATTTATAATTACTATTTGGCAGAAATTAACTGTTCTATAGATGGTCCCACTATTACTGCATTAGGTATGACTGTTATTTCTGGTTCATTTTGAAGCTCACCTTCCTGGGGAAATTTCAGTTCATTTTTGGTTGATTCCCACTATGAATTAACCAAAATTTCTCATCAGAGTTCACATTATGGCCGTATTATGATTACAATTTCTGGTCAACTTTCCGACTGTTTTTGGTGATTAGTATATAGGTAGATCTATTTTCATTCAATATTGCTACAGAATATTGACCAAATTTTTCGACCACTTCTCAGTCTAAACTGAGTGTTTCCTGGTTATTGTCATGCGGTTACTAAATTTCGACTCGCGAACTTGCAGTCAATTTTCAAGCTTTTTTAGTTTTTTGATTGGTCTATTTTTATAGTCAATGATCGACAAATATTGACTGAGATATTCTATTAGTTTTGGGTCTAGAATTAATGTTCCGCAGTGTATTCCATGGTGAGCTAGTTCTGACTGAAAATTCCAGTCAATTTTTGAACTGATATATTTTGATAAATTATGTGACTTTGTTAGCGGTCACTTTTCCTCAACATTGACCAAAGAATATCATCAATTTATAACCCATAACAAATGAATTACATGGTGACTCAATGTCGACTGGAAATTGTGATCAGTTTTTAGGCTGATTTTTTTTTTTTTTTTTTTTGTTAATTATATTGATACATTTTTAGTCAATTATTCCTCAACCTTGATCACCAAATTATGTCTATTTTTATACATTAATGAATGTTTCTTTATAAATCTTGTAACGACTCAATCTTGACTAAAACTTTCACTCACTTCCTTCCCAGGCTACTTTTTTGGGTAAATATATTGACATATTTTCAATCAATTACTTCAGAATATTGATTAAAGTATTCTATGTGACCTAATAAACCAAATCGACCGTCACTGTATGTATGGTCAATTTTCAGTCGATATTTCCTTCACATCTACCAATATTTTTTACTTAATATGAAATACGGCTTCATTTTCCACTATTTTTTAATTTTATAGCACTATGCTAAACAAATATAGGCTCGACATCTTTCCACGGGTAAATTCATTTATCAATATTTTTTACTACTTCCTTAGTTGATTTTTGTGCAAACCGCACAGTCACTCAATTTCAACCATAATTGCCAATAGATTTCTGGGCAGCTATCGGAATGAGTCAACTGTCATGTTGCTTACAAACTCACAGACAAATTTTGCACTCGCCTCAATATAACCCTGTTAATACGTAAGTCTACTATCTTCATTTGAGACATAGACTGGTTTTTACCGTCAGGAGTGGTGTAAATAAAGTGGTCTGTTGACATTACCTAACTAGAGACCGTCTTATGGCGTCTCTACTGACCGGATATTAACCCTCCCATCTTGTTTTTCACAAGTGGTCTAGCTGTTTCAAATAGGTAGTCTGTTGATGTTGCTTAAATATCGACTATGGTCTAATTATGGTGATCTGTTGATACTGGCTGATTGAATATTGACTATGAGAGACCAGTTTATGTCGTCGAGATTTTCCAGAAATCGACTACTTCTTGAGGGAAAAATGAGTCAATTACTGAGGAAATATGACCGATGACTGTGGAAACACCATTTTATGGTACCTAAATCACCTGCAAATAAACTTAATTTTTTCAGTCAAAATTTCGTCAGAGGTGGTCTACTTGTGGTCAAAATGTGGTGGAGATAATGGACCATTTTATGACGTTCACGTCATCTAGGAATTGACCATTTTTGTCAGTCAAAATTCCATTCCGTTGAAGTTGGTTTAAATGTGGTAAAAATGTGGTATATATGGTTGGAAGTAAATTGACCGCAACGTTTGGTACAATATAGGTCACGACCCCCCTTCGATCAATTTTTGGTCAATATTCACTCAAAATCGATTTGAATATTTGGTCGGTGTGGTTTACCGGGGTACGTTAATATCGAGATCAACCATTTCTCGTATCTTCGTTCTGGTTTCATGAGAAAAGTCAGATAAGGCGCGTGTCATACAGTTGACATTAATTAAGATCGTTGAAAGGAAAAAAAAAAAAAAAACATAACCTTCCTGCACAAGTATAAGTGACACAATATAAAAAAAAAAAAAAAAAAAAAAAATACTCCTGAAACGAGAAAACTTTATGATAGAAAGAAAATTGTCGTTGGTAAATAAATGGAACAAATCTAGAGTAGAAAATTTGAAAAAGTTCACAGCTCAAATCAAATATCACGAGTTTAACTTCATTTCAACATTTGAATGCTTATTTCATTACAAGCAATGTGGTTTTTCTCTTTTCTTTATGACTTTTTTGTTGCCGCACTAGTTTTTCATTTTCGAATTAAAAAAATTTTCCCTTTACTCAATTACATTTCTGCTCTATTCGCCTCCTTCGTAATTCGCTTCGTTTTTTATTTCATTCTGCACTTTTTATTTTATTTTATATTTTGTTCTTTGTAGGTAAGTACTTGCAACTTTCTACGTTTAAGCGAATTAAATGTCAATGTAAACATTCATTGCGTTCTTCGCTTTGATATTTTTCCGATTATAACACTGGTGAAGAACATTTTTTGTCTGGCAGATGAAGTGAACTTGAATTGTGCAATTAAAAATATGAAAAACATCCTGCGGAGCGTGAAATATGCGCATCAAAAATCGTCTCCGGTAAAAACCTTTTTTTCATCTTCTTCTTCCCTTTTCTCCTTCCTCTATTACTTTCGTAAATAAAACGCTTTATAATCTGATTTTTAGCTCCGTCAAGTTGGTATACAGACTTTCGTCGTACAGAGTATAAGGTTGTTCACCCGGTCCTTAGATGAAAACTATCATTTGGGAGTAGGTACAAAATAGGTATATGGCGTAATGGACTAATATCATTTTCTTATCAATATACACAGTAATAATAATTATTGTCTTTGAATCATAGGTAGTTGTGCGTGCGACGTCCATAGGTCAGACCGCACAGGGCAGTTCTACAAGCGAGCTCCATAGGTAACTGGTTTTATACAATTTTGCTCCTAATACCGAAGGTATGTACATCCTCTCCAGGAGTCGCATATGTCACAACGCAGTAAACTCAAACCATTGATGAATCCTGACTCTCGACAATGGAACAAGTTTATGGGTACCTATTGATAAGTTTAGTAAAACTCTTCTAACAACGAGGATAACGCAGACGCAGACAGTTTGAATATAATATGTACTATTGAAATTTTAAGCTGTGTACATGCTACGCCCAAATCGCGAAATTGCTCATTGCATGACATGGGCAGAAAAATATTGCCCATTTCATGAAATGATCAACCTCTTTGCCTATTTCGCGAAATGAGCAGTTCTCCTGCGCTTATCATGTGAAATGATCAGAAAAAATAAGCCATTTTACGTAATTTGGGCAGCGTATTTCTGCTCATTACGTATTTCTGTTCAATACGTGAGAGATGAGCCCTTGCTTTTCGATGATGGAGGCCTTGCTTTTCGTGAAATGAGCACTCGCTTCCGGCGTAATTATGAAGGTTACTGGATTGAATGCGTGAGGTGACATTTTGATACATTTTCTTTTAATTTTTACTGTTGACTCAATGTCTTATCTTAAGAAGATTCTTATCATTTCTCGTATCGACAAAACTGCAAAAATAACAGGCGCACATATTTCAAAAACAATAATATTTGCAGTTCCCCATACCACTCCTGACGTCCTAGTGAGAATTATGATTAATTCCGGCTTATCTATAATTTTTTTCTTTTTCTACTATTTACAAAGAAATTTTTCTGGCTAATTTCACATTTTCCGGCTAATTTCTAAAATTTTTTCTACTATTTACGTTACCACAAAGCTTCTGGTTATTTTCTAATCTTTTATCGTTATTTACTTGCACAAAGCCTCCCCGATGAACCACGTCGACGTGAAATCGATGTCGATTTTGAGTTATAATATTATATTAAAAAGTTTACACTTACCTTTCGCAATTAAGAAGTTGGAGAAATTTTTATTGCCAGTCTTTTTCAAACATTTCCGGCCGTTTATTTATATTATTATTCTTATGATCGATGATGAATTCGCGATTGCGTGACCGGGTGGGTGCTATGGGTAGTTACAAAACGCGAGTAAAACATCAAGCATCATTGGGTAGAACAACAGATAAGTACCTACGAGTATATACGCGACTGATTTTACTCGGTGGAAGATATAAATTTATTATTATTATTATTATTATTATTATTATTATTATTATTATTATTATTATTATTATTATTATTATTATTGAATTATTATTATTATTTATTATTATTTTTTTTTGGCAATTCTACGAGAAAACTTTAATATCCAAAGTAAAAGTTTTCGCAGAAAGCTCAGTACGAACGGGTAAGTATTACAAAAGCTCTGGCAACAAATTACGTATTACGATTGATGTCCATAACCGGTAAGAAAAATACGGTAGAACGAGTGATAAAAGAACGTGCGATGCCGAAGAACGACCGTCCACTTCACGCCAAATCTCATTTTTCGACAACTAAATTTCGAGCTTTCACGAGTTTTGAAAATATTGTGGCTCAGCGCTTGCGCTGGGTAAAAGTTTTGTAGGTACTCACAATGCACCTTTTCATCGCCCCGCGTATTTCACGCTTAGAGTCGTCTTGTCTAGCGCACGCAGGAAAACTCAAACACATACGAGTCACAATCATACAGGTAGTCTCTTGACGCAATGTCGAATGAATTCCTTTGAAATTTATTGCTTACTGTAGGTATTTAAATGATTCATAAATTAACGCTGCCGCCAACGCCGTCTTTAACGAGATTGATCCAGAGCAGGCGTTACAAAACGTTGATGGTGACTTACCCGCACGTCCGTCATAATATACAAAGTACGCGTGCTTTATAACGCGAATTACCTGTAGTCACCTTGAAGAGATATCTAGTTAGATCACTTTCCGCGTTTTACGTACTTATATTGTAGACGCGAACTATAGAATTACCGTTTAGATGAGGCTATCCGAAATGCGTACAGCCACAAAAAGTACATCAATAAAACCGCACTTAGGAAGGTATACCGGTATACAGATCTAAAGTGGCAAACAGAACTCTTAAAATAAAGATGGAAATATTACAGTACCTTCCTCGAAAAATATCAATATTATTGTCTCATTTTAATACGTAGGTATCATTAGGTCGTCATTACATTACGTTAAAATGTACTTATTCAAAATTATCACCGTGTAATTTTGTTGTAGATTGAACAAGTGATTTTTGGTAAGCACCTAGGTAATTCTCAAAATATACGTATGAAGCCACAGCCGTCGGGGCTTGTACAATTATTTGAGTTCTTTCGCCTGAAGGTGATACGTCATATTGGCTACAAGAACTTTTCATTCATATACGGTAAGTTACCTAGGTACTTTAAAAGATTACCATTCATTGCGTGTGAGCGATTGATTCATTAATTAGCCAAGTATCTTTTGTTTGACCGCGATATTAAAATACTTAGGCCTATTAACGACTTTTTTCCATACTTTCTTTTTAGCGAGACAGCGAGTTTTCTACATACGATTATGTTAGGTATACCGTGGTGATGTCTGCGTTATCGTTGTTTGTTTGTGCGAAACTGAGTACCTCCTCGAGCTCTTCCTCAGTCCGCAAAGTTTTCAGGACACCTTCGGGTAACGCTAACGTATCTAACCTGACTTTCGGAAATTCTCGGAACAAACTACTTGCAGCTCAGCGCATACAAGAAATGATTTGAACCCCCTCGTCGAAAGCTCTGAAGGCTCGATTTCACCTCCTCCTCCTCATCCTCGTCGTCGTCGTTGTCGTTGTCAGCGTTCGTCATCATTGCGGTTGTGTACAGACGTGCCAGGGGAAGAAGTCATGTAGCAACGCGCGAATTGTGGTTACGGTCGCTTATCGCCTAACAGTATTGGAACATCTTCTTTTTTGTTCACGCGTACCTAGTCGTTCTGTAATACGCACTCACAACTACGTATGTCGCTCGTCATTAAAATGTTCATTGTACGAGTACACTTTCTCGATAGGTCGCTCGAAATTGTCTACAATTTCTAGTTCAAGGAAACAATTTCTTAAAATTGTTCACTTCTTCTGCTTCTCCTTACAACTATTGTATACAACAAGGGTATTCAATTGGTTTTTATCACCGTCCACTTTTCCTGGTTGGTCAGGCGCGCGCGCCGCAAGAAAAAGAAGAAAATAAATAACCAAAATTATTACTATTTTAATGCGAAAAGTGACATTTAATATTTTTAATATATTATATTCATCGATGTCTCTCGCGGGCCGCCAATTGAATACCCCCGGTATACAATACCTAGGTACTCGTAATAAATGTACGTATACAGTTAGGTACTAATAATATTGTAAACATTTACGGCAACAGATTTTGACGTTTCTCAATTTTTGACAGTGCAGTGAATACAAATTTTGTGAAGTAAAATAGGCTACTTCTTCAAGAGTTGCTTAGCATCGTATTTTCACTCCATTTGATTCACATAAACGTATACTGTATACTCGTAGTAGGTAAACAGTATAGGTATATCTATTAGAGTCATCAATATAATTATCTTCATAATGATATTATTGGGCTTACTCGTACGAATACGTTGCCTTGTCGAATTTCGCGTGTACCTTCTTCGTTTCTCTATTTTTTCTCTCATTCACTCTCTCCCTTTTCAAATACTTTCTTTTTTTTTTTTTTTTTTCAACCATCATCATTATTTACTTTTTGGTATTCAAAATTCATTTTTCAAAAATTTATACGCTCTTACTTCGAAACTGCGGACTGAAATTGGAATTTACGGTTTCCGAAGAGTGCGCGTAACGAACACGTTAGAGTTAAATATATGTATCTATGAATATGGGGTTTGTATGTACGTGCCTACGTTTATGAATACACGATATTTTATTTCGTACAAATGTGGTTGACTAGAGCACAAAAGGTGAAAAGACCGCGAGCCGAGCAGCAATTTAAATTTGCTTTTTTTTGTCGCGCGTCGCGTCGCGCCGGGCCGGGCCGGGCCGGGCCGAGTCGTCGTCGTTGTGTCGTCGTCCCGCAGTACGACTCGACTAACGTGAAATATTTTTTTCTTTTTTGCTGATTTTGAATATATTTTGTATTAGCGCTGTTCGAAAGGAAGCTTCTCTACACAAGCGGACGCGAACGGGACACGCTCTCTTTGCCTTCATTAACGAACCGAGTGATGTATGTAGATATAAAGGTAGGTACCTAATGGCATTCCCAGCGGCGTAAATTATATATATATTCTACGAAAGCCTGTCTTTCCTTCTACTTTTTATGGTATATCCACATATACGTATTAGGTATCCCACTCCAGCTGAATCTGCGAATTTTTCCTTACTTTGAACGTTCCGTTTAGCACCGCGCTCTGTTCCGCCCAGCCTACGACTACCCACTTCAAGCTTAATAATATCATCAACCAGATTTTTATTCTTTTAAAAAAGTAGGTACCCTCTTTTTTTCTCACTCTCTCTCTCTCTCTCTCTCTCTCTCTCTCGTGTTCCGTTGCACTTTTTTTCTTTCTTTGGATGAATGTTGGTATTCGATTTTTTGCACCCACACATACCGCCACTCGGGAATATGATAACTGTAGGTACCAGCTGATTGTTAGAAAAAATAGAAAAACTGTAAAAAAAAAAATGTTTAATTAGCGGCGTACACTGTCAAAAACGCGAGTACCAAATATGTGATTGTCGATTTCTTATAAGCAGGAATATTGTGTAAAGTACCTCTGAAACGGGGGAAAATTGAAACTTTTTTATATCATTTTTGAAAATATGTATGGCTTCTCCAGTTATACTTAGTAAGGAAACCAAACTCTGCGGTTCAGGAAAGTACTTGTTCTGAGCTTGCTTCTTTGCTCAAGATTTTTGCCTCACACTCAAGCGTGTGCGCGAGCCTTCAGTTTCAAAGTGACCTCCGATTTTTTTTCAGATTTGTGTTCAGCAGGTAAAAAATATACAAAGTACGAAGTTTTCAAGAATTATGCCGTGTGATAGGTACATGATTAAATCACTATTAAAACATTAAAACGCAATTTTTCCACGCATTTTTATTTTTATTTTTTTTCCCAATTTTTTTTTTTTTTTTTTTTTTTTAATACAGTGCCATTTTAACCGCGTTAGTTAAATAATCACTCTTCTTCATTATTAGGTGGGTACTTAACGGGTGGGAGAAGTAGGCCTATTGGCCTGCTTCTCAAAAAGAAAAATGAGTAAAAGTAAATAAAAATAAATGCAAAAATAAATGAATGAATAAAAAAAAGAAAAAAGAAAAAAAAAAGAAAAAAAAAATTGAAAAGAAATATAAAATAAAATAAGAATAAAAACAGGAAAAGTAATAATTAATAAATAAATAAAAGATCAAAATAAATAAAAGTGAATAAATAACACTACTGAACAATTGAAAATTTTTTCTCTGTATCAAAAATGAGTATAGATGATTCTTGAAGTTCTTTTCGCGCTGAATTCAACGTCGTTTTCCGTTTTTCGAACCAAGCTCAAGTTTTCTCGTAATCTTCTTCTTTAAACGTGAGAAATCGGCTGCATATCGTCGCTGAACGAGACGCGCGTCTACGTGTTCGGATAGGTACTGCTACCGTTGATGCGCTCCGCGATGATCCGCGGCAATTAAAGAAGAAGATTACGAGAAAACTTGAGCTCGGTTCAAAAAACGGAAAACGGCGTTCGTTGAATTCAGCGCGAAAAGAACTTCAAGAATCATCTATACTCATTTTTGATACAGAGAAAAAAATTTTTATTGTTCAGTAGTGTAGGTAAATGAAGAATGAATGATAAATAAATGAACAAATAACAAATGGAGAATAAAACAAAATGAAAACAAAAAATTAATCCAAATTTGATTAATGTTTTTTTTTTCTTCTTCTCAGAAGCTTAATAATATTTTGAGGGGGGACGTATGAAGCTATCGAAAAATGTAGTGCGCAGGTCACGAGTAAAACAGGGACTAAATTTCACAAAATTCAAAGAAAATTGAGTATTTTGTCAAATTTTACTTTATATTCACTTTCAATAGAGCGTTAGATTCAAAATATAGAAAACTTAGAAGAGGTTACAATACGCCTCCTGACAAATTAATCCCTCATAGGGTTGAGTTGGTAGGTACCATCCAGACGCAAAATTTACAACAAAAAAAAATAGTGAAAACGTAATAATATTTTGTATTACCTGTAAGAACGACCTTGCACATCAGCTGAAAATTCTAATTACTGTAGCCTATATGTCAACATGGAGGTAACCTCTTGGACTACAAAATTTTCGTAAAGTAGAATTAACAATAAAAGAAACTTGACAATCAGGAAGTGGCTCATCAAAATAAGAACAATTTGGTGGACTAGCATTGCAGATGGACCGAGACCGTCGTCAGCTAAACTTCCATCCCACACAAATAATGAGCGTCCATAATTTCTTTGTGATGATAGGCTAATTATTAATATTATTATTGTTTTTCAAAAATAAACGTTCATCGAGCAAAATAGAGAATAATTTGATAAATTTAGGAAAAAAAGAAAAGAGGTAAAGTGAAGCAGAGAAAAATGAAGGAAAATACGGTACATACCGTCGGAAGTTTTTTTTTTTTGCAAATAAGTTCGTTGAGAAGGAATAATTTTACTTTGTGTTGCGCGGTCTTTCAAATATACTCGAGGGAACTTCTAATGAAGTCAATGTGGTCTGTTGTTAATCGAAATAGTGTTCAGAAACTTTTTTGTATTATGAATACTTAAATGCTTTATTTTTATTTCTTTCATTTGTATTTACTCGCGGCGCAATATTCATTTTTTAAAATAATACTTTCCTCCTTTCTCGAGCAGATATTTGTACGCTTTTCATTTCTCTATCTCTATCGCGGGTATAATGTTTTTCTTCTTCTATCAAATCCGTTTTTATCTTTCGAGTTTTTAAACTGGAAAATTTGAATGGATATAAATGAATACAAAGTTTTTAGTTCGGCCACATTTTCCCCATCTTTTTGAAAATGTAAAGGAGATATGTAGGTAGAACGTCTTATTCTATCTATCCTGGAGTACAGCTACGCGTTTTCTCCACATTTCCTTCCACAGAAAGATTTTTCTTCCCATTCCTTCATTTTTTGTTCTTTTTTTTTTTTTTTTTTTTTTTTTTCAGTAAATAGAAATTACACGTTACATACGGATGTCGAACTTAAAGAAAGAAAAAAAATAAGGAAAAAAAAATCTGAATTATTAATGTGTCATGATACTCAGTCTTAAGACTTTCACATAAGACAAATTTGCTGATGACGCCAAAATTGTAAATCAGCGTCCCTCGCATCCAAGTGGCTTACGGACCTTCTGACTCCCACAAGAAAAGGACAGAGAGCAAAGATCACTGCGTTACTAATTGTGAATATAAGTACAACTTTTTAGTATTCAAAAGTTCATGAACAAGTGCTAGGAACCCAATAAATTTTTGATTATAAATTATAACCAAAATTAATAATAAGGTTCTCTTTTATTTACCTAATGATCTTTGCTCTCTTTGTATTTTTACGGAAGTCATTAGCCTAGCAGTGAAATTAACTGACTACTCACCAGTCAGAACTATCCTTTTCCACACAACTATTCTGTCTATGTATCTCGTCTGTGAGTGCCAGAATATGTAATATTTTTACCAAAGGCGTCTTCACTCGATTTGCCGCTTTGGGCAAACGATATTATGTTAGGTTAGGTTAACAAGTTGGGACATGGGCATGTCAACTAGTCAGCACAGAACACATATTTTTGTGATCATTCTCACTTCTGGCGCAAGTCGTTGTTTCGTTATATTGATCGATTGTAGGTACCTACAGTACGAATAAAACGTTAAATGTAGGTACGGTATGTTTCAAAAGTATTTGGTGACTGACGAGAATACTCTGACAAGACGACAGAGGTCGGATTAACCGAATGAAGGATGTTCAGGGAGGAAATGCTGATGCGGTGATGATTCATGAACAAAGTAGCGTTCTTCCATATAGGAAAATGCAAATGGTATAAGGTTGAATGTTTCACGTCTAATAATGTTGAAACTACATAGTGCATAATGATGGTACGTTTTTGAATGCAACAGCTAGCTCATGTGTACCGCCCACGGCCCAATGAAAGCCCACCAAATGCGCAGGCTACCTCACAAAGCTGAGACACCAACGATGGAACATTATTTCTTCCCCAAAATCACAGCGCAGGCAGCGAGGGTGCAACTGAGGAAGCACGTCAGTTGGTTTTCAAGAAGAAAGTGAAGGCCAGAGGTCGTCCAAAACCAAAACTTTCATCGAAGCAGCCGTCATTTAACAGAACCAGCGCGGACAGAACGACGAAACGCAAACTACTTTCTGTAGAGGGTGCTATAGCGCACCAAAAAGGACGAAATGTGTATCTGCAATTAGTGACAATGAGGACGATGATGGTGATAATGATGGAAAGCCTACTTGCCTTGTCTGTTACGCGAAGATTACAGAAGGGAATAAGGTCGACTCTTACTTTTATTAAACGCTGCTCTATGAAAGTTCACACTGGGCAAGCCTACAATAAGACGGTTGCCTTCGCTGTGATGACTTTGGAAACGACTTAAGTAGATATTTAAGACAAGAACATACCCTACCTACATAATATAACGTTTCATTTGTAGGTACCGTACCTATAACGCTTACCTACGTACATTGATTTTGTTCTAGTCTTTTTCAACAATTTCTCTAGTGGGGAACCTGCTATCCATTTTTTTTGTTAGGAGGATTACATCCTCAGAAAATGTCCGCGTCCGGGCGTTTCTGTGAACTGCGTGACGTGACGTGACATGTGACGCTTTATGACGTCATCAATGACCTCGACCTACTTTAGGGACTAGGAAAAATTAACTTCCAGCCTTCATTATATCAGGCCTAGTATACAGTATACTGAGAAGAGCCACACCAACTCATTTGCTGAGGGGGCATTTTCGCGCCAACGTGATCGCGAGTGCGTTCAACTTATCACGTCATCATTTTCAAGACTCGGAAACTGGGCTACATATGATAGTAGGGAGGACCAGGGAGGTGGTGGGTTCCCTGCTGCCATTGCAAACCTGCAATGGCCTCTAATTTTTTTTTTTCGGAATCCTAGACCACCCCTAAATTTTTACTGGGCCAATAGATTACGAAACTTATTTTAAATATAATTATACCCATGCTACAGTTTAAAGAATGCCTGCTCTGATCAGTAAAATATTGTTCCAAAAAAAAAAAGTAATAAACATGAAATAAAAATGATAGGTAGGCCAACGTTCAAATATGTTTTGATAATTTGGACTCTAGGAAGGCGAAGAACTTGTGATGCGATAGGCAGTGACACATACATGATACGTAGCTGACAAATTAGAGTAGATCTATTTCCGAGTACCCGGTTTCGCAGTCCTATGATTTGTTTTAATTTAATTTTCTCGTACTTTTCTTCATCTATCTTGATTTCTTGATTCTTCGCTTCGCTTCGCTTCGCTTCGCTTCTTTTTTTTTTTATTTTTTTTATTTTTTTATTTTTATTTTTTATTATTTTTTTTTTTATTTATTTTTTTGTTTTCTCAAGTAGGTACTAATAACAAAACCTCGTCAACACAAACGCATGGCTTCACCCAGGTAAGAGTGATGATAATAAATGAACCCAATTTGTTCGCATCTCTATTACAGGTAAATTGGTGCTAGATAGAGACCTACTTCTCTTTAATTGACGGAATCAAATGCTAAAATTAGTAAAAAAGAAAATCCTCAATATAGCAAAATACTAATTATCATCATCTTTCGAACTCATTCTCACAAATTGAATTACCTATTATTTTTCATGCGTGCGCGTGTCATGAAAGAGGACGTGCTCGCGTGATTTGAAAATTCTATTTATATTCCGTTTGAGAACTTGAATTTCTTCCGCAAGTATTCAATTTTAAACAACGTTTTTCGATAAAATCGATAGTAAATAAGTACCACCTACCTATATTTTCGCGAATATATTATGTATAGGTAGGTACCCGTACTTTTATAATGATATGCAAAAGTATGAAACGATTGTGAATTTTCTCACAGAGCAACGAAGAAAGAAAATACGTGGTGTACGGTAGAGAGGAAATCACTTGTTTGTGAAACATTTGTACAATCTTCACATTTCCATCACCATTTAACCATGTTTATGTGTTTGGAAATTTCTTCCTCCATCATCGCATTTCTCCGAGACTTGTAAGTGGACGTGAAGAAACGAATACGTATTCGTTCATTATTAAAACGCCAAAAAGCTATACGCTCATTCTGCCTTCAGCATACAAATCTCATTATTAATGATTTTTGAATTTTTTATCAACGCGCGTTCAGTTAAAATTTACGGAATGGGGTTAGACTTGATTTGATCTTCACAATGCAATAGCGAAGTTTAAGCAACTATAGGAACAAATTACTATACTTTAGGTGGTTTTTGCAAGTTACCTACCTATAGTTATACGGCTACCTACCTTATTACACACAAGCCGAAAGGCGTGTAATAGCAATTTCATTTAAAATTCATACCATAAATAAAATTTATTTTCCACTACATTAATACTATTCGGACCAAACATTGAAGAAAAAATTAATATCAAAGAAAGAAGACATTATTTTGATCCATATGAAATGGAAATCAGTCTCATCCACCTAACATACTACTTATACCACGAGTAAGATATTTTACGCTTTTACTGCCTATTTTAGAACATAGAAATCTCATCCGTAGACCCACTCTTCTTATAATTATTTCCAATTTTTAAACCTCGGTGCTCACTTTACATAATCACTAAAATAATGATGCCTCGTCATATGAGAAACCATTTCATTACTGATAAGAATTTTTCTTTCCTCCACAAAGTTAGTTTTCACCTCTACCTCCTCAGTAGAATTCCACTGCAAAAATTAGTGTACATTTTATCATACCTCAAATTGAACGCAAAATACGTTTTAACGCGGAACCAAACAGGCAATAGTGCAGGGTAATAACCCACATAAAAATTGTAATTAAAAATAAAGGAAGATGAAAAGAATTCATTGTTTCAACAACCGGAATTCCCTCGATTCCACGGTTTTTGCTTCAGTTGGAAGAAATCGCACCTTCGTGCTTATTTGACTCCCCCCCCCCTTCCGTTAAATATACCTGATCAAAAATTTTACAATCAATTTGTCTACCCATGTGAGCTCTTTCCAATGACCCAATACTGCAATTAAACATCTCTCTTAATCGATCCAAAACCTTTATCAATAACCAAGATTCTGCTTCCGTTATCCGCGATTATAACTCAAACCATTTTACTGACTTGGCTCTGTTCCCTCCCACCTCTACCTTCTAACGAAACACTTGAAGCTTGACAATCAATCAACTATTTTCTAACGTCTACGTCTAACTTCTACAATCCCAAAAAAGAAAGAGGTCATCAAACGAAACTCCGTTAGGTAACGATTGTAGGATGATTAGATCGAAAAGTTCTCACGCTCGAGGTATAATCTAGTTTTTATTCTTGTTTTTTTCCTTTTTTTTTTACTCTTGTTTATAATCATCATTTATTTTTCGCTCTTTGTTTACTTGTTTCATCAGTATTCGCTTGAAGAAGGACTTTATGAGTCCGAAACGTTGCGTTCAATTAAAAAAGATTTGTACAGGAAAAACCGATCGAATTTATTTCTTTATGTTCTGTCCTTGCACAAATAAAATTTCGTATTTTTTGAGTACATATTTGCCACGGATTATGGATCTGCGCCGTATTAACTCGAAAGAACAGTCAACCTGAGGCAGATGTTGATATGAACTTATCGAGTACCTACGTATAAATGATAGAAAAACGAAACCAGATATTTTACCTTAATTCTCGGTCCTATGCCATCTCGATTTATTACCTAGAATTTTTTGTATTCCGGAAGGAATGGAACGATGGAATTGAAGATCAAATATTTACCTACCGGTACATCGTCTCAATGAAGAGAGTTTAAAAATTATCTGTTATTCGTAGTCTAGACGCCAAGAAATAGTTAGGTACCTAGTTATTATTTATTGCACGAGCGGTGAAAGTGGTGTTCAAACGACTTGCAAAGGTTTCCTGTCACGAGCGGAATCTGATACAACATAATATTATTCTTTAGTGAGGAGAGTGTGTTATACAGGGTGCGCCAAAAAGATGTTAACAGTTGTACGAAAAACTCCGCGAGGACTCCGCGGCAATTTTGTGGAGTTCCCCGGTTGACTGTTGTTAACATCTTTTTGGCGCACCCTATATAGCTAATAGCTGGCAAGTAGCTACTACATCCACGCTGTACAGTAAAAAAATTTATTCAGAAGAGAAAAAAATAATAATAAGTACATAAATAAAATGGATCAAAGGGAAAAGTAGTTGAAACGATTGTTGGTGGGATATTTTGACTGTTATAATATTATCGCTATTTTTTTTTTTCAGAATCGCATGCAGCCTATAAAAGTCTGTGTAATGCACTGTGCTGCATGCACACGGATATACGAGCTGGTGTTTTGTAAGAAGTGACAAAATAAACGGAGGACCAGTTTTACAGTTTTTATTTAAACGTCACGAACGAACGAAAATAACACATTTACGACAACGAATGGTACAAGTATTTCAAGAACGACAACCATCACAAATACATAATATTATTGAGCCCTCGGCAAATTACTGTTGTAAAATCGTGGGGCCAGTGTGTACTAACTTCGCCATAGAACGAGAACACAAGATAATATTATGTATTGTGAATTACGTGTGATCTGGGGGGCAGGGCGGACTTTCTGTGAAACTTTCAACCCTCTTTTTTAAAGGAAAAAGTAGGAAATAACCTATCGATAAAAGGTACTTTTGCGTTCTGGATCTGGATGCTCTCTAAGATACTTTCAATAATAAATACACATCGTTAACGTGCCAACAAAAATAAATTTTTATTTCTTCTTCCACTTGGATACGAAGGACCTTGGTTACTTAAAAAGGGTGTACATTACCGCTAGTTATGTACATGATGGCTAGTTGTCCGGACATCCGACGACGTGCATATTATGTTCCGAAGATACATCACTCCATAACTCGATTGGCCACTACCGGCATCGTCTTCGCAATTTTCACGAGCTCATAATTTTTTTTCTCATGAAAAAACAAACGAGTTTGTCAATGTTGAAAATATCAACGTATTTCGCGAGCCATTTTTTTTTCACGCGTGTATCACTCTTGCATCGTTGCTTCTCTAAATTGATAAGGCTTCTTTTTTTTTTTTTTTTTTTTTTCTTTTTTTTTACTTTTTCACGACAATGTCGCCGATCCGAGACAATCGCCGAATTACCGAATTTATTTTATTTTATTTAGGTACCTATTTTGATTATTTTTATTATTTTTATTATTTTTTTTTCCAAAACATATGCCGGACACGCGGACATCCAGTCCAATTTATGCACTATATATGCATGTACGTGCGAATGGTATGGATACGAGAAACGAACTGGCTCATACGAGGACGAAAACGATTAACGATAAGGACGATTTGATGTTTACGAGTGACTACATCATGGTATGTATACGAGGGTAGTTTTCTTTTCTGAACTCGAGGACTCGCAACAGCGTGGTATGAAAAAATTAGATGTCATTGCAGAATGCAATGGCAGCGGGGAACCCGCTGTCTCGAGTCCATTAGACCAGCAGATTTCTCAATCACCACAAAGGTATGAAAAAATTTTTCTTGAAAACTTTCTAAGTCCATTATCAAGGGGAGAACTGGAGATCCGGAATTCTTCTAAGTCCCCCTTCTATCATATTATATAGCTCAGAGGTAAGAATTTTTCCAAGTCCCCTAACCTAACCTCGAGATTCAAAATTCTTCCAAGTCCCCCTTCTATCATGTTATATAGCTCAGAGGTAAGAATTTTTCCAAGTCCCCTAACCTAACCTCGAGATTTGAAATTCTTCCAAGTCCCCATTCTATCATATATGGAGAACTGGAGATTCGGAATTCTTCTAAGTCCCCCTTCTATCATATATAGCTCAAAGGTAAGAATTTTTCCAAGTCCCCTAACCTAACCTAACCTAACCTTTTTTTTTTTTTTTTTTTTTTTTTTTTTTGATGATGCCCTCCGGCATCCCTCAGACACGGCCCCTTTCGGAGACACGTGTCCGCCCCTTACCTATGAGACTTGGGGGTACAATTACAGGGAGGGAGGACCTTTCAACTATTGTAACTAGCCACTACTCCCCTACGTACTTACAAGAGTATATCGAAGGGAGTAGTGGGTTTTCCTTATGCTTAAGGCTAAGTTTTCAGTGGCTCTTGATTGGGTGGAAGGAAAAACTATTACATGGTAAGAAATATATACTGCGGAAGCTTATGCTTAAGGCTAATGGCAAAAACTCTTATGCTTATGGCTAGTGGCAAACTTATGCTTAAGGCTAATTAGGCTTCAGGACTGGAGCTTGTCTTCTTTCCTTGTGCTCAGCTTGTTATTCCTCAATTCTCTTGCGTTCCATGGCAACTTCTTTATTCCATAGATCCTTCATCACTTTGACTAGGTAATCTCTAGTTTCTTGGTTGTCTCCTTTTAGGCGTTCTGGGCGGTTTTCCCTGTATATCTCACATTCACAAAAGATATGTTGCGGAGTTTCGTTTGATTTCTTGCACTGACATAGCGGGTCATCGCGACGTAGGTATAGGCGGAAGGAGCCATGCCCACTTAGGGCTTGCCCAAGCCAAAAAGATGGGGGGTCGCGTGTTGCGTCTACAGTAGGTAATAGTATTTTAGTCCATCGGCCCTTTTTTGATTTGTCCCATTCTTCTTGCCACAGGATATTTGCATTGGCTTCCAGGTACACTTTCAGTTCCTTCATTTTCATCTCCTTTTTGGGATATTTCAACAGTATTTTCTCAAACTTCAGCTGTATGTTCTTCTTTTTTGCGTAAATTAGTGCTCTAATCGCTATGTCGTATTTTATTGGTCTTACACCACAAATGACACTTGCGGGAATATACGATACGTCGCGATACAAACGTCCATAACACTGAATCATTGATCGATGGGCTTTGTCAACGTGACGGTGTACATATTTAATTCTCATGCGATGCGCAAAGGCAGATGATGCATACTTTAAAATTGAGCCAATGGTGCCTTCTAACATTATTTTTCGAGCTTTTGTCGAATATCTGAATGTGTTTCTACAGATGTTGGCCATTTTTGTTGCAATTTTCATGGCTTTTAATCCCATTTCGCGACAATGCGGCTCCCATGTCATTTCTTCATCAATTAACACTCCAAGATATTTTAGAGTGTAAGATCTTCTTATCTGTGTGTCGAGTTCTATTTCAGTGATTTTTCTTTGGCCTTTTGTTCGACGCTGCAGTAGGAGTCCTTCTGTCTTATTTGTATTTAGGTCCAGGTTTGGCTTTTCCTTAATGTATCTTCTGATTTTATCCAATTCATTTCTTGCTCTTGTTTGCAAGTCCAGTATGTTATTGTCGGCAAGGAGAATGAGTGTGTCGTCTGCATAGCAGAAGTGACACACCCATCTCCTCTCTAGCCACTTCAGCACATCATTGTAGCCAATGTTCCACAATATTCCGCTCAGAACTCCGCCTTGCGGGGTACCACGTTCTAGTGTTTTCATTTCGCTTCCATACTGAACTTTCCTTTTGTGTAGGTAAGATCGGATGACTTGAGTCATGTATGCCGGTATTTCCATTTTTTCCATTGTGGAGATGAGATGTTGGTATTCCACATGATCAAATGCGCCAGAGATATCTAATGATAGAGCTAGCACAAAATTTGTGGATTTGCGCATTTGTTCGAGTCTTTTGCATGCAGCTACAATGCAGTCCTCGCAGGATTTCTTCTGGCGAAAGCCATATTGCTGTTGCGACAGCATGGGGCCAATTAGTTTTGTCAAGCGATTTGCGAGACAGCGTTCAAAAATTTTTCCTAGAACAGGAAGAAGTGTTATAGGCCTGTACTCGCCAGGTTCATTCTCACCAAGTTTCCCCTTCCGTATCATAACAACCTTCCCAATCTTCCAAATTGGGGGGAAGGTCATCCATCGGAGGCATAAGTTGAAAATCCAAGGGAGTAGCCCGGGGTGTCGTTTATTTACTATTTTTACTGCCTTATAATTAATCCCGTCAATTCCCGGGGCTGATCTATTCTTACACTTTTTCAAGATGGTGGTTAATTCTCTGTCATCTACGTGTACTATGTCTTCATTTGGTTTGGCAGCTGCTTTGTACTCCATTATGCGTGTACTTGAGGGGAATTTGCATCCCAATAGGAATTGACAGGCTTCCTTGTCTGTTTTTGTGAGTTGCCCATCTGGTTTTAGGATTTGAGGGATTCCTATTGTGGTAGTTCTAGGGGGCTTTACTTTAACCTTGTAAGGTCTACCCCAGGGTCTACTGCAATCAATAAATTTCTGCCATGCTTCCTTCTTTGATCTCAAAATAGCGGCACGGTATTGCTTCTTCATCTGTTTTTGCTGGGCAACAAAAACCTAACCTAACGTAACTTCTCTGTGACGTCATCAACCTTCGCGGACGCGCTCGCGCTCGCGCTCGGAAAAAATTCCTGGGAGTACCCCCAACAAAAGGGATAGCGGGTTCCCCGCTAAAAACGATACGATAATATCTTCACAGTCATTCTGTGTTTTGAATTTGTCCGTACAGTAGGCAGATATCCTGATGTCGAGATTGAGAAGTTGGACGGAATGCGAATTTGCAACGCGTTATCAAATTCATCGATCAAATCAAAAATACAGTACTCTTTTGCTCCGCTGATGCGTGTTGCTCGATTTACAATTACAGTATTTTAGACACTTATATTTCATTGTCACGAATACTCACACAAAAAACGTATTATGTATGTATTAATAAAAAACCAAGAAGTTTGCGGTGCATGGCATTTATACGTAGGTATACAGTACATACTGCATTACATATTATATCTAGTCGTCCTGTCTACTGAATTAGGTATTTATATGCTTGCCGTGGACAATGTATGCGTGAAATTTGTTATTATTTCAGTTGATGGAATTTGTGGGAAAATTTCGAGAAGTGCCAAATAACCACATATTTGTTCTGTAATTTTTTTCAATGTTTTTAAGTTGAAACTTTGCTACATTATTTCGCGTTTTAATTATTGAGAAGCACAAATTAGAATTTAAATGGCTCTCGATGAAAAACTTGCACCTTCCGCAACAAAAAAAAAAAAAAAAAAAGACAAAGCGCGTCGCCTGTATCTGAATATGATCTTTATTTACTAAAGTGTCATCGGAAGTGAAATACCTACATATTTACGTGTCCGCTTTGCACTGTGAGACAAAATTATTTGTAAACTATGTAAATGGAAATGAAAAAAATTTGTTTTATCGGTGGAAAAATTCAACTAATGTTCAGAACAAGAACAGTTACTTTGTATCAGTAAAGTACGAGTACCTACGTCGCGTCGCTTGACTAAGAGACATCAGACGAGAATATACGGTTGATCCGTTATAGAGTTGGTTTTGCTGAGTGAGCGTGTAACAATAGAGGATATGTGGGTAACTATACGGTGCCACTTACCTCAACAATCATGCCTTCAGTACCTTGTCACGAAAATTGAATGTGGCGCGGCGTACACGAGCTCACGATAACGGTGAACAACATAGATAGGGTATCGAGAAAAGACGAGAAAGTTAAGTTGCATAATCTGATCGCCGTCTAGAGGCTCATAGGGAAATATCTGGCATAATTATTATTGTGGCCGCGGATATAGAAACAGCTAGGAAACGGCTGGATTGACGATTGAAGTGATTATTGTGTGCACGCATTAGCTGTGATCGAAGTGTATAGAAGTACATTAATTATTATGAGTTTTACAAATACGCATAGGTAATTATTATAGGTAGGTAGCTAGCTATACGTAGGCTATAACCTAGCGAAAGCCGAACTGTTTTGAACGCTGGCACGTTTCACAGAGCGGCGCCCGGCGCGGTGTGAAGGTAATTCTAATTTGATTTGGAACTATTCATGGAATCCATAGCCACCCACACCTTTGATGATTCAATGTAAGAAGGCGCCATGACGCAAAACTTGGTTGTTGTATCAATTTTAAGCAGCCTATGTAAGCTAAGGATTGTCCGTAGACTATAATACTACATGACGGTACACCAACCACTCCCTTTGCCACGTTGGTTTCTGCTTGTCTTTGTCCGATCGCGTTGCACACGCGTTATCATCGAGAAATCGAGGCAACAAAATGAAGAAGAATATTCGTGGCCTGGATTAAAGCAATATCAACTTACGTATACCTAATAACAACACAATGAAGTACAAATAGAGCATCTTATTAGTTGTTTTGAAAGTTAACTAAAAGTTCAAATCGTAGGAATTAGTTTGTATTTTCGCTTGTTTAGCTGCTATAGCTATCCGAAGCCGATAATTAAATTTGCTCGAAAGTCGTTCCTTCGCAAATTTAATTAACTTTTCAAACTAAATCCGGTAAGCAATAATTACTCGTTTTATTCAGTCTCCGAATACGTAATTTGCGCGCGGCGGTAATAATGGCAGCAAAATATCAAATTATCAAAATAAATTTGCTCTCAAAAGCGCCACTCGTGAATTATAATGTATACTGTACTTATAGAACGGTTCCTTTCTTTATAAACTGATGTAGGTACCTATAATATGCAAGAAAGAGTGAGTTTATTGAAAGGAAACAGATTATTGCGATATTTTTTTTTGCGCTAGATTCTATTCAACTGCCTTTCTCTTTTGCATTATTATTGTGAATCGCGATATGATGGCTACTCTTTTGAACAGCATACACAGAACTATTTCGAGTGATAATAATACTTATTAAGTATAATATTTTAAAAAAGTTTTCGCAGCGCGAAAGCGATACCGACTTTTTAAAAACATTTTCTTAGGCTTGTACAATAATCGATAATAAAGTAAATGGCTCGTTCCAAATGATTTCGTTCTCCGGTACAATTTCATTTTCGCAACTTGCCTAGCATTTTATAAGTATTTTATTAACTCATTCGCCCTCACCCTCATCTAAGAAAAAGAAACACTTCGTAACACACTACATATAAAGATTCCATAGCAAGCATTAAGCACTTTTCTAGTTAACCAACCAGTATATTCAACTCACGACACAAAAACTATCAATCCGATTTGGAAAAAAAAAAAAAAAAAAAAAAAAAAAAAAAAAAAAAAAAAAAATAGTCGACAAATAAATTTACGTTCACCACTTCATTAACTCTCAGTTTCATGGAAATTGACCCAATAGATACAGAGAACATTCGGGAACAAACAAAAAGTACCTAATAAATTGAATTTGAACGAATGTTAGAATCGTGATCTAGACCCTCTGAAACGTCAAGAAAACATGTTCCCCACGAAAAATTCCATTGCGCGCAAGATTGCAATACTTACTTCCTAAGAGTCGGTAAAAATTGTGCTACAAAATACCATAGGTACCGTACGTGATACTCGTACTACGATACCGAAACAGAAGAGTTCAAATCTAGGGAGGTTGACGAACAGAGGGAAGAGGGCTTGCTCATTACATTCCAGAAATTCAACGTCATTGTCTGATGATGATTGCAACAATAACGAATCTTGTTCTCGAAACCTACGTGATTGAGAAAGAATACAGTTCCTTAATGAGTTTGATTGTCAATTTTGAAATCACTTGCGCATTTTGTTGGGCAAAATTATTTGAAATGGAAAATTGTAATGTCTGTTGCACTACATACGAAGTTTTTTGCCGTCTCAACATAAGGTGCGCAATTTTTGCGACAGTATTTTATAATAGACAATGAAGAAGTCCAAGCTTCTCTACGCAAAGAAAATACTGATTCAAAAGTTAGGTATGGATTTGAAGTTGATGAAAGAATTATGTATATTACCTATTTTTAAATCGTTCAAGTCTGCTCATGAGAAATGTGGAGGGATGTCGTCTGCGAATAGGTAATATCAAAATGATTATACAAAATGACTCGCAAGTCAACCAAATATGTTCTTAGCGTTAGGACAAATTTGCCAAGTGTTCAAGAAGCTGCTGCTGTTGTTGTTTCAGGAGATCTCACTGATGAAAGAGATATACTTAAGGTAGCCTAATAATTGAACGTACCTAAGTTGGCTAAAGAATATTTAATTCTTCTAATTAGCAACGTGATAATTCTATGTACATATTTTTAATTTGTTTTGATTTTATTTTAGAAAGAAATGATGTTATGAAAAGAATTTGTTCTACACATAGATCTTAAGATCATTCACTGTATCCACTTCTTTTTCCTCATGGTTCTGATGGGTATTCAATACAGTAGTTTTAAAAAAAAAAGTATCAGCAATGAAATACTGTATTATGCCTACCGTTGGATGTCTCGCGATTCTAACTGTCTTTTGAAATTTCGGCAACTTTTGAATTTTATATTCATTGTTGGTATGTAGGTACCTACCATAAAAGTTGAATCGGGGAGGATGTTCTTTTTATAATTAAATCAAAACAAGCACTTTGGGCGAGATGTCAGGAGGGTCGGTGGGTACATTGATTTTTATTTTGAATTGAATCTCTTAAAAAAAATGACTTCTGGCTTCCGGCCAACGGATATTCTTGCGCATCTTCAGTAATAACAGAAAAGAGAATAATCATTTCCATAAAAATGGAATCATTCGTTAACAACGGTAAATGACTTTGTTTCCACATACAAGTTTATTTTTGAAACTTGCCAAACATCATTTTTTATTCATTCTCGCCCCCCTCCCCCCTCCCCCTCCTTCTGAGAAAGAAATACTTCATGGAACACGTACACTATACTATAAAGATTCCATAGCAAACGTTGGTACCTTTCCTTGCAGGCTAGTTAACCGCAATTTAGTAATCAGTTCACCGCACGAAAACTATTAATCCGATTTTTAACAGAAATAGCCTACACGTAGATTCACGTTCATGACTTAAATAACTCTAATATTCATGAAAATCAACTCCATAGCTGAGGAAAATATTTGTACACAAACTAAAAGTACAAAAAAGTACGTGCGTACAAATTATGTATAATATGAATTTGAGCACACATTGAAATCGTGATCTAGAAAGATCCTGTGAAACACCGAGAAAACATACCCCATACCAAAAATTTCACCGCGCGCAATACAGCAGCACCTCCTAAAAATCGGTAAAAAGATGTACTCATAAACAATTGAGATACGGTTATATCTCTTTCCTTCCAGTGCATGCGCCTCGTGTGTACAATTGTAGTATGTACTTCATAAAAAGAAAAGTGAAATAGAAATTAATAATAAAATCATACTCATCTTGACACTGAAGTTATACCCGAAAGGGTCGATTCCAGGTTGGAGGAAACAAAACTAAATGCATACGCAACCCGTACCCACTCCACTATGGAGGAAAGGGCGGCGTTCTGCAAATGCGACAAGCGAATGCACCGTTCCATGAAAAAAAATAAAATTAAAAAAAAATACTCATCTTGAACAAATTTTGATGTTGGAAATTAAGTATATTTATTCATTCTATCGGTCGCTTGTAATGAGAGATAGGAGGGATATGTTCCACAAAGAAAGTCAAAGAAAATGCATTCGACAAAAGCAATACATTCTACAATGAAAGTCAAAAACGCACTGACGAGAAATTTCTTAGCTACCTGAATACTGCAGTTTATAATAGGAAAAGAGAGAAAAATATTTAAACATGGGAGGGAGGGGGGGGGTATTCTCCATTGTGTTGTATAGATATGATAAGGATGACATACTGACATACCAATCTACGGTAAGATGAAATGAGAAAAATTGACGGAGACGAACGAGAACGAGGAAACGACGACGACGAGGAAGAGTGATTGCAATACGATCGGCTAGCGAGAGCGCACCGACCCTAAAAAGTTATGAACTGAAGAATAACTTACAGTATACAGTATACATTTACAAGACGCAATGTTATATGATGAAGACGTTGAGGATATTGGTAAAATGGTTTTATTGCTTCTTCATCGTATACAGGTATTTTTCGAGTTTTTATATACCGGTAATTAATACCAAATAATAAATAATACATAATATAACAGTCACTTTGAAGTAAAAAAAATTTACATTGCCACTATTTGAAATTTTGTAATAGGTACTTACTGTGGAAAACAGAGGCGGATATTCTATAAAAGTAACTAGCGATTCAGATACTGAAGTAAATGAAGAAAACACCAAATATTTGTATTTGAAAAAATGGTAAGAAAAAAACTCTCATAAAAAATATCAAGATACTTAAAATAAATTCAGTACCTACTTTTTATTGTAGTATCATATTCTTATACATACAGTATATAGTTTGGTATGTACCTCTTATTCTAATAATGTTATTAATTGTGACGTGTACATAGGTCAGTGCCGGATTTACTATTGTACAAACCTGTACAGGGTGGGACAGAAAGATGACGTTACCAGTCAACCGGGGAACTCCACGAAATTCTCGCGGAATCCTCGCGGAGTTTTTCATTCAAAGGGTAACCACCCTTTATACCAATGTACAGGGCGCGAAAAATCGTGAGGCGCAAATTTTCGAGAAACACCAAGAAAGAAGAAAGATGAGAAAGAAAAAAGTTGAAAAAACTTTTTTTAGGGCGCAAAAACAGAATCGGTAAAGGGCGCGAATACACATAGACATACCTAAATCCGGCACTGTGGTGGTGTAGGTACTCGTACCGTACGTAGTTATTTTCGTTCTAGCGAGTCCAATTTCACATGCTTGAAAAGATCTTTTTACTCGCTTCTTCTGCCCTGATTTGCATTGCCGTGTTACACAATATGGGTAAACTGAGTCGCTTACAGAAGAAGAGTCAACCATTTTATGCCGCAGCTGTACAAATGATCTGGATTCTGGACAATGATGTATATTCGTAAATAATAATAGGTATTCTTGAAAAACGTACACGAAAGAGTACGTCTGTAAGCATCTTTTGTACACGCGACATTCGATCCTGTCGCATACGTACTAACTTAATCGTTAATTCCAGATAAAAATTTCTTCACCATCAATTTGAGAGACTACCTAGTTTTTCTTTTCTATGTCGGGAGAGCATCCGTTCAAACTTATATTATACTTTCCATACTGAACGCCGCGCCGCACCGAAGCGGACGCGGACGGTCCTGTTTGTCCTAACATTCTTCTTGCGCGCGTCTTCTTGTTACGGTACCTACGACGCGACGCGTTATTTGTGTAGCTTTAAAAATTTTAGGTAGGCGCCCGCACTAATTTTTTTGTCAGCAGACGATTTGTCACATTCGCTAGACAAAAGCGTACTAATTTCAAACGAGAGAGTATTCCGCTCAGAAAATTATTTGTGTCAGAGTTCTGAAATTTGAACGAACGTCAAAACGTATAGCGTAGTGTACCTAAAAATTTTGTACGTACATTCGAAAAGAAGTAGCTCGTTAACCATCATCACGCTCAAGTTTCATGTAAATATTTTTTTGTTAAGAAGTTCGTTATCAATTAAAACGTCAGTCCGAATGTTTTGTGAAAGAAACCATTGTGCTGTGGAAATTTATTAGTTCATTACGCTGCAAAATTTGCGTAACGTTGACAGAGCATATACGAGTACGTATATGGCCCCGGCTACGACGACGTTGTGCTTTGCTATCTTGGTCACGCGGAATTAGTTTTTTGGGAGGAGAGGACGAGAAAAGATGAATGCGCGAAAAGTTCGCCGGAATGTATTACTGTATATTGATTTGCGATAGTGGCAGAGAAGATGATCGAGTCGGAAAACTTCAATGAAATCATTTCGGAGTAATGAAGAAGTTCACTGTCGCTGATTGATGTCTGATATAATGCCGGGCGAGAGTGGATCAAAATGAGTCACGCAATGGTCATTTCGCGATTGTCGTACGTAAAATTTTCTTCCTTTTTCATAGCAGAAATATAATACGTACAATCTGGTTTCGTGACAATCAAAATCAATCGCTCATCTTCTGCGTTTATGCTATGCAACAGACTTGTGTACATCGTCACCTTGGTATGCAATTCTCATATGCTGGAAGATGAGTTACTTATCGCGTGTGACACGACAGCGCACCACTGTAACTGCACGACAGATACGGCCAATGCAACAACAATGATCTGCATTGCCGGCCTTTGCCAAACAAATAATTTTCGCAAGTAAGTTCTGCCTTACGTTATACCGCGCGTAAGGACTTCATCTTTTTATCCAAAACGTGACGAGGAGCAGCTCGGCAGCGTTGTGAAATTCAAGAATAGTGGCCGATTGATGGCCGGACGACACGACGATGAATACCTATAGGCGTAGGTGATTGTATTGCGGCAGCATTTGTGAACTACATAATATTATTAATTCACCTGCATGTACATCCACTCATCACAAGCACCTCTACCTATGTAGGTATACGTATACAGTATACACATACGCATACTTACTAATAGTATTCTCGCGACTTTATTTTTCAGCATTTCAGCGCTTGTATTGTGTTCAAATTCAGACAGGTATTTTAATCCGCATGATTTGTACAAATATACAAATTTATACAGCTTCACATTGTTCAGAAGTGCGGTTGAACACTTTATCGCTGATTTTGGTGCAGTTCCTCCTCTGCAGGTTAGAATTTTATTTTTAAATGCACTAGAGCTGGCTGATCTGATGCGATGGTCAATTTACCCCTATTTTTCAACAGCCCTTTAAACTAGAAAACGATATTATCGATTTTCCTTAACATTAAAACGTTTTAATATGTGACTCATTAATTTCTAATTAAAATTACATAGTGAATGAATAAATTTTCTGAGAGAAAAGTAGTTATTCTAAATCAGTGGTTCTTGATAACGCGTGGCCCGCAGAGTGCTTCCCACTGGTCAGACTTTTTCTTGCTATAATGCTATAATATATTTCTATTATTTACTATTTTCGTTGCTATTAATTTCATTGCCATCAATTTTCCTCCGCTTTCAATTTTCCTACCCTCAATATTCTGCTTTCAATTTTCGCGAAATCAATTTTCTTGCAATGAATTTTACGGACATCGTGTGCGTCGAAAGGATATCAATAATAATAATAATAATAATAATAATAATAAAAATAACAATAATGATAAATTGCTCAGGAATCATTTTCATTGAGATGCCTTGTATTTTCAATGGAAAAAAGGTCAAAAGAAGAGATAGCACTGCGGAGTTAGACTACGTCGCATAACCGATGATGCGACAAATCGAGATTTGCGACAAGGAGCTCCTCACAAAGTAAAAAATTTTTATCAAGATATCCGTAAAATTTAAGAAAAGGGTAGCCTAAATTATTGCTTGAAATTTGATCAACTCTTCTCATTGGTCAAAGCGTGAAAGCAGTAAAATGTAATTCAGGTATCCTTACGTCCGGGTTTCAAAGTTAGGTACCATAAGGCTACTTTTCTGAAGATGATTCTTCGTTACCTAGCAATTTTTTTAGGGGCAGTTTCTTCAGTTGATAAAGGGGATCACGGTACTCATCCTGTTTCTTTTGGAAAAATGTTTCCCTCAAAATGAGTTTATGTATCAACAATGATGAATACTGACAAAAGATGTTCCCTCAGCAATTATCATCTCCGTGAAACTTGGTTCACTTTGTACAACGCAACGAACGGTAGTTGACACGTATACAGTATCACTAGGTAGCCCAGGCTATATCTTCTTATGTACGGTATCGATACTCGAAGAATTTGCAAGTTTCATTGATATTCACCTACCTACCGTATATCATTTCAGATCCTAAACATGACGTATAACAATATCTCGTACCTCCATCGGTCGTTATTTCAAAACCTCGATTCTCTCGTCGTCTTAGATTTACGGTTCAATAAATTACGTTCATTTGATCCAGAATTCGCGTCCACTCTGCAAAATATTAAGAATATTTTTCTATTTGGTGAGTTTGATAGAAATGTACCTATTTCGTGATGAGAAATAGTTAGGTACTTCGAATAGTACGTACACATATACAGACTGTATATGAGCAACGGCACTACAGGTGCTTCTATCCTTACTGTGGTTACACATACACATACACGTACAATATTCATTCAGTCTAAATGTTGCGAAGAAATATGAGCGAATTTCTGGAGTTTTGAAGAACAAATAGGAGATCTAATAACGGGAATACTGGATTTTTTTGAAACAACGCAATTGAAATTGTACAGAAAGATAATAAGTACTGTATTCGGGTACATCATAGTCTAATAATATTTCATACACACCAAATCGGGCGTGAAGTGTGGAGACGTGAGCGAGGTGAGTCAAAACGGTCTCCTCTTGAGATCAATGAAGATGAAAAACTCACCCCAAGTAATCTGGTTCCATGTATGCTCATAACATTGCAGGTATAAAAACCATGTATTTACATTAGATGCTGAGGTAATGAAGAAGAAAATTAACTTGTAATGGAGCAGAAGATTTAAAGTCACATTACGTGTGCTATTCCTCATGCTGCGGCTGCTGCCTCTGTTACGGCTGCATCATCTTTCATCTGTACGACCACCAGCACCACCACATACGGGTGGGGTGCTCAGGAGGGAACGCTAATGGAAGAATAAACACGGTACGAAGAAAAAAATAAATATATATATGTATACGGGGTGGGGCAGAAAGATGTTACCACTTGAACGAAAAACTCCGCGAGGATTCCGCGAGAATTTCATGGAGTTCCCCGGTTGACTGGTAACGTCATCTTTCTGCCCCACCCTGTATATGTGAGCGGCATTATGTGAATTAAAGGAATTTGTAAATGGCCTAGGTATAGTATATAATCGATAGGCATTTTATTAATGGTTTGCTTTATCTTATAAAAAGCCTAGGCGAGTTATACAAATGTTCTAGGTAAGTCCTGAATTGCCCGGGTAAAGTTTTGGGGCGGATCTAGAATTTCATGAACGGGGGTGCTAACGCTAACTTTCACCATGATTTTTTTTTTCCAATAGTTTACCCTGATTTGTTTTTTTTTTTTCGTTCTTTTTTTCTTTCCTTTCTTTCTTATTATAACGTACTTTTTTTTTCTCCAAGGGGGGTGCTATAGCCCCTTAGCACCCCCCCTAGATACGCCACTTTAGATTGCCTCGGTAATGTGTGAATATCGATTATACGCACAGAGAACTTTCAGTTTGAAGAATAATTTTCATCATTTAAATGCTAATCAAGCATTAATGCAGCAAGCAAAACGTATTCGAAGAGAGACGACATTCCGCCAGAGTTATTACTTACCGCAGATGGTATAGTCTCTTTGTTGCGGCGGAGTCAGTAAACTAATATTGCGCCCCACCGTGGCTAATTCGATCGCGAGTGCCCGAATAGTCGAAGAGCACAACGTCATCACGTGCGGCTAATCCGCACGCTCGTTTGCACTAGTCCTGTACAATGACCTAATGGCGCATTTACCATGAGCGGCGTTTAAACATTCTTAAACACTGCTCAACACTCCGCAACAGAGGAATGGGCCGATGCCACATCAAAAGAGATGGTATTCCTAGGGTTGTGAAATGTTTACAACATTCTTGCGATCCAAATGGTATTTTAAACACTCAGTGTATACAGTATACGGCATAGCGATCATAACCAATAGTCCCCGGGTAAAACCCGTAATTTTCTATATAATAAACAGCAGCTTCGGTCATCATGGAATTCTTCTGCCACCCGTATTTCAGAGTGGAACGGCCGCATTCTTTCGATATTGATTTCCCTCTCGTCGTCGTTGATGTGTTTTTCTCGGATGAATCGGTTCTCTTGAGTCTCCCATACAGAGAACATTAGATTAATTTGAATCAGAAAAAGAAAGATCAAAATCGATCCATACCGCTAGTTGTCCAAACAGGAGTCATCGGCTTACCCACCCATGTTTCAGAGCGTAACGGCTACTCCGGAATGGCGGTCGGTATAATAAGGCCTGAAATAATTTCAGCTGAAAGAAAATACAAATTTTAGTTTGAAGAAGCAGAGGTATGATTGATGGTAGCACAATATCTTCGCGCGAGCTGTCCGGACTATGCGCTCAATGTACTTCCTGCAATCCACCTGTAATAGCGCGAACAAAAATGTACATCTTCAGTCAAAATTTGGAGTTGTCGCTTCGATAGACGTTTCGGTTGGCGTGCGGTGAAGTGTTACGGTACCGCACTTCGTCCTCTATCGCGACTTTTCATGTTCAAATGATCATAATATCTCGTTTTCTAATGAACCAATTTCTGCGATCTAGGGCTTAAAAAAAAGGAAAAGTTTCATCCTTTAAATTACGTTCTCTTCATTTTCTCTCAAAAAGGCACCATATTTGAGAACGAATCAAATGTTTGCTTATTTCCCATAAGAGCGTATGTAAACGTCAGCCCCTTCGCGCTGTTGTCATTTTTCAGCCTACCGGCCTGTAACTGACCGAGTCCATCTTCGTCTCGAGCAGCGCCTGAGAAGCTCGAAAAAGTAGGAAATTGACGCGACGTGATCATTTCATGAAAACCGAAAATTATAAACGGCATTGAATTAAGCGTCAAAAATACCTGATGAATCGCATTTAGTTTGTGTTTGTGAGTTCCAACAAAAATTTCGACACTTTTTTTTTTTTTTTTCCTCCAGTTTACTGTGCAAAAAATTTTCAAACTTTCTATTGAGTAGCCTACCCATAATGAATTTATATCGTAGGTATTGAAAGTGTGTGGCGCATTGAAGTTGAGAAACGTTCAACCTTACCTATATCTTATTAGGTACTCACGCGAACATCATTCAAAGATAAGTTTGATGAGCGCAAGAGCACTAAGCATGCATATTGATCTCGCTCGCTCTCCACACTTCGTTGTTGCACAAATAAGTAGGTACAAATCATGTATTTGTGCATTTGAATATTAATTTGTCCTCAGATGACATCAATTTACTTTTTATGTGTCTATAGCTATTCCTATTAGGCTCCATAAGTAGCCTACTTATTTTTTGTCTGTTCAAGGCAACCAGTGGAACTGCAGTGAAAATTTCTCGTGGATTTTAGAAAATAATCCTATTAGTTCGTTAGTTACTGACGCGGAACAACTAGTGTGTAAATCTGCATTCAAAGATAAACCAGTCAAACAGATTATGTTAATGATTCATGTAAGTTATCCAACCACCTTACATATTACAAAGTGATTATTTGTAGAGACGGTACCTACAGTTAAAACGTTATTTGTAGAGACTGTCGTTATACTCGCATTAGGTATCAATCTGTACGTGCAGATACGATAACTACCAACCTGTATGGACATGTGAACGTTATACTCCCATTAGGTAGGTAGGTTACCAACTTGTATAGAAATATCAAAATATGCGGATACTGACAAAATGATGAATATGATTGTTTTCTTCCTTCATTGATGAATTATGTTTTCAAGATCAATTACAAGTGGGTAGCCTTCGTGCGAGTTCGTCCTTTTTATGTACCTACTGACGTATATGCCTCAGAATGGAAAATGCCAAGTGCATCGCAGTTAATGAAGTATTCGATAACTATGAACATTTTTTCAGAACTTTTCAAAAGTTTTGTAGTGATAATTACCAACCGTTCGTCGTAACCAGCAACAATCAGCGTCAAGTGCGAATAGTGTGTCGGCATGGTTATGTGAGACCCTCCACTAGTACCGGTAAACGTACGAAATTACACCACAACTTTCTTGATTGTACAGCCAAAATCACATGCTTTAAACCAGCAAATTCTTCGCGTGTGAAAATTACTGCTGTCGACTTGGCACGTAATCATGCAATAAGCAAGGAAGCATATGGACCTTCGGAAATAACAGACGAGGAGAAAGAAGTGCTCACAAATCTTCATGACGCCACCTGCAAAGTGAGTCAGATTTCAAGAGTATTCGCCCAAAAATTTGACAAGAAATTTTCCTCTCAGAAAATTCGCAATTTATTACGCAAACTTCTTCCTGACTCATCAACTGACGCATCGCAGCCCCTGCAGACATTTTTGGAAGGAATTGAAGACGCAGGCGGTAATGTGTTTAGTACCTACGCTAGATCTAGAAGGTAATGTTTCAGTACTTTGTATATGTTCGCACAAAATGAAGAAATCGTTTCAGACATCTGTGTTTTACCCTTTTACAGACAATATTTCTTGTGTATCTGCAAATAACGTCTTCCATATGGATATGGACATAGTCTCTACAAATAACGTTTTACTTGTAGATACCGTCTCTACAAATAACGTCTACCTACATATTATGTGATTTTTAATACGATGCCGAGGGATAAGTAGGCCTACGGTACTTCTTTGTGAAATGCACGCGCAAACTCATATTATACGCTATGTTTGTATTAATGTTATTCTGCCGGTACTTCACCGTTCCAGAGTTATACAGATACGCCGCTCGCAGATGACTGGTACCGAACTTTTGTTATTTGCAGACGTTGGAATTAGAATGCCGAGAAATTTCTGATCAGTGTGTTTGCTCTTTGGATCATGTGATTCGCGTTGGTAATTCTCTCAGGCCGATGATAATTGTTGATTGCAGTAATAAAGGATTACGGAAATTACCTTCTAATTTACCCAATTTTACCTCAACTCTGATTATGAGTGGGAATCAGGTTAGCATACGTGATGCGAGGAACTTAAAACAAAAAGGAAAGAAGAAGGACCGGTGCATGGCGATAACGCAGTATCGACGCGACGCCGGTTTGCAGACAAGGACGGGTACAGGAGAAAGGAGAAATAGAAAGGGGAAAGGGGGTCAGCGTCGGTCACACTATAGGCCTGATAACGCCGCCGCGGCGTTAAAGTTGGACCGGTCCAATCCCCCATCCCAGGAGTATGAAATATTCGTAGAATGTATACAAACACACATCACACAATACGAAATAGTAGAAGGGAAGTACAGCAAGACGAGCAAAAAAAAAGGCTGCCTTTGCACGTCTTCGATGAAACCGAGAGTTCGTATTGCCACATAGATCTAAAAAGTACCCGCATAAAACATTAAGAATTTGAATCAAAGAAACCCTTGATATCACCAAACGGAATTCTAATACCTATTATAATATTTTGAAACTAACCTAACTTGAAAAGAGGAAAGAAAAAAACAAAATTAATTATTATATGAAATTAATTAGAACAGAGAGTGAATGTTAAACTCATATTGTCGTATTTTTATGTTTTGTTCTTCTCCAGATTTCCGATTTATCTCCTTTGAGAAACAACGAAAAATATTTGAGTTTATTAAACATCTATCTGGATTACAACAACATAACTTCCATTGCTATTCTAGAAGATTCACCATTGTTGTTCACGTTTCAGGCTCTGAGTTTGCTGGGTAATCAACTAAAAGAGGTACTTACTTACCAAATGACTGACAAAAGAAAATGTCAAAAACTAATTTATTGAAAAAATAATGCGAGTTATTCGAAGGTAGACTAGGGCCTAATTCTTCTGCAAAAACAATCTACCTAAGTATATTTGATCCAAACACATGATGTTGTTCATTTTTTGGTTACAGGTTCCCACTTATGTCTTAGAGCAGGCATTTGAAAAGAATCCAAATATTGGAAAAGTTACTTTGGGACAGAATCCGTGGAATTGTGATTGTGGATTTACACCAGTATTCAGGGTGAGAGAATAATATCTGTAAATTCTGTCACGTGCGCAAGCTCATGTCCCAGTATAGCCTATAAGTATGTACGTTCCTATTAAGTTTGTGAATAAATCCGTCCTATATGTAAGTAATAGAATGAAATAAAATCAAGACTTGTCCAGACGATATAGTGTCACAAGAAAAGGAACAAAATTGATGTTCAAAAAGGGAGAGAAAGAGTGTGTGTGTGTGTGTGTGTGTGTGTGTCTTCGATCAATCTCAACAGGACTGATATCAAAAAATTGGGAGCCGTTTGTTGACTCCTCTGAAATCTTATTCATTTACTTTAAGTAGGTATTGAAAAGAATAGCCCACGCAATTTTATTAAAGATTTAAATGCTACTCTCAGATCAACGACGGACCTCGATCCTTTGAGTGTTCTTTCCATAGGAGCCAACTCTGTATATTTTTTTCCCCCAAAATGATGACACAGGGGAATAAGATAATGTGCGATTTGCAAAACAGTCATCTCCATCATACCTAAGTACCTAGGCTACATCATTTTTCCTCTAGATAACATAGAATTTAACACCCATGAATGATTTTTGATTTGATACAGGATTTCTTGGCTAAATATCGCACAGTAATTAAAGACATTGACAATGTAACCTGTTCCTATCGACAAAAAGATGACAAATCATTACTACCTGTGAGTACTGACTTTACTTACTTGACTCATATTGCGATGTTTTTTGTTTTTTTTTTCTATTTACCTTAGGCAGATTATGATGTCTTATGTTTATTTTTCGAATATAATTAAAGGTAGGTACCTGAGTAGTCAATATCATTTGTGGCCGTTAGAACAGATATGATTTACGTAATAATATACAAATACAATTTTATATTAAGACAAAGGTAATTTGTATAGGTATAACAAAGGATTTATTAGGGTTATGATTTGCAACTACACAGCAAACACAAGAGATAGCACAACAGTGATTTAAAACAACTGGTAGACCGATATATTTCCTTAGGTTATATTTCTAACGAACCAAAGGTCGAGTACCGATGACACAAACAACCGATTTACCGTATTGATAGCACCGCGGGTATTTTTCAAGTTTTGATGATTTTGACATGGAACTCAGAAAACTACCGGTAAAATTTAAAAAGAATCATTTCGACGTACTCACCTGTAAATTGAAAAAGTGAAAAATATTTCGGCTCTGCCGTTGATAAAACTGATACGTATTATCACGCGCGAGGAGGTTTGTCCGCACTAACTTAGGTCGTATACGATATAGCCTAGTTCAACTCCACGACGCGACGCCCGGCCGCAAATTCCGAAATCAGAGGTAAAATGGAGGTTTTTTTCAAGTCTCAAGGTCATGGTCGTGTGGACGCATATTTTGGTTCAACTCTTGATCACCTTTGAGTCCTGGCATCATTTTATACTGTCTCCAGCCACTCTTCTTTCCATCACGCTCTCATCTTCACATCCTATGCAAACTTGAACCAAAGATTGCGTTTATCTAGGAATCGAGCTACAACGAGAATCCGGAGAATGAAAAAAATTCCCTCATTCCTTGGACTTACTAGACCAAGGAGAAGGCGAACGAACGGAACGAGTGAGCTACCCAAAAGCTATTAGCTTGGAAAATTAGACTCATGCGAGATCATTCGCCCTGAAAAATATTGATTATTCTAAACTGGACTTGAAAGTGCTACCACCCTAATATGTATGTAGGTACCGAGGCATACGTAGGTAATACAGATGATGCAGATTGCTAAACGTATCAGTACCTATCCGTTCTGCGTACCGCCGGTATCCCATTTTCACGGCCATACTGACACTCGACAGCAAAAACATGATCTTTTACCTATTTACACAGTATTTGGCTCCGCCAGAACATTTATTTTTTTTTATTTCATGTTTCAACACTAAATAAATCAAAAATTTGTGGATATTTTCTTCTGTTTTGTTACAGATTTTGTCATTGAGTCGTAATAAACTGTGTCACGAGCCTTATAAATTCAGAATTTCCGCGTTGAATGTGTTGAACGTGTGCATGACTATTTTACTGGCCGTAATTTTGATGAACTTCGCGTACAATTATTATATGTACAAACGGTACGGCAAATTACCTTGGATTGCAAACAAATTACCATAAAGAGGCCCGTGAAGTCAATTATGATTAACCTTGTTGATATTTAGTTCTGCGCAAAGGTCGATAATTAACGATGGAAAAGAATAAGATGATACATTAACTGTGGCACCGGACTTCGGTTTTCCTCACACATAAAAATATGTATCGATACCCTAGTGTATAATGTAATAGTAGCCTAATCAATTTATTTTTTTATTTATTTTTTTCAATAAATCGGTAAGGACAACACGACTCACCAATGCTAAGAATTTCATGAGTACGGATATTGTTTCGTGAAAAATTATGTGATTTTTTTATAGGTATATTCTGGCTATTAGGTATAATACAAGTCATTGGTTTTAACCGGCAGCTCAGGCTAAAATTTTAGAAGACGAGTACGTACGTACAGTGTACGTGTACATAACTTTGTTGCGAGTAAATACGAGTTCACTTGATTTCTTAGGCTTTTTATTCGTAATTAAGGCATTAAAGAGATACACGTGCGTGCTGCACAATAATACAACGTAGTAGTACGAGTGATACTATGTCATACTAGAATCCTAAATGTTCACGTTCGCGCTGTCGCGCGAACTAGTTTCGAAGAGGGTTGTGTTAGCACGCAGTGCTGACACATAACGCACTTCGGAAAAGGGTAAAAATAATTCGAACAAAGTTAGAATAAGCAATAAGATAGACTGTCAAAGCAAGTTGTATTCCTGATTTGAAAAATTGTTGAAATTTCTATCAAGTACCTACCTACCTAAGTACAAAAATTTAAGGATGTGCTTCGCCCGTTGACAAACTCCGAAATGGTGTACAATAAGTTGCATACCTATACATCCACAAAAGGTTCGGCATACTAGCGCTCACTATGCAACGCTAGTCGGGCGAGCGTGCGTGCGTGCGTACGTGCGTGGGTAGTCCTTTTGAGGAATGATTTAACAAGACTTTGAAAAACTATGTATTCTCAAAACTTCTTTTTCCAACCAATTCTTTCGATCTTCACCAATGTTGTAAAGGAAGCTTCAACTCGAAGCAATATATGGAAACAGAAATCCAAATTTTTCCTCAAAAACAATTTTACAACGTTTGAAAATATGTAGTCGCATTTTCGATGATTTCGAAATGAAGTAAAAAACGTATGGAATAAAATTTTAAAATTCTACTTCTATACCGCTCCTAATTGAGCCTTTCTGAAGAACATACCAGAAAATTAGAAAGATCCATTGAAAATTCGAGTACCTAGTGAGAATGATTTTCCAGTATCATGCTCGATTTCACAAGCAAATCACACCCTTAATTCTACTTTTGATCATTCGAATGATTATAATTTATAAAGTTGCAGTAGGTAGTCTATCAGAAATAAATTCATTTTGTTTCGTAAAAGTCAGTAAAAATGATGAAAGTATTTTCTACCAAATGAAAAGTTGGTTATGCTTTTGTCGCAAGTGTTCTTACTTCTTATTGTAAAAGCTTTTTTTCTGTTTTTTTTTTTTTTTTTTTTTTTTTTCTAATTCAGAATTTGTAATTGACTTCTGTAAAGACAGGTTAGATGTACCAACTAAAAATATAATGGAAAACTCTACCTATTTTTTTTTTTTTTTTTTTTTTTAGGCTGAGAAATTGTTTTTGTTAACCTCTGTAAAATTTTGTGTGCCGATACGGAATGAACACGTATAATTACCACTCAAGCGTACCCTGTCACAGACAGCACAAGTACTGTAAATGAAAATCATGTCATTCACTGTTCGAGTCTGATTCAGTGTAGGTAGGCGAACAGTTCTTCTGGAAATGACTGACAGATTTACGAGAAGAGGCGAAAAGATGTAATAGGTAGCTAGAATAATTATTGTAGGCAAATGGTTTCATTCCTTTGTTTAGTCATCAATATATTATACAAGACATACCTACCTAATTATTGTACGTGTACTACATCCTGTAAGTACATTAGGTAACGTGTTAGTTTCTCCTCCTTCGCCGACATGTAAGTAGTTAGTTATAGCAATAATTATTGCTGCGCGTACGAGTACGTAGACCTATACGTACGTTGTAATATTATACCTACGTAATGTTTTTAAGCCGGGTTTTAGGCTACCTAACCTTTCCTCGTTAGATTGTCGGCGGGGAGAGGTGGTTGCTCGTATCTATCACTCTTTTTCCCATTTCGCTCTCAATTCAAAGGTTTCGAGACGAAAGCTTGTCAGTTTGTAATAGAGCTTTCCCGGTATTTCGAATTGCATACTCCAACGTGTTATCAAGTTGGTACGTATATAGTGTTTCTAACATTGCTATTATGACAACTCGCTCCTGAACAAAAATATGAGTATGCAATCCAGTAACACCCATAAGATCAATGTTAAAAACACCCACTACTTAGTTAACACGTATAGGAAAATAAAGTAGGTATAGAGGTATGCAATAAGAAGTACTGAAAAAGCGCTACACTCATTTTTGACTCGTATTTGCTGTACCTATACGCATTGACAACGACATCATTACAATAATCTGCTGCACACCAGCAAGAAACTTATCTTCTATGTACGGATTGGAAATAACTATACGTAGTACCTAGGTATGCTCACCACTACTACATTTTTTATTAGGTAGTTGCCCTTCGTATTGTCCCGGTCCTGATGTAAATATGTAATTTACCGTAATATATTACGCGCGTTGTGCGTAAGGTCTTTGTAAAAATAAATTAATACGTCATGTAGGTATCAATAGGGCTTTTACAATGTTTACATTTTACGTCCTGCAAACTGATAGTACCATGAGAGCAAGAAAGGTAGATTGAGAATTACTCTATCGTTCTATCTTTCTTGCTCTCATGGTATCCGTCCTGCAAACTGATAGAAGATGTAAACTTTGTAAAAGCCCTATATATACTTTTTCTATCCTCTAAAGCTCCATCTCATAGGTATTTAAATACATTGTTCAAAAGAAAATTTATTGGGCTACAACTTTTCTTCTCTTCAAAGTTTTAATTAGTTCAATATTTTTCGAGAAATCACAATAAGAAGAAAGAGTAAAATTGTGAATTCTGTGTAAGCGTTGATTTACACTATATATATTCACCTCCGACATAATACACAATGCGCTCTGGATTTCTTTACAGAACCAGGACAAAGCGGAGGACAAGATTTCCATTCTGTGTCCATACTTCTAAAGTGACCTTCCCTTGGAAAAGAGCCCTCGAAGTTGGTATACTGTTGATCTGATATATGCAGCGGACAATGAGATCAAAATTAAAAAGTAACTGCGTATCAATTTATTTGCAGAAATATTCCAAATATGTATCCGTGGTTTTTTTAACCCTAAGAGCACCCCTATACTGTATATAGTGCGTTGGAAGGTCACCAGTACAATATGGTAATACGAGTATGTACCGTGTCGATAATCGAAAATATTGGAAGATTATTTTGACCAATAATCAAAAAAATTCGAAATGTCTTTTCATCGTTTTGAAACGTTGAAGAAATTTCGGTTGCAAGCCCAGCATTGCGCATTGTACATTACACGCATGTACTACTGAAAAAAATTTTCGCATTACTGATTTGAATAAGTGATTCTGAAGTACTTTTTAACACTGAATTCAATGCCGTTTGCCGTTTTCCTCTACCACGTCTAGATTTTTCATAATGTCGATGTTCATTTGCGTTCTTTTGCCGCGGCTTTAAAAGCGATATGTAACGAACGTTCGAGACTTCGAGCTTTTAAATACTGCTCAACTATCACTGCGTTCCGCAGCGTTCTGCGGCAAATTGACATCAACATTATGAATTTTTTTGTTCAATAGAGTCCTTTTGAGAGGTCCTCATTTCGCCATTTGTAACGCTCCTAGCGGATGGCCGGCACGACGCACGACCAACTACAGACAGGACCCTGGCCCTGCGGCTAGTGATGGGCGATAGTCGATAGTCTCATGCTATTGTTAGTCTCGATAGTTTTTCCCAGGGTTCTGCAGCCGTATCATACGGCTTTGGTTTTCAGCTCAGGCTGATGACCTTGAAAAATATGGCTTTGGCTTTTGGCTGCGCAAAATTTTTGAAATAAAGCTGGCTTTTGGCTGCTATTTGACGGCTATTTGGCTGATAGTCAAGTTTGGTATCCTACTAGAGGTTGTTTCTTTTTTAGTTGGTCAGCTTCTATTTAACGCGGTTCATATTCCATTCACATCAGTACATGTATACATCAGCATTACATCATCAGATTCACTAATTCAGACCTGTTGATCTTGTTCTCCTCAGCCGACTGAACGACAGGGGTGTGAACCGTTATTTTTTTTTTTTTTTTTAGGATTCGGCTTCCATTTGTTCTTCAACTGAATTGCCAGATCCGCTTCCAAGCAGCAACCGCAGGATCCGCTTCCTATTGGTTCCGCTTCCAAGCAGCAACTGCCGGATCCGCTTCCTTTTGGTTCCGCTTCCACACAGCAATTGCCGGACCCGGTTCCTTTTGGTTCCGCTTCCAGGGAGCAATTGCTAGATCCGCTTCCTTTTGGTTTTGTATCTTGATAGAAGAATCTTTCAGGAATTGCACAAAAAATTATGGTTATCTTCTATAAAAAGGCAAAGAATATCGGTTATCCTCTATTTTTTAGGGGATATCCGCTATTTTTCACAGATGAAATATTGGTTACAGTTCTTTGGCCAGGTTTTGAGATCCGCTTCCTAATTGGTTCCACTTCCACTCAGCAATCGCCGGATCTGTTTCCTTTCAGTTCCGCTTCCACTCAGCAATTGCCGGATCCGCTTCTTTTTGGTTCCGGTTCCAAGCAGCAATTGCCGGATCCGCTTCCTTTTGGTTCCGCTTCCAAAACCTGAAAATTCAGGTCCGGATTGCGGATACCATTTTGGATAGCAATTCCGGTTCACATCCCTGCTGAACGACATGACACAACAATCCGGAGAAAAAGACCTGCTGAAAGTCGCGGAGGCACTTTTTTTTTTATTATTGTCGCATGTTGCTCAGTTGGTCAAGCCTGACTACCTGACTTTCTTTGTTTTTGAGGCGACTCTAGCTCGGATTGGCCGGGAATCGGCCTGCAACACCATCATTTGAACACTATTAAGAAAATTGTTGTCAGCCAAAAAAAAAAAAAAAAAACAATAATGAAAAAGCTAAATTCAGCTTACAGCTTAGAGCATATCTATAAAGCTTTGAATCAGCTGAAGCCAATACGCCCAAAATACGGCTTTTGGCTTTCGGCTTTCGGCTGGCTGCAGAACACTGGACTCTTTCCTGAAAGTCTGAAACTGTGACTTGTCTCGAGGAAAAACCCTTAGTCTTCAAGGAACGGATCAGCAGAACAGTTCAACGTAGTTGCAGGCTTGCACATAAACTGTGGCCCCCCACCTAAAAAGCACATATGTGTCCAAAATTGAACGGTGAACGACTGAATGATTGACTATAGTCGGTTCAACCTAGGATTACAAATTTGACGTCACCAATTATTCAGTAGTGCTCTGGTGTTAGTGCGTCCATTTATGTTCATTCATAACGCACCAACACTAGAACACTACTGAATAATTGGCGACGTCAAATTTGTAATCTTAGGTTGAACCGACTATATTTGTTATTCCAGTTCCTATCTCTTTCCTTCAAATGTGTTCTTAGTAAATTCCCACCAATTTTGTGATTTTGATAAGAAAAAGAACAGTTTTGAACTAACTATCGATGATATTATCGTCGATGGTTTTCCACAAAGCTATCGTTTTTCCTGATGGTTTTTTCCAAAGACTATCGATACTATCGATAGTCTATCGATAGTTCCCATCGCTACCTGCAGCATAATAGCCCAGTTTTCTGTGACGTCAATCAGCGAATAAACGCTAGCAGGCTTTGAGTTGCTTAAGAGCTTTGCTCCGGCTGGCATGTTGACTCTCATAAGAATAACACAGTGAGCTAAGATCAACGTGTTCCTAATTAAAAATAAGGAATTTCTTAAATACTACAAGTTGATGGACAGACGCTGAGAACGTGATAGATTTTAAATATATATCTCTGATTTCTTATTTATTTCTAATTTTGAATTATTTATGTAATGATCTTTGCTCCCAATGTTATTCATAGGGGAGTCAACAAGTCAGTTGGAGCAACGTTGGGTAGTTTTGCTACAGTTATTTGATAGAAACCTAATCTGTTTGCGATATTTCGCGATACTATCGTATAAGTATCGATATGTGATGTCATAGGAAAACATTCCTATACTGTATACAGTAAGTTGTAGTTTGCGACTATGCGACCCTGCGCACGACGGTCGTTTTTCTTAATAGACTATGCTCAGTCCATGAAATACGTATGGTCAGAGACTGAAACTAACATTGTATTGTATTGAATATCACTCGCGCTATTATCACACGTTCGTAACTATCACTGATTCTATTCTATGTAGCGCTTCACAATGTTTCCCAATTTCCATTCCCAAACTTTCAAACTTTTTGTCGAGAAGAAAAGAAGAAACTGAGGCTGAGTAAATACAGGGTAAGTACTGTACTGAAACCAGCTTGGGCTGAGTAAAGTCCTACTGTCAAGACTCGTGAGTACTTGCTATAAGGTAAAATTTCGCTCTGTCTCTTCTTGATTCTCATATCAGGAGGGTAATGGTTATGGTAAATGTTCATGTCTTATTTTATGGTCGAAAGAAAATTACAGACCAAGGGAATCGATATTATTCTCAATTACTTCCTATAATTGTGGTAATTTTGTCATTTTTTCATCAAAACGTACCTAATTAATTTTGGTGTTGATCTAGTTTTATAGGGCTTTCTTTGATTATACGCCGATCGATCTTCGATGTTCAATTATTCATTTTTCGTTCGAAGTGAAGAATCGAAGATACCGTAATTCGATCAGGTGTTGTATGAGTAGACAAAGATTTCGACCGCAGCAGTTACTTACATCATTTGGATTTGGCAAGTGGCGATTGACATGTTGGTCAAAGAATATCGAATTTGTATGCCCCTCACTGTAGAAGAGGTATTGTTAAAAATATAGTTTCCTCATTCTTTTTTTACTTTTTTCAAGTCATCTTTTTTTCTCTCTCTTTCTCTCGAAATGATCAAATTTAACTACCCGGACACGTTCTTCATGTAATTTATCTAACATAGTATAGAATTGGTCAACTGTACATGATCGCTAGACATAGTTTGGAACAGTCGGAAAATGGCGAGGGTGTAGAAACGATAGTGAATGAACCCTGTGAAAATGAGAAGTACGGAAAAGGACAGTTCACCGAGAAACGAGTTTACGTTTCAAAGTATGAATTATTTCATTTAATGTTGAATAATCACAGAATTTCTGTTCATGAACAAACCCTCAAGATTGTGTTACTTTGTTTCAGCCGCCTTCCCTGTTGGTTACAATCTTTCATTCCGAATATATTTTACGTAACTGAGAAGGCTTGGAATTACTATCCGAATACAATAACAGGTAAGTGTTTGTTCTTTCGCGTTGATTGTGAATACTGTATTAATATGTTGGTTGATTTTTTCGTGGTTGAACCTCTTCCTTTTATGCGAACCGAAAACGTAAAAAAAATGACGTTGGTTGATAATTATATTCAGTATAGTTCAACCCTCAGTATTAAACATTATTCTGTTTGCCAACGCGAGAATAACGAATACTTTTATCGTACTTTCGTTGAATTTTCATCCTTATTCATACTTATATAAATTTTCTTGGTTAACGATTTTCTTCTGCTCGTACTCTAAAATCATTTGTTGCGGATAACTGCTGGAATCATGCAGAATACACGGTAGGTACCTATAGTTATGAAATTTTACCAATAATGAAAAACACGGCTTTATAATAATAGTGTATTTTCGTTCATTTCAGTGTTCCTTTGTACCGAAATTGAACGTTACTATAAGAACAAAATTTGAAGATAATCGAGGTGAAACCGAAAATGTAAGTAATAATTAGACTCCTGCAGTTTTGCACGTTATGCCGAGAAAACAATATTTTCGAAATCAAATCAAAGCTCAAAATGGGAAAAAAAAAAAAAAAAAAAAAAAAAAAACTTCGACTCGAAACAATATTTGAACCAAGTTATTTTCGAACAGTTTGCGAAATTGTATATGGCCATTTACCTGTAATTCTCACTTCCATTTCCGACGCTGGATTTTACAGCCTTTTGGTTTGAACGAGGAACAAATGAAGGAAAGAGTTATCGATTTTATAGATATCGCGTATGATGAAATCAATCCGAAACATTACAAGGAAGAAGAAGTGAGTTCTTCTGATTTGAATGTATTCTAGTCATATTTCTTTTAATCATTATCCTCGCCTATTTTTCCGTAGGATTTACGATTTTTCAAATCAAGGAAAACCGATCGAGGACCGTTACCAGAAGGATGGAGAGAATCAGTTTATCCGATCATGTGCTCGTATAAAATTGTGGAAGCATCGTTCGAAATCTGGGGACTGCAAAGTAGGTGCGAAGATTTAATCCAGCGGGTAAGAACGACTGGATTATGGTGTCGATACCTGCTTAAAGTTTTTCGTTATCCAATGCTATGTACGACTTCATTATAATATTCTAGTTGATAAGAGATGTATTGGTCCTTGGTCATCGGCAAGCATTCGCGTGGATTGATGAATGGGTTTCCATGTCGCTAGCCGACGTTCGTATTTACGAATGTGAAAAACAAAGAGAAACCAATACCAAATTAGCGCTCGTCAACGAAGACGAAATCAAAGGTGTAGATGAAGAAAATGACAAGTGTTCTACAAAGGATTCGAGTTCAAGTTCGAAAATCTCGTCTCCGACAAGTCCGGACTCGTCATCATTACCCGGAAAAACAACAAAATCCTGGTTTTCTTGAAAGTAAAACATTTCAACAAGATTTTTAATGATTTCACCAAATACTCATACATTCAATGATAACGTTACGACACTTCGTCAGTCTGAATGTATGGTATGCAAAAAAAAAGTAACACTCGTAAAGGCAGTGTTTGCGAAATGAGGCCAAGGAGAATAAAACAAATTGTTCGAGAGGCCACACTCTACTCGTTTGTACAAATTTCATATTTTTTTACAAGAAATACATGGAAAGTACTACAGAGTATCGTGAAAAAACTACTTCTCACCTATAGCGTTGCAAGAAATTTAATTGAACTTTCCGATAGACACTACACCACATGCAATTCTTTGACATAAAACCCAAGCGCTTTTCGGGTCGAGTGATATTTTTTTATTTACTTCTCTCGAGTACTGCAATGCTTCCTCTAAAATTTAGATACTCTCCTGGAAAAAGTAGGTAGGTTGATGATCGTAAAATAGTGTGCCCCGCTTTATTTATTATTATTTTTCTCGGCATCTATCTTCAGTGTTTTTATATTTTTTGGTAAATTCGTTTTCCGCTGCGGGTTTGCCTGATTTTTGCCTTCAGTCGGCGTTTCCTTGGAATGAAAACTTGTTTGAAATCTTTCTCCCGTTTTCTGTCATCTCTGACTCGGACCTATTTTCCTTCTTCTTCATCGGCCACGCAGTATCTTCTGTAATACTTCATTTTCTCCTCCGGTTCTAAAATTTCTTTCTGGTATATGTGTGTGTGTGTGTGTGTGTATCTCTCCAGTTTGTATTATTGTCTCATTTTATTCAGCCTTCTCTTTGTATATCCATAGGTATTTGGCCGTTTTGTACTGCGTTTGTAGTAGACGAGCTATAAAAATTTCAACCTCATATGTATAGAGCTTGTATGTAGTCGTCCACGGAAGCGAGGAGGAATTGTATTCTGAATGTTTATAATTAAATATTTTTTTTCCGTCACTTTTGGTGCTGTTTTCGAGTATTAAGTAGGCCTATATCAGGTTTTCAGGTTTTGTTTAGAAGGTCAAATGTTGTTTTTTAGTTCCAAAATAGTTGTTCTATCATAAGCGGAAATATTTTTGATTTCTAGTCTTTCGCCGAATCACATTGATGTATAGTTTAGTACTCATTAGAGAATTATTAATTTAGGTTATTACGAGCGTTTTTTATGATCATGTAATTAATTTCTCTATTAGGTATGTATCTACTTCAGCGGCTGATCTACTTTCACAAAAACGAGTATACTCTCGCGTATAATTAAATTTTGACAATGGTCGTTACAAATTGTATTCTATTTTTGTGTCGCTATAATATTATCACCTACGTACCTATTCTTAATTATTGATAGTATTCAAATAGAACAAACAAACGCATCAGTTTAAGATATCACCTATTCATTTTCTGTGCTCAGATTATTCATAATATTTTCTTACTCATACGTATTACGACAGGTACCCTATTACCGGTCTGATATTTTCGCGTTTGTTATTGTTCCTCGGGTAGAGCACATGTTTTAAAATAGTTTTTCGTACAATTATAATGTGATTTTTTAAATAGGTATGTCTTGATTCAAGTTCTCACAATGCCCACAATATAGAGCCTCCTATATCCATACTAACACACCTTATCTGAATTTAGCGGACCTCAGCATCGAATTTCTAATTCAGCTCGTGGCAGTATTTGAACCGGTATCATCATACCTACCGAATGAAGTAGAGAGATTCTGTGATAATTTTCTAATTCCTACCGTAATGCGATACGCTTTTCGCGGAGCGCTTCTGTCTCGTAAAAGGTGAACATTTTTCAAATTTTGGAAATGGATAAGTATTTGCATACTAGAAGATGAGGTGCAAAGTTCCAGACTTTATTCAATCAATTCTTATTGATACGTATAGCATGTATAGGCACGCGCTCTTTGAATCAAATTTCGAGCTAGCTTATCTACCGTTCAAGAAAAATCGTCGACATTGGAGCATTTCAATAGTTTCTATAGTAAAAAATTAATTAAAATAAAGAATTGTTCGGTTCTACGGAAGAGTCGAACAATATGTAACCCCCACAAAACGTAGACCACTACAAACCCACGCACGGATAATATCGCAGGACAAAATACACACGTGTTACGGAAGAAAAATGTTTGGTTAGTCACCATTTTATTGGAACTTCATTTACAAGACAAATGAAAACAATAATAAGTACCTACGTATTTCGAACCGCATCCTATTCATACTTAGCACTTAGGAAACACTTTGTCGAAAAATTGAATTGAAATTGAGAGAGAGAGCTTAGGTATTGAAAAATTTCCCATTTGAAAATGTATGGAGCGAGAATTGTATCATTGACATTGGCTGTCATCTACACTGCCGCATTCGCAATATTCGGCAAAAAGAATACATAAAAATGCAAAAATCTGTAATACATATAGGTACCTGAAAATTGTTATAAAATTTGTATATTAATGAAAAAAAATTAGAACTTAGGCTATACCGGTACTGGTATTACCAGACGTTATAGAAATGGGGAATTGTGTACTACCGTATGAGTTCACGTGTTTCTCAAGATTGTCTTGTGTCATGATTCATTTTCCTACTCTCGGATTCTTCATCTTCCTGTCGCAATCGAAAATGTGTATTTCAAAATATTCCGTCGTCTCCCTTCTTTTCTTCCTCGACTTGGGTAATACGACGTTTCTTTTTTCTTTCAATTTGAATTCGGCAATTTTCGGCGAAATAAAATTTCACTCCCAGACCCCCCCCCTACCCTTTAATTAGTGCTCATACCTTATCACTCAGCATTTCTCTAACTCTTAACAAAATCATTTCACAAATGCCGAGGACTTCTTTCTCTACTCATCATCATTAACAATAATTATGTATTTTCTTTTTCTTCTCTTTCAATCACACGAGTATTACTACGAGCCAAAAAAAAAAGTCCAATAAGAAAATACTTTCGAAATCTACAAAAATGGTACATATATTTCAAAATCATATACACGTAAGTAAAATTTATGTAAGAATTTTAAAAAGTAAATGAACGACACGACACATAATAAATAATAATTATTTAAATTTTGATTTCAAAGCAACGACAGAAAGAAGGAAATAAAAATAAATATCCACGATAGAAAACTTGAGAACATTACACAAAACAAAAGAATGTATTCCGTCCAAAGGTTATTGTCAACAAAATAATAACAGAAGAAGAGAAGAAAAAAAAAGAAGAAGAGAATAATGTTTGAACACATAAATAAATACACGTACAATCAGAACGCTAAAATACAATTAACGTAAATGAATAATTTCACTAAATTATTATACCTAAAGACTTTACCACAGAAATGTTTGATCAATAGGTAAAAAACTGAAAAATGGATACAGAGAGAAGAACATTATTATCAAAAAAAAAAAAAAAAAAAAAAAAAAAAAATATTTGTAAATGCAAAAAATTTCAGAAACCGCGAATTATGAAATCGGCGCGTAAGTTGACAGTCGATATCATGTGGAAGGGAGAAGAAAGACGTAAAAATTAAACCAACTCAACTCGGTCTTTCTTCGATCAATTCAGAAAACTAAAACAACAAAACGTAACACGAGACAATACACCAAAATGACACAGCGATAAATGACACATTGTAAATTGAATACACGAGTTAAAAATAAAAACAACGTTTCGGGTAAGTAAATAATATGGCGGAGAAAAAAGGAAGAACGATCACGTTTGCGTAAATCTTTTTTCAATAAAACAGTCTCTTTTTGCACAGTCGCTACTTTGAGAATAGCTCACGCTTAGATTTTTTAATCGAGAAGAAAAAGAGAAGAAAAAAAAAAAGTCAAAGTAGGCCTAAATACCAAGATACCTACCTACACTATCATATTCACGGTAAAAAAAAAAAAAAAAAAAAAAAAGAAATACACAACGAACTAGGTACCTATGTATAACAACAACTACGGTACAATTATCTACGGTACTTAATAAGTTTTTCCTTGTAATTGACGAAAAATATATTATATTATCTCGTTATTAGAAAATGAGGTAAGTACACCAATTTATTATTAAAACAACGATAAATTATTTGTTTTCTTCCTTCTCTTACGGTCACGTAAAATTGGAAAAAATAATAGGTACATCTAATTTGACGAGGTAATCGGCGGACAAAACAAGATTGAGTTTAAATTCCGCAATTTTCATTAAAATATCCGATGAATAAGCCGGCCGGCGCGGCGACCTGCATTCAAAGCTTGACCGACATTTGATGAGACGGTGAATTAGTGTCAGAAGTAAGAGAACTGCTTGTACTAAGGGTATTTGTATTCCAATCAGGTACAATTCCACTCTCCGCGGACGAACACTGACTGGTCTGACGATTGTCTCCATTGCTGCTACTCGAGCTACTGCTGTGACTACCACCACTGCTACTGCTGTTGCTACTCACACTAATTACCGAATGCGGTCGTTTACGAACGGTATCGCTGGTGGAAATCGCGATCGAATTACGGAATCTCGGAGCTGCTGTGAAAAAATATAAATAAATAATTAGGCAGTAATAAAAAAGTGAAGACAGTAGATACCTAGATACAGTATTCATGTATACGTATGTATAGGTACTCGAGTAGGAACGGTACACTAGATCAGCGGTTCCCAAACTGTGGGTCGCGAAGCAATAAAAATTTCTACAATGAATAAATTTTTTTCAATCCGAATTTTTCAATAATGTCGAATTGTGAAAATTTTGTAGGTAGGTACTCAGTGGGTCGTGGACAATTTGTTTTTCTGAAATTAAAAAACTCACTTCTACATAATTGCGCGATGCTAATAGATCTGTCGCTAATTTGATCAGCGCTTGGTCTGATGTCCAGACAAGGTTTATTGCCAATACCCATCGACGACATTTCAGCCATTCTTATTTCTGCCAAACAAAATAAAACAAACGACGAATTATTTTCCAATCTGAATATTGTAGTTTCTGCACACATTTACTGACTCAGCGATGGATACCTCTGTTACAAATAACGCAATGAAAACTTTACCATCTTTTGCACATAAAAATTTTTCAGAAGTTGAAGTTTTAGTGGAGAAAGGAGCGGTGTGTGGGTGTGTATATACAGTATGAGGGGTTACTAAATGAAAATTCAGAATATTATGAATTAGAAAATTGTTCAAGGTGGGGTGAATTCCTCACCCTTCAAGCCGGGTTTAGGACGGTTCATCGAGGACTGTTTCATCGAAGGACAGTTCATCGATTATTTTTCATCGAGAGCACATTTCATCGAAGAGACAGTTCAACGATTATTTTTCATCAAGAGGACATTTCATCGAAGGCTAGAACTGCATTCATCGAGCTAATAGGTTGATCAAATTTCGCATGTTATTTTAATACAAAATGTCACAATAAAAAGCGTACGTAGGTACTGTTGAACATAATTAATTTTAAAATGCATGATCGTTTACTCATTCACAAATAAATAAATTATTATTATTTAGTAGGTAATAGGCTATTATGTGCGATACCACGATAATACTCGACTGCGTTTGCATCTGTTTCAAATCCCTCAAATTGGCGAGCGAGAGTCTTCAAACGCAAGTTGACGGTAGTATACTTCACCTTCTTTGATCATCATCTTTCAATTCCGCCCACAATATGTAATTGTCGAGCACCAACCGTGGCTGCCATCGTTTCGATTGAATAAATTTCAACATTTTTTTTTTTTTAAATTCACAAAACTCAAGCTCAACTCCGTTCGGAACGCTCTTCACGTGTACTTTATTTGGGTACAGCCATACAAAGATGTATTTTTACAAAAGAACTTATCTCCCATACGGGTTTCAACGAGGTGCGTACACGAAGAAGATTCTTCCTATTCATCATAGCCTATGCACCAGGCTTTAAAAAGTTGAAGCGTATGGTAAGTTTTCTCGCCGAACAAGATTATTCATCACGTCTGATGAATAGTCCTCTCGATGAAACAATTCGCTGTTCCCGATGAATAGTCCTCTTCATGAACTGTCTTCCTGATGAATGCAACCGATGTAAAGTCCGCCGATGAAAAGGTCGTCGATGAACTGGTTGGCACCCAACTATGAAGTTTATTACAAGAAAGATCAAAACGCAAAATAGGCCTATAGCTTATTGTTGTCGAAGAATTAATTAGATGTGAAAAGTATAATTGTTATTTGGCATAGACCCGTGCAATTGTATATTACCTGTTATGGCTACCATCTTCCGGTATTAACGGAGGGATATGGAGATAATAATAATAATAATAATAAACCCTAAATAATAATCAACGAGTAGGAATCGCCAAGAAGGTATTAGTGAATCCGATAGTAATATCTGCAACCGGAGTGACACCTACAAAAACAATGCGGAACGTGGAGAAGCTACTCGGAAAAACTGAGGCGGTGCGGATATTCGAGCTGATGCAGAAGGCAGCAATATTGACAACCACAAGAATAGTTCGGAGAGTTCTAGGAGAGTCGTACATATAGACTATGGCCATGGTGAAAACCCGCCCTAGTTTACAATACCGCTCAAGGCGTGCGATGAGGAAATAATAATAATAATAATAATAATAATAATAATAATAATAATAATAATAATAAAATACGGATGCTCGGTTTTCTTTGACCCACCTCTGTTTCTTAGAGCTTGCTTCCATAACAGATTCGACAGTTCTTCGGCCCACGTTTTTTTAACATCTTCGGACATAGACTGTAACGTGAACGTATCGCCAGGTTTGCGTTTCCGATACCAAATTTCAAATTTAGTATTACTGTCTCCGACTTTGGCTGTTAATCCTAGATCACTCATCTTTATACTGTTTTTGTAGATATAAATGTCGAGGTTCTGCGCATTCGATAAAAGATACAGTTTATCAAAAAACATGAATTAGTTAGGCCTACCTATATTTATACGTTTCGATAAATTAAACTCTAATTGGCAGTGTAAACTGTACTTAATGCCAAATACTCGTATATCAAAAATTACCTTTCTGTCGGGAAACCTTCGGGCTTTACTAAACAATATAAGTTCTTCGAATAGGAAAACGTGTCTGAGACATTTTTTACCTTTACCCTGCCACACGAGGAATTCATTTTGACGTAGCAATCGACCTTGTTCTTTGAGATTTACCTATTGAAGCAGGGCATTTACAAGTTAACAAACCGAGTATTAGAAACAAACATTAATCAAGTATTTGTATATCAAAAACATTAATCGATACCAAGAATAAGAGTGGGTATTCGTTCGTACATCTCGTACAATAACAACGATCATCGTAGCTATCATATATTAACAAGACAGATAAGATGGGTACAATCCAAAATTATTCAACATTTTCAAAGTACCTACTACGGTACCATGTTTTTATGCACTTCGGGTTTGTAAGTACCGCATCTACTTAGATATAAAAAAGCTTTGGAGTAGAGCAACTTAATTATTGTAGGTACCAGTAGGTATTAAGATGAAATTCGAATCAAAATTGTCGCATCAGAGCGAATACAGTAGGTATACAGTATCAGTTTTTCATACACAGTAAGTATACTGTATGCCTAGGCCTAATCAAAATCTAGTAGAGTGCGAAAAAAGAATATGAAAAAAAAAAAAAAAAAAAAAAATGAATAATTAAATAAAAAATAGGTATTACGAAAGAATAAAAAGATATTCGACAAAACTCTTTGTAAATGTGGTAATATGTAGTCCTACAGTGCAGTGCGTTGGAATGTGCGACTAAAAAAGGAAAAAGAAATATATGTATAGGTATACATAGGTACATTGAAATATGACTTACATCACATTCGCGTAATGAATCCATGGCAAGCAGATCGTTACCGTGTCTCAACTGGAATCGAACCATCGCTTCGGCTTCTTGCAGATCTGTGATATCTGATTTCGCCACTTTCATAAGCTGTTGTAACAATAACGCGTATTTACCCATTCTTTGAACCGGTTTCAACAAATAACTCGCCAAGTCCATTTTATCTTCCAAAGCCAATTGTTTTCCCTGTAACAAGAAGGAGAAAAAGAAATAATAATAATAATAATAATAATAATAATAATAATAATAAAAATATGATACCTAATGAAGGAAAAGACCGAGCTACTAAAGGACTAGATAGAAAATTTTGGGTCGAAGAAAGAGAGGTGGCGGTTGCAATTATCGCGCGTTTTGTACATATTTTGTTCACGGCCCGCCGATAAGATATCTTTGATCGAGTGAAATATTAAGGAAGAAAATAACTAGGTAGGTACCTATATGTATGTATGTATGTATTAGTAAAAATTGCAACGCGGTACATCGCGAACGCTAGCAATTCACATCATGTTTACTCTTTCAGAATAATGAGCAAAATGCTATAAATATGGAACATTAAATTCGCAAGTGTAAAAAAGGAATAAAAGAGACTCACCTTGAAAAATGAAGACCCGTACTCGGCCATGAGAGAATCTGACTTAGGTTTATTCTTATTATATAAAGCGTAAAGGTAAAATTTTTTTTCCTGCAAAACAAGACAGAAAAAAAAAGATAAGCTGTACGTAATTGACGAGTTTATTTTACTTCGCAGAAATACCCATACGTAGGTATAGGCTACAGTAGATGATGATACGACCTACTATAGGTAGGTAGGTACGACTTACGTATTTCAGGAAACACTGTCCAACCAAGAACGGATCGTGTTCGCATTTCTCGAGTTCTTGCAGGAAGCTTTGATTATGGAACTCGTATATTTTTTCAATATTACCGAATATCACGTTTCTTTGACCACGCAATGCTTGCGGAATATCTTCTCTCACCAATTCTGGAATGTAGCACTGTAAAATGCAAGATACGAGTAAGTACCTAAGATTACAAAAGTAAATTCCAAACCGCGAAAGAATGACATTTTTTTGAAGTATACTGTACATAATATAAGTACCTATGCGCGAATCAATATCGCGGACAAATAGGCTAGACGTAAGTACAGTTGTACATCTATAGGTAATTATGGAATACGATACGTCCACGAGTATATGTATCTAGGAAGGGTATAGTTAAGTAGGTATAGTGTAATATGTAGCTACTGCACGCACTATGGGACAGAATGCAATTCTAGCTGGACAAAATTCAAAAAATGAAAACTCGCATCAAGTGTTTGAATTACAGTACATACGTGGCAAAATTTATTCAACCTTCCTTCACGCACGCAACTTCATCCTTCTTCTTCTTCTTCTTCTTCTTCAAGTGAATAGCTGGATAATCATGTCAAGGGTATTGGGCCTAGAAGCGTCTTGCTGCAGTCCAAAGATGATTGGATTGCGCGCGCGCGCGCGGAACACATTAACTAGCATAGCAGTTTACATCAACTCGAACAGTTTTTGTTTGCAAATGTTTGGCGAGCTAATTTTTTTGAATTTCAGAGTAGACATTTTTTACTTCATTTACCGTACCCAATTTTTTGAGTTTTGTTGTTGATTTCTTCACATTACACTGTACGTACGTAAAACATGGTCGCCCCATGTATGTAGAAATACAAAAAAACGTCTGGAATCATTTTTAGAAAGATTACATTGCGGCGCGGCGCACTGTACATAGGTGGAAGGAGGGGAGGGGAGGGGAGGGGAGGGGAGGGGAGGGGGGAAGAGGGCAAGAGCCGAAGGTTTTCAAAGACAGCGGGAGCGGTTGACAAGAAATCTTGTTTCAATAATACAGTACCTACCTATCGTTAGGTTCTAAATTCAACTTTGTAAAACAAACGGGTTAGTTTTTAAATTAAAATTCCAATCCCATAAAATTCGTCATCAAACAGTAAGTCATGCTGTTAGAGATCACAATATTATGTAATAAGAAGAATTCTACGCATTATCGTTGAATACAAGAAAGAGTTATTTCCCAGCGAGGTATTTTACAACTCATTACAACTTATTCATCGAAATAAGTAATTATTTTACCATTGCATTTATACATCGATAGAGAGACCAATAGGAAATAAACCTTAGGCCTATTCCCTTAACGTAGGCTACGTAAGCACTGAAAAACCCTCAAATAAAATTAATGGTCAACGCATTAGGTATCTATCCGTCAAGCAATCAGATTTGCAAAAAATTTGATATTCGATTACCTACCTAATCAAATTAATTTCCTACGCAAACAGAAGAGGAAATTTTACGAGGAAAATTTTTGTTCTAGAGCTCGACAAGGTTATTGAAGAAGAGTCAATTTCAGTGGACAAGTACATACCAGCCACTGCTTCGCGAATTATGCGGTTAAGAATCTTGACTTCAATTATACGTTACTTCAGACACCAAATTTGAAACATTTCCGTCAAAATGTAGTTTTTCTAACGCAACAGGCTACAAAGAAGAAGAAGAAGAAGAGTTTGGTGTAGCTGGTTCAGGTAGGATACTGTACAAGAATCTGTCCACCTACTTTTGGACCAGCCTTGTCAAAATACGTATCCAAAGGAAGGTGATTTTACGTTACCTAACCATACGAGTACGATTTTTACGAAATTTATCGTCTTTCGGTAAGCGCAAACTTCTTGCAAATACATATACTTTGTAGGCAACGATATTATACGTATTATTGAAAACTTTACATAATGTCGGGTTAAAAAGATGTGAATTAGAAAAAAATTAATACTATTTTACTCACCTCTATGACATATTCTAAAGCTTTGACATAATCTCGTTCAGTCTGTAACATTTCTCTCATAATTAATTTAGCAGTCCTGAAACAGTAACACATAAGATTTTCCATTTTATTAGGTACGTTCAATTTTTGTACATTATTCAATCTTTCATTTCTTTTTGTTTCCCTAATTACCTATGTACCTATTTATTCTCCAGGTTCAGAAGAATTAATTAACATACCTACAACAATTTTGCATTTTTCTCATTACTATTAGGTACCGTGCGCCCGTACGGCATTTGCAGTGGTAACCCCGCGCACTATACTCTAGTCTAGAAACAAGATTATTTTCGAGCTCGCAACAAAAATATTTCTCAAAGAAGGATAAACGAAATCGATTAAGTACCCCACAGATAATTAATACACTATAATGAATGATCAAATTTAAAAAATGTCTACCAACTATTTTTTACAACGTCTTGTAAAAGAGCGCTTACATTTCGAAGGAAATAAGTGTACGTACATCCCATTTAACAGCGAGAAATAAAAAATGAAATCGATCACATTTTATTGGATACCTAATGAAATACATCGTGGTGAAGGATGATGACTATATCACCTTATGTTGGTCAGGTTTCGAGAAATATCTTCTACTTGCTTTTTATCATGAAATACGAATAGAGACACCTAATACACGTAGCCAAGAGAAATCAAGTTCAGAATAATGGGCTATCTACTCAAAATCAAACACAACTGTAAATTTCATACTTGTAAGTAATACCAAAACACAAACTAAGTAAGTAAATACAGCAGGAAACTTGGAAAAAAAAAACAAAAAAATTAAAAAAAAAAAATGTAATGGTAAAATCAACAAATCAAACAGGAAACGATACGGGAACTTTACAAAAATAATATTTCTTGTACGAGTACAAGAAATAATATTAGCACCTACCAACAATAAGCCAACAAAAGAAGTTGAAAAGTTGACAAGTAAAAAAAAACGGGCAACAACAAGATTAGCTCAGAAAAATGGCAAGAAAACAAAAAATTGGATTGGCCAAAATCGATGAAGAAAACTGATTGTTGGGCATGCGGGAAGAACAAAATAGGCTGAATACCTCTCAGAGAACTGATGACACGCAGATTGCATGAATTATAGGAGGAGAGGGTTAACATTACAGAATGATAGATAAAATTACCGGAAAAGGCCATGTAACCTACCTAATTATGAGAAATTATACAATTAGTCAGACTAGAGCAAATAGAAAAAAGGGTTGTGTACAGTAACAGAATATTTTTGAGCACGAGCACATGATGAGACTGAGGAACTTTTTCTAATGGCAAGGCAAAGAGAAAAGGAAGACCATAGACCATGGCCATGCATTACATTTAGAAGTGCAACTGAGAGGAGAAGTTCAACAAAATACCTACAATGACTGCGAGGAAAGGGTTTCTGATAGAAATTGAGCTGATACATTCGACATGCATACTTTACAGTATAGTACAGTGAGGCAAAATGATATTTTAGGTACTATCTAACAGGTTGTATACAGTGTATACCGGTACTCACAAAGTACGAAAATCACAAGATTCCGTGCGGTTTCTTAGAATTTTCGTATTCTTTGGTTCACCTCTTAAATATTATGTAGGCCTAGCTATGACTGTAACATTTAAAGAAAAAAAAAAAAAAAAAAAAAAAAAAACGAATCAATGATATTATTACCGCTTTTCCACTAGCTCTAACGGAGAAGTGGTAAAGAAGTGGTAAAAGTAAAATCGTTCAGCTTCAACCTAAGTTGAAAAAACCGACAAAAATTGTGTCACGTTTTCTGAACACGTTATGTTCCAAGTACATACATGTGAACTTTCCAAGTCCTTCATTTACAGGAACTGAGGCTAAAAAATATCTCAAGACCCTCCTTCAGGGTCATGTGCCTTTGACAGACGAAATAGCAATTGTTTTCCGAAGCAGCAAAAAATTACAAAATATCCAAACGTATTCATTTTTTCTTTCCCCCTCCTCCTCCCCCCCCCCCCACACACACACACAAAAAAAAGTTTCAAGTGAAGCAAAGACGTAAGCCGCATATAAGTGCTTTTAGTAGAAAGGATAAAAATTTCATAGACAATAAATGATACTGAACATAGCAACAAGAATAGTTTTACTCGGTTAAAAGGATTCCTAGCAAAATTTTATGATTCCATCACTTCAAAATTGGTACAATTTCAACAATAACTATACACATACCTACATATAGGACGAAACTAACAACGCAACGTAGGTACTTACTTTTGTTTCTTAAGAGTCTGAGGTCCACAGTTTGTATTCAAATGCAGAGAATCATTTCGGTGTAGATGACTATTTACCGGTACAGGAAGAATTGGTTTTCCACCAGTGCCATCGTTTGATTCATCGCCATCTTCACCACTACTGTAAAAATACAAATTGAACTGTGAGTTCTTATTTCCTCCATCTTGTCTTTTCGCACAATTAAAAGAGAACAAGAATATGAAAAGTGACGGTTACACATAGTAAAAGTACATCAGGTGATATGTACGTCGCGTCGCGTCGCACACGAATCTTTGTCGAGCATACAACATATAGTTGAATACATTTTCAATTTTATACGCACGACATTTACATTTTTTGCTCGAAATGGGATAAAATGTAGATACCCCGTTACCGACGAATATAGAACGCGTCCCGTCGTCCGTAAATAGGGTATCGCGCGTATACGCAGTATCGACGAATCGGTGTGTATTTGTCGACACTCGAATTTCTACAGGTACCTACCTACCTAATCGCTTTATTTTAAGACAAGGAGGTGTACATTAGGGGTACAAAGTTTACAGGAAATCGTTGGAAGAGGAGGAGGATGCGGTTGACAACATCATTGATGCGCTCCTAGAAAATAGATAGGTACAATCAAATCTTACCAGCCATGCCTGCTGAATACAGCAACCATCGTCGCTAGTGCTAGTTACGGCACTTCTCAATGTTTGAAGTACAGTATTTGCAAGCCATAAAAGAGAAGAAAAAAAAATTGAAAAATTAGTCAGGGTAACTTGTGAAGTTAAAGAGGCTGTATAATCGAAGAATCGCTCAATTTAGCACCCAATAAAAAAGCAGAAAGTAGAGAGCAATAGCAGACCTCTACGGACCTTCTTGTCTTTATACTTCAATCATAGGTCCCGGGTAAATCTGAAACTTTACAGTGCGTTGCTCAAATATGAAAGTATGAAGACCGCCAAAACATGCCAAACGATAACACTGATGTGCGTCTCCAACATAAGCGTCGCGGATTCGTGGATTCGGGCTACGTGTCTGACCTCTAACGGCAAAACAAATAATAATATTCGTATGACTGTATTGTACGTTTGTTGATTGCGGTGCAATTTGGTCGGCAGGGTACCGCGCAACAACGATATTTTCATTTTTAACGGTAAAACGGGCTAATTTTCAAAAAATTACAACAAATAGAAAATTGTCTTGCCATGATGACTACCGTAGCCTATGATGAATATTGAAGGAAAACAAAGTGAATCGTCGAAAAGAGGACGGAATCTAGATATGATCGATTTTATTACTCTTTTAGGTTTTTCACGACTTTTATACCTCTAATGATTTACCGTATCAAGTAGACGTTTTGCTATCTCGACCCATCAGTAATGAAAAAAGAAAACAAAATCAAGCACTCTTCTACACACATTCGACGTAGGTATGTAAGTATTTCTAACTACCTACCGTATACGTAACCCAATCGGAGTATGTATTTAGCCTAAATTATAGGTATCTACGTACTCGGGCACGTGCAGTACGTTACGTTTTCTTAACGAACGCACTGATCTCACTACGTGCAATCATAAATGTGGTATAGTATGGTTATCCTTTGTATAGTATATGCTGGTTTGTGATTATGAGAGAACATGGATGAAGACTTGAACGTAGGACGCGACTCGACGTATATAAGGGTGCACAACTCGTGTATGACCCTCGATAATTAATTTATCACAGTTGTACGACACGCACTAACCTTTTGGTACCGGTTTCGCTTCCTTCGGTTGTATTGTCAGCCGAAGAACTCAATTTGTCGTCGTAATCGTAATTTTCTGCCGAATACTGCCACGTGCAGGAGCGTTGTAAAGGAGTAGGCGTCCTACAATAAAATTCTTCCGGTATATTATCCAACGGTGGAGACTCTACAGGTTCCCAACAGGAACACGAGCCACCGTTTGTCGTCGAATGTTGGTGAGATGGCAGCGAATGTCGACGTCCGGCGAGAGGAGTGCTCGCTGCCCAGCTCGGCAAATCCGAGCCAATTAACGAACGTATACTTTCCAAAGTTTCTTCGCACCTACACTGAGCTACCTGAAAACAGAGAAGAGTGCGCGTATGAAAAGCGTCGCGCCATCACATACTAAATTCCCCCCTCCCGCCGCGCAAACGTATCAACTAAAGTAGGTACTTACTTTGCATTGATCTAGAAGCTTTTCGTTGTTCAACTTTTGCGCTAACTGAACCATTTCCGAAAAATTCTCCCCAGACGGCGGTCGATGTGTCATCAAATATTGTCGTAATTGTTTGATACTCTGACCCGGATGTTGGACATCTTCTGGTTTCACGCGAGACATGTATTTCATGGCTTCCAGAGCCCATTCGTACGCCTTCAATAAGACGATTTACATTATTATTATTATTATTATTATTATTATTATTATTATTATTATTATTATTATTATTATTATTATTATTATTATTATTATTATTATTATTATTATTATTATTATTATTATTACATATTATCATTAATTAATATATTATGTACGTATGAGAAATGTAAAAAATAGAATACACATAAATAATACGTAACACGATAATAATGAAAATGAGGCTTATAATATGCAGTATGCACGGGTTTTGGAAAATAAAAATTGATAAAAAAGAAAGAAAAAAAAAAAAAGTAATTGAGGACCAAAAACTCGTTAAGTCCATTTAGCAAATTTTTCAGGAGAAATAAAAAACTACATCTATTCGTCACAATGAGAGATAATGGTAATGTGTGAATGGTTATATAGTAGAAGTATATGGTCATACATGAGTACAAAAATTGGCATCCACGTGCGCGCATTGGTTCATTAGCTTGTGAGGCTGCGCCAAAGAGGTACAAATTTTGGACTTAACGAATTTTGGAAAACTAATTCATCTTATTTACATGTATTGATGTCCAAAGAATATTAAAAAAGGGTGCTAAAATAACACGGCTCATATTTATCTTAGACGACGCATAGATAGTGGTGCTAAAATAGTATATTTCATGCCAAGGAGCGAAAGCAACGGTTTGAATGACGAGTTGGGTGCGTTGCGAAGCGAGGCGATGCCGAGCGAAGCAAGCCGAACGAGTCATTCAAGTCGCTCGCTCCTTGTCTTGGAAGATGTTTTTTATAACGAACACTGCGAAGCGCTGTCAGCGTGCTGTTTTCAAGAAGGGGATGCGTTTGTTTCGCAGCTACAGGACAGAAAAGTAAGTCTAGCGGCTTGAAAAGTAAATCTAGAGGAAAGAAAAGTAAAACAGTACAACACGCTTGCAAACGAACGCTTTCGCTCCTGAAAACAGCACGCTGAAAGCGCATTTTCGCAGTGTGTGTCATGAAAAAATATGAACTAAATCCAAACGAGAGTACGAATCATGCATCACTTCATCATTCCAAACAGAACGCAACGCAACGCAACGTACGCGCGCCTCTACAGATGAACGCGAGCGATGTGGGAGAAACGGCGCAGCGCGGCGCGACAAATATGTAGATAGGTAGATATTTGATGAAACTTTTCGAACTCGGTGACACTGACAATAGGGCTTCTCCAATCCAATACTGTATTTCAAATTGCATACTTATTCTTCTATATGTGTTATCAGGTTGGTAGTGTTTTATTTTAACATTGCTCTTATGGCAAACCGCTCCGGAATAAAATGAGTATGCAATATCTAGCAACACCCATAAGACCAATGCAATGTTAAAAACACCACCAACTTGATAACACATATAGGAGAATAAAGTATGCAATTCGAAATACAGTATTGGATTGGAGAAGCCCTATTTGGCTATAATATTATAAAGTATATATATCTCTTTCCTTAATGCATCAATTTTGTTGAGATTTTGTAAAATCAAAGCATTGTATAACCTCCGAAATCGACCTTTTTGAGTAAAATTTAGAAATAATCATCGTTGGAAAAGTTTTAATAAAGCTTTAAAGTTAAACGTATATTGGCTGCTATTTCTTTCCTATACAGTATTCTTGTTGATGCGAAAATAAAGTTTCATCTCAATGTTCAATTGTTCACGCAATGCTAAAAAAAAAAGGCGGAATTTTAAAAACCGGCCGAGTATTTTTGACAGGAAACCAGTGGGATTTCATAACTTTTCAGATTTTTGGAAAAGTTTACCATAAAATAGGCGCTTTATTGCCTCCCCAAAAATCAGACAGTTGTTATATTTTGTTGGCAATGAAGAGGAGGAAGCATTGCAATTAGAGATGCGTCAAAATACTGCTGACTGCGCGCACATGTGAGGTTATGAATCAAGATTATTTTAGTAATAGAACTACAACGGATGCTGCACTAAAAAAAACGAATGCCTATGTCAAATTCAAGCAAACATTTGCTGGAAAAATGAACTTTAGTAACCGCAGAATTTGCATTTGGTTTTGTAGGTACAAGTATGTGTTACAAAAATGAAAGGTGTTCACAGAGGAATAACAAATCTGTCATAAAAAATGATGACGAAAAAAGGCAAAATTGTATTTAAAGAAATGAGCCGATTTTAGGCGACCAATGTTCTCAGCTCCTATCGTCCCAACTTGAATCAGACTCCAGGATGGTGTAATCGCTCTAAAATTGTAGATGTTTCACAGTTTAGAGTTTTCCATTGTATAGCTCTAATATACGTGCTGTGAACTGTACCTCAAATTTCTTTTTTTTTTTTTTTTTATCTACATACAAAGCGTTGAAAAATTTGCCGCATGTTTATACTGTTACCTATTTTGTATGCGGCGACGCGACGCGACGCGACGGCTACAGCTATTGGAGCGATGCGTAAAACTACACACATACCGGTAATATTATTATTATAGGGTAGGTATATACCTATTTGCATTCGCTCGAAGATACAGTATACTGTACATACCCTGTCTAATAAAAAAAAACATCGCGACGTATCTTCCAGTCTTTCACGAGTATCTTCTAAGCGATCACTGAAGCCGCGCAAATGAGTCTTCAACGATTTAGCCAAATCCTTGAGGCTGGCTCCGCCACTACACTGACCAGCCTCCTCAAGCAGATCGCCTGCTTTATCCAAGTTTCTCTGAAACAAGCAGAAAAAGAGAAAAAAATAAATAAAAATACTCGTACATACGTTGCTTATCAATTACTGTATTAGATATTTTGTTCAGGTTTTCATCGTTATCAGTCTCAGTCGCGTGATCCACTTGAACGGGCAATATTTAGGCCTATTTAAGTTATTTCTTTTTTTCACTGTAATTGTCATCAACGCAGTGCGGGTATACGTCTACTATACTTGTATATGTACACAGCAATGGTGTAAATGAGTGATACAGTATTATAGTAGTATTATTATGTCGCGTATCACCTTGTACAAACCCACTTATACTCAGATAGGTACCTATCGCGGAATAAAAAGTACCTACGCAGCATACAACCATGTAGAATACGTACAAGAGTATGTTATGCTTGTTTTTAATATGTATAATACAATATCGGTACCTTTTACAAGGCATCACACGGTTACCCTAAATGGAGTTTAGTACAGTATACGCACGTACAAAAATTCCGCCGTATGACCTGATTTTCACGTACCGTACGCAGTATATACGTATTTACTTTGTATAGGTACCCACAGGTCATATACTCGAGTATCGGGTACAGTAAGGTATGTGTTATATGCGATATCTTTCAAGTGAATACATAAACTAATGAGTATAGGCTATTCTAGGCACAAAAGTTAGACACAACAAAACAATGAACGAGATACGTATACTCATTTGCACATGTTTGCTAAGGAGTAAAGGAACTTTCTTGCAATACGTATATTCATTCGAAAGCGCGTGTATAGCAGTTGAGCAGAAGATACTCGTAGTTTCTCCCCTTCTTTTTCCATCCAAATAAGTACCATAAGAATCAAATCTTTTGTACATACGAGATTAAAAAACTTTTCAAAAAAACGCGTAATGACAGTCCATCAAGCCGCTCTACTAGCCCAATTTACTTCCTTTTTTTCTATATTGTCTTCATATTGACCTCTAGATAAGCCATCAAGCATTACTATAAGTACCTCACTTCGGGTGTTTCACAATTATCCGCATTTGCGTTTTCTCCCCGTGTATTTCTTAAAAGCGAGGAATTTTTCATATAGATACGCAATGACACTACGTCGCGTCGCGTCGCGTCGCGTCGGGCCGTTCTACTCGACCGATTAATGAAACAAATTGATCCTGATGTACCTAGATATTTGTCCATGAGAAATTACCTAACCAAATACATCATGAATTCGCGGTTCATTGAACGCGAGAAGCGTAGCTATTCACTGCGGGTAACTTGAACATTTGATTGGTACCTGGAAATTTTGCTAAATATTATATCGAACGAAATTTTTGAATGCTTTGTGTAGGCCTATATGAGATGATGGCGGGCACGTGCGATGGAAGTCGATGTAAGCCGACCTCCAGCACGTGGTGTCTTCTGGGTTACGCTAGCAGGCTTACGCTTCCAGCTTGCAAAAAAATATAGCCCAATGCGGAAGATCGTCGGAGGTTGGGGAGCCGAGCCGAGCCGTGCCCCTTCTTCAAAAGGAAACTTACAACTTCATTAACCATCAATTAGAACAAAGAGGCCAACCAGGTTTGATTGGCTAGCTTAGGTAAGGATTTTGATTAATTCTCATAAGTTTTACTATAAAATAACTACTCTCGTATACGCACTTGAATATTACTATTAGTCTTTGTCAAAAACCAATACCCGATGTCCTCTAATACAATATGATTAAATACCCGTACAGCTCACAGCATTTTATTATTGCTGCGGAGCAGTACGGGGCCACTAGTACCGTAGTGTATGAAACCGAATTATTGGGTTTCTCGTGTGCGGGGCGGGCGTATGCTTCTTTTTTTTTTGTTCGTGCACACAACATAACATGATATGGTAAAATGCGCGCAGTTGTAATGGACCGTATATCCGTGCTTTTTTCAAATAAACAAGGAAACAACAATACATTTTCAGATATTTAAGAACTTCTGGATTCTAAATATAAACCTTTGGTTCCTAGTGGAAGGCCACAGGAGCAAAAGTTTATTTTGCTAAAGATTGCCGAAAAGGGCTTATACAGTACAGTATATATGCCGAGAAAGTGTCAAAACAGTTAAAATGTGAGAGAAGTACCACTTTCAACAAAATTTGAATAATTTTCTACAAATACGTACGACTCGTAATATTCTCGATTCAATTTGGAATGGTAAATCAAAGTGTATGAAAATGTCGTTATCCATCTGTTTGTGTAACAACCCTTACCGCATTGAGTTGCCGTTGGACGAAAGAGAACAGGTTGGGATGATTTCAGAGCATACTGAAAACCGTAGCCGTACGCGCGGAAGGAATTCGCCATCCTGATATTTTAAGCGCGCATTGCATAGCCTATTTGTATAGGTTCCGTTGGTTTCTGTGGACGTGGACGTGGACGTGGAGCGTTCTTTTTCGGAGTAACCAGCTAAAAGATGGACGACTACTATTTTTTTTTACACCTTCTCAAATGATTTTCCAATTTTTACCAGTTTCTTTAAAGAAATATTATCGATCATTTTTTCACATTTTTCTTCATCAAAAATGCCGAATAAGTTATTCCGGAGAATAGAATTTTCAGAACTGAAATTAATTTTTTTATTTCCGAAAAATCCTTTCTCCCATTCTGAGAATTGATAAGACAATAAACCAATAATACTGTATTGTACCTAATATCGAATGATATGTAAACTTATGGGCGGGTATCTTTGCTTATTAAAACAGCGATCACTGCGTCATCAATGTGGTCACCTCTCTCACCAGGAAATTGGTCTGAGTTAGGTATTCAAAGTGTTTAAAAACTTTCTCAGTTTAAATTTTTCATCTGCGTTATTATTACGGTAAAAAAGAAGTATTTTTAGCAGTACTAAATTTATTGGAATCCATATTGAGTACTATAAATTTAGCAAAGTGGTCCTGTGAAAAGAGCCCGATGCGACGCGACGCGACGCGACGCGATGCGACACCTACCAAACAGATATACTTACTTACTTATACAAAACACACGGCTGGCGGTCAGGCGCGGCGCGGCGCGTGCCCGCGCTACCAACTGTTAGTATCGTATGTAACTTAATACTGTATAATAATAGATAATTATTATTGCGGTCCATGGGTACGGTGCAGAAGCGCGATAACATTGAACAGAACAGAGTAGCGCAGCGCATAATCAATGCAATGCTGGTGAAGAATCGAGAATATCAGACGAGAAGGATAAGTTGCATAATTGGTACGCCGCGCCGTATAGAAATTTGGAAAGCATAATTATTATAATGAGTCGAAAATCAGTTGAAAGCATTGAATTAGCAATATTGTTGTCATGATCGTGCTCTCGAATAACCTGTGATTGTACGAGTATGCGGTGTGTTTGTGTATTGTATTCAATGTGTACAGAAGTGATGTGACTTTTCGCCACAAGTAATAGAGTCAGTCAGTCCGCTTTTATCCTATCCTATCCTATATTTGTTCTTCATCGTTTGTATTCAGTGACCAGTGAAACTTGCGACTAGCGTAAGAAGTTGATTCATCCGTTTTACTGCAGCTCGGATAATTTTATGATGTTTGGGCTATTAATATTGACGCGGTACCTCCTCCTGCACGTGCCCCTTTTTCATGAAATTCAGTACGTATTTGTAAATTTGTAAACTTCATCTAGAGATGAGATCGATCAATGTCGCCAGCCGCTGTCCTTTCCCCCCCCCCCCCCACTCCTCTTCCCCGAATAAGGGATCGGGAACTGACTTCATTGTTTGTATTTTGTTTGTATAGGGGTTTGTGTATTGACTTTTTCTCGTTTGTACTATCCTTATTTTTGTACAAACCAGAAGGAGGGATGAGGAGGCATTTCGATCCCTTCTCTTCCTTATTTGGGATTGGGAACCGGCTCCTCAATCGTTTTTGTAGGTGTTTGTATTGATTTACTAAATGACAAATAGCGTTTCTAACATTTTTCTGTATTGTTGTGTACATAAAATAAATATTATCGGAGTTTTCGAAATTTTTTTTGTATGCTATTATTTAAAATGTCCATACTAGGTACCTGTTTTATCGTTGCAACATATTTCATGTCGTGAGAAAGAATTTCTATCGCCGCATACAATTATTCCTGTCCTAGTGACTACCAACATTTCATCGTTCCAGTCGATAGTTCTATTTCAAGGTCATGCACTATTTCAACCCATCCAGTCGTGCTTTTTGCTATGTTTTGCTATCCTATGACTTTTGATGGTAGCCATTGGAAAATACACGAGACGTATAGTAATTTAGTACAGGGCTAGATACAGTATACCTGTATAGGTAGGTATCTACTTAATATGCGGCATATGAGAGAGTACTTCTGTACGTGCGTATGCATTGGTACCCGATACAAAATTCGAAAAATAATGTACGCCTCACGAATCTCTTGACTGCGTCGCGTCACACCTCAAAGTGAAGTAGAAGAAAGACGAATAAGTAAGAAAGATGAAACGAGCAGACGCATGTAGGAGTGCTCCTGTTCCATAATTATTTATTATAATAATAATAATAATAATAATAATAATGATAAGTAGCTACGTACAGTATCTTGGTACATCGTAATATGTATATACTGTATACATATACGCATGATTCGAGTACATAACAAGAATGCTAAACATTTGTACGCGTCCTGAATACGTGTATTTACGTGTGCGACTGTATGATACTGATGGAAGGAACGCGCATAATTTTTTTATACATTTTTATTACGCCGTGCCACGTCATGTCAGCGCAACAGGTACGAGTACATTCAGTCGAAACAGACAGGATACGCGAACTGAAGAGGCACCGCGTCGCTCTACATCCGGCCAACTTTTAAATCGTCCGCATTTTAAACCAAACGCCGCGCCGCGCCGCGCCGCACCGCATCGCGTAGGATAGGTATACAGTACGTACGCGGTCAAATGTAAGGTACGTATTGTTCACATATTTACTAAAATAATCCAATACGATCGTGCATGCGTGCGTTAAAACATTTTTTATATACTCAACTTTATGCTTAACTTCAGATAGATGATAATTGATAAGGTAAAGAATGGATTTTCTGGATCCTCAAAACCAATTTGATGGCGTTAAAAATTGAAAATGTGGCTGTCTATGGCCATAAATGATGAAGAAAATTTAAAAAATAAAAATAAAAAAAACACTGAACAAGCACCTCGGGCAAGGTTTTAAGAGGTTCGGCTAAATGACTCTGTTTTCGGCGGATACAAGTTCATTCATTCACCCTCAACCCCCTCCTCTCCTTCTGAGAAAGAAACACTTCATGGAACACATTATAAAGATTCCTTTCCATTAGGAGAGAATTCTTTCCTTGCAGGCTAGTTAACCGCAATTAGTATTCTTCAACTCACCGCACGGAAATTAAAAATTTCACTTTTAAAAAGAAATACCCTCTGTCTCTTTGAAAGTTACTCGGTTAATGACGAAGAGAAAGATGTCATTTTACTGACGCGGAAACGCTGAAGAATTGCATGCTCTCTCTGCCCCAGAACGAAGTAGGCTAATCAAGGATGAGGAAACGAAATTTTCGATTTTATCTAATTCTGTGCGCAGCAGGTGCCCGCACTTGTCGGACACAACTGTATACTAATTCTACCGTACTTTAGTTACTCTTATACAAGAGTACTTTTGGGTGTGTTCTCTCATCATCAGTTGTGTCGCAAATTTATATTCGCCCTCTGAAAAAATGCGCACGTGTAAATGTAGCCTGTTCTCATCAAAGGATAAATAATTTCACAGACACGTAAGGTTTAAGGTTTTTTAAGACTATAGTTTCGCGAAACAACAAAAGAACGTTCGCATCATCAGATGGTTTATAATTGAAATAAATTGGTACAGTGAAATACGAGCGATAAAGATAAAACGAAGTTCAAATTCAAATCATGAAGGTGACTCAGAAGTACGCGTGCATCAGAGTCGTGCAACAAGGGTAGAACTACTTTGTAGTTGAAGGTCGCGTTAACTAAATGTTACGATGATGTTTACATATTTCCACCTCCTCGCCTCGAGCGTATCCGAAGTTCTGCCTTTATTCTTCCGATGTATGTACAAGTAAAAATACGTTCTTCTCACGTATGAAGTTGTGGCCAGTCTCAGCGAGATGATCAGCAAATAAGGCACTTTTTCCTTTAGCACAATCGGCTTTGGACTCGTTTCTCAAAAATTTTAAGCGAGATCTCCGGGAGCTTTCGTGCTCTAGTCTTTCACGCGGTTGGCCTACATAAACAGAATTGCAATCATTACAGCTTAAAAGATAAACACCACTTTGCTGGAAGAGGGGGGTCGGATATTTAAGTTTAGAGGTACCCTTTTTTCGCGGTTGACATATTTCATACCTTTTCTGAACCGTCATTCTAATTTTGAAATTTGTGTCCGAGCGTCCATATACCTTATACGGTACGACGCGACGACCCTCCTGCAGTATCGCTTACTATGCTGTACTATAGGTAAGAATGAAGGTATACGAGTAATCTTTTTTCCATTTTATTTTATTTTATTTTCTCTGCGTGCCTGTAAATTCCAGTTTCTGTTTTCATTTTGATCGGTATAATAGAGAATTGTGTACTTATACTAAAGCTAAGAAGGGAAGCTGATAAACGAGCAAAGCGATCGAGATCGAGACCGCGTCTGTTAACTATACCTACTTGATGCAGACCTACTCGTAATTTGGGCTGCACAATATATATTAGGCCAGCAAATTAAGAAAAAACGTCGCCTAGTATACATTACGAGTATAGGACTAGGCTAAGAAATTATGGTAAAGGGTGAAGGCAAATGTGCCAAACAAGTTAAAAAGTAAACTCGGGCGACTATACGTATAGGTATACTCAGACCAAACACAAGTACGAGTATACTCGCGGGTATTTTTAACATACGAGTACATTCTTCGTCGCACCATACATACATACTCGTACGTTGCCCATGTTGAATTTGCATAGGTATTTCGCGCGACGAACATAATAATAGAATAATATACTAGGTGATAATACGTACCTAATATTATTACAATACATATACTACGTACAGTATACACGTAAGGTTACGGTACCTAGTATTTCGACGAATACGTATACGATACAGTCATCAGTAGGTACGACGTATACTTACTGTAAGTATACTGTACTGTGTACGTACACTGCACTACAGTATATGAATTTCTGAGCAAGTAATGTAAAGATGTTCCGTGTCTGTGCAGTGTATTGTGTACGAGATCCTTGTGTATACGGCTCGGCTGGCTGTCTGTGCTACATGGTGCAGCGCGGTATACCCGCGCGTATTCGTCGATCGTCGCGTCGCGTCGCATCGTCCGTCCTAATTGCCATTTCAACAAGCGTGACTTTTTTACTCGGCCTTCTATGATGTAGCCTAGCCTAGCGCATCGCGGTGCGTACTCGCTCGTCGATTACTTCGGAATGTAGACGTATAGTATACTATACGCGCAGGAATACAACACAGACTCTCGCTTCTCTCTCGTCTCGCGCGCCCAATTCTTTCTAATTCAAATATTTTTCGTTCGTCCAAAATTAACATGCGATAATTATATTCGTATACAGTACATACATACATACACATACGTTTACATTATGAGTGAATTTAACGCGAAAGCGTATAGTCTAACTGCACTTTCATACTAGCGAAGGCCGAGAGAGACATTGATCGATTATACCTATATCGACCATCATCCCTTTCTTTCAGAAAAAAAAAAGAAAAATCAAATAAAAAAAAGTTCTAAATCGTTATAATAGACTATAATCACTTCAATAATATTTTAGACAATCTTGTTTTCTTTTATTTATATAGGTACATAATATTATTTTCTTATTAGACGGAAGTCATCGTGTTTTGATAAGTTTCGTTTACTACATACTACGGTATGATCGTTTAATTATATACACTACCATACGTAACACTACGAACGAGTACATAATAAAAGAGAATTTTTTGAAAATTGCTGCTTGAGCTTCGATCCACGCGATGGCAGTAGAACTGTGTAGTGTATCAGCAACGCTGAAGAAGGAACGGCGCGGCGCGGCGCGGCGCGGCGCTTCGCTTCGTCTCGCAATGATGCGCGACAACTAAACAAGATCGTACTCGTAACAAGAAAAAAATGAGAAACGGTTCTGAATTCAGCGCGCTAAAATACTTACTAATAAGTAGATACTTACAATCCATCTCATTTTAGGAATTTTGAAAAAATTTTCAATTGTTGGGTATATTAGTGTAAATAAGATAGGCTACACAAAAATGATGGCGAGTGAAAAATAACTGTTATTCATAAATTTTTTCGGATTAGCGGAAATTCGATAACGTGTTGGTTCGTATACACGTATATCTTTTTGCCGGCTAAATATTTTGTTCGGGTGTAAAGATCGAACACGCATTATTACACACACACACACTGCGTCTGAAGTTTCGTGTGGAATGCAAGTCGTAAATATGTATTGTATGCAATGAATGATGCGTTTACCGCGGCGCGGCGCGGCGTATACAATACGATTACCTATAAGTATGTAGCAGAGTTTTGTGACATCGTATCTTGTCAACGCTTATGTCACACACGCATACTGTACTTTATTAAACGAAGAGAAAATCTTCGCACGAAGGGAAAGCATACACACAACTCGAGGGATTTATACAGCGAAGAAGAAGAAGAAAAAAAAAAGATTTACATACAAATATTTACATTCGTATCAATAAATCGCTCAAGGCACGCATCATGCGGAGCAATAAATGGGGAAGCCTCTACAGGTAAGTACCTCGTAATCATAATACGTACATGGTGTGGATTCATCGCCGTGCTGCGATGCGCCGCGCCGCCGCCGCCGCTTTCTCACGCCACTTCCGAGTCACTCTCTATACGTACTCGTAACTCTCTTATTATTACACATAATAATACAACTATTAGTATTACATAGGTACGCTAAATGTATCATATTGAGTTCGAGTATACGCACGCGTCTGGATCAAACTTTCTTCACGAGAGCAAATTTGAAAATTTTCTTTTCTGTGTTAGTCCCTCAATTTTTTGTATTCCTTCCATGCACCCGTCGAGAAAAAGAGAGGAAAATACGACAAAAATATCAAACGCCGCGTACGAATTGTTGAGATTAAATCTACGAACAAATACCGCACGTGCAGTGGTGTTAACGCGCGCGCATAATAAATTAATACGTAAAAGGAGTGCGGTTGTCGCGTCGCCTCCCTTTACATATAAAACGTATTAACCGAGTAACAGATTCCTAAATTTCTATAGCTTGTACGCAATAACGTAGAACAAAAAAAAAAAAAAAAAAAAAGGTTAAGTTTACCCATACATAAAATAAAGCGGACGCTATAAACAAGGGACGAAGGAGAGCGATTTCTTTACGAGCACTTTTGTCGAGCTTTCCAAACATAAACTAGGTACCTAACTATTGTCTCTCAATTCGGTACGAGTAACTACAATTCAAGGGATACTTCTTTAATATTTGTGTCGATGGCAGTTCACGAGTATGCGTTATATTATTAGTCGTCGATAACTACACATATACCACAAGGTACCTCTTTGTATCTCGACTTCCATTTCTTTTTTATTCTCAAGTTTATTTTATCGAAATCATAAGGACGGCGCGGCGGCTTCAACTTATTTGTCACGACATTATCTTTTCTTTTTCTGCCTGCATTATTTGTTAGCAAATTACGCAAATACGTACAAATTGACGGTGCAAAAATCAGCAGGATTTAGTACGAAAATGTGGTGCCAGACTAAGTCAAAAGACTACGAAAAATATAAGTACGTTGCCTTTTGGGCTACATTATTCTAGCTCGATTTGGCAATTTTTCAATAGATTATTTACTCATCATCGCAGCACTGTTTTTTATTTTACGCGCATATTCGAAAAATTTCCGAACGAATTCACTTCCTCTAGAGCCGTGAAGACACATTCATCATGACATAGGTAAAGCGTGCGCATGTTGACAAACGATTTTTTCCAAAATAAAAAATCTCACAAGTTGAGTCTACCGCCCCGCCCCGCCCCGCATCGCATCGCATCGCGTACAATATAGCGGTGTACAAAATAGGGCGTTTCAAAGCGGTGCGGTGCGGTGCGGTGCGGCGACGATGATAATTATATAATTTCTACGCTATATGGTAGACCCTACCAAATAAATAATCAAATCTCATCAGCAGTTCAATAACGCGCGATACATAGGTACCTTATACAGTATTTGATTTTTCGTGTTTTTCACCGAGAACTCGAATGGAAATGACAATACGCGGTACAGTATAACGCCAATCTCATGACCGCCTACGTATATCAACGCATGATTGATTAATTCATTCCACCAAAGAGATGGTGTATCATTTATTGTACACAACTTAATATATACCGGAATGAACTCTAATTGTTCATATATACGTACGTGTATAGGATACCTATGCGGGCAAGTGAAAACGCGAATAGGTTGCTTAGACGCAAATTTTAGTCATTAGTACACAATATTATAGATGTACTGTACGCTTAATTCTTCATCAGGCGTACTCGTAGACAGTAAGAATAATAACAGTAAATTTACGCATAATCTGCGCACAATGCTTCCGACGCGATATACAGTATACGTATACCTTCGACAACCAACATTTTGATGATGCGCAGTCTTTTCGACATTATAACATTTCTAACTGAAACATATTATTTCTTGCGGGGAAAAGCGTCATCGCATCTTCCAGTAGACGCATTTGTTGCGAAAAAGTGTGTCTATGCGGGAAAAAGGAGTTTCAACAATCAGCATGTATCTGACTCTACCTTCATTCAACAACATAATTATCGTATGTACCGCGGCGTATATATTTGAGATCATCTTATTTAAGAAAATTTGAATCTTTTGCGGTACACTGCACACTGCGCACTGCGCGGCTACCGCAAGTCCAGGTAGTCAGAGTCTAAATTTTTGAAATTTCTTTTCGGCGACGAAAATCGCTTCAAATATTCTGCGAGAAGCGTACTACCGCCGCGCCGCTGCGCTGTTATTCGGGTAGTTGATTGTAGCTTGATGTTGTTGTCACGCTGATAGCGGTCACAAAAGTTTTTGTCACCGCGCTGGCTGCATACAAAATACATAAATAAGTTTCACATACACACGTACTTACGTATATTTTGTGGATAGAATACCTAATTAGGCACTTATTTTCATGACGACCCGACCATTAAATCGAGTTCCTTTCTTAATGAGTTGCGCATAAATTCCACCGTAAATAGAATTAGATTTTCAGACGAGAGATGAAGTAGAACGAAAGGAAGAAAGAAAAACATAGGTAAGATGACAGGAAGGAAGAAAGAAAAGAGAAAGCAAGGAAGTGAAATTTTCAAAATCGTTCTGTTATTTCGTTTCGCGCTTATTCAATGTCGTTAAGCTTTGGAGAAAGATAAAAAAAAAAAAAAAAAAAAAAAAGAGAGAGAAAAAATAAAAGAAAAAAGGTATGACACCCCTTCTCTCTCACTCTTTTCGTACGCATTTGGCTATTAGTAATTGAGATAAAATGCCATAGCTTAACTTACATTGTTTTAAGACTCGTACATTCAAATATTATTACCAACGAAAAACCGTTATTTTTACACGCCGCGCGCGTGTAAAAAATAGGTAAGGAGAAAGACGCTTATAAGGGCGGCGTGGCGCAGCGAATCCATTGGCATTTTGTAAATCATACAAAATGAGTAGGTACGCGTCTAGATATCTATCGCGCAAATATGATCGCAAAATTTTAACGGCTCGTCTCAAAGATACATAATATAAGTATTATGTTATGAAAACAAAAAAAAAGAATAATTTTTTAGCATCAGAATACTAGATAGGTAAATGTGTAGAACGTTGAACACAAATCATCGTCAATCAATAATACAGTACTAATGATTCTTTCCGCCTCTTCACTCCACTCCCCCATTCCTGATTGTCCAATACAATTTAGGTAGCTGAGAAATGGTTGAACGCCAAATTACGTGCATTCTACACATACTGCACATATACATACCTACATAAGTACATATAAGACGAGGAATAACGAGTCTTTTGAAAAACAGCTTTATTTTGACGCGTGATTTTCACACGAATCGAAAACAAAAAATCTTACACACGAAATGAAAAACCCTGGCTCTAAAAGGGTAATAATAAATTGCACGAAAAGAATAAGGTGTTTGAACGAAAAGTATAACTACAAAAATTTAATGCATGATGACGAAATTTGAACTCTAATTCGCGAAAACCACAGCGCACGAAATTTTGAACTTCTACGTATAACGAAAACAAAGAAGAGTTTAATTTTTTAACGAATAATATTATTATTTATTATTTCCCGAAATTATAATGCCTGTTCAGACCTGCTGAATTTCCCCATAGTGTACAAGTATACCTAGATTGAAAACTGAACCAGTTATTGTACACGTATGTACATTATTTGCGTGTCTGTTTACGTGAGCTTTTATCAAGACCTATAATGGGCCAAAATCGTAAGCGGGGAAGGCCTAGCAAGGCTAAACGAGCTCCAATTAATCAGTAGGTAGAGAATCACACAAATATTCAATTTGTCAAAAAATGAGATCGGTTCTTGTCTAGAAGACTTACACGTCACAACTTCAAGTAAAGAGAAACAAATTTCACTGCACTTTCGTCTTTTCATTTTATTTTTAAAATGGAAAACAGTGCAGTGAAATTTGTTTCCCTTTTCTCATTTAATTTGTCTTTTACTTATGAAAATAATATGAATTGTGATGTAGACCCCTTAATCATTTTTCAAACACTGTAAACGAGAGAAGAAAAATTGAAGAAGAATTTTTTTCTATTCAGTATGTTTCATCCATTTGAACCTAAGAAAAAACTATAATTTATAACCACTGCTTGCAGGATTTTTTTTGAAATGCGAATGATTTCAGAATGGAAAGACAAAAAATTGAAAGTTTGAGAATTTACGAGTACGTTACCTCTTGCGCAAGATCATGACAAGCTTCTATCAAAAAATGAAACAGGAATCTGAATAACGCGTAAAGAATTGAAAAAATTTTTTTTTTCCAAGTTACACTATCTGTCCTGCGGAAAATTTTCATGCAGTGTATATGCCCCCTGTGAAGAATTATATTTGCGTATACGATTTTCATTGTAGGCGTATAATTTTCCCTGCGTAGAATTTTACTTACGTACAATTTTCTCTGCGTATAATTTTCGTTTGCATACAATAACAAATATTATGTAAAATCTAAAAGTTTTTCAGACGAACTTTTTTCTTTTTTTCTGATTGGCAAGTAGGTAATGTATTTGACTCGTTATTCCCAAACAATCCTGCCAACATTCGCTAACCTTTTCGTGCAATCGATAATTACGTATACCTACTGTAAAGCGTCCAGCGCCATGCTGGCTATAATTAGGCCGGTTAAAATAAGGCCCACGGCACCGCAAGAAGATTCTTGAAAGTTTGACCACGAAAATTTTTCGGGTTATCCGGCCTAAAAACTAAGATCCAGCACGACATAACTGGTCGCTTAATCGGAGTTTGGAAATGACAGGACGACTAAACCTGCTCACCGAATACTGCATATACTGTACATTGACAATGATTGTACATTAAGCAACAATTACGATTATTACGTATTTTAAAAGTTGATACTGATAGGTGTATAGGCTATTTGTTAGAGGCTGCATCATTTATTTATCGCTAATGTCGCGTCGCACGCATCGCGATAACATTATTATGACGCCGGATTAAGGCGCGGCGACAATTGACGTGATATACAGTATACCTACAGTATATTATTATAGAACTGATGTGGGGCATTATAAAATAAAGAAGAACAATCATGTCTATCGCAAAAATCAATTTTATCTATGTAGTTTCAACGGCCTGGATCAGATGAAAATCGAATCATTGATAGAGCAGATCGATTGCGCACCAGGCACCACTCGCACTCGTCATACGTATAATCGCATACGTGCGTGTACCTCGTAGGTAGCGTACTTCTCTTTCGGCGCGGCTGCTATCGAATACATCGACGGAATGGAATGTAAGTCATCGTCATTGTCATCGCGTCACATCACGTCACGTCACATCACGTACCGTATGCACCCGATAAATACATATCACATCAGGTATACGTACATACATTGCATTGCATTGCACTGTACTGTGTATAATCAGGTAAGTTATACGTATAAGTGCACCGCGGAACGTCAAACGTATGTGGAAGTTTTTACAAGCGCAGGTACCTACCTACCTACCTACGGTACGTGCGTAGGAATCTTTCTATCGCCACAGTCGGTATTGTCAGTCGTACCCACGATTCACATGTGTTTATAGGTATATTTGCAAATAATATACACAATATCTATTATGCGGATACTTAGTTGGCAAATTGGAAACAATCTTATCAACGTGGTCAAAAATGAATGCGCGCAACAAAAATAATCATCCGATAAACTGTGCCACATTTTCTTTATCGCTTTAGAAGGTGAGTAAGATTACAACGAGGTGATGCGAGAATGCAAACATACTCATACTTTTACGACTAATCGCTCAATCCGCATTCTTGCATGCATCGTCAATAGGCCTATTTAAACAAGAGAAAAAAAGAGAGGAAAAAAAAAATAAAAAAAAAAAAAAAACGCACGAAACACAATACCCGCGAAATTAAGACCATCGCAATGAATGCGTTTTTAGTCTAATCAAGCTTCTACGTAAAACGACCGCTAGTCCGGGCCACCCACCTCCACCGCCAGCCTTTTACTCGTACGGACGAAATCGAAAAGAAAAACTTACGCAGTTGCGTAAGTACAAGTACCCAACTTGTAAAAAATAATACCCACCTAAATTATCGTTAGTTATTAATTTTTGTTGGCGAATTATAAAAAATATCGATTTGATTAATGATTAAATATAGGCGTTTATATATTTGGTGCGCTTGAAAGAGAACAGTCACACGTTCGAAACGTGGCGAAATAAATATAATTGTTTTCGGGGTAAATTTAGCCTATATTAATTTAATTAAATCTAAATTATCGTTTTCGTGCGTGAGTAAAATCCATTGTCAAAATTATTTACTTAGGTATTTCAAGTGTGGAAAATATTTTTGCGCACACCCTTTTTCCATATCAGGTACATTATTTTATTTATGATGAACAAAAATATTTCTTATATCAAAGTATAATATTATCTGACTCGATATTTTCGTATGTTAGCGTCCATCACCCGTGGGTGGCGGAACCGGAGATCACAAACGACTGAAAAAAATTAAAAAGTAGTTGATTTAGAAATACTATAGCAAAAAGTTCAAAAATTTTTGCCTCCCCCTCCCCTCCCTTCCCTGAGAAAGCTCCGCCACCCACGCTCATCTATCCTGTCGTGAGTCTTTTCAGGATACGTGGCATTTATACTTTCTACTCTCGTTTTATCGAGTTTACCTTTTTAAGGTATCCTCGAAATTACAATTTTGTCAACATGCACTGTGCATTCAACCTGATAGTTCGTATAAAATACACTCCACATAGTATTGTCTCTATCCTTCTATACAGGGATGACGAAAGCCAACGAAAGCAACCCTACTTTTAATTGTACGCTGCGCTGTAGCTCTCTCGTTCAAAAACTATATCGCACTGAGCATCGCTCGTATCAACGTTGTTGTCTTCGGCGTGAGCTAAAGTCGCCTTCACGTGCCTTTTCTGGGCGCAATGGGTTTCGGAACCACGGCTGTAAACAATGGAAATTTTGAGGGGAAAAAAAAAATCATAGTAAAGGAAGAAAACTCATGGGGTTCGGAACCAAACATTTCTTTCCCTAAAAAAGAATCGTTTTGCCCGTCATGTACAAGTCCGTCTTTCATGTACTTGAGGAGGAATGAGCGCGAATTGTAATGCGATCAGTGAAGTCGACTAGTGAAATGGTTGTCAATTGATTATCCATAGTAATTTGTAATAATAAAGAACGGGTTAAACTAAATATTAATCAATTTGGTTTCCAAATACTAAGGACGTAAACAAAATTAAAATGCATTTTGCAATAAAATTTCAATCTTCTCTACTTTTTCTGGTGTAAACGGTGGATGAGGGTGACTCTCGGATGCGCGATAATTGATGTTCCTTCAACATTTGTTTTCATACTAATTGTGCAGTTATCCTCGACACATACCCAGAATTTCACATTTGGTCGACAACGGTCACGACGACACTTATATTTGTAGTTATTGAACATCAAATTTTCGGAGCCCCGTTTACTCAAAATTTTTACAAGAGCCATTCTTGCACATCAGTCGTATTATTAAACGATAAAAAATAACAATGCGTGAAAATGCATCATGTATTGTGTTCCGTGTAGGTTCGAGTACGTTATCACATTTTGTTATCATGAGTAGGCCTACCTACATCGTCATTTTTGATACATGGATACACATTGCACAGTTGCGTAAAATAATTAAATTAGGTAACCGTCATGTAGGCTAGGAGCAGTATGAGCTACACTGAACATTGTGCGAAGCCCTATACGTCCTATACGTCCGTATTTTCTTTTTTTGTGAATCGTTCACTCTGAAGAACGATGAATCCCAAACTTTTGGTTCCGAAACTCATTAATTTTAAAGGGATGGTTCCGAAACTCATTATTGCGAACCGGAGCGGTTCCGGAACACATTATTTTCATGAGGTAAGCTGAGGCTGGTTCCGAAATTCATTTATTTTTGGTTCCGAAACCCTAACCGCCGCCTTTTCTCTATATTTTGTTTTGTTCGTGTACCGTATTCAAGTCTGTTTGGTGATTTGATTATTGATTCTGTACATATTCCTCATCTGAAATGAGTGATTGGCGACTGGTGATCGAATGCCCACTGAGTATAACCTATCCTAGTCTCTAAATTACGTTTTTAACTATATGCTACTTAATTGCATAAATTAATTCTGAATTAATTTCTACGAATATCCTATGAGAGATGATCAATCGAATTCTACTTTGAATTCTGTATGTTTCCCTGAAAAACACGTCAATTGTGAGTCGTAAGATGGCCTCTGAGCTACGAAGTCCCAAATGCGGCCTCGAGAAGACATGCCTCATTTATCAGTGAATACTCGCTCTGACCTCTTGAGTCTTCGATCTTTATCGGAGGACATGTCACTCGCGGGTTGATATGTACGGCCTCTGGGCTTCAAGGTATTTCATGGCCTCGGAGACATGCCTTAATTCATCAACAAGTACTCCTTTGACGTCATGAGCTTTCTTTTTTTTTTTTTTTTGGAAGTCACGTCATTTTTGGACGGTAAGGATGGCCTCGGTGACACGCTTCGTCTGTGACTTCGTGCTATGACCTCCGAGTTTTCCAGCCTCTGAGCTGAAGGTCCCTTAATGGCCTCGGAGACGCGCCTCGTCTGTTGTAACACGTATGTTTGAAGATAATGTCAATTTGAGTAGGTTAATCAAGGAGGAAATGCTCACACGTAATTCCATTACTCCACAGGTCGTTCGAGAATATTCACAGCCGAAGAGATGACGTTCGTTACCTTCTTCATCCGCATCGTACTGATAAGATCGCTCGTTTTACTCCGACCTACGTTTATTTAAACAATTTAGTACAATAAAATATCATTTGCAGCCTTTTAAGTCCAAATCATGATTCAGTTTTCAGCACACAAAAACTATTCGTTCAATTTTCATAACGCGCGTTCATATTGAAAAAATTCAGACATACACCCGCACATCCTGTTTTCACCGCACATTCGAATCAAATTGATATATGTAATATTATCGCTTCAGACGGTATAACGGGAAAATTATCGAGAGTAAACGGCGCGTGAATTTTGAAATATGATGTAACTCGCCATATCATTTTTGAAAAACTTACCTACGTGCAAAAAAATTCTATACTCGCATGAGAACGGTCACAATAAACCAAAATTTTCGACATCATTACTGATGCTGTCATGGTAATAAACTACTTTCGAACAGGCTTTTTCTCGAGGCTGAATTTATAAAAGACTTCAATTACGATCTCAACTTCTTCTATATTTGCGCAGCCGCGGCGTGGGTCTAGCAATTTGAGCCTGACGTTACGTACGAATTAACGCAGAAATTGAGGAATGGTCCCCTTTGTACAGGTATGTACACATGCGCAAAGAAGATCGTCTAATCCTGTTTTTATAAGTGTGAATAATTTCAAGGATGATGAGATATATGTATGTATAAGCATTTTTGATTTAAACATTGGCTTTTGAATACCCGCATATAACTCTATACAGTACACGATGGTTTTAGATTTATCATCGCCCATGGGAAAAGAATACCGCTTTGTATTTCATGCATCAGAAAATATTTGAATGAATTCGGATATTTGGACACAAATTAATAAGAAAGTTATTTCTGACAGAAAAAATAAAATTCATAATTCTTCTATAATTGATGTACATACTACGGTACAGGAATCATGCGCCGCTCTAGAAAATATGCAGACTTTTTTGAAACGGACTAAAATGAGAAATAAGAATAAACTGTCGTATAATTTGACCTGCACTCATTCGAGATCGTCAATGCGTTATTTATTTTATTTTTTTGCGTTATATGGCAAAAGAAGTAAAGAAAGAAAAAAAAAAAAAAAAAAAAAAAAGAGAAAGAGAAAGAGAAAGAGAAAGAGAGAGAGAAGCTTTTCCAGTTATCAGTCAAGATTATAGGACGACACGACCTATAGAAAAGAAAAAGGGGAAAACAATAATATGCTGATGGTAAACAGGACATCGCTCATCGTTTACCTGAGTAGCGAATTTCGAGGAAGACGACCGCGATGATCTGTGCAGTATTTTCCAATTGAATCGTTCGCGTGATGATGGTTTGAAGAGGACCGCGGCTCGCTTACGAGAACGAACGTCGTAATGACGCACGCCGAAATCACGATCATGCTGCGAGTTATAAATTTCGCCGCAAAGATTTAAAACGCCGTTTTCGATCACACGTTCGTCGTTATCATTTTGTTCCAAAATTTTATTTTTATTTTTGAGCGCGAACGCACACAAATCATCGTTATCGAAATCGAATGCTCTCACTGACACCAAAGTACAACGAGGAATTGGCTCGAAACTCGCGCTCGATAACATGATAAAAGCACCATTATTATTTTTTATCGCGTGCGAAAAGTAAAATCATCGATGATACCGTAATAATAAAAACGGGTGAGACTGAGAATAATATTAAATTGACGTATCGCACACAAAAAAAGAAATTGGCTGCACTTAGCGCGCGTGAAAGTTGAGAGAGAATAGCACTTATCTGATGCGAATGTATGAAACCAAGACGTGTATAGTCAAGTTGAAGTTTGCGAACGAAAGTAATATTATTTACTTGGATAGGTACCGACCGTACGTACCTACGACTTTTTTGCGCAGTCTTATCAAGAAGTGGGCAATAATCATTAAGCCCTGCACATGACAGTTTCATCTGTTAGTCGAAACGAAGCAGCAACGTACTGCAGTATTATAACGATGATGATGGAAGGAGGAGCATGGAGTATAGTACCTACCTACGCAACTTTGTACCAATCGCTTCGCCACGCCACTACACGCCGCACCATACCGCGTCGGGGCGTGCTCAATTTTGCATAATACGTATTTTCGGCATTCCAATTCGACGCGAAGCGACGCGACACAACACAACAATACACGTACACATCGCATCGCTCGTATATTAAATCGCGGTAGACGCGTACATCGGTATACCAACTTGAAAGTAGAAGACCCTTCTAACCATGGCTTCGTCAATGCATGATGTAGGTAGACTATACTGCACTCTGTACATATACCTCCTGATGCTCACATAAATAAGATTGTACTGTAAACTCATATTGTACGACGTAACAATGTACGCGAGAGACTACGAGTAAGACTACCGATGCCGCGCCAAGCCACAGGCACTGTTGAGTTTTTTTTTACGCAAAAACTCTTTTCGGCGTCGCCCGCTTTTCACGATGCGTCATTCTTCTGCGTATACTACAGTACGTTATACAAACTGATGCCGTCTAAATGGATATACCTACTTACTCAGGGTTGCCACTTTTTTTTTTAGAATTGCTTTTCCCTGACTTTTCCGCAGGTTTTCCAAACCATTTTTTCCTCATTTTCCTTGACTTTTTTTTTCGTACAATATTTTAAGGGAAGGAGAGAGATCTCGGGAATTTTTTAAATAATATGTACATTTGTTATTTTAAGAAAATTTCCCCGACTTGAAACAAAATTCCCTGACTTTTCAACGGTTTTCCAAGTTTTCCAAGAAAGTGGCAACCCTGGTACTATTTAGCTCGTAAATAAATTAACGCACTTTCACAAAAAAAAAAAAAATAAAATAAAAATAATGATGAGCGATCAGAGATTACCTATAATTATTTTAATATTCTATAATTATAGTATACCGTACGGTATACAAGTAAGTAAGTTAACGCGTTGCACATACTGTATGGGTATATACAGTATAATCATGCTACCTACACGTATGTAAGTATGAACTATTATTACTAAGTAATAGCCTACGCGTAGACGTAGTAAATTCGCGAACGGCGAAGGGCTAGGTTGTCATACTCTGAATCAACGAGAACGCACGCACGCACGCACGCGCTATAGGTTATGGTCAACTTTTGTTGATGCTCAATTTTTACTCACTACTGCATAGGTACTCTATGCGAAATGCATGATATGTATTATAATATCTACAATACTATGTATTTAATGAATGCAACCTTGATAAGATAAGATGAATACCCATCATACTGTATACCTATAGGCTAGACCTGCGTTATACGCGTAATAACTGCGCAGTGGAGCGAGAGCGTAACATAAGATAACGCAAAGTATCCTATCGTATCGTATCGTATCGTTTTGTATCGTAAATTGAAATGCGCGGAGGATATGAAAAAGAGACAATAATACTCGTTTATAAGTATAATTACTTATTATAAGCGTATTAATGTACTGATGTAGAAAAGAACAGTACGAGTAGAGGAACAAATTTGATTTTGATATCTAGGTGTGTAAGGAGCACATAAGAGTAAGTATCAGATTTGCACTCGTATTTACGAGTGTGACGCGACACCGCCGCGCCGCGCCGCGCCGCGCCGTTCATGCTCGCTGATTTTAACGATCCGAATGCGCGACGCGGACGTCTTGTTATACTCAGCATGCGCTCAAAAAATTAAGAACAAGGATATAAGTAATAAGTACAAGCACAACAAATTGAATTTTATAGCGCTAGCGCAACTTTGAAACAAGTTCGGGCTAAAAGTACCGTAGATCAGTTGTCTGCTATAGCAGGTGTTTTCCTTCAAAATGTTGACAAAATTTTCCCGCGGATAAGTTCCCATCCATGTACGGGATCACGTAGCGAGGCGTTTGCAAAAATGCGAATGTTTTAAAAATAAACCCCATACTTGTATGTCATGAATGATGAGTGGTTGTCTTCTACCATACTCTATACGCTCTATATAATATTAGCACAAACATTTATCATCATCATCATCATCAAGATATTTTTTGCAGTTCATTATCGCGACTTTTCAACCTGCCGCGATTGTGACAGCAGAGGAAGGGGAGAATGAATTTTCTCGACGTTCTACATACGAGTATACAGGTCGTAGATCATCGCTGCGTCATTAAAGAAAAAGTTTCAGGTTTCCTTCATTCCTCGGGATGCTCTCGTGGCCATCAGAAGTACGCAGCTTGGAGGGTCAACAATATCTATTAAAATGGAGTTGGCATAGAATGTAGCGATTAGAGTGTGAATACAATATGCGCTCTATAATATCATACATGATCGCAATTTCTAATCATGCAACCGGGGTGGGAGTCTTACATTATCCACAATCAAGGGGCCCTTGAGCATTTGTCATCGGTCATCGCATTCCATTCGTTGATGCAGGGTATTTGATTGACCTAATTTTGCCGAATTCATAATACAGTATTAAAATATATTGATGACTCGTTATTTTTCTCTCTGTTATGATACACCAATATTGATGAACGCAAGTAGACAACTGTATAAGAACATTTGCATGTTCAGCGTCTTAAACGCGTTTCAAAAATGGTTAGCGTTATTTGTAGGTGTATAATGTACTGTGAAGATACACGATACCAATCCCAGGATAAGTGCGCATGAAATGAGGCAAGGATGTAAACTCTTCCATAGAGCTTTGACAGTCTTGGAAGAAAAACAATATCATCTGAGCATGTTACTTGGTGGTATTTTAGAAAAGTTTGAGGAAGGGGAAAAACTGTGAGTACACTACTTTTTGCACGAGATGCGACTGAACATTTCATCACCAAAACCAGTCAATGCGCCGTGTCGCCATATAATCTTCACGCAAGAAAATTCCTCCTTGATCCCTGCATTTGATTCATCTTTGTTTCATGATCGGTACCACAAGCGAGCATCAATAGAAAACTTTGTATCCGTTGCGACATTGGAGAATGTAGTAGTACCATGGAAGAATTTTCTAAGGAGGCTGAAACTGCTGAAAAAGTCTTGAACAGTCGGTCGAGAGAAATACAATCTCATTTTACCTGTGCTATTGCTGAATCCCGCTTTCATAGCATCAAGTCACGGCACCGATCAATTGAACTCTTGTACTTGAATAGCATGAAAGAAATTGAGTGCATAGTGCGAGAGCTGCAGGAGAGAGATTACAAGTTGAAGTACGCATGCAGGAAATAACGTTGGTGGTGATGTAAAGAAGGACAATGGAGACAAGTGTGAAACAGGAATAAGTACACCAACACAACAGGACAATAGAATAAATCTGAGTATTGCGGAGCTTTTCCTAAACAAGCGGGCAATATATGCGTGCTCAGCAAATTTCAAAATTTGCAGTTCAAAATAAGGATCACAGTAGGAGGGCGACCAAAACGTTCTGTCCGTCAGCTCTGCGGTTCAATAAGTCTGTTGCTGACGAAACAGCGACAAGTGCCAAATCAAAAAATCGCAAAAACGAAAATTCAAGTTAGCTCGAGAGAATGCAGGTCCAACTCAACCAAAAAAAAACAAGCTCAGATGAAGAGTGTATTGTTTGTACTGTATTTGTAAAAATACTCTCGTCGATGATACTACAATTGAGGACCGTTTTTCCAAAACTCGTTAAGTCCATTTTATTCAAAATTGAGATAGGTATTAGCGTTTTTAGCGTTTTAAACAAGTAATAATACATCATATTGATAAGAATGTCAAATAATTTTTTAGCACCACTATATTTTAGCACCCTGTTTCAATATTCTTTGGACATCAATACGTGTAAATAAGATAAATTGGTTTACCAAAACTCGTCAAGTCCAAAATTTGTACCTCTTTGGCGCAGCCTCACGAGCTAAAATGAACCAATGCGCGCACGTGGATGCCAATTTTTGTACTCATGTATGACCATCTACTCCTACTACATATAACCATTCACACATTGTCATTATCTCTCACTGTGACGAATAGAGAGGTAGTTTTTTATTCCTCCTGAAAAATTTGCTAAAATGACTTAACGAGTTTTGGAAAAACGGTCCCCAATTACTAAATGTTGTTCCACTGAAGTGCATGAGGATTGCATCATTGAACTCATCACGTGCCCATCTCGCTTTGCGTAAGTACTTAGTATAATTATGGTTTTATTCCTCAAACTATTTTCAATTTATTTCTTTTTTACAAACAATCCTGATGAGATGGTACAGTACCTACAAATAAACACATCGTCTAAAAATTTCAAACTCAATTTCTGATGTCGTCTCGTTCGATCATAATGCGAGACGTGCAGATTGTCGCAAAGGAAGTACTCATAAAACAGAATAAGGTCGCTGAACGCAAATACTTGTAAATATTATTTATGTATATTCTACAAGTCGAATGAAATGGCATGACGCATCTCAACGTGAACAGAATGCGAAAAGTAAAGATATCGTATACCTACGTGAAAATATGTATAAAATTTGCTTTGCAATTTACAGCGCAGCGCAGTGCGTCGCGTCGCAACGTATATGATTGTATACTGTACACACTCTACAGTGCAGTGCAGTGCAGTATAGCCGCACGGGCACGATAGAGGATCTCAGGAGGAAACGTTGGTTGTTGTACGGCCACACTGCTGGAGGTTAGGTATTTTGTAACGCATGCAAAACGGACGCGACTCAAATTTATCGCATCGGTGATGCTAAGAAAGAGATGCAGATTTTTATTTTAAACAGATTCCGTGGATGATTTACACAATTTCGCAAATAATCTAAACACTTACCATCCTAAAATATAATTTACCTTGGAATTAAGCATTCAAACTAGAAAAATTTCTTGCACCTTATATCGACTCTTGATGATCACTCTTGTTCCTTCAAGTTAACTTACAGCAGAAGCCCGTATTCACCGATCCCACCATACCCGGTGATTCTTCCCACCCTCCCCTAGCTCTATATTCAACAATGGTTCATAGACTCCTCTTTCATCTCCGCATAACTTCAATAAAGAGGTTTCTAACATACGTACACTAGATAGCCTCTACAGTGCAGTACCAATAATAATACCTACAGTATAAAATTAGATATCTTTAAAATTATGAAACGTTAAAACAAAAATCCTGAACTTTATCTAACACTCTTCTTCCCTTGTTGAAAAGTGTTGTTAAACCTCGACGGCAGCCTTTTCTTGCGGCCCTATTTCCTTTAAAATTGGTAAAATCTTGAGAAATTCAGGCTATAAACCTGCTGCTTATTTCCACCTCCTCTTTTTGCGGGGGGGGCCTCCTTAATGCTCAGGTTTCTTCTGAAATCACTCGAAAAAAGGGTATTTACCGCCTCCAACGCGACAGCTGTAATTCAGTTCACATTGCGGCCAAACTGGTCGTTCTCTTCAAGAGAGAGAGAGAGAGAGAGAGAGAGAGAGAGTCAATGAACATAATATTCAAGCTACTGAAAATAAAATTCCTAAAAAGTCTGCTTTCGCTAAGCATATTTTAGAGAGCGGTAACGATCTCCACAGTTTCAAAGTTACTCCCTTCACCCTTCTATACTAAAGGAAAAGTTATGAATAAATTGGATGAAATTGAAAATTTAAAACATGAATCTTGTGATGATAGGTATTACACTGTAAAACGATACTTCGTTCTCCCTTTTCGTCGGATCTTTGTTCAGTTTTATCTACAAGTCACCTCAAGCCTCATGACTCATGTTTTATCTTGCGATGTAGCGTTTCGACAGATTGGTTCTCTATGTGTTTTATTTATGTGTATCCTACGTACTCGTCACTCTTCTTCTGTACCTCGTAAATTTAGGTTAATCTTTTGAAACCGTGGTCGATAAAGTAAAAATTTTGTCAAGTGCCTGTATCTCTTTCTTACCATCACTGTTAAATGACTCGTATAGGAGAAAAAATCTCTCTCATCACTACTTTATCGCATCATTAGAAACGGATGGAACTCGCGCGCTAAGAAATTTACTTTGACAAATATTTTCATTCAGCGATGTATTATTGTGGAAAATAGCGGATTTTCCACACCCTGAGCAGGCGACCTCAGCAATCCAAGAGAGTCATTCGATACGATGCGATGCGATGCGATGCGATGTGATGCGATGTGTCACGTCACTGTTTGATGTACGCGCTGCGAACAACATTGCTATTGCTGCCACGGCTACACGCAGAAAAGTTTATAGTAAATTTGACTAAGAAGATGGATAGTAAAGCCGGACCAGTCGCGATTCTTCCGTCTAAACAACTGAGCAATTTCAGTAATACATATTAGGTATTAGGCTAATTTTATTCGCTATACTTTTTCTCGTAAGTATAATATTGTTTAGTCATTATAAGGTACCTCTATAAATACCTATACTGCACTGTCCAGTATACCTATTATCTTCGAATTTTTCTTAGTGTAATTATTATAATAATATAATACGAGAGTAAGTAAGTACATTCGATCAATCGTAATAAAGAAAAACATATTATCTACTGCACCAATAAAAAAAATTAAGTACGTCGATTTCCTCGATTGCAAATATTTTACGCGTAGATACATCCGTTCGAATGAATACCGCTATACTGTATACGTACTTTTGTATACGAACACATAGATGTATTAGGTAAGTATACATATTAACAAAATAAATCGATCGTTGTTGGAATGCGCGGCTAAGTCAGGAGATTCGGTTACAATTTCGTTTTACTTTACAAGTACATAATATTTTATTTCTAGGAAAATATGTAGTCGCGTGTACTTTCGCTCAGGGCCTGATTTAGGCACGTGCGGGCCCAGGGCCAAAATTTTTTTCAAGCAACGTTGATCATAATTTTCATGCAATATTATTGTAAATCTGCGACATGAGCGTATGTAGCGCGCGCGTCTGTGCAAGCATGTAATAAAAAATGTGCGGGACCCTAATTTGTGCGGGCTCGGGGCCCTGGGCCCCCTGCCCCCCCCCCCCTTAAATCTGGCCCTGCTTTCGCTCGTTCAAGTTGACGTTCATCTGATAGAAACGCTTAGTTAAGAAAATGTGCGGAGGTATCACAGTATAGTGAGTATTTCATTCTTTTTACACGCACGAATGACGAATATTATACGTATTTTCCGACCGTACACAGAATCGAAATACTGTAGCTGAAATTCGCATCTCGTCGGTTGAAAAATTGAATGTAAACTTCTTTCCGACAGCACGCGCTATATAGTCTTCGAATGTGGTTAAATTTCAAATTCTAACTACCGAAATGTAATAGGCGAATAGAACTTTAATGATTTGTTAGAACTTTTTTTCAAAATAATTGTGTATTTTTCAGGACGATTAGGCTATAATTATTGGAAAAACTTTACTTAGATGCAAGATTAGATGAAAGAATTTGAATGAGTGCGATAGGACACAGAACGTTAAAATAGATGGTCCGAAAGATAGTACCTAAAATGAATTAGGGTATTGCACACGTTACATATTATTGCAAACTTGACCGATAGGATATTACGATTCATTTTTACAAAAATAATACCGTACATTTCGTAGTAGGTATGACTTGCACATAGACACTTTGAATGAAAAATAATGGATGGTACGAGGGATATGCGCCTGGATTTCCATCAACGAATAATCGAGTCGAAGCTACCAACCAAGTGATAAAAAGACGGGCAAACGCTTCGCCAGCGCTTGCTCGTCCGTGGGTCAGTTCCTAAGGAGTCTTTTCAAATTAGTAGCGAAACGGTCAAAAACTCGGGATCCGACGTCACTCTTTCCCATGAAGTGCCGTCACCTTCTTTGCAATTATGGGCAGCTTTATTTCAACGGTCCATGCTCAATTTGAAAATTATTCAAGAGCACGGTACGCGGCGTTCAGGTCAAACATTTTACGTTATTCTTTCTGCTGAAGCCTGAACTTCATTCTCCAAAATATTATGTAAAAAAAGGCTGCAGCATTTATTCCGTTCACATTGACGGCGACGAACCAACTTGTACACCTGCTCTCTGCATTTTCAGAAACGTTTACTCTGCAATCACGTCGTCGGTCCTAAAGTCAGATCAGACTTAAGCTTGCGACCATCCCATCCCGCAGGAAGCAAAATTAGTTTCCCTTGGGGGTGGGTGGGTGGGCGGGCCGGCCGGCCGGCCAGCGAAGGCGAAGAGAGAGAGCTCATTATTTCATGAATTACCCCGTATTATGCAATGAATTATTACTTCCTCGTTCACTTTTGAACTCTGGTAAGTAAAAATTTAGAGCTAATAAGCATTTGTAATGGTGCTTAGACAATTTTTCAACTGAACTGATATTTTTGAAATTTAAATCTACTATTTTTATCGTCAATTCGTATTTGCAATCACGCATTGCTTTGTTTTATCATTCATTACAATTTTTTCATGGTAAGTACATATTATTGTAATTCTGGGAGGCACAGCATACTTTTCTTACAAGAAAATCGACGATTAGACAATCGAAAAAAAGGTTGTACCTAAGTACATTTTCTAATCAACCGAGTGAGTGTTTACTCGATCATTTAAAAAGTTGAACTTGTAGACGGAGAAAGGAGAAGCCGTATCTCAAAAACACGCTGCGCTATGAAATGGCGACTTATCGAGCAGGAGCGTATGTTTCTTTCAAAATGGAGAATGAAACTTTTTCGCACACTTTACAAAAATTAGAAAATGCTACGCAAAAATATAGCTTGCCATTAGAACTGCGTAGAAATTCAAAAAAATGTAACGTAAAAATAGAATTTTCGTACATGACTGAGGAGTATGCTAATCTTTCGAGTCCTCTATAGGCCATGCCTAGGCAAGAGCCCAAAAAAGGCATCATTTTCGCGCATTCTCTATGTACACATTCGTACGTGAAATATCAGTTTTCATCTTTCTTTTATTGCGGAGAACATTTTTCTGTAAGCCTACCTACAGTATTACCAACAATGGAAAAATTTCCCCACCGATGTACAAAAAACATTTCAATGTAATAGGCCTAACGCAAACGACGAGGATTGATACTACGTATTTTCTACCCCGAACTCGTCCCCTTCCGTTTCTAAGCGCACGTTTCACGTTCGCAGCGAGTGTGTGTGCACATTCCAGTTATTTTATTTATTCGAGTTCAATGGTTGTTTTGCTACAACTGATCAAGTTTCGGCTATTCTACGAAATTACAGTATCTATTTTGTAACGCGCCTGCCTGCAAGACTGACGAGTATGCAATATTTTCAACAGGTATGTGAAGACTTCACAAAATCGAGATGAAAACGTTTTATTTTTATTTCTTCAAAATGTAAAATTATTTATGTACGTAGAATCCTGATTCATTGTTGCGTCGATAAAGTACTCTATTACGACAGGCAGAGCGAAACAAACAATTTTTGACTATGAGGTACGAGAAACTATGCTTCGGGCAAAGAGAAGTCGCCCGGAAAGCGAAAGGTCGGACGGGTCCGGATCCCGCCGAGGTGAGTGATATATTTTATTAAATGTTCTGAAAACGAGAATGTGTACGTGATTCTTGAAGTTCTTTTCACACTGAATTCAACGCCGCCGCGTTTTCCGTTTCTCAAACGGAGCTCGAGATCGAGATTTCTCTTAATCGTCTTCTTTATTTGCGACGAATTGCCACGGATGATAGCGTAGCGTAGGCCGTAGGCTATCGACTGCCGAGGTGATGCATCGATACGTCGCGGCACAGAACGAAGTGAGGTGCTACAATTTTTCGTTCGTTTATTTTTCTCTCTCTCTCTCTCTCTCTCTCTCTCTCTCTCTCTTTTTTTTCCCCTTTCCTTATTTTCCTTCATGATTTCTCCGTTTATCTTATCCCTCATCTTTCACTCTGTTCATGGTCTTCCTTTCCTGTCTATTATACAATACATCTACCAAGTGGCACTTCACTTCGTTTATCTGCGCACGTTCGGGGAACGTTCGTTTATTTTGAAAGTTATCTATCTGACGAAAATTTTTCGCTTTATTTTAGTTTTAATTATTCATCGACCTTCGAGCCGGGATATTTTGTCGAAGCTCTTGTCGATTCTTCTCCACCATATTGGTGGTACCAATAAGGTTGTGGCGAATTTCGGCGATCGGGTGCGTTACCTCCAATCATCCCAAAAAATACATCGGTGTCGGAATTGCTACTTGAATGGTTTTCTTGAATTAGCATCAAGGTATTTCTTGAACTATTATTCAATAGCAGCGAAGTAACGTACACTCGACGCGGGAGAACCTTTGCGCCGACGGGAACTTTCCTCAACATTCTTTGGCAGCTGTGAAATGTGATGGCGGCGTGATTTAGTTCTCCGCATCCTCGGAGGAGGAGAGTGAGCCATGGGGCTGAGTCCGGATCCACTTCAACTTGGGGAGGAGTGTGTGAGGATGAGGTGATCGTCTTCTCCCTCATCCAATGGTTTCGGCTTATATAAGATTCTTTCTCCACTTCCCTGAGCTAAGCAGTTTCCAACTCCCCTATTCTTAGATTTGAGCTAGTCAGGGACCCACACCCACACCTAGCCTGTAGTTAGTGTTCCATCTCACGCTTAGCAATCTTTTGATTTTCTGGCAGGCTGCGGAGGTCAGTGAGGTAACTAGGATACTCCCTTATCTCATTCGAAATTGCTTCCTCTTCCATCCTTTTTTCACGGCTGCGACAGAGTGACACGACCACAGGCTGATCTGTTATATTCATTGAATCTATATTACAGTATGATGACGGTTGACATGATGCTAGAGTGCGTGGTATCCTGCGCTGCTTTGTAATGTTGTATCGTCACACGGCGAAAACATGCGTTGCGTTCCGCGACGATGCGCAGCGATTCCTTCCAAAAGAAGGTGACGCGACGGTTATAAAAGAATCCTACAGAAAACATTTTAAGCGGCGAAAAAATGAAAAAAAATCCGATTTTTGTCGATTTTCAAATTTTTATGTAAATGAGTTCTAGAACATCTAAAACGAACAAAATCCAATCACAATTTAGTCGATATCACGTTTGTAGAGTTGACAACGTCGTGTTATTTGTCACTGAATTTTCTTTGCATAAACTTCTTCGAATTTGGAAAATTTATGGTTATTTGTTGATTACATAAGAAGATACAAAGGTGTGAAACTGGTCTTATTGGATTCCCCGTAAAATTTCACCCCAGAAACATAAAAGATTTGATCAATTGGCATTCAGCTAAGATAATAAAAAAGCAACTTTTAAGGGTCAAAATTTTAGAGGCGTTTTTCTCAAAAACCTTTTTTTTGAATTTTCGATTTCAAGCTACTATATCTCAATGAGTTTTGAAATTAAGAAGTCGCGATAGGTCTCATTCGATTCGGCATAAAATTCTCTGTAAGAATCAGCTGCTAACTTATTTTGTGTAATTTTCTTCCTACGGTCGCGTCGGTTTTCTCAGCTCTCGTCACATATCTTGTGATCGCATTTGTCTTCAACTTTTTCTTCATAAGTGATGAGGAATCGCACACGCAACACATGGCTAGAAAAGGCTATGTCTTAGTTCTTTGTAGCGTAAATAGCAGGCTATATCGGCATCAAGTCATGTGTTACGAAAATAGGCTTCTCTTTCAACTTGCAAACGTCGCCACTAGAAGGATTAGTTGAAAATACCAGAAAAAAATTATTTATGAGATAGTAGGCTTGTCAATAATAATTTTATGGATATGGATATTTTTTCAACAGGCTGAGGAAAGACTACAGTAAATTTGACTAAAAACATACCTAGCTACGCCGCGCCGGTCCAATCGCGATTTTCCACTCAAAATTACTTACTGAGTATTTTCAATGATGTTCAGAGTTTTTTATTCACTACCTTAATTTCTCAATATGACTACCTACATTACTAGACTGGTGGACCGGCTTTATTATCTAATCATTTTCAGTTATACAAGTACTGTACCAACACACAAGATTTTTCAATGGGTAAAGGCATATACCTAATCCGATGGATAGGGGGAGGGGGGGGGGCGATTTGAACGCGCAAAGCAGTCAATGTTTACTCTTCGTGCACTTGGCGGGTTCGCCAAATAGCTGTCGAAAATGAAAAATTCCCTTTCGCTCGTACAGCAACGCAACTTTTGTTGCCCATCAGCGAATGATTCAGTCACGCGCGCGCGCATGCTTACCGTTCTTGATCGGGAATCCCAGACCTATTGATGATTTTCACGATCAAATACGGAGGACGGGCGCGCGTATACGCAGCGAAAAGATACCGTAAGTACGACTGTGATGTTAACCCTTTAATTAAGTGTTAATCCAATAAATAATCGTATCAACGCAAGCAACTAACATAAGGTATACATATAGGCCTTCCCTTCTAAGTAGGTACAAGTATTTTCGAGTAGGTACGCGAGTTTGAATAGCTCGAAAAGAAGTCAAAATTTTAGCGTTCGATAACTTTCATGGTACGTATAAGGTAGGTAAATAGCTGCGGATAGAGGACATTCTCGCGATTCTAGAAATACTCGATTTCCCGTTCATTTGTTCAACTGCGAAAAATCAATTTTCTACAATGATTCGCCGTGTTCAAGCGACAACCGAAATTGCAAACTTAGGTACTAAACCTGCACCTAACGACAGCGCCATCCACTATCATCCGTTTTCGCAAGTGTGTGCCAATAATTAATTACTTAATACTTATTATTAATCTTTTTAACGTGCGTAACTCACCATTGAAATGAAATAAAACTTTTCAAAGTTCTGTTCTTGTTGTTTGATTTCTGGTAAATTTGTCGCCAAATCTGAATGCTGCTTCAGCTCATCTTCGCCGTTGTTGGTCAACCACGAAATAACCTGCGAACACGATCAAGAAATGATGATAACGCACCGCGTATTCGTATTCGTATTCGTATTCTATATACGCGCACTGTATATGCGATAATGAAAATTTTCATCAAGTACGTCCGCCGCGTCATCCGTCGTAAGTATAAGTATTGCCCAAGGAGGAACACGACAGTCTACACCATTTTCTAATAATAAGTACATATTATACTGAATTATATTTGTACACACATACGCATATACGTAGCGCAAGTCAGACAGAGGACGCATGTATGTACGTATGTTGAATTAAAGGGGATATATATATATATATATATTTTTTTTTTTTTCTACCTACAGCATGACTGTTTGATTTGTATATGTAGGTATTATAATTATTAGGATATAATTCATTTTCTTCATCTTAATTGGAAGCCTGTATTAATGCTGCGAGAGACAACGCTGCGACTAATATACCTAATATAATACATGTACGCGAGTAAAAAGTGTACTGTACAACACATTCTCGCATAAGTTATACATAGTTTGACGACGCGTGCGACCACACAATGACAAAGGCCGCGCGCGTGCATTACAAACTAGTGCATACTCGTATACACCAATAGTGCATTTTCTTTGCACGTAAAATATCCTAGAGAAAGTTATGAATTTTGCAATCAATCAACAGGAAAATTTGTATACCAATAAACAAAAAAAAAAAGCTCACGCAGCAGCGTAAGCAACACACGACTTTTCATTTTTATACCCAACTTCTTATGAAAATTTCACCTATTTTCATTATTGTGGCAAATTTGAAATGCGTTCGATTGCCTATAAAAGCCTAAGCTTGAAAGTTAGACCTATATTGGTTACCGATCTTTTACGTGCATCTGTTGACGCAAAAATAAATTTCCGTTTCATCACTTTAACAGCCAGAATACGCGTAAAGTCTTGAAAGACAGCCGAATATATGTCGGAGAATTGGCTTCAAGGATTCACTTATTGCCATGAAAAAATCATAATTCCGCTCTTACCGTAGCGCACTTCCCTACGTACTCGTCTCGGTAGCCTAACGCAACGTGCTTATGACTAATCCCGCTCTATCTTTATAACTCCTAAGAGAATAACTCAAAAACTACACATCCAATCCTCAAACAAAATGCAGGCGTATCACTTCAAATATACCCCAACAACATATCAACATTTGAGAAAAATCGGATCACTAGTTTCCGAGGAGAAGAGGTGACAAAATTTGGTCTATATCCCTATATTCCTATATATATATGTGCACAAAGGCTAATACACCTCCAAAAGAAGCATGAACGCTCTCTTTGGCCTCCGTTCAGACGACTTCACCTCCGAATTCGGAGGCAGTCACGTTTCCTGTGTTAATTTGATCCACAATTTCTATAAAAATAAGGGAATGCAACCAGCGTGTCAGTTACATTTTGAGGAATCTGTAGATATCATTCCCGCAGCTGTAAAGCCATCCTACCAGGCAGGAGGGCACTTTGAATGCAATTTTGGTGGAGGCAAATTGATACAGTTTGCTTATGATTATATACAATTGAGTTCACAGTTTTTCCGTCAGCGCTAGTATCGGTTATACAATTATATACAGTCTTTACACAATTAGTCTTTTCTGACTCCTCATAGCCATACATTGTCTTTGCCTCCAAGGTTTGGCAACACGGCCTCCAGTTATACAATGCAAGTTTTAATGTATATAGTTTTTTTGGACTCCTCAAAGTTACACTTCTTTTAGGCTTCAACGTTTAGTAGGCAGTGAGAAGTGATTGTACTACAAAACTGTACAGCTTTGAAAAATACCAAATGGATACTTGAACAACGTGTTCAACGCACTACCTTGTTCCAGGGGACTTCTCCAAAAATTTGTGAAAACAGGAAACAACTGCAGCAGATGAATTTATTTTATAGTCAGAATGTATAAGTAACATGGCACCTAGTGTTGTACCAAAAGTGTTACTCTCAGTTCTATTCTATGTAGTTTTACAAACTGCTTGCAGAGATCATAATATATTTTTGCTAATATTCAGAGAAGCTCCCAGAGAAGAAACTTGGGAAACTTCCAGATTCTTACAAAAAAGAAGGAATAATATTGTTTGCTAGTTCAAACATTACCAGTGGGACAATTTGAACTAAGTTACACTAGCCTTCTTATCCCAGCGGGAATTTTCACACTTATTGAGAGAAATTCCAAAAATACCAACGGGACAACTTGAACGGAGTTTCACATGCATTTTTATACCAGTGGGATTTTTCATAACTTCACATTTAAGAATACTTCAAGAGATCGTCGAACCCTGAGGAGAAGTTTTCCTACCAAACGTAGGGCATAGGTGGCCAGGCACGTAGAGAGAAGGAGATTCAGGGAGGGGTCTTGAGCGCGCGTGAGCGCTGAAATTTTTTCTGGCCTAAATCAGAGCTAATGAATTCATTTTTTTGCACGGGGGGGGGGGGTGGGGTGGGGATTAACGCCGTCGTTGAAGGGCAAGTTCCAAGCACGTAATGTACCTACTACCTACCAATCCATGTATACAGAATCTTTCAAAAGGTGCAGACTGATAACATTTGAACATTCATGAAATTCTGAGTGATAATTATTACTGAAAGAAAAATAGAAACTCCGCGGAAAAGAGAGAATGTATGTATGCTGCTAATGAACTCAAAAATTACCAGTGGGACAATTTGAATGAAGTTTCACCAGCCTTCTTATCCCAGCGGGAATTTTCACACTTATTTAGAGAAATTCCAAAAATACTAATGGGACAACTTGAACGAAGTTTTACATGCATTTTTATCCCAGTGGGATTTTTCATAACTTGACTCTTAAGAGAACTTCGAGAGATCGTCGAACCCTGAGGAGAAGTTTTCCTATCAAATGAAAGACGTAAGTGCCTTGGAATGCGTTGAGGGACAAGTACCAAGCACATAGTGTGCCTATCACTTACTAATCCATCTATACAGCCTCTGAAAGGAATAAACAATTTTACTGATTCACCGCAGTTTAATATAATATACGCGAGCGCGCTTTCGGTAAACCTACCTTTGACAAGCGATAAACTAAACCTGTTTATTCCTTTCTGAACATGTGCGGTAACAAACCTGACACACGTAACAAAACTGACACTCGTATTTATGACATCTGAACATTCATCAAATTCTGTGTGATAATTATTACTGAAACTGAAAGAAATAAAATAGAAACTCCGCGGAAAAGAGAGAATGTATGTATGCTGCTAATGAACTCAAAAATTACCAGTGGGACAATTTGAATGAAGTTTCACCAGCCTTCTTATCCCAGCGGGAATTTTCACACTTATTTAGAGAAATTCCAAAAATACTAATGGGACAACTTGAACGCTGTTTTACATACATTTTTATCCCTGTGGGATTTTTCATAACTTGACTCTTAAGAGAACTTCAAGAGATCGACAAACCCTGAGGAGAAGTTTTCCTACCAAATGAAGGTCATAGGTGACCAGGCATGTAGAGAAAAGATTCTGGGAGGGGTCCCAGCTGTCTTGTTTGTATTTTTGGAATTGCTCTATATTAGTGCAGAAATTCCCGCTGGAATAAAAAAGCTACTACAACTTCATTCAAGGTGTCCCACTGGTAATGTTTGAACTAATAAACAACATTGCCGCTCCTTCTAACAGAAAACCTATTTTATTGAGGTATTTAAAAAAATATCCGCCATCCGCCATTTTCCAATTATCCCTTGTAGGTATCGGGTGGAAATTTTCCAAGTCTCCCTTCTATAGCTCGACTCAAATAGAAATAGCCCCTTCAAGTAATTAGATATCGGCCTTAAGAAAATTGATCCGCACACTTTTGATACAACACTATCATCTGCATCATATTTCTGCTGTAGAATGATTGCAACATTTAAAAAAAATTTCTTACCAACACCAAATGTTGGAAACATTCCCACTGGGACAAGAAAGCAAGTAAAACTACATTCAAATTTTCCCATCGGTATTATTTTAAGCTAGTGAACAACATAGGCCTAGGTACTTCCTTTTCTTTTCCGCGGAGTTTTTCTTTCTCATTCAGTAATAATTAAAGAGGAGTATTGAAATAATATTAATTGCCCTTTGAGAGATGCTGTACAAACAGATTAGTATAGATAGTACTTACAATTGGGGTGATAAAAACTTGCTTTTTTCATGATTGACTTGTCCATTGAGGTTTTTTTCAAAAATTATGAAAAATTCCAAAGGGACAAAAATGCGAGTGAGACTATGTCCAAATTGTCCCATTGGTATTTTTGGAGTTGCTCTGAATAGAATTATCCCACAAGGGTATTTTCCTTCAAGTTGTACGTATACAAAGTTTCACTTTTGGCCTTACAATTCTGAGGGGAACTTTCGCTGGTCTAAATGGGGGTTTAGGCGTCCAAAAAATACAATCTGAGAATTTTAGAGTCATTGAATCCTCATCAAATAAGTTTCACTACACTTTTTGTTTTAGAAAAATTTCCTCAGGTGTATTACACTAAAGCACTCTGTTTTGTTCAGCAATCCCATCTCTGAAGTCCACGATTTTTTGAGTAATATAATTTTTCATGACTTGGTCTTCATCATTATAATAATTGTATGAGGATGATACATATTTCCAGACAGTTTCTCATCTTGCATACAATAATTATTACTGACTATAAAAATAAAGTCACCACAAATTAGGTATTAATAGAGTAAATCATACAATAGAAACATCTTAGCTTTAATATCCACATCAATTGTATTACGAGCACTGACTTCCAAAAACCTTATGCCTTGAACAAGATAATATTTCTGACAAGTCGAGAAAAGCAAACATAATTATGAGGTAACAAGCAAACGCAAGAATGGAGGATACGAGTAAAGAAAAATAAAACGCCACTTCTCGTATTCTTCATCAAGCAGCCAACGTCGAGCTACAATCGTGAAGAAAATGAGACAGAACGAGATAGAGACCAACTTAATTATTAGCAACGTTGCTGGAGGTGCCAAAGTCGTGTGGTCGTCAACAAATATACACTTTGGAGGTGGAAAAGACCTTCACAAAGTGGATGCAGGTTGGCCTTGTTGATGCTCTATATACATACTTCTTAAAAATCAAATTTCCTCTACCCCTCTGACTGTGCTGTGATTCTATGGGTCATAACAACTCTATGTGTTGATGAAGGAATGCTCTAAGTTAATATTTAATAGTGGAGGCCAGGGTGCGCTATACATACTTGGAGGCGAAAACGATAGGTGCGCATATATATATATATATATATATATATATATATATAAGGAAACCTGAAATTTTTTTAATAGTCTAGGAGCTGTCTATGACCCCCAAAACGTCGAGAAAAATCATTACCTGCTCCCACTGCTACCACTGTGGCGAATGTAATACCTCATTTCTTCGAAAAGTCGGTAAAACGAAAACAAATTACGATCCTTGTCGCGATAATTTCGAATCAAGACGCGATTACAAAAACAATGACCAGGACAATTATATGCGCGGGGCCGCGCCACGCCGTTTGGAAATACCATTGCCGGACTGATTCTTTTATCTAGGTACGTACTAATGATATAATTGTAAGACCAGTATTTTTCTTTTTTTTTTTTTCGTCTTCCATACCCAACGAATTTCATACGTAGGAGATGGCTAAATTATAAATAACATAATATTGTGTCCAGAATAAAGAGAAAAGTAACCATACACTAAATTGTAGAAGAAAACACTACTGGCACTTAGGCCTGACTTAAAGTAGGTCTGTGAGCAACTATCAATCCGTAATCCTTGAATCGCACTGCAGTTTTATCATCGTCGTCGACTTTCAAAACGAATCAATAGATGAAGTACGCGCGCGATCGCCATCGGGGAGTCATTCGTTCTTTTCTGTGTACGCACCTACATTCTACATAATTATTTACACGTTTGTGTACAGTAGGCCTAGTACCTAGCCTAGTAGGTATCTTAGCATACCGCGTACCCATACGTACATCTTTTGTATAGTCAATTTTGGCGGCAGAAGTTGAATGCGTCTGCTGAGACAAAAAACAATGTGTGTAATAATGGTTTATGCGAGGAAGTACATACAGGGTGGACTACATACCACAATGATGTTACCTACACTTTGCCATATAAGAGCTAATGTAAAACTGGTAACATCATTGTGGTCCACCCTGATGTACAGTATACCTATACGGTTAGAGCGAAAAATGTTACACCATTAGAATGAGAACTTGGTGCTAAATTTGTTCCAGCGCAAAAACGTGAAACGTTAGAAGAAGTAGGTATATTGTACACGTCGTATTTTGAATATACGAGACTTGCATTTCGACTTCATCTACAATCGCAATCTGAGCTCAGAAACAAACTTTTAACGTCCTTTCTCAGCAAGTATTGCGTGAAGAATCGACTTTTATCCGACAAGCTTCCCAAAATGAGGTTCAAAAATTGGTACCTAACTTGCAGTATTTCAACGGTAATTTAACATTTTCAATAAGGATCTATCGCGTAATTAGTTGTCCCTCGAATGAAATACAAATAAATCGCGGGAACAGATCATTTATATCACTGTGCCGTGGTTTACATGCGAATCCGGTGTTTTAATTTTTTGTTCGGTGAGTAAGTAAGTAACTCTAAAGTTGTTTTCAATTCAATCCCTTTTATCTTTTACTTTTTAGTTCAGCAGTTCAGTTTCAGTATATCAATTCAATCACTTTTGTCAGCAACACCGATTTCTTTTTTTTTTTTTTTTTTTTTTAATGAAAATACTCTAGGTATTTGAATTGTTTTTAGTTGAAATTTATCTACGCGAAGCAAGTATCCAGTAGGTATAGATTACTAAACAGTACAGTACGGCATTAAGTTGACCATTAATGTCGAGTGCGAATGTTGGCAGCCGGTGGAATTAATGCACGAGACATTAATGGTTAACTGGTCAACACTCACTGCACTGTACTCAGTGTATGTAGGCCTACTGTTCTATCCACCAATTTCAAAATTCGTGTCTGCTTATCATCGATCAATAGTCAGTATCAACGACACTGTATTTAGTTCATAGCCTACGCTAATTCATACGATCCATTGAATCTGCGATTTGCAAATATCCTACAAACAACAATATACCAACTTATACAAAATATATTTCATCATAATGATTAATTCGGAAGAAGATTTCATGGAGGTGGATTGCATTGCACTCCACCAGAGTTTCGCACCTTTGGCGCGAAGCAAAGGTGCGAATTATTAGTGCCGCCGAAACATCCAAGTCTCGAAACCAGAGAACGTTCGATGAATTCAATGAATGGAGAAAATTGAAATTATCATCTGTCATGCCAAACCTAGCTTCTGAAAGTGTTCTTTTGGCGTATTTCGTTCACTTATCGCAGAGATTGAAACCATCGTCGCGCTTTGGGCCTACTAATATTCAATGCTCAAATCTATGTTACAATGTTAAGAAAATGTGGATAATTCGACTTATCTCAAGCTGACTGCTTTTTCGAAAAGCAAATCGAGAGGTTATCGGCCAACTAAAGCTATGTTTTTTTTTTTTTTTTTTTCATTCAGAGGAGGATATCGATAAATTCTTGTGTGAGGCGCCCTACTTTTTGTTACCGGTAGGCCTATTTATTGTATAAGAGTTTAATTCCCTGATATTCGTATCATTTTCGTTAGGTACTTAGCCTATTCCAATCAAAATGTGATTAATTTTATGTTTCACGATTATCATTTTAAATACGCGTTCAGTCTTCTACATTTCCTCAAGATTTCCTTCGTTACCATTATTACAGGTATATTGTAAGATTTCAATTTGTGATATGTACTGTATATCCGTATCATTTGCGTCACTTATTTCTTTCGTCATAAATACAGAACATACGATGTTTTCTCATACTCTTTGATTTCATTTTTCGTACTCGGTTACAAGTTCTTTTTCAGAATATTGAAGTTCAGAAGTTAGTTTTTCATCATCAATTTCAAAAAGTCAATTTTGTAACCGTTAATTACATTCAAAAGAAAAATTTTTTGAAAAAAAAAAAAAATACCGACCACGCTCACAAATTGATAATAAAACGCAAGAATAGAACTGAAAAGGAAAAAACAAGTTCAACATTGGATCAGGAATGACTACAGTATAACAATGATTCATCGTGTAGGCCTTTGAAATTGAATAATGTTTTCAGATTTTTGAATAATTTCAAAAATGTAAGGAAAGACTCTGGCGCGGTCGCCGTCCAATAATTGACAAACCTACATTAACTTACTCAACAAACATATGTGTGTGTGTGTGTGTGTGTGTGTGTAGAGGGAGGGGGGGGGGGGAGAAATAATTTCACGACAATTCACACACAGTACACTATTTTCGGTTGGGTGAGCTACAGAAATTGAAATCAATAGTGATGTGACGTTCTACCAGTCACCAAGTTTCCGCCGATGCCAATAACAAAGGACAATCGTAAAAACCGAACTTTATTACTGAAACCGCAAATACACTACACAGTCTAAACACTGTAAACACACAGTTAAACACAAGATGTTCGCGTTGAAAAACACGAGAGCACGTTAACTGCAAAATACACCGTTAGTCACTATACAATCGCGTTAAAGAACACGAGAGCCTTAGACCATACAAGAGGTAGACCGAGCATCGGCCATTCAACCGTGTACAACGCGTTGAACCGAGAACATGATAAGACAAGCTATGTCGCAGGCGACATAGTAGCAGGGTCGGCTTGAATCTATTCTGGCTAAAATATTATATTCTATTTATTCACTTTCTGTCAAATATGAGAAAGCTCAGAATACCTACTCACTCAACGATCATTTATTGATTATGCTTTACCGCTTCAATTACTCTAATAATTTAATGCCTTAGAAGAACTCTCCCACCAATTGCAATGGCACCAATTGATCAAGAATTCCTCTTATCACTTCTGTTGTATTTGATAAAAACAAACACCCGACAAGTTATAATTTCGTTGATTTGGAATAACCTCAAGTAAGGACTGTCCACAGCAAAGACGTCATAGCGTTCCTTCAACGCTAATATATATTACTCGCCTTCCCACATTTACTTCAACATTTTCATCAAAGGAACTAGCCATGATTCACTCATTTAAACGGAAACTCTCAGCACAAGGCACGTATAATCAACTTCCCACGTTGGTTTCTCTTCATGAGATGAGGATAGGATGTGAAATTTGGTAACAAATTATTGAACATTTTTAATCGTCTTTCAGTTTAATACGTATAACGTTAACGAGTTCTATCGTTGAAGAAGGAAGAGAATAGGAAAATTGCGAACTCAGTTTATAGAAACTAGAATGAAAACACAAACTGCGATGTACGCTAAATACAATCATTGTAGCTCAATACCGATATCTTTATATCACGATCATCGCAAAAGTTAACTCTTGTTTGTCAACTAGAATCTCATTAGGCTAATGGTACTCAACCAATTGATCGCTGAAGCATTTTCAATCAAAAGGCAACTTTCCTAGGGTATCACATTCGCGATCCATGTTCAATTTTGAAATCATCATTCACTTCACATTCCGTCGAATAGAGGAACTGTGAACTCTGATTATAGAAACTAAGATGAAAACATGAACTGAGCTATACACTAGATACCATTATTAGAGCTCAATACCGATTACATTATGTTTAGATTAGGGTATACTCAACGATCGTTTATTTATTCTCTTTTACCGCTTCAATACTCTTCTTTCATTCAAATCACGGTATAATATAATTCTGATTGATCGGACAAATTTCAAGAATTCACTTCTTATCACCTTTCTTCTATTCTGTGATGAAGCGTAACTTTATGAGCAGTTATTCATCGATAGAAAATAAATTTACAATTAGAACATTCAATCAAATTTATTAATACGCAAATGTTACTCATGATAACAGACACTTCTTATTACGTTGTCGCGTTCCTACCGCACTCCTAAATAAAAGAATAATTGTTTCATTTCATTCGCATAATATTACGACGACGATAAGGCGAATCTTCGAACACGCCATCCTAATACAAAATAATACAGGTGGCACCGAAAGTTATGTAGAACAAAATAGTACATGACATCCGTGATGTGACGTGCGCGACTGAACTGAGACGACGAAGAAATAAGAAGAAGAAGAAGAAAAATAGGATTGTAATACGGTCGGCCTCGTAGGAACGGGCCGACCCTAAAAAATAAGGATAATGGACCTTGTATAGGCAATGCGGGTGAAGGCGCGGAGGAGTGAAACACACTGTACAGCGTTTCCTTTCGCCGCAGTGAACCGCGGCGCCTAGAAAATAAGGATAATGGACCTTGTTTACATTTCAAGAATTCAATACTATGCTCGGTCTACTTCTTGTATGGTCTAAGACGAGAGCAAGTTAACTTTATCGCTTCAGTATACCAACTGAACCAACTGAACCATTCTTGCAGGTTACTGCCGGCTATTTATAGTCTTCCTCCTATTTCCGGATTCTTCGAGATATCTTCTAGAACGGCAAATGAGTTATGCAAAATTGATTGCTTGCGCTCTGGACTTTTCAGGAATGTTCTGTGAGTTACAGGTGCGCTTTCTAGTAGCGTCCGTCTTTACTAAAAGTTTTCGGGGTACGTGCAAGCTTGCTGCTTGTGGCTTTGCCGCAGAACGTTACAGTGATAAAAAACACAAAATATCTATTATTGAAGAAGTCTTTTCAAATGTACAATTCTACTTTAATAGTTGCTTTTACAAAAGTACTTTCGGGTGTTATCCCATCATCAGTTGTGTCGCTTGAAAAGACTTCTTCAATTTTAAACGCTCTACTTACACCTTTTTTCACTCAATATGAGTTTCAATAACAAATCTATTACACTGCCCACTTAAATCATATTTTCTCTTAGTTTTTTTTTATGGCAAAAGGGGGTGGGGAATTTTAGTGACTATCGAATAAAGAGGAGTCGGATAACCGAGCTTCTACTGTATTTACTACCCTAGGAATGTAAGTACCCAAATTCTTATATGACAACGGCGACTTAAATAATGTACAACCAGGCAGCGAGCAGTGTGCATTAAAAGATGCCACTTACCGTCGCGGAAAGAGCGTACGTATAGGTAATATGAGGTGTTTACTTAACTTGCCTACGATATAAATTATCATAATTGGACTAAAAAGAAGAGAACGCTCAAGTTGGTCTGCAAAGTAACTGCAGGTTCATTTTCCCCTTTCATCTTATTGTTTCTGTATCTTTTTATTTTGTATGCATAATGTTTCTGTCCCTTTCCATTTTTTCTTCTTCTTTACTTCTGTATGTACGTGCGCGCGCGTATATGCGGGGGGGTGGGGGAGGAAGAGAGAGAGAAGAGGATGTTCTTGTAGGTAGGTGAATTTCAACGATGTCACATCAGTTTTGAGACGGAACTAAATGAAAATTCTCTATTCTAATAGACTATAGAGGCACCATCGAAGTAATATAATAATTATAGTCAAAGTAAGCACCTACAAATAATCATGGTCATAAATCGAGAATATGGTCGCGTAAAATAAAAACTGCTAAAACAGTTTTGTTCGTGATTCGATGTGAGTTCAGGCGCACTGTAATAAAATTAAAAATTGAGAGAAAAAAAAGTTTCTTTAATAGGTAGGTACCAACAATAAGTACCTACACAAATTTCGTGCACAAAGTAAAGTATCCCGTATTGTACCATAGTTAGACACAATAAGTAAGGAAATATAACCTAAAATAGCCTATACCGTTTGGTAACCCTATTCGATTAATATTTTGAGACAAAACCATTATTCGTGGATGGCGACTAGACGTGTAGTGTCTCAACAACCTACTCATGTAAATATGTTTCATTACATATATGTATATGTTAGGCTCAATTGCCGAAATCGCCCATTGGGCGAAAAAATTGACCACAACGCGTTTTGGTGACGGCAAAACAACCAGTACGCGAAATGATTCATTTTAGTATGACCAAAACGCGTTCTGAAATGTTGAATTACCAGATCGCGTTTTGGCTCAGGTTAATCGTTTGAAAAAAGAGCCACCACGCGTTTTGAAGTGGTTCACCAGAAATGTTCTACAAGTCAAAGAATATAAAACAAATCGTGAATTTCGACGACGATTACTAAACATTTGTGATCTTGAATAATTTTTTAAACATTTTTGAAATTTTCTGTCAATCTGAAAAAATAATATATCATTTGTTCACGTACCTACTTTTAGACTACTTATTTTTACACGATGCGTTCGAGTGACATTTTGAATTACATTTGATATTGTTCGCGAGGCATTTATATTTTTTGTCAGTGCAATACCGTTTGCGATTACAGTGAACAAAGCCTTGCTCACTGCCTGAAAGTGCAGCGGACGCTGATCTTAAGGTCATTGACGTCGTTGTAGGCACATCTGCGAGGGTAATAAATGTACTATCGGCGATGGTTAACTCATTTCGAGCATACAAATTTTTGGGAATTCCCTCCTTTGTACCGACTTTGTACAAGCCAAAGGAATTCATTTCAGTCACCACGCCTAGGACACTTCGAGGAGCTGCACGTCCACGATCGACATCAGGTACACGTAATAAAATGTTTGTACCAAGTGGAACCGGTGGAAATCTGCCATTGGAGAGCGAAATCATATTTTTCGCTTGACTTTGCAGCCCCTTCCTTGCCCCCTCGCGTTGACGTTCACAGCCTTGGTTCTCAAACAACGGTCGCAAATAATGTCGTCAGATGATTCGTTCATCGGTACGCCGCAGTTGAGATGAACAAATAGAACGCATTGTGGTTCTTTTTATGCAAATTATGACAGACCACAACGCGAATTGATACTGTTGCATTATACAACGCGTTCTGGTTGTTTCACAAAATGCACAAACGCCGAATTTCGCGTACTGGTTGTTTCGCCGTCACCAAAACGCGTTGTGGTCAATTTTTCCGCCCAATGGGCGATTTCGGCAATTGAGCCTAACATATACATTCGCGATCACGCACGCAGATAAGAAAAGCAGCGACAAAAACACTCCCGTCCAGGTGTAAAATAAAGGCACATAAATGATTTCACAAAAGTGGCGAGCAGTTTACAATGCATGAAGGCTGGTAACTCATTCCATACAGACTGTACTTGATGAATACGAAAATTGGTAAAACTCGGTCCAGAAATTCTGCAAAATAATATACTACCAGAGAGTATTGAATCGGTCATTTAAAAAACCATTTGATTTACAAAGTTATCAAAATACAATTTTTGATCACTTTTGAGTCAGAATGTCACCATCTATAGCAACTGTACAACGTTCTTGCTTGTTTGCACTAATATATATAGTATAGGAACCGAGAACAGGGCGAATAAAAATTCTTTAACAACTAACATGAATTGCATGCCTGGGAAAAATTCCTGCACACCTATCGTTGGCGATAATACATAGTCTAAAATTTTTCAGAATTTGATTCAGCAAAATATTTAAAAATATACTTCGAGTACCTATAGAGCATAATATTGAAGGAGAAAAAGATCAAATAACGCTTGTACACTAAATTACGTCAATGTAAACTTTATAAATTTACTTAAACTACAATTGATCTGGTTTAAAAATGATAAAACATTGAATGAAAATATATCTACGGTATACCTATACAGAAAAGAGGAGGACTACAAATAACGATGAAAACAAAGCAGTCCATAGCAGAGTCATTTACTCTCTGGTTTACTGTTTCCATTTTCATTAATATTAGGCCTATTGCAAGAAATTCGAAGAATTCATCTCTAATTATTTTTATTCCACTTGATAAGAATGATTACCCACAACAACTGGAGTAACAAAGGCTAAATGGAAAGATGTAATACCGTCGTGTGACAATAAAATTTAGGCTCTGGAAGCTAGCAGAGTACGTCACGATCACTTAGTGGACGGTAATTTTATTTCAACCATTAAAAGTTTACAAGGTGTCTCACGAGGACAGAACTGGACTGAGTCACGAATTCAAACCAGTAGTCGCAATGGGCGACAGAAACGGGTTGCTGAAAGGATGTGACAATCAGGACGATCGCCATATTATATTTGTATTCAATGAACTCTACCGTTAACGTAAACATTCGCACATTTCACCTTCTCGGAAATCTATTCGAACGCAAAATTAAATAGTGCCGACTTATCATAAACCATCGCGCACTTCGCGATTGACACCTTTCCTAATTTGGTCATATTATTATTAAAATTAATCGCCAATCCTAATCCTCGATTATGACATAAGGCGAAGAAAGTAAGGACAGTCGCATCGTAAGTTAAAATCATTGTAAATTTTCAATCGACATTCATTATTGATTTCGTCTATGTGTTTTAAACTCTAAAATAAAAAGTTGTTCTCTTCCTTTCATCTACGGCGTTTTATAACACCACAAAGGAAACTTGATTTAATGCGCAGTAGGCCTATATACAAATCGTATTTAATTCAGCAATACAACAATTCTTCTTCTTCTCCATCCCGGAACTCCCATAACGAACCTTCAACGATATACGTACAGGGAAACGTAAGCGAAAGCAACAAATCATCGCTAGAACATGTATGATTGGTGGTATCCTTAATGGTGGATCCCTCAATCCTTGTAGAAGAGAAAGTTTGGAGAACTGAAAGCAACCGAAGAATCAGAGAAGGAAGGGGGGGGGGAGGTACGGCTTCTTATTGGTTGAGCTGGCGTCATCAAGATTAGGTGGTAAGGTTTATCACAGCATGAGGTTGGAGAAGGTCCGGAAGGGTCATATTTTCCAACATACCGTCTTATGTACTTGTAATACATCACAATATGTAATTAATCGCTCAAAAATCACATCCTTCGTTCGATTTACATTCCGTGTTCCTTCATGCCAACGTTTGTGTATATGATAATTGCAAAATTATTGATGATTTCAAATCCTCGATTACATGTGGATCTTTTCAGCAATTTGTGGTCACTCCTGTAGTTAGTAATTTACAAATCTCATTATAAGACATTTTGTTTCATTCACACTCATGAAACTACTTAGAATACATTTACAATTTGGACATTCAATCGCATTCATTAATAGGTATAGGTACGCCAATCTTTGCATAGGTACATTTTTTAGGTTGGTACGTACACAAAGTTAAATTATGTGCTATCAACTCAACTGTACCTATCGCTCTGTTCATCGGAATTGGCACTGCATAGAGCCCAATCATTGTGTAAAATTTTATCTATACATATACTTCTTAATTTTGAGTGTACAAACTTCGTGTTCTTTTGAGTTTGTGTTTTACATTTGTTTTGTATTGTATCTCCATGAATGTATCTTGTTCAACTTTGTACAGCTTTATGCATTGCATTGTATTTTGTATGGATCTACAGTCGAGTGAAATAACCTCCAAACTTCACACTGCACTGTTTTCTACTATTGACCAAACTTCTACTCTGCTCAACACTCTTTAATAATTTTTAATACAAAAAATGCTGTGCAATGACGTTAGCAAACTTCAACTATTATGCAGTTTTACAATTTATTATTGTTATTAGAATCTCGAAACATAAAACAATACTGTATACAGTACCAGGAAAACACGTCTCACGCAAATCAAAATAGCATAAACAATCACCAACTTGTTCACTTTCTAATGCAAAAATCACTTTTCTCTTTGTAGTAAAACAATTGAATCGCTACCTACTACATTGCTCATCAAAAATCAAAATTAAGAGGTCGGAGAACGAATAGGTAAGTACAAGGCTAAAGAAGAAGAAACAAAACGTTCGCAACTTGTTTGTGACTTGTAGAACAAACACAAACCTAACAAGAAGACGGTATTTGAACAAAAAGAAGCACGGTGGTTATCTTCTAGTATAGGCAAATTAGACATGAAATTTAGCTAAAAAAGACAAATTTGGTAGAAAGCAGGAGTTTATTGGAATGTGTCAGGATTGGTGTCAGAAACGACCAAAAAAAAATCCCACCCCCTCAGTGGATGGGAAAATTTTCTGTGGCACGTTTTAGCCCCCCAAATTTTGTTTTTCGTCAATATCTCGGAAAATACGCATCCTACAGAAAAATGCAAGGTTACAAAAATTATTCCTCGTTAAATTTTACGCAAGATCAACTATTCACAAATCACCATTAGGCTAAAACTCAGCCTAAAAACTTCGTCGATTGAACGCCATTTTTGACAATTCCTTAAAAAACATGAAATTTTTGTCGGTAACTGGAAATTATCGACTTGTACAAAAATATGTGAAAGCATAAAACAGTTCTGTCGTAAAATTTCACATGATTTGAACCATATGAACATTAGCCTAGGCTAAAAATTTAGCCTACATGTGTGCCGAAACTGAAAGCAGGTTTATGTATAAAATTAGTATGATACATTCTATGACTAGAGATTATAAAACTTTTTCTTGTTTGATGCTACAAGTCGGGAACCCCCACCCTCGGGGACAAAAATTCTGTGGTAGATTTCAGTTCCCCTCACGGGCCGAACGTAGCGGAGATTGGAAGCTACACATAGATTGCGTTAGAAACATGCTACATACTGCCATGCCACAAGTCACCACTTGTACGCAAAATGCGCTCATTTGTACATCCAGGACATGATTCGTTTGGAAGAAAGTAATCAAGATCTAACAGCAAAAAATTTTGCAACACGACACCGACAAGTTTGGGAGTGGAATTTGGTCGGATATGACTACAGAACAAACCCTAATGCGTTCAATTCATTTTCTTGGCGGCTTAACTCGCGGCCGCAGTTCGAAGGAAAACGTCATGAGCGATTGGATACTGTCAATGCCAGTTTCAAGTGCGGTTTGCGATTAAGTGGAGGAGTACGTCAACAAAGAGAGCGCCAGCTTGTATCAGCACATTGACTGGAGCATTGCAAGACATGCCAGAGATGAACGAGATTGTAGTACTGTATCTTATATGAATGGTTTTCTCAGCGCAGTCCGTTCGCTGAGACTCAAGATAAGGAGTTAATTTCTCTGTCAAGTGGCATTGTCGCTGGGACGCACGTGAATTGTTATAAGGCGTACAAGGTAGGAGCCCTTATGCTGTCGAAGTTTCACAGCATAAGATTTTCAGAAGTAAAATTCAAGAAGTCGGAAACAGTAAAAACATTGACCACTCTGTCGAAACTGAAAATTAGGGATGAGTTGAAGTCCGTTGACCCTTTCATACTTCTCAAACGAATTTGTATCTCAAGAAGAGCGACGCGGAATTGAAGAACTATCTTTAGTTTGAGTTGACGCCATATCCGCTGGCCTTATTTGACGAGCACGGTATGCGTAAAACCACTAAGTCATCGTTATACTCCATTTTTTAAGTGTTCCAGCAGCTCTGAATATTGTAAGAGTGATTTCAAATTCGTAGTTGATGGCGGTTTTTTACTATTAAAAGTATCGTGGGAACAGCGCCAAAGTCATGCCAGGGTATGCGATAAATACGTCGCTTATGTAGAGCGCAATTTCGGACAAAATTGTTCCATTGTATTTGATGGGTACGGATAAAATGTAAGGAAAAGCACAAAAGTTGCGGAACAAGAGCACCGATACAGCCGTATCAACCGAACCGAGGTTGTTGTGGGCTCAAAGACTCTCGTCACCATCAAACAAGACCAGTTTTTGGCCAGCAACCGAAATAAGGAGCAACTCATCAACCTCCTGAAATGAAAATTTGAGGAAATACAGCACGTTGTTGAACAAGCTGAAGATGACGCGGATCTTCCCATAGCACAGAAAGAGCGCCATCGATATTGCGTCTGCGGGGAGTAAAGTCGTGCTTGTGGGGGAGGATGTGGATTTGTTGGTGCTATTAAATACAAACACGCCTCCCTCGTACGACAACAAAGTGATTTTTAAGAAGCTATCGCGAGGAAACACTCCATCAAAGTTTCTCCGTCATCAAGAAAATCCGCGAGGAGGAACGTTACCTTCAGAAGAATATTATTCGCACATACAGATAGTGGATGTATGTGCAATCTATTGTGACGTTCTACCAGTCACCAAGTTTACCGCAAATACACTACACAGTATGAACACTGTAAATGCACTGTTAATCACAATACAAACGCGTTAAAGAACACAAGAGCACGTTAACTTTATCGCTTCAAGATTCTAACTGAACCGTCCTTGCAGGTTACTGCCGGCTATTTATAGTCTTCCTCCTATTTCCGGATTCTTCGAGATATCTTCTAGAACAGCAAATGAATTATGCAAAATTGATTGCTTGTGCTCTGGACTTTTCATGAATGTTCGAGAGTTACAGGTGCGCTTTCTAGTAGCGTCCGTCTTTACTAAAAGTTTTTGGGGTACGTGCAAGCTTGCTGCTTGCGGCTTTGCCGCAGAACGTTGCACTATCCCCTCCTCATTCTTGAACGTCCCGTTCAAGCTCTGGACTCCATAAAGCCAATCTGTTCCGGTGCACCACCCTAAACTTTCTGTCCTGGTGAATGCGGTAGATGACATCGTTTATCCTTTTCACAATAGTCCAAGGTCCTTCCCACTTGCATTGTAATTTTGGGTTCTTTCCCTTCTTTTGCTGTGGGTTGTAGAACCACACCTTATCTCCAGGCTCAAATTTGTAGTCATCAGCGCAGATATCATAACGGAACTCAATTTTATGGCTTTGACTGTGATTTCCTTCTTCTCTTTCTTGCAACAATGAATACAGTCTTCTGGACATGGCCTCCTGGATAATGAATCAGCATTCTGATGACTTTTACCCCTCCGGTGAACTATTTCAAAGGTATAGGTTTGTAGATATTGCAGCCACCTAGCCATCTGTCCTTCTGGTTCTTTGAAGTTCATTATCCATTGTAAGGCAGCATGATCAGTCCGTAACAAGAAATTTTGTCCATATAGATACTTGTGAAAGTTCTTCATTGATTTTACAACAGCCAGCAGTTCTTTTCTGGTCACACAATAATTTTGTTCTGTTTTACTCAGAGTTTTGCTGAAATAGGCAATGACCCGCTCTCCTGATTCATGTTCTTGTGATAGTACTGCACCCATGGCAAAATTGCTGCAATCTGTATCTAAAATAAACCTCTTGGTAGGATCTGGATAGGCAAGCACTGGTGATGAGCACATTCTCTTCTTCAGTTCATTGAAGGCCTCTTGACATTTGTCAGTCCATCCAAATGGGTGTTCTTTCTCTGTTAAGCGGTTCAGTGGTTTTGCAATGCTTGCAAAGTTCTTTATAAATTTTCTGTAGTAAGAGCATAGACTTAAGAAACTTTTGATGTCAGTACGGTCTTTTGGTTTTGGCCATTGAGTTATTGTTTCCACTTTCTTTGGATCAGTTTTCAGACCATTGGCTGATACAATGTGGCCCAGGTATCTGACTTCTTTCTTGAATAGTGAACATTTCTTCAAGGAGAGTTTGAGACCAGCATTTTGTATTTTCTGGAAAACAATCCTCAGGTGTTCTATGTGTTCTTGAGGTGTCTTACTGAAAATAATTACATCGTCCATGTACACCAGGCAGATTTTTCCAATAAGATCTCTCAAGACATTTTCCATTAGTCTTTCAAATGTGGCTGGCGCATTGTATAGTCCAAACGGCATAACATTGAACTGCCATAATCCTCCAGTGGTACAGAATGCCGTTTTCTCCTTATCACTTGGATGCATTTCCACTTGCCAAAAACCGCTTTTCATATCAATCACTGAGAACCAACAAGCTCCTCTTAAGACATCAAAAAGATCATCCATCCTTGGCAGGGGGTAGCTATCCTTGACAGTAACGTCATTGAGCTTCCGGAAGTCGACGCAGAATCTCAGAGATCCATCTTTCTTTGGTGCTAACATTACTGGCGAGGCCCATGGACTGGAGGAAGGTTCTATAATTCCTGGTTTCAGCATCTCTGCTTCCTTGGCAAACGGCATTCTTCTGGGTCGTTGCCTGATTGGAGTTGCGTCACCAGTGTTTATGCGGTGCTGAATAATAGAAGTCCTTCCTAAGTCATTCTCATCCTCAGCAAAAATACTCTGATAATCTTCCAGAAATTTATTAGCTTCTAGTACAGTTTTAGGATCCAAATCTTTCTTCATTTCATTAATTACAGAGGTTAATCCATCCTCAATTTTGGTCTGGAGGAGGCAATCCCTGCCTTCTAACTCATAGAGTGGCATATCCCCATGAGGACCTCTTAGGAGGTTGTGCTTCAGATCAATAATCAACCCGTACTTCCGCATTAGATCTAGGCCCAAGATACAGTCATCCTCAATATCAGCAAGAATGAATTTTCCAGTTATTATCATCGAAGACAGCTTGACAGAAAGCTGGACAGTGCCTTTGGTCCAGGCTTGTTCACCAAAAGCTGTTCTCAAGAGGAACTTTTCTCCCCAATTGATGGATAAACCTGGGATGTCTCTGACTAATCTTGTCTGGATAACTGAACCGGTAGCTGCACAGTCCACACACATGTCCATATTGCGTCCAATGCTATCATTCCATCCTGATACATAAACATTTTCACTTGAAGTGCGCATTTTTGAAATCCTTATTTCTTGGGCCCTTCTGCTTGGTCCTGGAGTTGGTTGGCCCCTGGCAACTCCAGGGTGGCATTTCCCTCCTTCTTTTGTAGGGATTTCCATTTTGGACAGTTGGGCTTGATGTGACCTTCTTCATAACAATGGTAACATCGACGTTTATCTCCAACTGATCCAGCCTTGGTTTGCTTCACAATGATAGATCCTTGCCTCCGTGATGCTTTCCTGGCGGCTTCTACCTCTAAAGCAAAGGATAATGCTTCCTTCAAGGTATTGCAGCGTGAAATTCGGACTTGACTCTGAACCTCCCAGTCGAAAATTCCATCAACGAACGCCTCGAGAGCAATTTGTTCAATTGCTGCAACAGTTGCTCCTGGGTAAGCTTGTTGAGATAACTTGAGAACTTCGCTCAAAAATGCTTGAAGACTTTCTCCACGGTTCTGTCGACGGTATTTTAGTTCTCTTCTTCTGATGGGAGCTAAGTGAGCTTGACCAAAGCGCTGTTCAAGAACCTCAATCAACTTTTGGTAATTTTTCTTGTCCTCCTCGGCAATGTTGAACAACAGCTGCAGAGCGGCTCCTCTCAAGCTGACAACCAAATTGCCAGCCTTGGCTTTGTCATCCCATCCATTTAGCTGGGCTGCAGTTTCAAACTGTGATTTATACAGTTCCCAGGAAATCTCGCCATCAAACGTTGGTATTTTGACTTTGGTCTTCAATGATGGTTCTATAATTGGTACATTTCCTTCATTAGACCCGGAACTGAAGAAGGCAACGTTTGGTGGATCTACAACCATGCTTACTGTTGAATTCCCTTCTAGTTTCTGAAGTCGTTCCTCCATAATTCTCCATTGGTGTTTAAATTCTTCAACTACAGGTTCCATCTGATGTCTGACTTCAACACTCATGGTTTCTCTTAATCCATCGAAAATTTCTGCTTTGAGATCTGCTTTGTTCTGTTCAAGTTTCTGGTCTATTACAGTAGCAAACCCAGTCTTCAGGTCTTCCGAATTTTTGGCCATTGCATTGGTCAACATTTGAAGCATTGCAGTCATATCAATAGCTGGAGCAGGCTTTGTCGGCGATTCACCTGTTTTTCCATCTTTCACATTTCCATCTTCTGTATTTCCATCTTCCAGATCGTCATTTCCATCGTTTCCGGCAACTTCAAATTCAAAGTTTTTCACATCTTGACCTGTACTCTTGAAATAATTTTCCAGACGGATGGCTAATTCCGGTTTGGTTCCACCAACAGGAAGGTCGCGAATCCGAAGTTCCTCGCGGAGTTGGTTGCGATTAAGGTCAGAGAACCTTTTCTTCACCATCTTCAAGATGATCGCAGCACAGTACACCAATAAATCAATACACAAGATTTTACTCGCGCAGAGTAAACAATCCCACTTCTGACACCAGTTGTGACGTTCTACCAGTCACCAAGTTTACCGCAAATACACTACACAGTATGAACACTGTAAATGCACTGTTAATCACAATACAAACGCGTTAAAGAACACGAGAGCACGTTAACTTTATCGCTTCAAGATTCTAACTGAACCGTCCTTGCAGGTTACTGCCGGCTATTTATAGTCTTCCTCCTATTTCCGGATTCTTCGAGATATCTTCTAGAACGGCAAATGAATTACGCAAAATTGATTGCTTGTGCTCTGGACTTTTCATGAATGTTCGACAGTTACAGGTGCGCTTTCTAGTAGCGTCCGTCTTTACTAAAAGTTTTTGGGGTACGTGCAAGCTTGCTGCAGTCGATAATTTCCAGTTACCGACAAAAATTTCATGTTTTTTAAGGAATTTTCAAAAATGGCGTTCAATCGACGAAGTTTTTAGGCTAAGTTTTAGCCTAATGGTGATTTGTGAATAGTTGATCTTGCGTAAAATTTAACGAGGAATAATTTTTGTAACCTTGCATTTTTCTGTAGGATGCGTATTTTCCGAGATATTGACGAAAAACAAAATTTGGGGGGCTAAAACGTGCCACAGAAAATTTTCCCATCCACTGAGGGGGTGGGATTTTTTTTTGGTCGTTTCTGACACCAATCCTGACACATTCCAATAAACTCCTGCTTTCTACCAAATTTGTCTTTTTTGAGTGTCTAGTTTGCCCTATACTATTCAAGTTTAATTCTATATTAGTCAAATGCATAGCAGGTAACGTTACGGGGCGGCAAGCAAGCTGATTTTGTACAACGAGGATATTGTCATTCATTGCAGGGCACTTGAGCCTCGCGACGTTTGAGTCCATTTGTATATTTTGTACTGCAGTCAGTGCGCAACTAAAAAATTTTCTCAAAACTTAATACAGACTATTTTGACATCCTGCACTGAAGAGTGCAGGTTTTCCCAATAAAATAGCACATCATGATCATTTCTTCATTTTTTCCTTTTTTTACTCACACAGCTGATTTTAAAACGCGCTCCGGTATGAATTTTATCCCTATCCCAATTAAGTGCAGCCGAGTATCATTTGGCTTCCATCCAGGGTTGGCCTAATGTATTTATCATGAACGTCACCGCATAAGTAACGATCACGCAATAGATCAGGTTTTTAAACTATACTCTCAAAAAATTAGACATGAATATAATCACGGGTTATGTCATGTATGGTCAGTCATTGACCCCCCCCCCCTTCCCCCCCCCCAAAAAAAAAGATAAATAACGGGATATTTTTCCAACTCTGCGTCTATCAATAAAATACTACAATAGACCTATTTTCCGCTGACGTCACACAACACTGCTGGTTTACTGCTGCAGTTTCCCTTTCCTTTTTGCCGTACAAATAATAGAATCGATTAGGCGATTTGAAAAATTTCACCGATTACAACCTGTCTGGGGCGGCATGTAAACTGCCGGCTGTAAGAGAAAAAATGATTAAAAATTGTCTAATCCGCCTGATTTAATGTAGGTAGATTTAAATCGGCCCAAACTCTGTGAAGCAGTTGTGTGAGATGTACATCTTATGCAGTTCAATTAGCTTGACTTTATCCCGGCTGATTACAAAGAGACTAAGTGTACGCAGGCAGACTGAGAAAGAACATTATTTGCAGGTTAATCGAAGACAGGTTTGGCTGCAACAAATATTCCTCCCCCAATTTTAAAAACAATCTACGCCGAGGAAGACATACGCAACTTTGTATATAGGAGAATGTCCTCGATGTATACGTGCGTGACATCTAACTACTTTAAACTTTTTGGATGAGCGTCTCGAAGGAAGGCGAAGAGCAAGATGAAGACAAAGAAGATGAAAATGAAGAAGCACGTCACATGGAAGAGCGAGAAGGAGCGCGCAGAGGGCAGAAACGAGCTGCTGAAGAAATGTTGGAGAACTGCAATCGCGCAGAAGTTGGCGATTCAATTTTCCCAAGCGTTCCGAATGTCGATTGCAGGCCGCTCGCTGGACCTTTAAAATCTTAGAGGAAGAATTTTGAAAATGGGAAATAATGTATAATGTACTTATACCAGGTCGGCCAAAAAAATCAAGTTTTGAAAACTGGTACTTCCATGACGATTTCGCTATTTGTGACGCTGCACTCTTAGGAGATGTGCTAGACAAAATGATTTCTCTACGCGAAGCAGTTTCCACGGAGTCGAAGTTCGGCAGGCAAGGATATGCGAGATGGAACTGCGGTGTTTCATAAGTTTATTGTCGCACAAAAAAATGCGCTCGCTTCAAAGCCCAAATAATGCGCAACTCGAGATACCATAAAAGTAGTTTGTGCGAAAATAAAGAATAAAATCGTTCACGTCTTGTGTACCCCCTCCCCTTCACTATTTTTCTTTTCGGAATTTCTTTGAATCTCCCTATATTACAGTACATACATTGCATTGTACACATAATACGTAGCCTACGTTAGATTATAGGTAGAATTATTAATAGATATTTTTAACTCAAGAAACGCTTCTTCAATCGTAAAAATTCGCGTATCGTCTCTTTCTCCTCAGTCTGCCTGCGTACACACTTATAGTCTCTTCGTAATGAGCCGGAATAAAGTTAGGTTAATTAATTTGCGCAAGGTACCTACATTTCACACACTGCCTAACAGATTTCATCAGGCAGATTTTGATCTGCCTGCCTAGAATAGATCAGGCGAACTGCACAATTTTCAATCATTTTTTGAAACTATCGTCAATTTTAGATTCCGCCTAAGGTGAATTGTAAACGGCGAGATTTTTCAAATCGCCTACGATATGTACATATCAACGATCTGGAGAATGAGATCCGTGGCATGATTGAAAGTTCTATGTGTGCCTGTATGAAGGCAATCACGCTGAGTATTTACTTTAGACTATTTGCAAGCACCTAAAGTATTTCAAAATACCTTCGTAATGTGGTCGTATTTATACTGTACTACATTCATAAAGTTTTTTAGAAAACGAACATACCTATAGTTATGGTAGAACAAACTTCATCATCAAATTATTCGTTAAAAATACTTCTTCCTTAGAACTTGCGTCTACATTATATTATGTACTAGTAACTATATTCCATTAGGATTTTTACGAAGAGATTAGATAGTAACGTAGTAGGTACCGTACTTCTATCGTGATACTCGATTCAGTAGATCCATCATCAATTCTCTATACTTTGTACGGCAGCTGCACTGGGTCCAAGCTGAGCGAACAAGCCAAATGAATGAACAACGCAACGGATTTTACATGTGAATTCCCATAAGAAAAAAATTACCGTAGGTTGTTTGGACTATCATTAGTTGGAAAAACGTAAGTTTTTGAAGATCTTGATGATTAAATTCAACAACTAGAGGCTTTTATTGATCTTTTGAGCCATAATATACTTCCTTTACTCGTAGAGAAGTAACAATGCTTGAAAGACAACCAAACGTTGGTTATCACTTTGTTAATAAAATGGGGAAAAAGTTGTTAACATTTTCGTTGATCACTCAGACTACAGATGCGGCCCTCATCAGACGTATGGCTTGTGACATCACAGTAAATTGGTCTATTTTGTAGGTACTAATTTAATTGTTGCCGTATAAACAAGCTGATTCTTAGCCACCTTCGAGTTAAGTACTACATATAGGTACATATAGAGCTATACATAAGAACAAGTTTTAAATATCAAATTTTCGAGTTTGGATCATCAAGTAACTTTTTCTTCTGTAAAATCAATAACGTTCAGCTTATAGCCAAGACACACTACGAAAAATTGTTGCAGTTTGCAGGCAGTAAACGTTAAGATGGGCTGTGTGTCGTTTTTTAGCCGCGTGAGTTCTTTCTAAGAAAAGAATACGTTTTTCAAAAGACTATTATGTGATTAATGGTACTTGATAATATTGTATCAATGCGATATCGTATTTGATACCCAACTTGGAAAAACGAATCGACGAAAATGAAAATGAGCACGAGAGGTAGCTGAGCTGATACTTTAATTAACAGCACGGATTTGGAGCTGCGTAGTGCCTCTCGAAATAGGTACAGTAATAATTTCTTTATGAAAAAGCAGGTAATAAGTAAGTAATACATTGAAAATTCGAAGATACGAAAATTTGAAGCCATTGCAGATTTCAAGAAGTACATATAGAAAGTATAATGGTCCGGGGCATGAATATGAAATAATAATAGAGTCCACGCGTCATGTACTCGTCGTATAGCCTAATTCGTGTACCGGTACCCGCAGCAATAATTGAGGTAATCATATTCTAAGAGTAATGCGGGTTAAAACAGAGCTGGCTGACTCAAATGCAAGAAAGCGGTTTAGAGTTTACGCGTAAATACTGCTCATCAATTGTCACACGTTTTCAAAAGTAATTTAGGTACTTATATTATTTGTATGAAGAATACCCGTAGGCTAAATAAAAGAAAAACTATCAACTGCGGCTTAAAATCCAAATGAGAAGAAAATTCATCTCCCATGCGCATACTTATATAATTTGGGCAATAATACGTATACCTAGGTGATGTAAATAGGTACGTAGAGAATTTAACTTCTCCTGTTTTCTTATAGGTACTGCAAGGTATCTAATTACGGACGCTAAATTGACTTTTTTATCACCTTACCTGATTTGTTTCGTCTTCGAGAGCTTTGATTCGCATTAATTCGTCCAATTTTTCCTTTCGCTTTTCTGCAAGCTGCTCCAAACGCTCTGCCGAACGTTCCACTTCCGTGAATAGCCGATCACATCGTTCAACTGAAATGCTAGAACAGAAGGATATGAAGCGCTCGTCAGATCAGAACTACGGTATTACTTACTTAATATTCGCAGTGTTTGATGAAAATAATGAGTAATAATTGATTTTTCAACGCGCTCTGTCAACTTCGACCATGTTAATAACGAAAATGGTGAACATTCAAAAGCTTTACATGAATACACATAATATGTACGGTACACGAGAAAATTGGCTAGTTAAAATGAAAGACTGCCTACATATAACAGGTATAGGTAAGCAAAGTTAAGCAATTTTCAGACAGTCGAGTCAATACGTTAATTGCATTCCAAGGTGTCCGTCAATCAAATAGATTGTTAAATTAATCTTTCGATATTCGTAAAAAGGAGAGAAAGAGATACGGTCGCAGAAGTTCAACAGTGCTATAGAAACGAGAACACTTTCAGGTTTCTATACGTAGGCATCTAGCCTAGATGCAGGCGGTAATACGGTTCTGGCGATATCATATTGTAGATTTTTGGCTCAACCCATTTTTGCGTTTTTTCGAACAATTTTATTCGCTACGCCTTTTGTGCCTGGACCCTCTAAATTATAAGCGATTGCGAGACGTGAGTAATGCAGGTATGTACTGCACGCGACAAGCTAGCCAATTTTACAAGCCCGATTCTTATTATTCAGGTATACTTGAATAGAATGTGAAAAGATTCTCGAATGTCGTTTCGTTTCATATAGGATGGAGTTCGCTTTCGAGATTCATGTATGGGTACATATACAGTACATACCAACATAAAGTATGTACTTGCGCGTCGCGGCTTCATCACGCTCACCCTAACGAATCCCAACGCGCGATATGCCTATTTCATGCGCGGATAGCGCTTTACGTCAAAATGCTAACGTTTGCCTTTCCGACCAATCCTGAAAGATCTACGGTTAAGAGGAATAGGAAGGTGTTAGTCAAAGGCTTGAACGGGAGCAAAAAAAAAAAAAAAAAAAAATTTGTCGCGATTAAACAGGTCAAGCACCTATACGAGTACGTATAAGCGAGTAATTGATTATAAGTACAACTCGCATATCATAATATCGTACAATACCTACAATATTATAGATAATGGTATACATCCATGATACCCCCAAGAAAGTACTTGAAATTATGTACTTAATACGATATCACTTGTGTGTTTCAACAAGACAATAATATCATTAATTTTTCAGATAAACTTTTCAAACACGCCTAGGGTAGTGAACAAGTATAAAGGAAGGATACCGTATAGTTCACAGGATTCCTAGACCTAGTACAGAATGTATACTGCATAGCTATAATATAGGCCTAGTATGACGTACCAGTAGTTTACTGCACTGATCAAAGAGAGATCTTGCACGTACACACGCATATTTGTCAACAAAATTAAGTGACGACTCGGAGGAGAAAAATCATAAGTTTCAAGGTCATCTGCACGCACGCACAAGTAAATTTGCAAATGAGGGTAGGGTCAAAGCAAAAACATGAAATATGTCAAAAAAAACGTGTCAAGAGATACACAAATAGAAGGCATTCAATCATCTTAAATTCGCGTTCTGTTTCGCTAAAGCTAAAAAAGGAGATTAATTTTTTTTTTCTTTTTTCTTTTTTCTTTCTTTTTAGAAAAATTGGAAGTACGCATTGTATTAAAGAAATTTTGAAGTAATGAAAAATATGTAGATACGTATCTTACTCGATTTTTTTCTGTTACTCGCACTGAGAATTGTGCGTTACTTGATGTGTCGCGCGTTGTAAAGAATAAATTTTGAATTTATCGGAGAACCTAAACAACATATGTTGTACTTAAATTGCATTCTTCGACCCCGTTAAAAAAGTACAAAGTACAGTTTGAAATTAACGAAGGGACTATCTGTAGGTACAGTACCTACGGCTAAAATGCTATTCGTACTCGTATAGGTACAGTGCAGCGTAGAAATGTATCAATACAGAAGTGTACTTGCAAATCATACGAGTAGGTACTTGCTTTCATTTTCTCAGATCGCTCGAGAACAACGTGTGAAGATGGTTATATCCTGACACTACTGTATTGTATGTACTTTAGGCTACGCAGGATTACGGGTAAGCTTGTCTCGGATCACCGTTCATTGCATTGTTTGCGGTTCATCATAGCGAAGGGACTTTGTCCAATTTTGACAAAACAGAGCTCCAAGTTTTGTGGATGAATTTCGACGAAACAAAGCTCTAAGTTTTGTGGATGAAAGACGTTGTAAGCTGACCTCCACGTGGTGTCTTCTGGTTTACGCTAACAAGCTTACATTTCTACACTGTACACTCTACAAATAGCGTTTTAACTGTGTAGGTACTGTACCTACGGATAGCGCCAACCTTAAATTAATGTACAAAATTTGTACCTCAACTTTATCTTTGATTTGTGCCAAACACAGAATTTCTATTCAAGACGTCACCAGTCAAAATACACACTACATATTATTCTGCGTCGGCCAAAATTTCATTTTTGGATAACTTTCTCAAATTTTCGAGCAATCCTGATGAATTCAATTTTTGTACGGCATTTTTCGAATTTTTGTACGCAGTCAGTCTTTAAAAGAGTTTCTTCTTTTTGACACCTAAACAATACTAATGTACTTGACCCAATAAGTACATATTCTACAAACGCGAAGACTGTCATTATATACTTCTTTGATAAATAGAGCTACATTTCTTCAGTTGTCTATTAATTATTATTTTTGCTTAGAACACGCATATTATATGATTAGGTATTCGAGAGAGAACTTGAGCACTTTGGATCTTGACAGGCAAAAGAAACCAAATCTTTCAGGTTTCAGATCTAAGTAGAACAAGAAGATGTATACAAAAATAATGTTTCGAGTTCCGTAGAAAAAAAGCTACCGATCATTCGAAACAAGAAAAAAAAGAAAAAATTTCCATTATCCAACAGTTAAAGAGGAGAAAACGTCCGAGAAACTCAGATACTGAGGCCCATGGTAACTCACGTCTTGTTTTTTTCCCTAAATCTAAACCTTTTCCGGCGGTAGGTATTTATCATTCTAGGGCGTTACAGACGTACGATAAGAATTGTCTTCAAAATGTTTTTCTTCTAGGTACACATCAGCAATTATCTCAATGGGCGATATTAGTTGCGGAAAAAGGCTCGAAATAATTCGTAATAATATTATTGAGGTGATCGAAATATAGCTGATAGGTAAAAAATCATTAAACTATAAAAGAGAACTGTGAAGGAGGGTTAAAATAGTATACTATAATACTGTATTACGATACAAGTATGCACATTGCACAATGAGCGATTTCCAGCCAAGTGTGTGTACAAGACCAATCAATCACTTTGCGAATGCGTGTCGCCAGCGAATTCTCATACGTAATACTGACAGCCGTATTCCCAAACAAACAACATAATTTTAAGTGCACTTAAGAGTCCCAGAAGTCCCAAAAAAAACCCTTAAGTAACCTCGCGAGGTTACTTAAGTGTGTTTTCCGGTTCGTTAAGCAAACTTAAAATTTTTCCGTTTGTTTGGGAATACGGCTGTAAGTATAACTTACGTGATAGCAAACAAAACTAAAGTAGTCACTTTTGCATCCTTTCTTCTTTTTTGGACTGTTTCTGCGTTCGTCGTACGCAAAGTGAATAGTGTGCTATCGCATGTATAGCCTAATGAAAAGGCCTTTCCAATGGTGAAGATTTGACAAGGTGGGACAAGAGAGAAAGATTAAGAAAGATTTTAAGGATGGGATTTTGGGAAAGTGAAATACAAAATTTCTTTTTTAAGAGAGGTTATCAAAAAGTTTGCAGTACCTACATACTAGATCTGATCGAAGATTGCAAAATTTACCGCAAGATTTACAACAAAATTAAAATAGGTATGTAAACCGAAACGAAGAATACAACATACACGGTAATCAAGGTTTAGAAATTATAATTCATTGAGCGCTTTCGACAATTGACTGCAGTCAGTCACCATCAGAATGAATAATGCAGACGAAAATTTTGTAACCTTCGAACAGATCCGAGATGTTACTGAGGAGGACGCAAAAATATTCGTACGTGTTATTTTCAATCATTATTCAATACTACGTACCAGTTGCGAATCCAAGAGGATCAGTGGATCAGGACTTTCCCCCCCCCCAAAAAAAAAAAAAAAATGGAGGGAAAAAATAGGAACGAGAAGAGAGAAATCAAACAGTAGGGAAAATGAGGTAACCATAATGTACCAGAATTACGGGACTAGGGGAAGCAGAAAAAAATTGTTCCACGTTGACGCGAGAAATTTCGGTCCTCCCCCCTTTCCCGTTTTTCTAAATCCTCGATGCTGTGTCACACATTCCGCCGTTGACCCTTCATTTGCTGTATCAATTGCAAGCAATCAATTAATCTATATACACAATTCGCCCTAATCTTCTCCATCTACCGCTTCTTATCGCCGTAAAATTTGGTCTCAACAACGGCAACAGAAGCCTCTTTCTTGCGTTTACCGCAACACACCAAATTTTTCTCCTGCGTTTCTTCAACATAATTCCGCGCACGAGCCTATTAAACGTCGCGTTTTGATCTAATTGGATTGTGTATGTAGAGTGAAAAGTAAAATGCTCACGAATAATTACCTCACGTCGTAGCTATTCGGTAGCCATTGCGCGCGTTCCTCGATCTGCGTCAGAATGGACGATCCTCCTTTTCTTAATCGTTGCATTTCAACGTCGTTAAGTGTGCGAGCAATAAGTCTTTGTTGTTGCTGTAATTGCTTCCGATTAAGGGAGACATTCTCAGTCGTTTTTAGCTCCGACATTACATTTACTAAGCGTCGACCGCAAGAGTGACACTGCGTCAAAAATGGTTCCACTTCCTGTTGTAAAAAAATAAATCTAAATCAACATACATATATTTTCAACAAACTTTCAAATCATTTTACTGAACGTGAACAGTCATCTACCTATCTATACAGGGTGATGACGGCGGGACTCGACATGAAGTAGGCCTACGAGCTCTTGTAAGAATATGATGACGTGGTATTCACGTATAAATCGATGAGTTGCAGCGAAACGTTGACATAACGCGTGAAAATGAGCAACTCGATGGTCCTACAATTCTTCCAAAGCAGAAGATATAATATTTATTCTTGATAAATTGATTATAGTAAGTTGGACCCATTCATTCTCAGTATTTCCTTGCGCGCATCTTCAAGTTATCAACTACAGTAGGTACATATTTTTAGCTCTTTGAAGAGTACCGAAAATTTCAAATTCTACTGGGTGTATAAGACCCGTAAGAAAAAATTTTTGTAAAAAGAGCGGGTATTTCACTCCTCACCTGATAATGATGGTAGAAAGAATGATAATCTTAACGTTTTCAAGATCATAGGTCATGGCTATAAGTAGCCTATGTCACTTAATAAATTTCAATTTTATTAGTCGAATCCTCAAAATATTGTACGTATTATACGAGCCACATTGATACGAAGGAGAGGGAGGCACAACGCACGTAACTTTTCGTCACTTCACGTCGCGTCACGTCTACACAATTGCACTGGTGCGAGGTTTATACTGCACTGTACACATTCGTGGAATGAATAAGACTAGGTATCATGTAGAAGAAAATATGTACTAGGTAGGTAGCCTTACTACATATTATGTAAAAAACGCGAACACTCACGTTGCGCGCTACCAACTTTTGTTCAATGATATGTACCACGGTACCTACCAATGAGTGTACACGAATAAGATAAAATTCATTGGTGGTAGGTATAGGTAGGGCAGCAACGACTGGCATTATTTTTTATGATGTTTAAGCGTTATTATACAGCTACTAAGTACACGGGGCATGTGAATAACGCATCCGGGGATTACGGTGCGGTGTACAGTGCAATATATGCGATGCGTACAATCTCCGCGATGCGCGATGTCCGCTGCTGCACGCGACGCGACAACGATGAACCAAACACGAGCGCTCATCAAATTGACGATGACGCGAATCTACTTACTTTATAAAATTGAACCCATTCTGTTTGATCGTGGGAACTTTGGCCTCCATATTCGCTGGGCACGAAGCTCCATTCGATATATTCCTCAAGACTATCGCAATCAGTTAGAATTCGACTCTAAAATGTAAATTTGTCAACATGTTATTGTTGGAATACGAAAGACCTCTAAATACGTATTACATATACGAGTACAATATTTTACCGCGGTGTAATGTCAGCAAAGGCAATGCGAACATATTGAAATACGTAAATATTATAATGTACAAAAAACATAATATATTGTACGTATAAGCCTATGCACGGCGCGGCGCAGCGCCAGCGTGGCCTACGTCTGAGAAACTATACACAGGTACGCTGCGCTGCCTACTGAAGAAAATATTCCATCCGCCTATACCGATATGGTAAACCGAAATACATACACTACTACACACATACACTCAAAATATTTCAAAATTTACGGATGGATTGTTTGAAAAAGAATTCAAGAAAAGGAAGAAATTATTTTTTCATGCGAGTAAATAGCAGAGCGTACGCGTATACAGTATACCTACCTATAATACCATTCACATAGAAATACATAGAATAAACACTTGAGAAAGCCCTATCTAATAATCGATGAGACGTCGATCGTTTAAAATCGCACGGAATAAACGAAGCGAAGCGAAGCGACGCGACTCGCGACTTACACTGTAGTGGTCGGAAACTGAAAAAAAGGTGACCTGAAAGTTTCCGTTGGACGTGGAAATAAATGCAATTCAGTATCTCTTAGAAGCTTTCAAATTTTCGTTTAATCGAAAAATTCAACCAACTTATTATTTTAATTTCCCACCGTGAGACCATAGTTATAGTATACCTACCGCGCGAGGGGGGGGGGGGAATACTCGCAGATTTCTCAATCACTTGCAGGTATGAAAATTTCTCTCAAAAAAATATTCAAAGTCCATTATTTTGGGAGAGGGGGGAGGGGGGAGGGTATCGTCGGATTTCCAATGGTTTAGGGGGTAAGACTAAAGACATGAAACATGTCTGAATGAGCTTAGTATCGAAAATATGATAAGATTGCTTGCTTAATATCCCTCTCTGTTCTCTTGATTGACTGGCTCACACAGGAGAACTCTTACTTGATAGCTAAATGAAAAGACCGAAATTCAATTCATAACTTCTTTCGTGAAATTAATTTTATGTTGTTATTGGGCACCTCACCGTCTCTCCGTTTATAGCATCTTTTCCGTCAGACTGCAGAGGATTACTGCAGACTCGTTTATCACTTATGTGAGTAAGTAGGTGAAGCTGAGTAAACAGTAGAGTAGCCTTGAATTCGTTAGTAAACAAACGTCAACGCAGTAAACTCGATGCGCGTTAACGAGATCCTTTCTACAGTTTATACAGCACTTTTAAACACATAAGCACAGCATGATGACTCTGATGGCTGCGATGAGAATATACCTCTATACGTCCTCAATTAGACGTTGAAAACAATATTGATAAACGGGTTTTCCATCCTCGTCTATATTTTTCCGTACTTCCATTATCTAGAAAACGCCACAAGATTGACGCAATTTTCATCTATTTTTCTATTCGCGTTGATACGTCAATGCCTTACCGCTTTATTTTTGCAATTGGATCCATCTTTCAGCTGTAAGCCGCCTGCTTTCATTTGAATCCAACACTAGTCAACCGCCTAATTAAATTTCCCACATCATCATCTTCAATCAAAACTTCAACTTTATATGTACGCTCGTTCGAGTCTCGTACTGGAAAGCAGTTTCTTCGAGAGACACTCGATTCATTTGGACACAAGACATTTATATGGGTTGTATACTTCAAACGCCGCGTCGCGTCGCACCAGCTCATTCGCTATGAGCAATAGCGATGAGCAATAGCGATGAGCGAACACAGTTTTGTACTCAACAATTTTTTATTTAGGTATCATAAAAGAGAAGATAACATAATATAAATACTGTATTCCGGAAGATTGGCTATGAACTTAAAATTGATGACAAATTAATAAAATGAACGGATAGGTATACTTACTTTGACTTTTGAAATACCGAGTGTATTTGATCGTGTCGAATGAATGGAACCAGAACGGAAATGACGAACTCTATGATGATCGTTTTTTTTCCAAGTTATCAAGACGCAATCGACCTTTACAGAACTCTGCGAATTAAAAAATTTTCTAGAGTTTATATGTATATACTCATGAGGCGTTTTTACCAGACCAATATTTTTGAAAATAGCGCAATGATCTTTTTACATTCTCACTTTCTCTTCGCTTTTCTTTTATCGCGAGCGAGCGATGAAGAGAAAAGAAAACCTTACAGGTATTCGAAAATACTAAGTACATATAAATTATAAAATGAGTAAGTCGATAACTATAGGTACTGCACTGTATTACGCATAGTTGAATCATAGATGCTGCAATCTGCTGGGGTACGTATGAAGAATATTAAGTAGCTACAAAACACGTATGATTACGGAGTGTTAGAGGAAAAATACAGACTGATACGAAGCAGTTCGAATACAAGAGCAAGAGACAAGTACAGCAAATAAGGGACTGCCTGAGGAGCCACGCACACCTGCTTTTATTCTTTCTAAAAATGAAGCTGATAAATTAACGAGATCATCGATTTCGACCCAAGTCAAAAGCACAGGGGCGCTAAAAACGTCCTCAGCGCTAACTTTATTTGCTCAATAAGAGTACATATTTCGGATAAGAGGAGGGTGGAGCAAATCACTCCCATTGAGGAAAAAAACAACGAAAAAGTGCCGCCGCCAATCTGATCACGTATAATACCGCGTTAGAAATGAAGAAAAAAAGAGATAATGTACCGTACCTACGCAAAATTTGTATGACGTATAACTTTAAATGAGCCTACTTATACACAAAGTGCGATAACAAATTTTTCTAATTCATAATTATGTAGGTACTGTACGTCACGCATATTCGAGCGCGATAGGTTTCAGATTTCAAGATGCAATTTTATGCAGAGAAAACAGTTTCGGCCGAATTGGGGTTAGGATACTTATTACTTGTTCGCCGCCGCTCAACTGCAGTCGTGAAAAAAAGACATCATTTTGTTCTTACAATTCAGAAATTGAGTCGTACATACTGTATATTGTTGAAAAAGTTCTGACTTACCGATATTAGATTGAGCGATTTATCCAAGAGCTCTATGTCTAACGAGCTAGACGGTGATACAACGAGTACTGAAGTGCCGCTGCTATGTTTTTCAGTCCTATAACGAGGGAAAAAATTAATGTTTTTGTACACGACTTGCCAATGCTTCATTGGCGGAATATTAGGTACGAATTGGTAAAGCGACGTAAAACGAATAGTATCTTCTCACTCTTAAATTCGTCTGAGATGAAGTGATGCAAAAATTTACTAAGAAGTAGAAAAAAAAAAAAAAAAGAAAAAAAAGAAAGAAGGTAGGTAATCATCATCTTCCTTCTGATAGGATTGTCAAAGAGTCACCGATGAGTCTGAATAATTTCGGGTCATGTACGTATACAAAAGATGTGAGCTCTCCACGAGACTCTCCCCAACCTCAACTATGTACAGCGTGAGAATAAGTAACGCCCCTAATTAGAAAAAACGAGGCGAGAAACAGTCGTATCCCGCATGAAAAAAACGTACTTCGTCCTTTCACAGAAGTAGGGCTATAGAAGAAGCTTGACAGATCATAAGGAATCCTATAGGAACTGTACACTACGCCGTAGTTTTGGGAAAACGCACGCCAGAATAGTTTCCCTTGTCAAGAGCTTTTTGAAAGGCAGTACAGTATACTGTATACATCACATCTACTTGTCCCTTTTCTTGACGATGAGAAGTTTGCCAATATAAACTGCGAAATAAAGATAATTGGAATACTTTTGCAGCAGGGCGGCGTGAGAATATCTACAATTGGTCGATGGTTTGATATACCTTGAGTTTCAATTTTCTTCGACATCGGGGTTACCTTAGACATTATAAGTATGTATAGGTAAGCGGAACATTGCTGATTGCAAGTATGTAGTTGTAGACATGAATCAAAGGTTCCGCTCAGAGCTCCTTACTTGCCTTATAAATATTAAGGGATTCCATCTGGGGTCGTACTTTGTTTTAATTTCAGGCAGCGAGTCATCGCGAATAGCATTTCAGACCTCGAGGGAGAGGCTTGTTAATGTGACACATTGCCAGCTATTTGTTTCTAAATATTTTGGTTCACGCGAATTCAAACTGTTCATTAAACCAGTTAAATTTTTACCACCGAAAACAGAAAAACGGAGAGTAGCAATTCCTACAAAGATTTCCCCAGGGTCCGTGAGGATCTGATCCCATACCTCATAATTGTAAGTGCGTTGTACGAGGCTTTTTTTGAGTTGACGTATTTTCATAAGGAACTCGCATCAGATTCGATTGATACCTCTACACCCCCCCCCCTCCTCTCCCCGTATAACTTGTAGGCTCTTCTAATTCAATCTTTGGTCTTCCCTGAAATCATTGTACCTGATGTCACGCGAATCTGACGAACCATTCTTTTTTAAACTTTCTTCCCACTTTCCTTTCTTTTTTTCTATAATTTTATACCTAACCAAGAACCAAGCTGAGAACGACGGATACTTTCGTTTTTTGTCAATTTTTCGTTCACGTACAATCAAAGTCTCGGAACAATTTTGATCGGAAATATTTAGCTGCTTCATCTATGCAATTTTTAGTGTACAATAATGTGGTCTCATCTATAATTATTATTTTCGATTATACTCATACATGCGACTCGGAAAATTGACCTCCAAGAAGAGAATAAGTGAGGTGTCATGAAGGTGGCCTGGTGACATGACAGCTTTTACTTCACGGAATCAAATGTTCCAAGTGTAGTAAATACTGCGTATCTAAAGGCGGCGCGGCGGGTCGTGTCTGTCTCGTTCTGTGTGTAGTGTATGTACAGTATTACTGTTACTCCACTATACCTACCGTATATTACTTAATATTAAATCTAGTATTCTGGTTTGTTGATTCTCTTCATTCCTCTCACCTACATTCAAGTAAATAATACTATCTATGTTATTTAAGAAAATACATTACTTTGTGACTACACTGAAGTAATATAAAATAACCGAAGCAATATCTCCCTCGTTCAGTTCCGATTTCATGACGGTTTCTGCATCGTAGATAATGACGGAGCGACCAAATTTATCGAATATACCTGAAAGCAATAAAAACGAATGACAACTAAGGTTAACATAATATTATAGTATTTGGGTATTTTATTTTTCATCATCTTATAATAATGGCGTCCATTCTTTGTCAAGTTCAAATCGATAACGTATGAATACATCAATTCTGCAATCTAGGTAACTCATAAATTTTACATAAACGACAAATAAATTCAATTAATATTATTTTAGTTTTTGGATTATTATCAGATTGGGAGAGGAAGCTGTCTCTGTTTATATTACAACACATTCTATAGAGAGTATCTAGAATATTCGTTATTCATTGATCCGAAATGTTTCGAACTTTGGAAAATACATGAACTAGAAAAACGAATCTGAAAGTCGAGAATTACGGTACGTTTAAAGATCGATCAAAAGAGATCACTCATAACGGTTCATCATTACACTACTGAACAAATTTGAAATTTTTTTAATGAACATGAACTATCTAGGACACGTTTCTAGAAGTGTTTTCCACGCTGAACACGATGCCATTGGCCGTTTTTATCTATCAGATCGGAGTTCCGAGTAATTTGCGTTTGAAAATTCAAAAATCGCCAAAAACCGTACTTTCAAAACGCGATTGCAGAGCAAAAACAGAATACTGAGGTAGGTTCAACCACACAAAAATGTAGTTCGAACCTTGCTCTATAACATATTTACGATCAAGAATAATCGCACAATTCTTCGAGCAGTTATGAACAATATTGTAGAAGACTATTTTCAGCTTCAAATGCGGGGAAACACGCGATTCTGCGACGCAACGCGAGGACGTACATTGCCCCGCATTTGAAGCTGAAAATAGTCTTCTACGTATATAATATTGTTCATAACTGCTCGAAGAATTGTGCGATTATTCTTGATCGTAAATATGTTATAGAGCAAGGTTCGAACTACATTTTTGTGTGGTTGAACCTACCTCAGTATTCTGTTTTTGCTCTGCAATCGCGTTTTGAAAGTACGGTTTTTGGCGATTTTTGAATTTTCAAACGCAAATTACTCGGAACTCCGATCTGATAGATAAAAACGGTCAACGGCATTGTGTTCAGCGTGAAAAACACTTCCAGAAACGTCCTAGATAGTTCATGCTCATAAAATGCTGTTCAGTAGTGTTATTATTTTGAAAAGAAATGAATGAAAATAAAATTACAACCACCGTATGTGTATATTTGAATAAATTTTACGCGAGCGCTTTCGGCGTGAGCCATTGACAAGCATGATATAGAAAAATATCAGTTTCTATAATATTATTATGTTCGTCAATGGCTCATGCCGAAAGTGCTCGCGTTAAACAATTTTAAATACTGTATACACATACGGTGATAGTAATTTTATTTTCATTCTTTTCTTTTCAAAATTTATCGTTGTCGTCGGTGGTAAAAGCTCAATAACAATATTATTTTCAAGATATCACGTCTAACTCCCCCACCCAGAGTGGAATACTTCTCAGATTACCTTTGATTCCGGTGGAAGTTCTAATTTCGGTCCGGGCTGGTTTGCGCCTCTCTAGGAAATCCTTCACACATTTGCTGTCTTCTTCGGACTAGAAAGTTCGTGTTTTTTCTTTTTTCTTTTTTTTTTTTTGTAACACCCAAGATTGAGAAATATATTCCAGTACGCCAAAGAAAGTCGTTTAGACGACATATTATATGGAACAATGAAAAACGGAAAAGGTACTTCAAATTTTAGTCTTTTAGACGACACATACGGAACTGCGTAGAAATAAGAAAAGGAACTTCAAATTTTATCAACAATGAAGACACTGATTGTATGTGAAGCTATTTTGATGTATGAACAGCTTTAGACATGAATCATGAATAGAGTTACAGCTCTGGTACACGCGTTTTATCGTATGAAATTAGGGTGAAAGAAAAGAACATCATTGGGTACCTATATGTACCTATGTGTACGTTATCAGTACGGCCATATTATAGTATATGTACGAGTTATCACTGTGCATGTTGCTGAATAGTGATGCCATAGCTCCTGTTCTGATATCGCGTTAGTTATTCGATTGCATTTTTTTGTATCAATTCACAATATTATTGTACTCGTTTCATTCATTTCTCTCCACTTTTTAATTTTCCTTGGCAAAACATGAATCATGACATGTAACTACCGGATTTTTACGGGGTGTCAGACAGTGACGACGACGAAGAAGAAGAAGAAAAAGAATTATATGAGTCACTGCTGAAAAGAGTAGAGGGCCTAATAAGATATATGGACCAAGAAAGAAGAGATTTTAACATCAGCAGAAGCAGAAAAAACATTCAATCGTGTTGTGTGAAAATAGACCACCAGTAAAACTTCTTCGGATGGATTTCGAGGTTAGGTTAGGTCCATCGGGTAATGTTTCGGAGGAGTTCCGCGGACAAAAAAATCTTATAAATAAATAATAGAATAAATAAAATATATACAAGGAAACCTGAACGTACGGGTGTAATACCTCACTTTTCCACTAGGTAGGAAAAGTCGGTAAAATCGAAGAATATCGGAAGAACGTCCATACTACTGGAGGAAAATCGTGAAATACCGAAAAAACTGATACAAAAGTCGGAAAAAGAGCAACTCTTCCTCATTGGCTACTGGGTGGCTACATTGGCTTGATTATAGAGGGATTAGCTTAGAAGCCAATCAAATATTGGCTTATTCTATACTACTGTTTAAGCATTCAATGGCTTACACTTATCAATATTATTAAAGGCGTTGATGGAAAATACACACATCGTAAATAGTAATGTATTTCTTCCCATGTATTCATAGGAACCGACCGTCAAACGGGAAATCATCGGTAAGAATAATATTTCTTGAATTTATCATTCTTCTTCCTTTCGAACATCGTCAATGAGCGGTGTAGTGCGAAGGTAAGTCCGCACCGCACGAACACGGATTTATTAGTACCTATTTCTCATGCAGTGTTAGCGTACGTTGGAGAATTCGCCATTTCTTCCACACGATGAGAATGCCCATCGCGGTCTGCATACTTCCTCCAAGTTTGTCACAGTATAAGAGAAAAGACGAAAGAAAGGAAGAGAGGAAAACGCGATTTGATGTGAATGACCTGAGAGAGAGACCGAGATAGACAGAGACAGAGAAATGTAGAAATGGAAATGAGCGCGCGCAACGTGTTGAATCTGGATATCGTGTTCAAGTCTTTTCAACGACAACATTTTCGTCGTATCATTCATAATATTCTGTACTATCGTGAGTGAAAATGCATGACAGTTCCGCACAATATTTGAAATTGCAAAGATTCGTTCTCCGCTAAAAATTTGATGACTACGCTATAGTGTAGGCGAATTAGAAGGAAATGAGGAAAAAAAAAACATTTTTGTCTATAAAAGGTTTAATGACTGAAAATGGTCAAGGACGGCGTCCACAACAACATACTAAAAATCCCACCCTATCCCCCTGGAGCTTCTTTTTTTATAGGGGTTTAAACTACCCCAAAATCAGTTTTTTGCAAATATCTCGCAACACATGCATTTTACAACAAAATTACCTCTTACCAAAATTATTCCTCGTGAAATTTCCTATAGAGTCATCTACTTTTATTTGGCATAACATTCACCCTTAATCCTTTTATGGGGGTTAAAACTACCCCAAAATTAGTTTTTTACAAATACTTCGCTAAATATGCATTTTACAACAAAATTACCTCTTACCAAAATTATTCCTCGTTGAATTTCGTATCAGGTCAACATTCACCCTTAGTTTTTTTTATTGGGGTTAAAACGACCCCGAATCAGTTTTTTGCAAATATCTCGCTAAATATGCATTTTACAACAAAATGACCTCTTACCAAAATTATCCCTCGTTAAATTTCAATAACGGTGAATTACTCTCATTGTTCTTTACAGTGTACAGTTTTATGTCTCAAGTTCAAGTCAATCATTTTCAAGTTTTCCTAGCTATGTATTAGTCTCATCTCCTGTCTCTTTTTTTTTTTTTTGACATGTTTCATGTCTTTGCGCTGGCCTGATCCTACCCCCTAATTCTGAAATTTGCGTCCGTGCGTCCGTACAACCATGACCTTAACACTTGGAAGAATTTCTGCTGCAGACCTCCTCCCCTGACCTCGAACGCTAATTTTGAAATTTGCGTCCGTGCGTCCATCTCATCTGGCTTCTGGTGCATACTAATACACAGTATACTAGGCCTATACTGTCAAGACTGAATAAACGGTGTTGCGTGTTCGTAAGCGTTTATTCGACTGAATATACAGACAGAGAAGGAGTCAAGGGTTGTGATTGTGCAGTCTACAGTGTCGTACTCGTGGCAGAGAAATGAATCCGGTTCCGGAGAAGAAGGGTGGCAACGTTGTTGAAAGAGACCTCGAGAAAGTAAAGAGTGTAGGAGAAATCATCGTCCTAGCCTTTTTGTGTGCGTGAAATGTTGTGACCGATACGTTTTCGATGAACGATTTTGGTTGTCATCACGTGTGCGATGCTGTAAACTGCTACAAACGGTATACCATGTTCCGTAATATACAGTATACAGGCCTTCATTATACAGTATACGAGGTTCCATAACATAGGTACAGTATACTAGGCCAAGCTTCATTATACTAAACCTGAAGTGGCTTTAGAAGGGGAGCGACTGATCTTTATTTGACTTGTAAGACAGTTCTTGCCAGTATAAAGCTAGTTTCCAAGTCCTCCTATCAACTATTCAAGGCCCCTCCTACTTATATTTTTAGTATGAAGCTAGGAATCCTAGCCTAGTTCATCCAATATACTGTATGTTGGCTCCGCCCCTTCAATGAACCAGATATGCAACGCTTCAAACATCATGTGATTCAGAAAAGGTACTTCCTAAATACCTCATAAGATAAGTTCCCTGGGATTTTACTAGTTAGACTAATACTAGAGGGAGAAGGGGGCAAATAATCATACTAGGTCTCGGAAACCTGTATACTCTATCCTTTCTTAAGCGTCCTCCATATTAGGCTACAGCTTAGCTACTTTAGACCTGGTATACAGTATATCAGGTCCAGTAAAATGAAAGCTTAAGAACAGACCAAGAAGTGGGCCCACCCCAGGCTACTATAGTAGATTCAGCTTTCATCACATATACAATATACAGTACTAAATCTAGAAAATGAGCTCTTGAAAGCCAGTACCCAAAAAAATTGTAGATTACACTCCTACTGGACCATGAAGGCCGTAAGTGAGCCCCCCAAAGCTATTGGCTTGAATTCTAATGGACACCCTACTCATAATAGACCAAGAACGGCGAACTAGCGGAGCGAGTGAGCCTCTCAAAAGCCATTCGCTTAACATATTCTTCTACAGTAGACTTGTACTGGACCAAGAAGCGAACAAAACCAAATAAAATAAAATAATAGAGATGAACGTTAAGTACATGAAACATGATCTTCATTTATTTGGCTCTGGTAGAAAATTGGAAGAAGATCCGAAATTATGATAGCTTTATGCTACAATTTTCGTTGTATATCTGACTCATTGAAGGGGCTAGGCCTATTGGTGAATGGAGTATTCTTTTTCGACTATTTTATTGTACTTATATAATGTGCCCTCATGAGGCTTGCATTTTCTTGTTCTCTACAGTGTACAGTTTTATGTTTCAAGTTCAACCATTTTCAATGTTTCCTAGCTATGTATGAGTCTCATCTTGTGTCTCTCTTTTTTTTTTTTTTTTTTTTCACTATTTTATTGTATTTATATCAATTTTATTCTCTTAATTCCCTTACCTCAAGTATATTGGCCCTCATGTGGCACCATAATGATAGTAAATGTTATGCATTATAAGGATTTTGAAGAAGGGTACATATTTTCCTTGTTGTTGTTGGTAAACTATGAATGCTGGACTAGCATGTGATTAGATCTTGCTCCAGGAAATTTAACGAGGGATAGTTGTGGTAAGAGGTCATTTTGTTGTAAAATGCATATTTCGCGAGAATTGTAAAAAGCTGATTTTGGGGTAGTTTTAACCCCATGAAAGGACTAAGGATGAATGTTTTGCAAAGTAAAAGTAGGTGATCTTACACAAAATTTCACGAGGAATAATTTTGGTAAGAGGTAATTTTGTTGTAAAATGCATATTTAGCGAGATATTTGCAAAAAAACTGATTCGGGGTAGTTTTAACCCCAATAAAAAAAACTAAGGGTGAATGTTATGCCAAATAAAAGTAGATGAATCTATAGGAAATTTCACGAGGAATAATTTTGGTAAGAGGTAATTTTGTTGTAAAATGCAAGTGTTGCGAGATATTTGCAAAAAACTGATTTTGGGGTAGTTTAAACCCCTATAAAAAAAGAAGCTCCAGGGGGATAGGGTGGGATTTTTAGTATGTTGTTGTGGACGCCGTCCTTGACCATTTTCAGTCATTAAACCTTTTATAGACAAAAATGTTCTTTTTTTTCCTAATTCGCCTACACTACTATCCGCGGCTTGTAGCGCCTCCGCCATCAGCTCGGCGATGAAATAATCGTATGTATTGGTATTGTACATACTTACTCGAGCTGGATAAGAATTACAAACCATTTGCGGGATTTCACGCCCGTACTTCCATCAGATTATCAGGGGAATATTCACCCAGTAAAAATGCTATTTCCTCAGTAAAAAAATGAACAGTATTGGGAGAAGTAAATTAGAGAGTGTAAACAGTAAATCACTGAACAGCAAAGTATTACAGAAAATGAACAGTAAAAATGAGGATTTCCGAACGAGTAAAACACACTTTCAAAGCAAGCGGAACTTCATTCATAATTATCTTTAGAAAACTGCATCCCGATCTTGTTTAATCTTGCACTTCAATGACGACACAACGTCCGAAATTCCGAAACGGTGGACAATAAGTCACATAATTATTATTGAATGCCCACATATCCTGCAAGTTTTGGCATGCTAGCGATCACTACACGACGTTTGTCAGGCGTGCATGGGTATAGTCCTTTTGAGGAATGATTTCACAAGACTTCGCAGAAGTTCCTTAAAACTCCAATCGCCGTTCTTGAGGCGGTGAAATTAGTCTGCCGTACAGAAAATCTTCTGGCGGTGCCGAATAGAAAACGATCATGTTTCATGTCTGCTGTTCTTTCGTGAGGTTTTGTTTTCATTGTTAACTTGGTTTGCTTTATAATTAGTTGAGTGGCTCACGTGTTAGGTCTAAGAGCCAGGTTTGTACCAGGTAGGGTATAAAAACAAAAGTGATGAGAAGAATTTTTGATCAATTGGTGGGTAGGAAGTATGATGAATTAAATTAGAGTATTGAAGCGCTATAGAGCAAAATGAATGAATGATTGTTGGGTAGGTATCTTGATTCAAACTCGAAATTGGTACTGAGCTTCGTGATGATAGTACTCTTAGAGGTGAATGATCATCAAAATTATTCAAAGTTGCAGTGCAGTGGTTTATTTACGTCGTTTTTAATGCGGGTTGGTACGTATCAGTTAGGTAAAAGTCAAATTAAGGAGTTGCATCATAAAATTAGCCAATTATTATTACTCTGTATGTCAATGACAAAATTTGGTTATTTCGTTAGAAACCTATTGCATTAAAGGATAAAAGATGGATAAACTGCTGTGAATAGACAAACAAGTTGGATTTCTTAATAGGAATAACACGGTCCGATATCCCATATGTTATGGCTCGACATAAATTACAGAATACTTGAAGAAGTAAACGAAATAAAAACTGATTACAGATAAAAGAAAGAAGTTGCGCGATTTTTATCATCGGGCAAAGTTAGAACGTTACTGATTCAGATGTGACTCGTAAAACAGAATATCGACGAAATCATGATTGCACTAGCGAAGCTTCGTGAGGTGACTCAAGCTCGTACCTATCCTTCGTCGAGAAAATACCTGTTGAATACAGTAACATCATCGCTGTCCATTCACCTTAGATTGTAAATTACTATTGAAGCATCATATTATTATTAAACCTATGTCAAAGACTGGACTGGAGATCTTCTTATTTTGACACTATTTTATAAATCGATAATCCGCTCCAAACTGGACTACGGCTCTTCACTCTACCGTTCTGCAAGCACAACTCACTTACAGACATTATATTTCTTTTAAAATAAATTTATCTGTCTTATAATAATAGGAGCTTTAAACTTTACACCAATCCCAGCCCTGTACGATGAAACAGGGATCATGCCCCTTCCAGTTTCGACACAACTATCTTACCGACAAATTCTTAATTAGAAGCATTTCCTACCAGCATACAGAAACAAACGATAATATTTCATGCCTACTTTTAATCATTGGAGATTTGTGGATCGGCGACTACCTCTCTTGTGTAAACGAGCTAATATCATCTTTCGGTTTCAACGCTTTACAATTCATTCAATACCAGCGTACCCTTTATCAACATTTTCGTTCCAACAAATCTTTCAGCAAGTTGAAATACATCGATTACCCAGAATTCTTCATTCCAAACCTCAAGAAGTTTTTCAATCATTTACTAAACAATTTCCTCAGCATATTCATATCCTTACAGACGGATCAAAAGGTGAACAAGAAGTAGGAATGGCATTTTGGACTCCCTCAATACCAATCCACTGCGCTCTTTCGCTACCCAACTTCACTTCAGTCTTCCATTCAGAACAAATAGCTATATTTCAAGCTCTTTATTATGTATAAAACAAAACTTCACCTCAGAACGATTTCTTATAATTTCAGATTCTCTTTCAGCTCTACAATTCTTCTCTGCTACTCCATCGAACGTAAATTCAACTTTAGCATTACCAATCATCTCCTTGATAAATTCACTTTCACCCATTCAAGTTAATTTTCTCCGATGCATACCCGGCCACGCAGGAATCGTTAAGGAGATTGATAAACAGCCAGAAATGATAAATACGTTTAAACGAAATATAACTGCACGAAAAAATGATCTGTTAAGACGAAATTTGAAAGCGGTGTCCCGAAAAAATTTGCGCACAAATCAATAATGGGTTTAAACGAAATATTGATATATTTGCTCGAAATACAGTATTACCAAATATATTCGCAAATTGACGTATACAGGTAAAGATGAATGACACATAAAGAGTAGTCCATAGATGTGCATGTACGTCAGTATAAAAATATCAAAGTAGGTTCGCTAGTAGGACTTTTGGAAACAAGGAAATGTGAGGAGCTGTCGAGAGGTAAATTACCTATTATTTACTGTATTATTAATGCGAATTATTTGAACGGCCATCAAATACTTCGAGAAACAGTGGTTAGTCACCCGCCCAAATTGGTATGATGGTGTATCTTCAGGTCACCCTTCCACCAATAATGGTGTCGAAGCGAAGAAACTCAGTGATCAAGACAGAGCACACTTGTTAGCCTATAATTTTATCTAAACATTCTAAACTAATACAGTAAGTTATTGTCTACATTCTCCAGTTATTGTCTACATTACCTGTTTCCAATATACATTAACGGTAACACATGCAACAATTTCCATGACCGGAAGTGGAAGATATTTTTTGAACGAAAATACTTGAATGAAAATTCTGAGAGACTACGTAGGGTCTGGAAAAGAATTTCCATTGAACGAAAAGTTTCTGGGACTAAGTGTCTGTAGGACAAAAATTCTCTGGACCAAATATCAGGGCAGCCCCACATGATTTGCAGTTTGCACGTGCTAACTGTACTTTAAACGAATATTAGCTGTATATTTTGTCAGTTGACGGAAGCGAGAAAAATTTTGAAAGACTCATCAGAAATAGTGGTCAGAGGCAAGGAATCCGTCGTCGGTGAATGGCATTGATTTTTCCACTCGGAAATCGGAGAAAATATAGTGGAAGTATTAAGAGCGTGAATCATATCAACTGGATAATAAGAAATGAAATTTAGTGAATAGTTACTAAATTTCATAATGGAGCAATTATGTTGTATACTTCCTAGAGTAGTATACCTAAAGAAATTGCAATGCAAAATCTAAAAATAAGGCTCAATATAACAAAACTAACAAACCATCTTGCAAATAAGTTATAACTGACAGAATGATTGACCGACTCTTCCAATACCTTGCGCAACAGAATACTTCTCTGTGAATTTCAAGAACTTTTTGTGACTGAGTGATTGAGAAGAGGGTGTGACGCGTGAGCAGTATAATACATATTATGTATAATGTTTTGTGATTGAACTCTGACCATACATGCTTGTATCATACATATTTGATCCAAATATTATTATGTCGCCTGGTTTTCATTTATAATCAACTACAGTATGTGCAACAATTTATCATATTTCTTATTTATAGAATTATTTGAATATCTCACCTGGAAACGTGATTCCAGATAGGAGTAACTTCTCTGGTAAATCTTTAATGCAAGATGATTGAATCACTACCCAGTCTTGGTTTTGAATCGACAATTCTTCATCTAGAACAGAGCAAAACAAAGTGTTTTATTGCTAAATAATTTACAATACAGAGAAAACTTGATGGATAGTGTGGTATACGTGCGTCGGTATACATTTGAGTAAAACCAAACATCAGCATATCAGTCATTATCTCACAACATTTGTAGGTACTACAAATAAATCAATAGCCTAGTACATTTTGTATCGAGTGCAGGCGAAAACAAGCAATATTGGAACGAGCGAAGTGTAGCCGCACGAGCGAGTTACAATATTGTTTTTCGACACGAATTACAAACAGTACTTTCTATAGACTAATATTTGAAGCAAAATTAGACTCTCAAAAGTAGAATTTGTTATAGTTTTAATGTTCAATTATTGTTTAAATGGCACCACTGACGCGATTTTCGCTACGGGCAAAACACTTTCGCCACGGTTCTGATATAACGGCGAGTTTCGCTTCAAAAAACGAACACAATACGAGGCACATTCGCTGCATGTATTATAAAAATGCCTTTGATAAATATTGTTCAGAGTTATTCACCAATTTTATGTGCTATGCCGAGTAGAACATCACGAGGCAACCAGTTTCTCGCGGGCCATTTGAGGCCTCCAAAGGTGTGAAATGTGGCCCTCGAAAAAATTCCAGAAAATGAGATCGTGGTGCCAAATCTGAGTCTTATATTCAATCATAGAGATGAATATGGAACCAATTTTGATTTGTCGGTAGACACTCAAACTTGAAAATAACAAGAGAGAGACTAATCGTTGATCCGAGGGTTTGGGTTTACTTTTGAAGAAGGAGCACGCAGAGGAATGTACGTCCTGTTTATTTATTTATTTTTATTTATTTATTTTTTTTTTAGGAAAAATTTGTAGGAAATAACCCACACATAAAATCGTACGTTTCATTATGAACCCCGAGTGCTGACTTGCATGCGATAAATAAAAAAAAATTGTGCATCGCTATGCGCAGGAAAGAAACCAAATATATTTGTAAATCTGTAATATACGATAAGAGAGAGAGAGAAAAAAAAATTGTCTTCATCTAACAGCTTCGGTGACATTGAAGATGAGATTCGCAGTTCCGATATGTTCGTAATTAGCAGTTTAGGAGTACGATACCGACTATAGCACGGCAGTGTTTCCTCCGCTTTCAATACACAAACTCGATGATGTTTTTACCACTTTGGATCCAAATTTTTCTTCACCACTGCAGGCGCAAATGTCGACACCGCACTCGAGTAATTAGCGCGTCATATCCATCATGATGATCACCATTATAGATTTTCCTATAGATCAGGGAAACGTTGGTTTTACACCACAAAAATGCGGATACAAAAAAAATCTATTCCAACTCTCTTATCTCTTCTTTTTCTTTCTATTCAACTTCAACGATGAACGAAAATACGAGTCTTCGAGGCTCTTCGGGTTTTATCAACTGCCTTCTTGATTCGTGGTCTTTTTCAAAACCATAATATTAGATTAGGCATCCCACTCTTTTCAAATTTAGTTTTGCCCATAAGGGGCGCACGCCAAATAACTAATCGTAAAATTTCAATGTTGCACATCAAGCGCGACGAAAACACCGTGCTATCTATTCATTCACCACAAAGATAATTCATGAGAATTAAGTATAAATTTTTCGGGCAATACAAACATTTTAAATCATAGAAAAAAACACCCAACGAATCTTACTTTCTGAAAAAACTGTATAATGAGAGACGTGAGTCTGTAAATTTTGCACCAATTTATAAGGTCTGGGGTAAAATTAGTAGGGCGGCGAATCGCAATAAAACGTGAATATGCTCGTCAGCCGGTCTTGAACTTTGAGCACTCTCAATAAACCTTATTTTCGAAAATGTTTGTTCGCAAGTTGTGTAGGTTGACCCGAACACACAAGAAATACGTTGGGCGTGTGTTCCTAGCTCGGGGAAGTCATCAGCTGCTAGAAAACGGTATAAATTTAGTTAATTTAGTCGATTTTTCGCCTGCTCGTCTCGGAGAAAGGAGTTCGTCTTCAAGTCGATCATTTCCATTTGAAGGTTCTCAGCCACGTCGTCTTCCGCGTTTCAAAAGGGTTGTCAACAATGGGGAGTGAAATACTTTTCTTGGTCACGTCCTCAATTCGCGTTCCTTATTCATTCAGCAACCGCTTCAAGAAACCAATAAAAATTTGGGCCCAGGAAATGTACCAGAAACTTTTTTTTGAATCTTGGTGCAGGCAGTCAGATGGACATCGTTCTGCTGTTCCAGATGACGAGTCAGTAAATTTAGTTTATTTCACTGTCCACGCTTCCTGAAATTTCCGATTCCCTATGATAATTTCACGGTTCTCCCACGGATTCTCCATTATTAGGTACTCGTAAAATAAGATGCGTCAGTGACACCGCTCGATACTCAACTTAGACCTGCAGTCACGAGCAATGGAACACATAAAACGCGTGAGAATATGAGAGAGGAAGCAAGTTGAAGCTTGCAAAGTTGCGTTGTTCACACGCGACTTACTCGCTGAACGCAGCACAGTTGTTTGATTCTCTCTCATAAAAACAATTGTACATACGAATGGTATTTCTCCTCCTAAGAGTAAGGCATCGTACACAGTAGACACTTACTCGTATTGCCAGAGAAGACTAGTACTTAATTCAAGAGAACACGGGCTCGTATTATTGTCGCGGTGTTGCCGACGAAAGGTGCTTGAACACTTTTCCTCATTACAAGGAAAACTGACGAAAACATAAGGGAGAGAGAGGAGGAAAAAAAAGAACTTTTGAGACGTAGTAGTGACACTCTCGAAGGTTTGTAGTGCAGCAGCATTTGATTAAATACGTATTATGAGAATACGTATAATAAACCACAAGAGTCAAGACGTAGAGTCGCCTTGTCACTACGTACTACTACTCACTACTTCGATTATTCGTGTTCAGCAACCACCACTCACGCCATTTCTACAGTATTTTATTTTTCAAAATTCTTGGCCAAAGTTCTAAAATTGCAATCGCGCATTTGCCAGCAGACCAAAAGAACGGTTGTACATGATTGAAATTTCAAAGACGAAAAATTGTGGGTTGCATTTATCGGCACGCGAAGAAATAATGAATACACGCGAAAAATGAGGAAAATCACTGACATGTAATTGAAATAAACGCGAGTAAAATAATATGAACAAGAAAAAAACTTCATTCAACATTATAGTCATAATATGAAACCAAAAAAAAAAGAAAAAAAATCCAACAAGATTTCTCGGCACGCGAAATAATAACAATTCGAAATAATAAAATTGCGGAATAATGAAAATGATTACTGTACTGGTAGGTTTTATACAAAATGAATCTCAAATAAGTAAGGCTTTTTTGGCCAGCGCTGGTCTGTCTCTCTTCCGTTTCTGACCAAGAGGGGCAGTCTTCGCAGCCGGAGGTACCATCACCTTTTCTTTTTTCTTGTCAGATTTTGATACCTAATAAATTCTTGTATACCCCTTTAAAAAAAAAAAAAAAAAAAAAAAAAAACAGGGCACGAACAAGTCGATGTTCCGTCTGTGCTGAGATTGATTTTCCATATGGTCGTCCTCCACTCCTTCAAATCATCAAAGGTCTTCTATTTTCCATCTCGCGGTTCAACCAAAAATTGTGATGTAGATGAAAGAAAAAGTAACAGATAGATAGAAGTGAATTTGATGATTGGATTTAATCATTTCAACTTGTGGTTACAGCCAAAAGGTAATGACGAAAACGTTGATGGAAGTAATCTGTATTAGGTACTGAAACAAGGGAGAGAAAGGATTGAAACTAAAACAAAGGAACTCAGAAAACCGCAAGGTGATGGATATGAACGAAAAAGTGAGGAATGGAGTGAGTGGAAGCTTGAGAGAAACAAGTACCTCAGAGTTCGAGGTGCGGGTGTTGGTAGGGTTAGCGGATTAACTCGGAAATAAATATACTTAATATTTTATCATCATTCAAAGAGACATTATACGTAGGAAGAAAATATCTCGGTGAAATAAGAAAGCGAAGAAATATTCATTTGCATGTAAAACGTATTGAAAAAATAATCGTAAAAAGGCAGAATACGACATCATAGCTCGTGATCATAATTTCATAACTAATAATTAATATTCATACACACAAAGAGTTATGACAAGTTACATGACGAGATCATTATTCTGTCATTCACCATAATTCACGTTGAGAAATTTGATAAACGATCGAGGGTGGAACGGACAGAGGAAGACTTGCTGGGCTCATTCAAATCTCCGCGTACTTACGTGTAAGCGGGGCGACTCACCTGCAGCAGTGTACAATAATCTTCTAATGTTACACGCTGGAAATGATAACGAAGTTCTTCTTCCGACTTGGTCTTCTTCACTTTTTTTTTTTTTACTTTTTGTCGGCACGTAACGGGACTTGAGAAATGTACACCGTCAGTCTAACGACGTCAGACATATTCGCTAACGATGGTGCGGCCTGCTTCAGTGCGTAGAGTGAAGACAGAGCTTCATTTTCCAGCGCAGGGAAGGGGGGAGGTAACCTAAGTAACACGCACTGGGGTACTATCACAGTTGCCATAAGTTAGTAACCACCAATTTATGCAACTTGGTAACACTGCCATTTTGTCACAAGAACGAGAGAGTGAGGTTGAGAACGGCTGACATCAGCTCAACGATTGACGAAACGAGTATACTAAATTTTGTTAGCTCAATTCAGCATTCATACTATAGATACAAAAGAATTTCATATTCGAGTTGGTAGAATATTATTGTCCGAACAACCAGCACGCGTTGAAAAGCCTACAGCGACCCAGCTGAGCACAGCTGACGAGCGAGCGACCAGCAGAGAGAAATTTTCCTTGCTAATAATACGAATCGTAATAATTAAGTATACAATAAAAAATGAATTGGGACACGTGCTGGAGGGCAACACTACTATAAAACCCATGAACGATAATCTGATCTCTATACGTGATTTTCCCATCCCAAAGAATAAAAAAAAATATAAGCCACCTATTAGGCAAGATAAATTATTCTATAACACATACATTTAAAATGTTGTCAAAAATTTAGAACCATTTCATAATCTCCTGCGAAAAGACGTTGACTTCAAATGGTTTGATGAATGTCAAAAATCATTCAATAATATAAAAGAATACCCTACTTCTGAACCCATTTTAACAATCTTTGACAGCTCAAAAGATATATATATATATATATATATATATACTATATTTACACGGATGCCAGCATCGAGGGAATTGGTGCTATACTTAAACAGTCTCCATCTGATGGTTCCATAATGCCTGTCGCTTACTTTTCTGAAAAACTGACCGAAGGTCAGAAAAAAAAGAAGGCCGTGTCCTTGGAGTGCCTTGCCATCAAGGAGGCTGTAAAATTTTGGCAATATTGGTTGCTAGGCATTCGATTCACTGTTTAGTCTGACCATAAACCACTCGAAAATCTAGGTATTAATATAGTATACGAACTGATGAAGAACTGGGGGACATGATGAATTTCCTCTCTCAATTTAACTTTAACATCATTGATAATCCAGGCCATCACGCTAACCAAAAAGCTGACCGTCTGTCCAGAAATCCTGTACTCAGTGCAGACATTAATTCTAGTAATAATACAATACGTACGCACCACTAACTACCTCAAGTTAGAGGAAATAATAAATGACCAAAAGAACGTCATTAAAGATAGGTAACTTACGCATTTATCGGCACATCAAAATAGGTCGTCAGAACATCAAAAAAGATCAAAAAAATAGTTAATAAATGTGAGTGACGATATTAAATGTATTTCTCGGTAAAAAAAAATACAAACAGCAAATAAGTGTGTTGAACAACTGAAAATTGTGATAGACACCAAAAAAAGAAACACACAGTAAATTATATCGTCATTCAGCATCACAAATTAAAAAAAAAAATAGGTACTGAGACCAAAAAAATTCTAAAAAAAATTTACTGAACAATAAGTGCTTTTTTGGCCTTTGTCGGCCTACCTCGCTTCCTCCTCTGTCCCAAAGGTATATTTTTAGCTTCCTGTGGAACAGTGACCAACTTAAGTCGAATCGCACACAATGAGATGGCGCATGACAAAGGGTTCGTCGTCATCAAAAGGAGGTGAAGAATGCTCTTGACACCAATTTTGTAGCTCAGTTTCAGAAAGTGTAGGTGGACCATACGTATCTGCCCGAAGTTGGCGCAAAAATGCTGTCAGTTGTTCTTTTGAAGGTTCTTCTTTGTTCTTTCGACGGAAAAGGTCCAATAATGCGTTCGGTTTCTGTATTCCTTCTTCAAATTTTTCTCTAACAAAATTTTTCACGCCCCTCCTTGGTTGGGAATCATGATTGGCATGAACACTATCCACTTGAAATAATGACACTTTATCACTACTTGCATGATAAAGAAGGTAGAGTCGTGCTGGACATTCGTGTACTCGGTATGAACCTAGAGAACATCGATACTCTCGTTCAATGATTCATAATAAATATCACGTAATTGTCTTTCTATAAGATTAACGGTGAGTCAAGGGGAAAATTTGATTCGCTGTTCGTATTACACTTCTTGCGTATGTTAATTACATTTTTTTGCTGTTGGGGGATTTGATGTTCAACTACATTTTTTGCCTATGCCAATTACATTTTTTTACTGTTGAAAATTTGATGTTCGAACAACATTTTTTGCTGATGCCGAATATTTCTTCCCTTAAGTATAAAGATACCACTACCGAAAAAGATGTGCTATAGAATACCAAAAATAATAGGTAATAAAACAAAAATCTCAACCAAAGAGGGCGCTACCGAGCTTGTACACCGAGTACATGTATAATGAACTAGGTCATATAGGCATGAGCAGCCTCATAAAAACAATAACTTCACAATATTGTGCTAAAAATATTTATAAAACAATAAAAGAAATTACCATGAAATGCCAAATTTGCATAAAAAATAAAACCCGTAGGGGCAGAAAATTTAGGTTTTTAGGCCATCTTGGCCCCACAAAAAAACCTTTTGAGATAATGTCCCTGGACACTATCGGCGGGTTTGGTGGACGTCGTTCCACTAAACGGTTCCTTCATCTTTTGGAGGACCATTTCACACGTTATGCTTACATCTTAACATCAAAGTCTCAAAATTCAGAGGACTTTATAAAACTAATGCAATCTACCAATGCATGCGATAAAATTGAAACATTATTTTCTGACCAGTTTGGTGGTTCGACATCAGCCCGGTAAAGCAACTCCGTTCGTACACCACCCCCCCCCCCCATCGAAGGGTACATCCGATTTAGAAAGTCTACAAACAATATCGTAACACTCTCAAAAATCATGAAGCAAATAAAAAAATTTATGATAAAAATAAAATGAACTTGGAACTAAATGTCAATTATTTGGTTTACGTGGAAAACGGGAACAAATTAAACCGTCATAAGCTAGATGAAATACGGATTGGACCTTTCCCCATAATAGAAAAACTATATCAAGAACTGTTTATGGCAGTGGTCGTCAACGCGTGGCCCGCGCGCGGAGTGCTTCCGAGTGGCCTGTGTGAGGTGATAAGATTTTTAAGAAAGTAAATAAATAAAGAAAAAAAAGAAAAAACAGAGGAAAGAGAAAAGAACGAGGTACCCGCCAAAACCTGCTCTTGAAGTATACCTGTCTGGCACGCTTCAATTTCATCATTTCTAGCGGGCATTTCAAAACATGTGCATTATTGAGATAAGGTTTACCTAACCTAACCTAACTTTGCCCGCGCGAAGTGTGAGAAATTCTCTTTTGGCCCGCAATACACAAAAGCGGGGGTCGGTAACCTTTTTTCGCCGCGAGCTACTCCCTGATTTTTGTGAAGTACTACGAGCTACTTAGAAAAAGTGCAAAGGTATTTATACTATGTATAAACTATTCAATTGATTGATTTTATCGAACTTGGGTGAGTTTTCCTAAATCAGACTGCGAGCTACCAAAATGACATCGCTAGCTACGGGTTGCCGACCACTGCACAAAAGGTTGAAGACCACTGATGGTTTATAGGGTAGTATACGGTCCCTCGGAGCGCGATAAAAGGCTTCTCCTTATTTTTAAGTTTAGTCTCCCTCGGGGCGACTTCACCTCTTCCCAAAAAGGGTGGGGGGGGGGGGTGTAAAATTATGGAGCCTGATTTCACGAATAATCACGTATTATTCTCTTTGTATCCGTTATCTCTCAGTATCACCGCTCGACCACCAGTAGATCAGGCAGACAAACTGAATAAGTTAATTCCATTTTGTATAATAGATAATGATAGTAGTAGCTCTTTGCGGGTACAAACGGCTCGAGTAGTTGACATATTTTATCAATTCTTGTGTATTCGGGCATCAATTACAAGATTTCTCGATCATTGTTTTGGTCATTCTTACTACATACTGTACATACATGTATAACACTACACGACAAAAAAAAAAAAAAAAAATTGAAAAATGCAAGAACGAGATAATACGATTCTAGAATTATTTTCGACGCTGAACACGATGCCGTTGTCCGTTTCGAGAAATTGGCTCCGGTTTTCGAGAAATGATCAAATCAAATTCCCGCGATTTGTTGCGACGCGCAGTGTATGTTCCCGTTCTCGCGAAATTCGATAGCTGGGTAACATACGCCGCGCGTCGCAACGAATCGCGGGAATTTGATTTGATCATTTCTCGAAAACCGGAGCCAATTTCGAGAAACGGACAACGGCATCGTGATCAGCGTCGAAAATAATTCTAGAATCGTATTATCTCGTTCTTGCATTTTTCAATTTTTTTTTTTTTTTTTTGTCGTGTAGTGATAATTAATTGATTAATATCTTCGACATGGGAGGTCGAAGTTGAATTTCTGAAAATTCAACATGTATCCTGACACCAAGTAATTAATAAGAGGATAAAATGTGGGCAAGAAGGTTCGTACATCAGAACATCTAATATGTAATATATAATGTCTTTTCATCATAATTAAGTTAGGGAGATAAGGAGGCAAATTTTACAATACATAGGACCAGTTTGTTCAAAAATTCAATTTTCTCGACAGATTCTTATACTCGCGAGGTTAGCTTATGAGTGAAAAGTTGAAAGATAAGGGGCAAGTGGAACAATGCTAAGACGATGGAGTTTAAATTGGAATGAAATCAAATGGGTATCACGTTTTTTCATGTCTTTGCTTCTCTTAGTAGCAGTACTACTGTATTTCTCTCTCTTATGCGGCTGTAAATGACTCTTGTGCGTACGACGCGACGACACTTCAGCCAGCGTACTCAATTACTCACCTCTTGGAGTAGGCACCACACCGTGTCACAGTAGAAGAAGAGTTAACTTCCATAGATTCGAGTAGGTATAGTGAATTTTAGATTTTTTCATAGCTGATGCGATCGATTTTAAATGTACGTATACATATGATATACTGTACATCTAAATTGGTTTAATCGGGAATTCGAATTGAACTCTTTCTCCTACAACGCGTACTGCACATGCGGTATATGAACAAGATTTCAGATACGCATCGATACTATATCAACGAAGTACACGACCGTTAATTAAAATGCGCGACAATTTATATAATCATATTATTCTTACCGTTAGGAAGACACTTGGAATAATCGATGGCTCCGCTTCTATCACAATCGTAATCTTCATCACTGTCGATATGAGGAAAACCGTGATCTATCTCGAATACAGGACTAGTCTGTATTCCGCTGTCCTTCTTTTCCACCAACGAGTGCACGCTTCGACAATGGCACGTAGTGAATTCGTCGTCTGGAACTCCGATGCACTGTGGACAAGGAAAACTTAAACTTTCCAACGGTACACGCTCTATGGCACGATCAACAGTCACGATCAAACTCTGCAGAAGAGCCGATAGTTCAAAACTATCCGCCTTATCTGCTGCACTCGATGACATAATTCGTAGAAGCGTATCTTGGCGTCCACGAAATCTTCCTGCTGCTATTCGATGATTCCAAATTAGCTGCCAAATGGTTTCTCCAACGGTGAAATTTACTCGACCGCATAGATGAATGTCACCACCCCTCAAACACGGAACTTCGAAATCGGACAAGCGTGTACAAACACTATCAGGTTTTCCCAGTGCAATCGCTCGATACGTTCAAGGACATATTTTCCAATCTGCAAGAATACAAAAAATAAACAAAACAAATTGAAAATAGGTATTCGATAAAGGAAAAATATTCTTGCGATGTGCAAGTACAACAATATCGATACTCTCAATACGGGAGAAAGGGAAAGGACTTAGGTACAGTTCCCCCCCCCTCCCCAATTAGAATGAAGGGAAAATGAAAGGGGCCATCTTATGTTCTGAAAAGAGTGCAGACATGTTTGATTAGGAAGTGACTTTTGATAAGAAGGGTGGGCGGCGCGTTCTTATGAGTTTTGTGTACTGCTCACTGGTACCGAGTCCGACACGACGGTTTATACGTACATCATCAATCTGTAAAAATTCTATACGGCTGGGTGGAATAGCTTTCTCGCATTTAAAAGGTGGATAACGTAGCTCGAAAAGTCGGTTCTGCTTTCGCTAACTTGCGGAAGCTTTCTTCGCTTTATACGTCAGAGTCAAGTAATATGTATCATGAAATCGATGTTCTCTTATTGTAATGATACTTTGACGTAAAACATAAATGGGACTTTATTACATAGGTAGCTCGCTTTCTTTTATTATTACACTATAACTGTACCGATAGATCGAGAGATGAATACTGAGTGCATTACTGTAAAGTACATTTCTGTATTGTGTGAGTTGTAGTGAACTGGTATACTGTATACGAGTGTGCGTAGAATGAAGTGTAGAAAGTATACTGCGTAAACTGTATAGATGTTTGTTACCCTCTTCATCTATGCTCGAATTACAATCAACTGTTTATCGCCACGATCATACTCAAGAATCGATTTACGTCACGATTAAGAATAATCTTCGCTCATTAGGAATTCCTCGATAAACGCGAAAGCTCAACCAAGTACGAGCAGCCAAGATGCGATTACAATGTTTTTTAAGACGCATATTTGTGCGTGTATAAATAATAATATTATTACAATGATAATGCGTTCATATTCGTCGCTTGCGAGCTCTGCAATACAGTATAGGCGTGCGGTATACTGTATTATAGATACGATAGGCTAGTGGCCAGCCATAATGATGATGGGGATAACTACAAAATGCTGGGATACCATTAATTATTTTTCATTCCAAATAAAGTTTACGGTATACAACATAGACGAGTATGTACCTACTTCCAACAATTATATATAAGTAGGGTGTACATTAATTCGGAGAATTGAATAAACGCAAGAAACTTTAGGCAACTACTCCAATACCACACACATTATTTCATAATTTACCTAATAACATTACCAGCTCCAATGGTCATCTAGCAAAACTAAAGAGATAGTCAAGTCTGTTCAAGGTGATTCTGAATAAATGCATCTGTGTCCATGAATAGTCCATTCTAAATAAGAAATACAAGTCGACACAAAGCAGGCACGTACTCGCACAGAAAAATATAGAACTCCTTCATTGTTTGATGATGAAAACTCTCACAGGTGGTTGGTTAGAAACGCACGCCACTATACCCGTTTCAGGGTAAATTTTGCGTTTCGTCTTCTCCTGTATCCATCGACCAAAATGATAGAGAACAGGAAAATAGTTATGAAATGGAGACGGAATATTTAGGGAAGGATTGTCTTCTCAAGCCTCAGGGTTCCTTCCTTTCTTCAGGTTTCTTGACATCATGAAACAAGGGTTGATAATTGAATGAATAACTTTGAGTATATCAACCTTTTTTTTTTCATAATGAATAGCCGTAATTTAGAATCTTATATTAATTCGTTTTCTTGACATCCTTAATATGAAGCCATTTGAAAATCGCTTTCAACCGTACCTAAACAAAACTGAATATTTGTGTAGACTGTCGTCAGTACGTGAAGATGGATGGGAAAAGATGGTGGATATAAATTGTGTTGAGCAGTATAAGTATGTCAAGTAATTGAGATTTATTGGTATTTGGATATCACTAAGAATGGCTAAAAAATTTATTCAAGCTTCCATCATTTTGCGAACGATAGGAATCGAAAGTATTCCAAGCCAAAAAGTAACGCTCCGGTGCGCAGCAACACGTAAATAAAAGTTCGGTCCATGTTGGATAGGAAACAGGGAAGGCTGATTGATACGTAGGTAGTAGTGAAAATTTGCCGATAAACGAAAAAGCCGCAAGAGTATGGTTCAGTGCAAATATTATGTAGGCCTAAATGATATTTTGCAACGGTTCGTATATTTGTGAAGACTCACCGTGAAAACCTTACAGGCTCTTATAATTAGAAATTTTTATTTTTACGCGGCACTACCGTTAGAAATTAAATTAAACACAAACGAGCCGACGTTTCGAAGTTTACTAACTTCATCTTCGATGCTCAGGGAGCAAGAGTTGCGGGAGACCCGCGACTCATGGTTCAGGGTTGAAGATTGTAAGTTTATGTCGATCATAGTGTACATAATTATAATACTCCGAAGCGGACTTATACTGGACCATGGAAGGGGGGCGAACGAGCGGAGCGAGTAAGTCCCTGAAGGCAATGAGCCTAAAGTACTCTAAAGTAGACTTATACTAGACCAAGAAAGGGATTGACCGAAAGCTATCAGCCAAGAGCAAACTTATACAGTCAGCCCTCAAAAAGTCATTAGCCTAAAATATTCTAAAGTAAGCTTGTACTAGACCAAGAAGGGGGCGAACGAGCGAAGCATATACTACCTCATAGAAGACACGAAACACGATCTTTATTGATTTGGCTATGCCAGAAAATCTTTCCTTCACTCATAATGCTATCTATCAATTTCGCTAATTGTTGCAGTCTTAGTGCGAATTCCACCGATTGTTTATTGAGGTTTTCGACGAATAATTTGTTCTTACATATCGTCCAGTATAGTATTTGAATTTAAAGGGCAGTGAGTCTTCATCAGTACAAGCCCTAGCAAAACACCGTCAACATATTCGTACTTAACACGCGTTAGAAAAAGAGTTGTGGAGTTAGGCTAATTAAGGACAGCGAAAGATATGACGTCAAATGGATGGAAAAGGAAAGCATCAGTTTCGCAATGAAAGCATGATACAGACAGCAATTAAGCATCCAAGTTCTTCACGCGTGAGTTTAAAAACATAATTAATGTATCAATATTAATTTTAAGAAATTTATGGCACTGCCGTCTTTAAAATTTTTTATTAGAAACAAAGTGGCCCGACGTTTCGGAATACACACATTCCTTTGACGAGGGCGAAAATACTACTGAGAGTAATGTATCGAGAAGAAGTTTACAATGCAATATCAAGATAAACAAACAGTGACATGAAAATAATCAGCGATGACCTAATCTACTTACTTATGATCGGCGAGTATGTGTCATTCAGTTTGTCTACGTCGGTTTTAAAATTGACTCTGCTTTTAGCCTTCTTTCTTGATATTGTAACCTTTTACCGACTTTTCCTTGTGGAAAAGTGAGGTATTACACCCGTCCGTTCAGGTTTCCTTATATATTTATTTATTTATTTATTATTTATTTATTATTTATAAGGTTTTTTTGTCCGTCGAACTCCTCCGAAACTACCCGACGGATTTTCTCGAAACTTGGCCATATCGTAGTATAGTATATTTGAAGTTTTGCACCCGCAATTTTTTTGAGAATCGGACGAGTAGTTTTTGAGAAATTTGCAATTTTTGAATTAATTTTTCACTCATTCGGAGTATAGTCGCTCACATTACCTGAAGCAAACCCAGGCTATCCTTTTGTTATCAGTGCGTCTACGTATTGTGATGAAGAACCTTTTATTTGACAGGTTCATTCTTGACAAAGGGTTCATTAAATTAGTTTAGAAGAATGATTTTACACAGTGCAGTGAGGGCTTCTTTAGGTTAGGTTAGGTTAAGTTCAGTGTGTTTCTGATTGACCTGATGAACAAATTGGTTCACATGTAAACGGGAAATTTTTTTCGCTGCGATAATTCATGGCAGTTTGTTTAGTGACGATCAGAATTTCTGAACATTTGCCGACTTTTTTTTTTTTAGATACAGATGGTGACGAGAGAATAAATAAAATTTATAAGTTATTAGGAGGAGTGATTCTCTTAATGAAATTTGATTAGTCAAAGGAAAAGTCGTGTATTACTCACGCGACTGCGTGAGTGTTTTCTTTCGATATATTACTCTCAGTAGTATTTTCGCCCTCGTCAAAGGAATATGTGTATTCCGAAAGGTCGGGCCACTTTGTTTCTAATAAAAAATTTTAAAGACGGCAGTGCCTTAAATTTCTTAAAATTAATATTGATATAAATTCCGTCTAGTGAAACTTTTTATTTCTTTCATAATTAATGTAGTTATATCATCTGAAGCAAACGGCGCCTGCTGCTGAATAAAAATGCTGGAATCGAAAAATAGTGGGTTCGAATCTCGGCGGAACTTCATATGATCATCTTTTTCCGTTTTGAATTTTATTTGTTCATCATTATTTTTTAGAGAGTTTGCAAAACTCTTTCAAAGACAATGAAGCAAACATCCATCGCTATCTGTCTAATCTTAGGCTCGAATGCGGAATTATAATACTTCATGGGCCTCCTTCTTTTGGTGGCTTATGGGAAGCTGGCGTTAAAAGCGTTAAAAGCCTCCCCTACGGCGGCGTCACATCAGGCAATCATTTATTCAACTTCGAGCAATTGTCAACAATGTGCGCCCAAATTGAAGCTTGCCTGAATTCAAGATTGTTCCAATGACGTTGAAGCATTAAATCCTGTTCACTCTTTAGTTCAGCGAGCTCTCACAGTGCTTCCAAAACCTGACATGTCAGCTGTGCCCCAAAATCGACTTGAATATTTGGGCACAGTCCAATATCACTTGCAAAGGTTTTGGAAGCGCTGGAGTCAGGAATATCTTTATTCTCAAATGGCCCATTTGGCCTTCAAATAAAATTATCGAGATCCATCCGGGTATTGATGGACATGTTTGTGTAGTGTCTTTTAAACAAAGAACGATAAAATCATTAAACGGTCAATTACGAGATCAATTCCTTTACCTACCGTTTGATAATCTCTGTTCTTCATTTGTTTTTGTTGCAGAAGACTAATACGGGCGTATACGGGGTGGAGCAAAAAGATGTTTTTTAAACACGTACACGAGAAGACAGTATGACATTATGCAATTGATTTGCGTGCGGTAAAAGTGCGACTTTTTTGGTGAGAGCATGAATAGTCGAATAATAGTCCCTGACAGTGAAATAATGATTCATTATTTACCGTAACTGAGTGAAATAATGGAAGTTCTTATTTCGCTAATAGAGTGCGCATTATGTCATTTTTCCGTGTACCTACTTGTTTAGAAAAATAGCGTATAGCACACGACATAATACAAGAAGTGCGCGACATGACTCGTCTGTTCGCTTCACTCGCCGCGCCGCGCCGTTCCGGCTCGTTTCGCGAATCATCATCAGACTCGTCATTAATCGCGCACTTCTCATACCTTGTACTATAATATACTATAACAGGTGAATGAGAGTTGTCACTAAACCTGCTCCAGCGTGAAAACGCGAAACGTCAGATGCATGGTTTAAATGTACAAAATTTGTATCTCGATATCATCTTCAAATTGCAGGCATCCATACTCAACTTTTTACGACTTTGCTGAGCCGAATTATGAACCAAAATGTGGCCAAAATTGACCAAATTGTCAAGATTTTCTAAATAACAAATTGAGAGATCCCTCATTTTTAAACTTCATGGGATTATTTGGTTTTTTTTTTTTTTTTTTTTTTTTTTCTGGGGACCTGCGTTAAATTTTGAATAATTTTTTGTTTTGGTAAGTTTTAAACACAGAAAAGTCGAATAATCGAAGATAAAATTGGTATAAAAATTTCGTACATTTCAACCATAAATTTAACGTTTTGCGTTTTCACGCTAGAACAGATTTAGTAGAAGCTTCCATTCAACTGGTAACATCTTGTTGCCCCACCCGGTATCTATAGGTATATTTAAAGAGAATTTCGTCTTCCATTACCTATCGGTATTAAGAGAATTATTATTTTTTTTTTCGTTGAGAAATAGTTATTCATTACAATTAGGTATTGTATCACAAGTAATATAATTTGTCGCAGAAATCTATTATTGAAAAAATTTGTCAAAAAAACGCAATGACAGTTCGTCTGGCCATTCTAGTGGGCGGATTTGCTTAGTCTCTTCAGAATGACCTCTAGATTAGTCATCAAGCATTACTCAGTGCCTCACTTCAGGTGTTCCCCAATTATATGCATTTGTGTTTTATCCCGATGTATTTCTTATGGGAAATTTTTCATAGATATACGTACATTATACAATGACACTACATCGCGTCGGGCCGTTCTACCCGACCAATTAATGAAGAAAATCGATTCTGTAGAACAACTAGAAGAACTATCGATATATGTCCATAAGATATCACCAATCTATCATAAATTCGGTTGCATGAACGCGAGAAGCGTAGCTATTCAGTAGGTAACTTGAACATTGTTACCTAGAATTTTTTTTCATATTGAATAAAATTCTTGAATGCTTTGTGTACGTGATAGAAGTCGATATAAGCCGACCTCCACGTGGTGTCTTCTGGGTTACACTAGTATCAGGCTCTCTCGATCAGCTAGAAAAAGTGTATTTCAATGCGCGAAATGTCGTCGGGGGTTGGGGGGGGGCGTACCCCCTTTAAAAAATATGTTGCAACTTTATCAACCAATCATCAACCATCAATTACTTAGTACCAAGGCCAGCAGACAGGTTTGGTTAGGTTAGGCGAGGTTTTTGATTAACTCTCATAAATTTTACTAAAAATAACTACTCCTGTAGGCCTACTTGAATATTAGTCTCTGTGAAAAACAAAACCAAATATCCTCTAATATGATTAAACACAGTTCACATTTTATTTATGCAGCGGAGCAGCCCTAGTTAAACTAGTACAAATTATTATTATAACTAATGAGATTTGAGAGAGAACATTTTGTTTGCGCAATTCAAGGTAGGCCTACCGAACCTACTCGCAGCAAACTGTCTAACATCTGTTATAAGTACATAGCGTATACCGGGTGAGGCAAAAAGATGTTACCAGTTAAATGGGAGTTTGCGCTAAATCCGCCGTAGCGCGAAAACGCAAAAAGTTAGACATATAGTTTAAATGTATGAAATTTGTATCTCAATCTTATCTTTAATTTGAGCCACATCCGAAGTTTCTAGGACTTTTCTGAGCCGAGTTATGGACCAAAATAAACCGAAAATTGACTAATTTGCAAAGATTTTTGATATAAAACATTAAAAAATTTCCCACTTTCAAGCTTCATAGGGTTATTTGGGCATGTTTTTCGGAATCAGCGTTAAATTTCACTTCAAAATCAGATGAAATATGGAAGTTGGAACAATTTTTAATTTTGGCTAATTGATGAATTTTTGGCACATTTTGGTCCATAACTCGGTTCAAAAAAGTCCTAGAAACTTCGGATGTGGCTCAAATTAAAGATAAAATTGAGATACAAATTTCTTACATTTAAACTATCTGTCTAACGTTTCGCGTTTTTGCACTACGGCGGATTTTGCGCAAACTCCCATTTAACTGGTAACATCTTTTTGCCTCACCCGGTATAACTCGAATTTTTCCTGTCCATCTATGTTCAAGAAATTATTTCGAATTTAGTTCTGAATAAAGCGGCAACTCGCCCGATGCGTCTTTTATTTTGCGATGTTCAACTTACTTTCAATTACCTTCAAAATAATATACTTTACACAATATATGTGTATTATACTTGCGCAGCCGCATCACGAAAAGCGGGAAGGAAAGAGAGTTTTCAAATGTAGATCATCTCTAAGCAAAATTCAAATCACGCATGAGTTGCGATGAATCAGCATTCGGAAATTATATCGTTAAACGCGTAAAGGTCAGAGAATGTTCAGAATCGTTCTCGTCACCACATACCCGTCTCATCCCGCGTTTCCGACCGCTACACTCACTTACAAGACAAGGATATGAATCATAAATACGAATACAAGATTCGCCAGAATTCATTCCATGGTACGAATACTTTCATCTCGATATCAAGATACAAATAACAACTACATATACGTTCGCTAGGTTGGAAAGAGTTAGGCATTTCTTTGCATTATAACTAGCGCAGCTGTGTGTTCACCAATAATTATAAGCGCACTGCACTGTGGCATTCTAATAAAGTTTAAAAACGGGAAAATTCTTCAATATAATATTATAAGGAGAACGCATATAGCGTATTGCAAACATAAGTACATAATTATACCAACATCAGTCTACATAATAAATAAACATAATATTTTTTCATTGGGCGTGCTGAAGGCAATAGCGACCATGGTGGCATGCAGAAGCGGAAGAAGAGTTACCTACTAGTAATCCGCGCACCGCGATGAAATATACGTATAAAAACACTCACGCGGTCGCGTGATTAGTACACGACTTTTCCTTTGACTAATCAAAACTAATTAACAGAATCACTGCTACTAACAACTTATAAATTTTATTTATTCTCTCGTCGCGTCACCTTCCTTGTCTAAAGAAGAAAATAGTCGGCAAATGTTCGGAAATTCTGATAGTCACTAAACACGTTGTTCACCTGCAGGTCAATCAGTACAACATAGATGAATTACTATCAACTAAGCTCATCCGATCCTTGAACAAATTGTAGGCACAAAACTTTAATTAATATGAGAGTACAGTGTACTGTAACTTGCTTGAATTTGGAAATGATACATCCCAATAGTTCTAGGGAGATCCGCAGACAAAAAAATAAAACTGATAAGTCTAAATATAGGCCTATAATAATATAAATAAGAAAATCTCAAATTATTGCAAATTTGAAAATTACCTAGGACCTCCGAAATATCGAGAAAATTCACTACGCCCTCCCCTTGACAACCTGGCTATGGATATACATAATACCTTATCTTTCGAGCTGAAAAAAGTCAACAGAAATGATTGAGAGTTTCACAATTATGTACTCTTTCCTAAACGCTTTTCGGAATGTACAGTCCAAATGCCTTAGAGAATAATATGTACTCCCTTCTCCTTTCAGAAGTTTGTTCTTAAATTTTGTTCGAAACCTTCGACAACAAACTTTGATATTTAATTCTTCTTCTTGATGCGAGTACTGATCACTGCACACTGCTTGATAATCAATAAAATGAAATGAGCATCCAATAATCCTGATACCTGATATCTAACTCTAATCCTCCAAATAAAGAGGAAAGAAGTAAAGTCCTCGATAAATTGAAACAAATCGAAATCATGACTCACGCAGCGCCTAATCTTCATTTCCCCGAAAACACCTTCTTTCCAAGGGCATTTTCAATTTCACCTCTCACCCCCCCCCCCCTCCCCCGTACTAATGAATTACACTCTAAGCTAAATTAGTAGTACAGTACACAACATGCGACAATTGTGTACTCACATTCTTAGCTCTTGTCAAATATGTATTTTGACTCTGCCAAATGCCAACTAGCTATCGAACCGTCGCGTCAAGCCCGCATCATGACTAATAAATAATTTTAATGAAAAGTGAACGGAAAATGGTCGTTTTCCGCTAATTTTTTCGCGGGGAAAACGTCCCATTACCGAGCGTCGTTCGAACGCGGGCGGAAAATATTTTCCGCTCATATTCTTCTCTCCTGTTGCCTCTGTCTGTTGTCCTCCTTCACACATCGTGGTCGTCGAATTCGGCTTTGTTCTTGGTTGCATGTCTGTCGTTCACTTGCGAATCTTCCGTTGTGATTTTTGTTTGTAGCTGGTGGGGCTCGGACCGCGGACCTCTGAATTCGGAGGCCGTGAGCTTGACAACCGGACTACGTAACTGCATCGTACGAGAGGCGTTTAACGCCGAATACGTGGAAGATTTTTCGTACTTGAAAATAAAGAGAGAAGATTTCGCGATAATACTCATACAAAATGAATAAAAAATGAACGTCGTGGTGTTCTTTTTTCTTTTGTGATTTAATGGAATGAGAAGATGAAAAAGCGCACGTGTATTATTACTGATGAAGAACAGTAGAAATAGTTTGAAAATAAGAGGGAGGTTGATGGGTTTTCGATCGATAGCATAAGTGAATTGAATTATGAATACATAATTAGATTAATGCTGGAAATAGAAAGAGAAAATATGAGATTTATTCTTGAAATGAAATTGAAGAATACAATCGGATTAATGTAAAGATGACTGAGAATAATCACAGAACAATATAAAAAAATCACGAAATTGAAAGACAAAATCATCATTCTCATTGAACGCGTTCTCATTCAACGATAGGCATAGACTGGTCGAGTCATCAAGATCCATGATTGAATTTTCCGAATTATAAACGAATAAACGATAATAACTACGAATGAACGATAATAACTACCGGTATACGCTAACGTCAATTGAACGTGCAATTCGACAGCTCGCACGCAATTTCACTCGCTATCACAGGTCGCTACTCGCTATCAACAGACACTAATTTCGTTCACTATTGATTCACTTGTTCGACTTCAGATGAACGCAAACTGTTCATCTTCGAAATACTTACTCTTCTTTAGATGTGGTTGTAATTACAAAATACCGATAATCAATTTTTAATTTATTGATATAGATTGTTTTACTGACAATAGAGACGTTTTCACCGCGAAAAAATTAGCGTAAAACGACCATTTTCCGTTCACTTTTCATTAAAATAGCATACACGACAGGCTTGGTAAGTAAGCGCGCCTGTCGTGTAATCTACTAATGTAGGCACATATAAAATGTGTGTACAAGACCAGCGGCTTGTGGCTGCGGGAATAGAAGTGATGTCGCTTCTAAACATACATAAAAAGTCAATCATTACAACAGTTGAAAGTAATTTTTTATGAATTTTTTTCTCAGGGTACCACACCTCCTCGCATGAATCTTAAATTTCATAATTTTTCCTCTTCATTGTTTCGATGTAAAATAATACGTATCCACAAAAAATCAATGCGTAAGTTCTACATCACATACGTAATATAATTATACCGTTACTGATAATAGCAGAGAAGCGTCAACACCCAAAATCAGTCTCCGTACTTGCAAAATAATAACGCGCAAAATGTATCTCCGTCTCTCTCTCTCTCTCTCTCTCTCTCTCTCTCTCTCTCTCTCTCTCTCTCTCTATATATATATATATATATATATATATATATATATATATCATGCACATTACCGTCCTTGTCTAATGTATACGAGCAATACAGTATATTGAGATATTCGCGACTACCTAAATAACGTGCGTATATTTATACTGTACATTATAATAATGTTATTTTAGGCAAATATTGTTGCCTCGTCGATATATCAACAGTTCCATCTGACAGACACATCTTCAAACGTACCTCTCACCTTCGTAAGAACTTTTTCCTGTTCATTCATTCCATTTTACTAGCTCGTAAAATTGTTTTTGTTCGTGTATAATTAAATCATCATCTTCTGCAAAAATTGAACTACTGCCGTGTTTTCATCAAAGTGTTAACCCTTGGTCACCTATCACACGATGTAATCGATATATCGACATGACCCACGTATCAATCTCAAAATACATGATGCAACGTCTCCGAAGAAACAAAAAAATTTCATTTTACTGTATTTTTCTTTTCTTCAGTCGATGTATAATATGTATACTACGTCGCGTCGCTTCTTGATTGGCCACAAACGTGTAAAAATTTATATTAAATAAAGAAGTATAATAATTGTTCTCATTCAAATGAATTCGTATCCATTTTTCACTCGAACTGAATGTACAATTTCGTTGGAATCTATAAATGAATGTAGGCCTACTATATGCACTACGGTATGTGGTTAACAAAAAAAAAAAAAAAAAAAAAAAAAATGAGAACGTTGAAGTTAATTCATTTCAATAACCGGTCTCCGGATGACCTCACACAATTCTATTGAAATATCAAACTACGAAGTTAGAAGGCTTACTTACTCGTCTCGAACTGTACATATGTTTCATTCAAAGTCGGCCTCGTTCGTACCAAATGTTTGCGCGCGCGACTCAGTCGTCAACACTTGGAGCATTTGAGTAGCTGTCGCAAACTTTCGTTCATCACGTCGTGTTCTTAAACTCGAACACTTCATAATTCTTGTTGAGACGGGATCAGAGTAGCAATACACTTATTAGAGGAAGTAGTCTACTCTTATACGCACGAGTATTTCATCGCAATAACACAGCAATAGTCTGCACGATTAATGCATAATTACGCGTGATGAGGCAATCTCAGTCGAATGATTGTAGGTAGGTGCTATTATTGTTAATGTTTTGAATGAGTGTATTTCAAATGGTGAAAGAGTGCATACGGTATACATACATACATATATGTGATTGAATAGGGTTGCGAAGATGTGCGCGTACGTACGACTTGTTATCTCGTGTTATCCGTTCGATACAGGTTTCTCAACAGTCGGTATTTATCAGCTTAGTTATGTTGAGGGTTCTCGCTCATGTACGATGTGTTTGAGGGACGTATTCGTCTCACAATATATAATACAAATATACAGTATATTTATTCATGTTCGTGTTACTCATGTTACTCTCTCTCTCTCTCTCTCTCTCTCTCTCTCGCTCTCCTGATAAAATGGTTTTTGGTGTGTGACTTGCTCTGTACTGAGCACTTATTTGTGATGGGACTTTGGCTTCATCTTAGCCACCAGTTCCCACGAAGATGTCCCGAAATTGATCAAAATTTTCAAAATATTGTGATGAATATGATGACGTACTAATTGTATTAGGTTAACGTCACAGCCTGAGCGACGCTAAATTTACTTCAATTTAGGCAAGCTTAGTTGCATAGCTGTACATCTACGAATACGTTTCGTTGGTATCCCACATCTAGCTGTGGGTGAGATGTTGAAGAAAAGGTAAATAAGGCTGAGATGAGAATGAAAGAGGGCAGGTGGAACCGTTAGGCAACTGATTGAACCCCATATGGAAACAAGAGAGGGAAAAGAAGGCCAAAAATTAGGTGGAGAGACGAAATACGATACGTTGAAGGGTTGGGGAAATGTGGAAAAGGATAACGTGGGATAGAGCTTCTTGATGGAGGAATGGAGAGGCCTATACCCGTGAATGGGTCGATGATATGTAATAATGTATGTAGCCAAAATGAAAATGAAAGCTGTTCATTATTTTTATCATTGTCAAATATGGTCGTGCGAACAGGTTTCAACCATTTCTATAACGATCCAAGTACGCCATAATGAACAATTTCATATTTGTTGAATCTCGTCGCTTCCTTGTCATACATATTTTCTAGAGCACGAAAATGTAGACAACTGAGGACAATTCAGACAGGAAAACCATCGATATATGCCTCGTGGAAACTACATACATGACATTGCCACAAATTGTGACCCAAAGAAGGAGACGAGTATGATTTCCACTTGTAGTGAATCGACCATAATCCCTTTGAAAGATTCGACGTCATGAAGATTTGTCAGTTGTAAAAGGGCATGAAATCAGCGAAAAAAAAATTGGAAAAATTTTAAACGCGTATCAGCAGAGAGGAGAGATGACTGACTTATTTTGAAGGCCTTGAAAAAGGTTTGGCATAAGTATGCCAGATAGAAGAACGCGGGACTTCCAGCGTTGAATCTATATTCGAAATGTCGTTAGACAACCTCATAGACCGGTTCGAAGAAGAAGAAGAAGCAAAGTTTGAGGCTTCAGTGTGTGGTATTCTAAATAAGTTTTGCTATCGGGAGGGTCTTTTTGATCGGGACTGCCAGATGTATGTTGAACATGTTTTTTGTTAACAGGATTCCATATCATACCCGCAAAGTCCAGGTGCGATCTCACCAGTGAGAAGCAAAGCAGAGTATTAGGTGAGTCTCTGTTTCACCAAAATTCTTCGATTGCCTCATCAATATTCCCATACAGTATTACGTTTTGCATTCGTACGGATAATTATGGCTTTAATTTCTTGTTTATCGTACTTGAAATTGCACTGAAGAATTACGCCTAGGTCTCGCACAGTGCAGTGTTAACGCTCTGAAGTGGCTGGCCTTCGATTTCATACGTATTCTGGATCGGGGTCTTTTTCCGGTTAAATGTTATTGAGAGGCACTTTTTTACGTTTACAGCCAACCGATTTTCTTCACTCCAATTAACTAGTTTATTTAAATCACCCTGAAATTGCGCAACATCGCTAGAGCTTTTGATTGGTGTATATAGTTCACAGTAGATGCGGGAACCATCCCCAAGAGCCAACCCAACATCAGCTAAATGTATAATACAAAAAAAGTAAGGACCCCCAAGTTTGAGCCCTGTGGAACACCTGATGGGTAATAATATAGACGCGACCGATGGCCCTTATACACGACGTATTGTTTTCTTTCCCTTAGATAAAACCAAAACAAGTTGCTTGAGAATCCTATAGCACTATAACGTTTTCGTACTGGTCTAGCATGGTCCACTGTATCGAAGGCCTTCTGGAAATCCGTATACATGACATCAATTTGCCAGCCCCCCCCCCTCCTCCACCCCCTCATCTATTCTAGGACGTGACTTATATGATGACCAAGTTCAATAAAATTCGTAAGGATGGACTTTCTCTTTCTTTAACGAAACCATGCCGCTATGATGGTATATGTTAGGAGGAGTCGTTTGCCAATACATAATATAACTTAAGTTATGATTTCTGAAAAAAAAATCATCAAGCATTTTGTTTTCTTCGGTACATATATAGTAGCCCATGTAATAATAATGATGGGATTTAACCGCGGGAGAGGATAATGATAATGTGGGTAAAAATTGCGCTAATCAACAATGCAGCATCCACTATGCGATATCTTGACTTGTCGTCTTGACTAGTAGATTTTGTGAAATTAATTTCAATAAACAGCAAGCAATTCATGTTTTGTAGGTACTTAAGGTATATTGATTGCATCTGGATTCGTCATCGTACCGCACCGCACGCCTACCAAGTTTTCAATTTCAAGTAGGCAAGAGTGAGCACTCGAAAAGTACGCGTCGCGTTGGCATATAGCAGTAGGTATTCATTTCTTGCCAATGCGGCCTTGTAATGTATTTGCTTTCGAACTCAACTCGTACCGTAGTAGGTAAGTATGTGTACGTTAGCCTTTTCATCCGTACGCTTCCTAAGAAAAAAAAAAAAAAAATAGTCAAATGGAGGTTCATTCGGTTCGTCAAAAAAGGAAATCAACGTTTTACGTTCGAAAGGGAGTCGCAATACAGCGACACGACACGACGATGAATGCGTGTGCGTGAGACACTGCACTGCACTGCAGATATCCGCGCGAACTACAAAGCCTCATACGTAGCTAGTATACGCGAGTGTACGCATTTATACGTGTAATTATTAAACACAATATGCAAGTTGTATACCTTGCATTGTCGTTATGTTCATATATCAGAGAGTAATTACAATTTCCTTTCCACTTTTTCCTCAAACGGCGAGACATAACTCATGAATACGAGTACATAAGTCGGCGGCTAATGGTTACCTTGAAGAAAGAACGGTACATTAATGTACAACGAACAAAAGCAGCATACCTAATATTCGGAGAAGAAAATATGTTTGTGCATACGCATTATTATCGTTCGGTATAGGTAGGTACACAAAATGAAGTTAACAAACGAAAACAAACGACAATACCTACTGGTAAACGCAAAGCTCTAACCAATTAATAGGCCTATACAGTGCAAGTGCAGCAGAGCAAAATACCGGCCAACGAATACCTAGTGTGGCATCAGCATAATAGAGCGACATTCACCGTTCGAATCAATTCATAAAACCTCAAAACGCTGTCACTATAGTGAAATTTGAGACGGTAAAGTCAATAAACCGCAAGAAAGATTATACAGTACATGTACAGTACCTATAATATTTTCATATCAATAACATTTTCAGTCCGTCGACTTGAAAATAATTAAGGGACGAGTGAATCATATTTACAAAAATACATCGATTGTAACAAGTCTATGGCTCATCATCACCATTTCCTCAAATTCTCTTGGCGCGTCCTATAGAGATGAACTAGGCCCTGAAGATGGCTTGCCTCGAGAAAATGAACCTCTTATTTTTCACTATCGGAATAAAAACGAACTTTTACAATATTAGGCTTCAACCGAAACTGCAAACACTTACCGTACGAAGGAACCAGATATGCAAAGAAAACGAAATACGTTGGGTTCGGAATTTCAAGAATAAAATAAAAATTTCAAATACGCATCAGCATCTACGTTTTTAATCGAATTGATCCGAGATTCCAAGTTAAGGCTATTCATTACGACAAAAAGAGCGATTACTCTTATCAAGGAGAGACTAAGGTAAATACAAAAACCGCAGAATAAATACTAAAACTTCGAAGCGCTACGGACAAGGTATATAAACAGTCATCCTCAGCGAAAGACGCAAAAACACATAGGCTATCATACTCGGGTATTTTTTTCGCGATTCTTATTGGACTTGCATCAAAATTAATAGACTTTTATTCGAAATAGTGAACTTTCATTGAACTTATTGACCTGGTAGACACCCTGTATTATCACGGACTCGATTGAAACAAAACTTTGTTTTTTTTTTTTTTCAATTGGAGAGAGTTTGGAATTTTGATTTGTAAAAAAATGATTCAATGATTTTTCATCAGAATGCAGCCAATTAATAAGTTGAAGTTGTTGAGTTTATACTTATTACAATATTTTTGAATATTTCAAAATAAATTACAGAAAAACTAGACGTTTTGCAAAAAAATGGCAGACAGCATCGTGTTCAGCGCTGAAAATATTTGGTACTTTGAAAATCAAAAGTACCGTAGCGTTGTTGTTCATGTTACTACAAAAAAGTTTCTTTTTGTTACGGACAGTGCTGCTGCCCTACAAAATAGAATGAACGTATCTACAAATTGCTTTTTTCGTTCTCTTCCTTATTATGGTTTAGCTGCGATCTGATGATGGTGTGGTTCACATCAAAACCGGTCGTCGCTGTACCCTTATAAATTTTTACGTGCCTGTATTTAGTTCGCATTTTGTTCATTTTCATATTGTGCATGGCTCGTAATATCGTCTATATTTTTGGAAGAAAATTTCTTTAATTTAGGACTGTTCTCTCTTTATAACATAAGTAACAACATTAAAAGTTCACCTTCATGACCGATTTTCGACGAGAAAAACGATGGTATAGTGATAGTTTTTCGATACAGGTACGTTTTCATAAAGAAATTCAGCAAAATGTAGGTCGACGTAGATATTGGACGTATCTACAACGGATCGGAAAAATTGTAACGCAGTGTTATCTGCGATTACCTAGGTAAAATCAAAAATCGTCCTTCCACATTCGTGTCTGGATCGAATGGCAAGTATTAATTCTCTTAAATCTTCCATCTTGAAATTTATTCTTGCGGATCACGATGAAAGATTTCATGTTTATGACCTTTGGAATACTTATTCATTCAGAAATGTTTCTAAAACGAGTGAGAATAAAAACATTCCGTTTTGTGCATTCCTGTTGCCGATCGAGCGCAAAATACCCTTATCAGCTGATCATTATTTTGAAGATTCTTTCACAGAGACCCTTCCTGCTGCAGATTGTTATTTTGCAGATACGTCAATTCTACTTTGTAAGGCACAGTGTAACACACACCAAGAACCACACTACAGACAGATGACTTTATTGCATATGACTCACACGATTGTAACGTCAGCGCAGCGTCTCAACTGATCCGTGTAGGTACATAGCAGTATGGGTACATTTGAAACAACAGGAAACAGGGTTAGGTATGTAAGTTACTACACATCAAGGGCGGTAAGATGATGTCACCAAAATGGTTTGTACATATTATTATTTATGGAACATTGAATCATCATAATGACGTTTTTTCTACCTACACAGCCACTCTCATTCAGAAAACACCCCACTTAGTAATGAATAATCATCATTTTTATTGATTGTGTAAACCGTCCTTAATAATGCTCAAGTGGTTCATCATACACTTGTTCCTGTACGCCGCGCGCCGCTAGATAGTAACCTAGACGTCAATGTTTATGCAGCAACAGAAAAGCCAACCAACTTGATGGCACATTGGACATTTTTCAACAATGTTGACTTGAACCAATCCGATTCCATTTGGTTTTATGGGAAACGTTGCGTTGTGTTGCGCAGAATAATGTTTCAAGTTCTTTATTTCTATTTATTAATTTTGAGCGTTCTTTGATGAATAAACGGTCTGGAAGAATTGTTATAAGAACGAATAAATAAATAAAAAAAAAAAATAAATAATAAATAAATAAATAGTCAACTTTGTATTATCCGAACTTTTGCTCGAAAATACTGTAATTGTACCGAAAATTTACAACACTTCTGACAACGTTGAATATACGAACAGTCGAACACCGTATGCAATCACAGCATGTGCGGTGGAGTAAACTTTTCTCAGGGGGGCGGGGTAAGCAAAAATTTTTCCAAAAAAAAATCAGAATTTTTTGCAATACTATTGCTGAATCAAGTACCTTTTAATTTTTTTTTCAGTTGTTTCAACTTTTTGTCTGTGGGGCAAGTTGCCCCTCCTGCTCCCCCCCCCCCCTAATCCGCCATCTGTGAATCATAGTTAATGTGAGAGCGCTATTCCGGCTACTTCTCTGGCCTATACATAGATGCGGGCGGACACGGACGCCATTCCGGATATTTCTCCAAGGTTCTAGACAGCGCGGCGCGGCAGTCGAATTAGGCAACATTATGCTTTTCGTGTTTTCTCGATTCTTCATCACCGTTCATGCATATATCTTATTCATTTTATCGCACTCTCTTATAAGCCACGATATAGAGAAGGAGAAATAAATTTGAACGTCGGGCTTTCAACTAAAATTTTTCTAATGGATACCGGTTATTGACGAAATGACCTCCCAAATTTTTTTTGGTTATTAGTCAAAATGATTTTCCAATATTTTTGGTAATTGGTTATATGTAGCTTAGGTCAAACTTCATTCTGACCAATAACTGTGAAATGTTAAAAAATGTTTTGGTTGGAAGCGCAAAAATTTTCGGTTAGCGTTGTTTGAAGGCCTTGAATTTTTGGTCAAGTAACTACTACCTATTTTGAAAGAAAAAATAACAATTATCGGTTAATTGGTCAACATTGATTGTCATTTATAACGGTTATGGTCAATTGGTCAAGACCAATATTTTCATTTTGGTTGCAGCAGTTGACCAAAACGTAACACTATTATTGTGCAAGCCCTGGAAGATTAAAATAAATTATCTTAAATCCAATTTTAATTACAAAATACAATTGCAGCAACCAGCTAAACAGCCATTTTCAAAGCAATCAAAATTGTAACTAAGACAGATCCAACAGTAGGTAAGAATAAGAAGATGAAAATAAGAAAAGGAAGGATTTACGGCAATTCATACATACAGCAGTATATTTTATGCCGAGGAGCGGAAAACGGCGTTTTGAGTTACAAGTTTTGAGTACATAATTGCAACGCGAGATGGAGTCAAGCAGAGCAAGGCAAACAAGACGTTGTCTTGAATGATGATCTCGAGAACACTGCTACAGAAGAACCGTTAATTGGCGAGAACGCTTCATTGTCAGCGCGTGTTTATTGGGATATGAAGTTTTTGTTTGCTGATTATTTTCAAAACACTACTACGTATTAAATTTCCTTTTCTCATTTTTTCAGTTCGATCTGCTTTATCAACGTTTTCGAATTTCGATTGCTTTGAAAATGATTGTTCAGTCCAAAGCTGCTGAACGATCAATTGTAAGTACCTAATTCTTATGCGGTTGCAATTTTAATATTGGGATAAATTCATCTTTTGATAAATTTATTTCAATTTGTATAATGTGCCGTAACTTGGAGCTTGGTATTAATTCTAAAATGGAGATGTTGGTACGGAGAAGCGCGAAGTACAAATCTGGCACAAATGAGTACATCATGAGAATTTGTCGGAAAAGAAGGACGGCTTCTTCAACAAGGAAATCTGTTCTGTAGGGCGAATAGGTTTCGATATTGTGAAAGGAATTCAAGATTGAAGTCTCGAAAATTCTGAATTTTTCAAAGTCGCCCTTTTTGTCATGCATAATTCGATACAGTATTTAAAATTTTTCCAAGTCACACTACTTGATTAGGGGAAGGTAAATTTTAGCGGGTGACGTCAAAATTTTTGAAGACAATCTCCATCTTTCTTCAAATAGAGCGGGTTTTATTTTGAAAAAGTGTCGAAGGATCAAACTGATTGACTCAGACGAGGGCCGCGACATATACAAAAAGGTATACCGTGATAAAAAACATTACAAAATACAAATTTCTTGAGAAGTCGAATGCAAGTCAAACAGACGGTACTTAAAATTTTAGTAGGGTCTCAACGTTGATCTTATTGCAAACTGTGAGTTTTTCTATTTATGTACGTATTAGTCTTAAGAGGTGACACAAAGAGACACACTTGCATATTTGGATCGACATATTAACAATCCCTTACGCTTTTCACGCTGCAAAAGGTGTGTGTCACAAGGACACATGTGTCCATATCAAACCAGAGAAGTTTGGCGTCCTTTGCGAGATGACACTATAACGACGCGACGCATTATGCCTTTGTTATCTGATGAGTCAGATGTGGGTTTCAATGAAACAGCGCAGTGCCATGCCAGTGAGATATGTATTACTAGACAAATGTAGTAAATATTTTAATATTCTATTCATATTTTATTCGCAGAGCGGAAGTCGCGACTCGTACATTTTCTCTACAAACTTCTGAAGACACGAAAATGCACTTGTAAAGGAGGGGGGAGGGGGGAGGGGGGAGAGAGATTCGTATTATTTGAAAGAGTCAAAAATATATAATATAGACCTGGGAATTTAATGGCGCGAGTTATAGGCGAGGAATGGGTGATGTTCAATAATGTCTAACGAAGTCACTGCACATTTTTTACCCTATTTGTACGTATTTTGCACATGGCGTGACGCTAGCACACGCGTCAGTTACGAAAATTAATATGGCCAACTACAAAGCAAATTTAATGGCGAAACTGCTAGTGGTGATACTTTAATTCGGCATACCACCCTCTCTATACCTACATTCTATCAGGTACCCACTGACGACTGCTCTAAATTTTTAAAAGAGATAGAAAGTTTGTATACGAGAAAAAACACAGTCGTGAAAGAGTAAAAATCCAAAATATTATCTAGAGAAAGTGAATGTCGAAAGAGTAACGACTGCATACACTAAACTGACTGACACAGAAACGAGTTCTGAAGTCAAAATCATATTCGAAGAGAGAACGCAAAAATTTTTCTCATCGAATTTCTACAGCGAGAACACACATGGATTATAAAATATAAAAGAAATACTGGTCTTCTGTTCTTCCCACCAGCGAATATCGTCAGAATTTTAACGGTCATTTGAATCGATACAGATTTTCCAGTACACTGTCATCAGAGGTAAATTCAACTCTGAATCGTCATAACAGGAGCAGAAATTATTAAGATAATTTATCATGATGAAGTTGTAAAGACTGAAACATTCGTCCAATTATTATAATAAAAAATACGATTTTCGAATAATATTATCAACGTTTTCTAATTTTCTATTACTCTTTCTGTTCCTTAAAACGTTCCTCCGTTCTTCACATTTTTTTCAAGCAAAAATAACAGTAGGTAGGCCTATGTACACGGAGACAATCTATGAGCGAAGGTGGTCTCTACATACTATAAAAAACTACCTATGTAATTGAAAAAACAATACCCAAGTTCTTTGTTACTTTTGTGATTTCGACACAATCGAATACACATACCGTAGAACTCAAGTGTTCAATGATTCAATTATTTAATGGAGTAGACCAATTTTACCTACACGTATGCAGTACCGCGGGTATTAATACGTACAACGATCGGGACTAACCCAGTTTTATTATTCGAGATACTCCTGGAGTAAGAATCCATACTATGCAATGTAATACGTACCCATACATTCTTTGTCTGTTATTTGTAAACCACCCACTTCACTAGATAAATAAAATTGCGAAGGCGACTGATTAAAACGATCATTGATACTCGTATATTATTTAGCAGTGTACGCTCGTTCGTGTACTTATTCATTCGTTTTAACAATTATTTGTCTTTCTACTACTTATTATATTATGAAGGCATACCGCGCCACTCACTGGTCGTGATGCTTTAAAACTGCACATCGCCACCGCTTCATATACTCTAGTACCTACTCTCTCAGTCCATACTTCTTATATGTACTGTACTTACTAGGACACCATAATATGTACAACATGTACTCGCGCGACAATGACCTAACATTTGTATCGTCTGAATTCACCCACAAAAATATGAAAAGATCGCCAGTTATAAGTCATCGTGTGACGCTGCAACGTGATGATTCAACAAGGGTTCAACTATTTTTTTCTTTTTTTAGGGTCGGCGCGATTATGCTAGCCGACTGCATTGCAGTCACTTTCCGTCGTTTCCTCGTTCTGGTTTGTCTCCGTCAATTTTTCTTATCTTCTCATCTTACGTTAGATACATACATTGGTATGTCATCCTTAACTTATCTAAACAACACAATATTGAGAATACCTTTTTTTTTTTCTTCTTCTTCTTCTTCTTTTCTTCTTTTCCCATTATGACTGCAGTATTCAGGGATCTGAGAGAGGAATGGCGTTCTGGCCAAACCAACATCTGTGGGTATGCCTTGGAGGAGTGGATTGCATACTATCGACTAGAAACGATTAACGTAGGCAACACTCCTACCCGAGTTCACCAAGGATACGGGTCCATCATTGATGTCACCTTTGCTTCAAAGAGCCTGGCCTGAAGAATAGAGGGCTGAGCAGTACTGGACAGGGAGCGATTATCGGTATATCAACTTCTCCATTCGCCGGGAAGTTGAGGTCGCTGCTCCACAAAAACTGGTAAGAAAATGGGCAGTTAGGAAGCAAAATAGCGACCATCTAAAGGCTAGCTACCTTGCTCTCACATGGGACCAAGAAGAAGAAGAGCAAGAAGAAAACGCGGAGGTGACAGCAGAGAGATACCTTTAAAATCCAAATAGCTACAAATACAGATATCAACTCAAAAGTATGTCTAGGTCCATATGTGTACTAAATTAAAGAAAAACTTTTTTCTGTAAAGTTTTTCTTTAATTTACTTGCAATGAATCGCAAAGATTTTCTAAACTTCATATGTGTACAGGTATGTCTCTGTCGTAGGCGATTTGGAAAATTTCGCCGTTTACAATCTGCCTAAGGCGGATTGTAAACTGCCGGCAGTATGGGAAAATGATTGAAAATTTTCCAATCTGCCTGATTTTTTCTAGGCAGATTGTAATCCGCCCAAGCTCTGTTAGGCAGTTTGTGAAATATATCTTACGCAGTTCAATTAGCCTAACTTTAGTCCGGCTAATTAAAAAGAGACTAAGTTTCTGCAGGCAAATGCTGTTCAATGTATCAATTGTCGCCTACAGAAGCGATAGTCCATGGCTTTCGCACAACATTTGTGCAGTTCCTGACATACTTCGTCATTCGTTCATTAAATAACTCCTATTTATGCACAAATACTACGTTAGCATATGACCTAAGCTTATGAGGACTGAGGAGAAGGGGACAACAGATGTAAACTAATGTACCTTCATGTCGCTAATTTCATCAGCGGAATAAGTTGTGAACGTTAGTTTTCATCTCATTTTCCATGATATACTCGTCCAAAACGAAAAACGATGCACCGAAATGATACACCGCGCTTGAATACTTTCAAGTAGGAACTGCAATATATTGTAGAACACAGTACGCCAATCTAGCATTCACGGGCCGCGTTCCAGCTGAGACGTGTAGCGACCCCATGATAAGGATGAGTTCATAAGTTGCAGTGCTTCTTTGGAAGGTGTTTTGATGCCGTAGTTCTCGCTATACGTTGTACATTAGAGCTGGATTAAAATTTTCAATTTGAGAAACACTTCTTTGAACGTGATAATTTGTGGATCGTTCTTTTTCTCAATTGAATCGGCCTGCAGACACTAAGTCTCTTTGTAATCAGCCGGACTAAAATTGGGCTAATTGAACTGCGTACGGTATATTTCACAAACTGCCTAAGAGAACTTGGGCGGATTACAATCTGCCTAGAAAAAATCAGGCAGATTGGAAAATTTTCAATCATTTTCCCATACTGCCGGCAGTTTACAATCCGCCTTAGGCAGATTGTAAACGGCGAAATTTTCCAAATCGCCTACGACATCTCTACTCTTAAGCTGTTACATCACAATAAAAATTTTAAAAAGGGCTCACAAATGTATTGGATACTTGTAAAAAGTCCATTGGTGTTCATTGAAACAGCTTCTGTCCTCGTAAGCTTGAAAGTTGTCTCCATAGTTATGAGTGTGTTAGTATCTTAGACAAGGAAACTGGTCGAGTCCTCGGGAATACATTATTGGTTGTGTGGTCGTCCCCATTGCTATATTGGAGTGTGTTAGTAACGAAGATGAGAAAACTGGCAAAGTCCCTAAAAATACAAAAAATGTGTGATGGTCCCCATAGCTATAATACGAGTATTACAGTGTGTTTCAGTCTTAGATGAAGAAATTGGTCGAGTTCCCAAAAATACATGGATTTGTGGTCCCCTTAGCTGTATTAGAATGTGTTAAAATCCCTGATAACGGTTGAAAATTATTTTCATGTCCGGAACTTTTTCCAATAATTACATTCGAGTCGGTTTGTTCAACAATTTTCTTCATTTCTACAATCGTTTTCTCTACAGGGGAATTGTTACCCTTGCATAATTTGGATAGTTACAAAGCAAATTGTGATAAACTTGATTCAGATGACCAAAGTGACGATGTTACTGTTAAGAAAAAAAGGTATGCCCCCAATTTCTTTAACCACATGATTTTCATTTCACTAATTCTCTTTATTGATTTTTGTACACTCCAACATAACAAAATCTAATTTTTTGTCATCAAGGACCTGTTACTAAATCTCATAAATTTCTGATTTCAGGCAATTGTCCGGTAGAAAAAATTAATCAAGATGGCCAAACATGGGCGCTTTTCATCAGATTGTGAATCTTCAGGTGATGCAAAAATTAAGAAGAAAAAGTTACCAAGAAAAGATGAAAGTAATCCTCAATTCCAAAATTTGGAACCAAGAATGGACAAAATGATTATACTTACAAGTTGCAAATAAAACAACCGCGGAATAGAAGGTCTATGAAAAGAAATTGTGCATTTTTTGCGAGAAGATGGTGAGCAAATTGGCGAGGCATTTACAATCTGTACACCACAATGAATTGGAAGGTGCGAGGCTGTGATGGCCATGCAAAATGATAACATTGAACAAACTTGTGGTATTAGCATTTCAGAACAGTTGGGTAACTTTAATCAAAACTGCGACGTTCTGAGATGCGATGAAGGGACGCTCATAGTTACTCGACAATTGCCAAGAGAAGACATCTTGAAATATAACTACGGTAGAACTCCGATAAACCAGAGCCTGGTTATCCGGAACGTGAAAAAAAGAAGAGAGAGAGAGAGAGAGAAAAAAGAAAAGAGGAAATGTTGTACAAAAAAATCCTATTATTTTTCCCTTGAATTATTTATGCACCGCGTTTTTTGAGCAGAAAAAAGGACTGAAGAAATATTTTTTACGAGCAAGGAGATATGAATTTTTTAAAAAAGAAAGAATTGGAGGCTTCTCCCGCACAATTTTTGCGGGAAAAGCCTCAGATTCTTTCGTTTTTTTTTTAGAAAAAAAGGACTATTCCGATTAAAAGGAAAATTTGTTATCCGGAAGACCATCGGCTCCAATTGTTCCGGATAATTGGAGTTCTACTGAATAAACATCTTGGACTTGTCCTAAATGTTTGAGCTTCATGTTCCGGAAAAGCATGTGGCATCATTTGAAGCATAATTGGCCGATTTTGGACAAGAAAAAAAATTATTATCCAGAAAGCACATCAATGAAGAATGCTGGGCTCTGATGGCAGCATCTAATAAACTAAAATTTGAACAATTCCAAATCGACATAATTGAAAGATTCCTGGATGGCGAAATAGGAAATATAGCCGTCAAATTTTGATAGAATGATTGCTGGTATTCAAGCACTCTGTTCGAGCGGAAAAATGATGGTAGAAACAAATATGGTATACAATCATTGGCTCCGAAATTGGGGCATTTGTAGAGGAGGTACACTGCGATAATATGTTTCAAAGCATCAAGAAGCAATGATCTGCTAGATCTTTTCGATCTAGAGTACATATAGCGCGCGGGTATCTAGCAAGGTGTTAGCCACCCTGCGTCGGGGCAAAAATCATGTAGAGAAGAACTTTTACCTACTTATAACTGACGACCTCCAAAAACTTAACAAATACCTTCTCAAAACAATTATAATTTCACTCAATTTCACCAATCATTTTTCCCTCAAATTGGGTTTAATCACGTTTACGGCATGAATTTCAACGGTTTCATGAATACAATTGAAATCATTTGAATATTAACTAAGAAACCAGTCGTGGGTAGAGCTTCTGGGTACAGAATCTTTATTCAACCAAAATGAGCAGGATTTGACAAAATTATAATCTGTTAAATTAGTTCATTTTTGTCCTATTTGGTTCACGTCCTTCACATAAAGATTTTTCCCCTTTGCTCCTCCCTTTACTTCCAATAAAGTAATAATTAATAAACAATAGGAATTATTTTCAATATTATTGGTAGTTTAATAATAAGTTTTTCTCAGCATAATTTTTCAATTTAGGAAAGTCATGAAAACATTGCGCAAGTAGTGAGGAAAAACTAGATGATAGCATACTCAGGTAGACTGAATGCATAGAATTTCCCTTTCTCTTGGTAATGTGAGTGTTCATCAGCATTATACGTAGTTTGAAAAGGGAAATTAATGTCATAGAAAATTTTCTGACTTTCATAATTGATCACTCACAATAATTTTCTTTCTTCTTCCCTTAGAATCACTCTCACCAACAGAAAGAGAACTTGGAAAACACAAACACATGACTCTGGTAAAAGTCAACGGCAAGTCCAGAACAGCGACAAACATATTGGTCTTGGTTTCTTTCTTTTTCTCTTGACTGTTGATGCTTATCCAATTTTAACTGATTTTTGGAAACAGCGTTCCTAACGGTGGAGATTCATTCTGGAGGAATCACAGAAGAAAATTATTTTACAATATAGAAGCTGTTCAGCTCAGCTCACATTTTTCAGAAAAAAAAAAAAAAATTGAATTAATAATAATAGAAAAAAATGAAGAACGTTTTAGCTATTTTGTATGTAAAGACGTGAAAGGAGTTAAACTTTCTTGCTCTTTTCTGTTTTTTCTCACTTCTTTTCAAATCCTCGTTGTTTGTTTGTTTGTTTGTTTTTTTTTTTTTTATATGACGAGGAGAGGAAAAAATTGTACCTAGTTCAAACGAAAGGGCACTAGCGCTCGCTAGCCGAACCATAAAGAACATTATAGAATCTATTATTTGGAGTTCGTACAGAAAACTATTCACAAACATCAACGTTGAACCAAACGAGTGAGTAAGATTACATCGAGAACGACTACGTACAACATTTGGTACATTATATGGGTAAACATGCCGACGACAGCACTTGACTTGGCTTTACGTGATCAAGAAGAAAAAAAAAGAAAAAATAAGTATTCTCGAACATACATTTTCAGCACATATTACTGAATATAGAACCGCAAGAAAAATATTCGAGAATCCGAGAGGCATAAGTTCCGAGTCCGTTTTTAAAGGCTAGCCTACAGGTCTTGTTCATCTTTCTTGTTCATCTTTGTATACGTCATACGGTCAATGCAGTGGTACATATCAGACGACAACTACATACACGAATATGTGCACGTACGATACATGTTTACTTGCAGTAATGTCAATACTGTACTGCGGTAAAAAGCGCCCGTACGCAATGGAGTGATGACGATCATTTATACACCGACTGTAGAGTTCTCATAATTATCATACTGTATTGATATGGTAATGCAATTCTTGCACCACACCGCCCCACACAAAAAATTAAAACGTGAACTATTTACGTGCTAACAGGTGTTGAACGCCCTAAAACACAAGTACAAGTACACGTACACACACACACGCACGCACACACGAGCGCGCGCAAAAGAAAGAATGGAATAGAAGCAGAGCGCGAGCTCGCCGACGCGACGCACACCCATGTTCGTCAGTATTGAAGGTCGACAATACATATTTCTACCCGCAAAATCACGCCATCCATTCATTTCGCTAGATAGGTTGACTGAATGAATGGCAGCAGAAACAAGTAGCGGAAAAAATGATTTGACATTAGAACGAACAAATGATCATTTCATCATCATAGTTTCAATTTCTCACACATTAACTCGATCTTCATCAGATTCAAATAATGTAGATTGATACTGTGGTAAATTTTGAAAGTATTAGGGACTGTAGTGGGATGTCTTAAGTACAAACATGCTACAAGAAAATTTCCAAAGCACTAACAAACTCATAGGTAATCTGTATCAACCATTCACATTATTTGGACCCATTAGACCTCAAATTTTAGAATATTCACTGACTCATATTTCTGAAAATCATACAATTCATACAGTGAGAAATATAGATTCATATAAAACCTATTCAATCTTTCAATGTCGAAGGTGATATTTTCCATCAAAAACTTGGGAGTTTGTGATATGATCATACACCAACAGAGTACAGATGGTTGTAAAACCTACTTCATACAATTTTTCCCTGGAAAGTGATGAAAGTTCTCATCAATTCAGTATTGGTTCTTATAAAGAAAATATAAAAAAATCTGTTTGCTAATGAAGATTTTAACAAGTTTTGATCAGAAATTCAAAAGAAAAAAATTCAAGTCATTGGAATTTTCTCTTGGGTGACACATGTTCAACAATTTGTTTTCTTTTTGCATTAAATTGTGTTAATTTTATTAATTTTGTACATAAATCCAGGCAAACTATAAGTAACCGCCTTCAAGGGAAAAGTCTTGTACACAACCGGAATGTAAAACAAGCACCTCATTACACAAGGCGGTAGGAGGATTGACTAATGTTTTCTTTTTGATCTTGGATACAACTTACAAGCTCTTTTGTGAAACAATAAATGTGTGAATTCTCGAATCTTGATCTAGATGGATCAAAGATTTTATATTGACAATCAAAAATCAGAACCCACAACAAAAGCCTACCAGCACAAGTAATCCAAATTTAGGAACGTTTTCTGGGTCACAAGTGGGCTTTTTAACCCCACTCCCGCTCGCTTATAGATTTTCACGACAATAAAAAACTAAAATATTCGATAAAATAAATTTAATTAGAGCTTTGAGAAACTGTATCGCAGAAATGTGGAACTTTGGACAACAATGATTATGACCAATTGCAATTTGAAAGGATTTTGCTTTTTGTAGTAAAAGATAATTCCAAGTAAGTAGTATGAATGTGATCTACCGCTACTCCAGAATACACCCCATTATGGCCAGCCATTACACCCCCCCCCTACATTTACCATCTTGAACTAAAATATGTATGGGTTTCACTCGAGTCGACTATAATTGAAAACAAGGTACAATAAGATATTAAGCTATTGTAGTAGTGTTCTCACTCATTAAAATAACAACAAGAATAACAAAGATGCTGCATGGCAATTCCATGGAAATTCGACAGAGAGGTGAACACACAGATTGTTACAATCATACAACTTACTGATACCAATTATAATAAAGGAGAGCAGTTCGTTCACATGAGCGTTATGATTATTCATGGACTTACCAAGGGACAGACGATGGGATCTGGTAAGTCATTTTTCTCATCCATTAGTTAATGAAATCGACGGATTAATTGATTGAAAGAGTATGCAATGCTCAACGACGACACAACAGGCGCGCGCGAGAGAGAGAGAGAAAGAGAGAGAGAGAGAGAGAGAGAGAGAGAAATAAAGACTGCTTTTTATACTTGGATGTTTAACCGACGGCGCGCTCGCGGCACTTTTGTTTTTTCTGCGGTTTATGTATATTTCCTTCAAGTACAGTATACATACTCTTTGAGTCTTTGAGTACTGTGGAGTATTTTTCCCAATAAATTTAGCCGTAACTTAGTGGACCAAATTAATTCGGGAGTATTCGTACTTATTTGGACAGAAACGCGCAGATGAAAAACATAGTTCGACTCCTCTGTCAGCGACGTTATCATTGTTACGATATCGCGTTGTAATGTGAAAAAGACAAAAGCACACAGTGCACAGAGAAAAAAGGGGAATGGGAGGGGGCGTTATGATCACTGCGTTTCATTGATCGGCGCGTGATGGAAATTAGTTTTGCATTGGCTTGTGCAGTTGTGCAACATATCTATTTTATTCGTTTTTCGTATTTTTTGACATAAATACCAGGTATGCAAAGGTCGCTGAGACGAGTGAATTTTAATCCGAATACCTCGCGTTGATAACCAATAATTGACTCAATGGATAAGATAGGTAACGCCAAGCGAGCATCCCTTTGCCAACGAACGGATGAATATTGATTGTACTGTAACAACAGGATAATATTTCAAATCGATCAACTTACCGACAGGACGAATGCTTCAACGTTCATTCAGTCAGCAGAATTTAGCACTAACAGTGATAGTGAGGAGTCTTCCGAGTAGACAACGACCACGATAATGAATACAAACGGATACGATACACTACACGGCGAGTAGATTTTCCAAGCACGTCACGACGTCTCGACGCACCACTAATCACACATGATTCACCCTTCGACACTTTCTCTTGCAAAAACGACGACGATTTTCACGAATAAATTTCACGTGCGATCGACCGTTCATATTGAGAAATAGGTAGAATATCTGTGGTGAGGCAGCGTGCCGATGCCATCCAGCCCACAGTAATCATCATTCCAACTAAGATCGTTTGAGATTGACCCCGCCAAGTTGAAGACAGCAACGTTTACGGCCGCCGGCACGGCGTCCGTATCTGTGCAGGGACCAGCAGATAGTCAGCGGAACGTTGGTTCACTTGTCGAGCTCAACAATCAAGCATTGAAGATAAAAGCGTCAACTGTATAAGCAGCAGCCACCGGACCTGTACGTTTTGTCTAAGAAAACTAATGGCAACTAACGCTTCGCGTCATTCATAGGTACTCATTCGCTACAATTCCCTTCGGCAGTCGAAATCGACACACGTACTACAGGCTATAGGTAGGCTGGGTATATCTAAACTATCGCACTATCAATCCGTAATAGATTCACTAGACACAAGATCAGCCGAGGTAAAAAAAAAAATCATTTAGGTATTACTCCGTAGCTATCAGACGATTCAACGAATAAATAATTAGACTTGGTTGCTTTCGACGGCAAAAAAGAAAAAGTAGTGAAATACTTTCAAGTGAATACCAAATAAAATGAACGATGCACTCTTGTTATAAACGAAACACAGACTAAATTCTTACCACAACAAAAAAAACCATTAACAATTTTTACAAAAACACACACACACGCAGAGTAACACGAGAAACGCGACCACAACCGAATGCGACTGACGGTCGCAACTCACTAAACGCGCTGCGGCGCTACACTCATCAGTAATAATACGTAGGTACCTATTCAAGTCAAATACAGAGGTTTCAACGAGGAGCGCTTCTAGACGTCATTTTCTACTAGCTAGACGGTGGAAAAAAAATTAAATAATGATGACGAAAAAGAAGCGAGGACGTTTTTTTGACTGTTGTGCAGCAGTGGTTCTGTTCAGTTCAGCAGCAGGCTCAGCAGCGTAGTTGTTTAGCTCTGTTTGGTTTGGTATGGGTCGACACTGTCGCCTTGTTGCGGTGCAAAAAATAAATAATTTTGTTTTGGCAAAGTACAGAGCGGTTGCGCTGCATGTGGCGACTGGCGATTTACCAAAACTGGATGAGGAGGTGGAGGTGATAACGTATTTTTTTGCCATAAAAGATAAATAATATACTCATAAAATCAGCTTTATCTCTTTTAATATAAATTTCCATCAAAATGTACAGAGAACAAAAATGATAGTTTGGAATGGTACATTATAGAGGTATTGACACAAGGCAAAATTTCTGTCGCCCAAGTTGTGTTAATTCATACAGAATTCCGCTACGCTTGCGGCGATCGTTCAAATACCTTCCACACCCCACCTGTGACGGAAGCTTCCGGGAGGTACCCTAATGTTGTCAAAATTTCCGAGGGTTGTAGAAGATGAGGAAATTCAGATAGGAAGATTTTTTTTTCTTAAATATGAAGAGCATAGTAAATAGTCTATTTGTACCAAGTTTCAGATTTTTAGGTCAATACCTGACTCTTGTACAAATTTCTGAAAATTGGTGAATTTACACTACGTAGTATTTGTGTAGTTCTCCTGTTGAGTTTTACCTTGCAACGATCCTAGCGTAGATTGTATCAACTGACACAACTCAGGCGACAGTAACGAACACGGCTACTATGGCTACTATACGTTCGTGTCAATACCTCTATAATGTACCGTGGTTTGGAGTTTTTCAACAGAAATTTTCTAATCAACCTCACCTCTTTATCACAATTCACCTACCAGAGAAACCGCTAGCAGATGGGACATGACTTGTTGTATTTTGTAGGGCTTTTGAAATCTCAAATAACTTACATAAAATTTCATGTCAGACGGTTATTGGTCATAACGGTCAAACGGTCAACACTTGGTACCAATAACGGTTATAACTATTATGAGAGAAAAATTTCGGTCATGGTAAAAAAATTAAAAATTGAAAAATTGGAGAAAAAAAACTAACGACTCCGGAACAGAATGTGCATTGCTAAACAAATCGATTAGGGAAATGGTACTTTTTGACCATGACAAGGAGTATCCTTTTCCCTGATTCTGTTTGGATTCCCACAGGGCGCTCTTCCAGCGTCACAGCTGTGAGCGTACTGCACAAAGTCAAAAGAATTTTCAATTTTATTAGGGACAAAGTACAGCTTCAACTTCACGGCTTCAGTCCTGGTTGTTTACATTGGTGTATGAGTGTAATCAACTTGTAATCAATCAATTTTAATACACTACAAAAAATGAATCTGCTGAAAAGTATGTCTTGCGCTGAATCTTAATGGCCTTTTTTGCGGAACTTTGTTGTTGTGTTGGCACGGTGTTGCGAGTTTGACCGTTATTATTTTGGTTAGGATAACTGTTATGACCGTTTGAGAGTTATAAAATATTGGTTATAACTGTTATGAACTATCGATCATTTTTCGAAATGGCTATTGGTCAATCGGTCAAGATCGATACTTTTTTTTTTTGGTCACGGTTATAACAGTTAAATAACTGTTAAATTCCAAGCCCTAGTATTTTGGGTATTGAAGGACCAACCAACAGGGCTTTGATTACAACCAGGGCTAGATCACAATTTACAACCATGATTTGGACCAGTCACTTGCTATGAACGTCACTTGCTCTGAAAAATGTAACCTAACCTAACCTAACCTAAGAATAGACCCCCCCCCCAAAAAAAAAAGAGATTTCTGTGTGCGCGCCTGCAATGCACTGCGTTGTAAATGAAAAACTCCTTCGCGTCATTCAATTTCCGCCTCAGTTTTCTACAATCAATCAACATAGCAAGGCGTTGTGTAAAAATGAGTGCATAGGATGGCTTAAAATATTGTGAAGGAGTCATTATTAGAATTGCACTTGAAATTTTGTTCAGCTATGCACTTTCATTGTGTAGGTTCATTACGCTAAAGCCACTTCTTTTTAATGGGCAATTATATATTTCCCTTTTTTTATTTTTAGGTTGGTCTTATCAAGATTCATTGACTACAAAAAGAGCTATAAACGTTTGGAAAAGAAACTTCGACTTTTTATTATTTTTTTTCAAGCATTTATAATTTACTCTGCAGTTAATCAATCTTAACACAACTGAGCACAAAAATTGAGAAGTGTTCACTCCTCCAATTTATTTATTCTCTTTTTCCTTGGTAGCAAGCGCCCCTCATCACACACTGTGTTCGCAAATTGATAAATAGGTATGCTTTTATTGGGGTGTTTTCCATAAGAGCGTATACTAACATCATCCTCTCCAACAGAGTGGCCTGTTCATTGAAGACGGCCGTCGTTATATTACAATGCAAAAATCAATAGGTAAGAACCGGCATCATCATTCTAGTAATCTTCCCCTGAAAGTGATTGGTTATTATCCAGTATGGTACATTAGAAGAGAAGAGACTCCTTCTAAACAACTGTGTAACTGACGCAAAGCGCAAACCAAAATGTTCGTTTTTACGCCACTTGCAAACGATGGTAGCATTTGGGTTTCACACTCTAACATAAGCTTTTAAGAAGAGTTACCTACGACACTTTCTCAAGAAATATACATTCTGATGAAAAATCTGTAAGAAAACAATTTAACGCATAATTTCAGAGAAAATTGCTGATGAACGGTTATTTCCCATTAGAGTTCATGTAAAAGTATGAAACCTATTTTTCTACAGAATAGGCTACCAGCGGTCATTCAGTGGTTCTACTGTTTGAGAATTAGTCACACTAAAGGATACTCAAACCTTAGTTTGAGCAAAAAAATTCAAGTTTGTGATCTTGAGTAAACAGGACCACAGTATACTGATTTTTACTCTGCAGTGCAAATTTAGATTGACAGTATGTATGGAACAACAATCCTCAGATTAATGTATCAAAACAATTTGAAAATGTTTCTGAAAGAATATCATATCAGTATAGATGTTCTCTCTGGTTCCAATCTTGAATGTAGAATTAAATGATAGAAATAATTTCCTTGAACAAGTTCCCAAACACAGTAGATCACATTGCATATTATACACAACAGAAAAGTTGTTGTTCATACATTTGACTGTGGCAGTAATGATGCATTCATGTACAACTTGTTTTTTGCAGATAGTCAATTGAACTCTGCACAGCCATAGGCTACTGCCAAGCAAGCCAGTGACAAGAAGGGAAGCCACTACTTCTCATTTTCTGTATGATTCAAGATGAAATTGCTTTGAATTGGTATCTAACACAAATGAATACAAAAACCACGCTACTTGTAATCATCATGAAATTTATCACTTAATGATTTAGTAGAATAATTAATTAGATACTTATATTGATATACATGCGTAAAATAAGACGAGTATAAAACCCAATATGGTAAAATTCAAAGTTAGGATATTTACATTTAGAAAAATTGTACATAGTAGTAAGGTTATTACATTGATGATAACGCAATTTTCTTTCTCAACTCTCAACAATTGTAATTACACATCTTCAATTTATATCAGTAATTAGGTAGGTGAGAACAGGTACATTTGAACATTTTGCAACATCAATCAACATGAAATATCCTGACAGATGTGATGTTTAGAACCAGTGGTAGGTAGCTATACAACATAAAAAATCTCATACAAAAGTAGAAACAAAATGTTGAAAAAATTATTTGTAAGTAATTGCTATCGCAGATAGGTATGAAAAGAAGATAGCCTATTATGTATTTGAACCTAAGGTGGTCAATCAATAACATTAATTTGCAAAGAGCATCTTCCAGCAAAAATGGTTTTCTGATAATACATCAGTATTAATTAACATTGATTATAATAATAAAAATGATAATAATAATTGTAATATTAAGAAGAAGAAGAAAAATAAGAAAAATAAGAAGAAGAATACCTGTAAAGATGTCCAACTTATTCATTTGGCTTTCACTTTTTTTTTTTTTTTTTTTGGTTGTCAACACAGTACAGCCCTACCATTTATTTGTAGACTGTTGAGACATCGGTTTGTCAAAATTAAAGACCAGTCACTGTTTAAGACAAATAAGAGCAGCGTTCAGACATAGAAGTATTACACAGGGAAGCGTGGCAAGGCATATTGCATGCCCAAAGTTGTAGGTCAATATGGAAGACGCAATGGAATACCTACTCATCTGTGTTCAAAGGCAACTGTATTCATTGGAGACAAATACAACTGCTTTCAATGAATGATATCTTGGTCTTGACGACCATATGCAAAATGTTGCATAAGTCTCAAGATTTCTCATGAAAAAAGCAAATACTTGGGTGAAAATAATTTTGGGAAAATATAATTCTGATTGTAAGAGCGATAGGTTTCAAAAAGATGGAATATGAAAACGCGGAAAAACACTGAATAACATTTAAAGAAGGGCAACCGTAAGAAACGACAGATTATTAATTTGTATTCTGCATTCTTTTGTCTTTGAAAAATGCATTCATACTAACGGAGGATATAATAAAAAAATATAGTAATATAGTAATGATAATATTATTGATATATGTAGTAATAATATTAATATAGTAATAATAGTAATAATTATTAATATAGTAACAATAATTATAACAGTGATAATGATAATCAGAGGTAATGATTAAAAATATTGCTATCAAGAGAGAAGATCAAAAATTAAATTTTGAATTCATTTGTTTATTAATCCATTTTTGTAGGTTGAAACAAAATGAAAATTTTTTAAAGACTTGACAAATGCAGATGTGTTAAATTTTCAAATAGACAGGCTGTTTTCTCTGAGAGAAAAGAGAAACAAAAAAACAAAAAAACAAATATACAAACAAACAAATAAATAACAAATGAATGAGCATACCTCAAGAGTAGTAATACGTCTTCTAGTACATTAATAATTTCAGAAAAAATACGCAATAATCTGAATAGGAATTACCAAAATAATCTTGTCTCCACTTACAAAGGCCATTCTTATTTATTTCCAGAGAAATAAGAAAAAAGTTAGAATGAAATGGACACATCCAAAAATCAAGATCCAATAATGTTTGAGAGAATAGAAAAAAGGCCATGATCATTCTAGAAAGAAAAATAATAATAATAATAATAATAATAAATGAAAATAAAAAAAACACAACACCAGACTACAATTGATTAGGCGAACAGTTGACAAGGTATTATCACTTTTAATAAAATACATATTTTCGAACAAAACGTTGATAATAATATTGTCAAAGAATGGAACATTTGGAGAACCAGGAGGTTGGTTTTCGATTCTGTTCAACTGATTTCAATTGAATACTTCCTTTGGGCGGGTTAGAAGCTTCCTGGAACATGGAAAACGTTCAACATTATTTATGAAAATGAAAACGACAGAATAATTCACTGGTACATAATATGTATTCATTTCTTTGGTAAAATTTAGAATAGTTTTGTCCTCAAGTGAATAGGTATGAATTGAATGTTACAAAAAAGGAAGAATCTCGAAGATATTTTTTGGTTTTTTAGGAAGTTCTCAGAATTAAGAAAGGCTGATTCAAAGATTTGTTCCATTATTCCAAATTATACTCAAAAAGTAAAGATAGGTACGATTACAATTTCCGCAATATTTTTTCAAGCTATACTTTGAGAATGGCTGTTCAGCCAAAAGCGCTCAGTAGTTGAAAAAATATTGCGGAAATTGTAATTGTACCTATCTTTACTTTTTGAGTATAGTTTGGAATAATGGATGACCGTAAAATACAAAAACGTACATCTTCTTATTGTTAAATCGGTTGGGCGCTAAAATATGCAAAATAAAGATCCAGAATAGTCTCGACAGAAAAACCTGTATTATAAAAAATTAAATCATCAACAAAAGCTGGAGTTTAGGTATTTGAGAAGGTATCTGTAAAAGGGGCCCCCAATCCATAAGAAATACGTACATTGAACGGAGTCCCTTTTTTGTATTGGTAGCTTTTCACTCAAAGTACTTCAGTGACCAATGTTCATTAAAGTTTACTCAAACTTCTAGGCGTAATAAAAAATATCACCATTAAGAAATACGTAATCCAAATACAAATACATAGTAAATGTTCACTAACTGTTACTAAAGACGCAGAAAATTCTTCACATTTTTTTTTTTTTTTTTTTTTTCTAAATGTAAATTATGTATAATACTTTCAAAGGATGATTATGAACAATCTATTTAGAATACGGAGTAGAGGCACAATACAACTCGAGGTTCCTTATAACAAGTCATCTGAGAAAGAACAGCCAGGAAACCTATTTTTCAGGCAAGTCTCTTCTTCTTATACATGCCAAATTTTACCAATTTTCTCACCTCCTATCCATACCTTCGAAGTCAAAATTTTTTCAAGTCCCTATTAAGGCAACAAACGTAGGACTTTCATCTTTTTAAATTCGAAACGCTCGCTATTGAGGGAACAAATTAAGAGTATCAACTAAATGAAAATCAATGCGCGCGAGGGAGGATATATCATGATAAACCGAGTGAATTATTATGATAAAATTTCAACATAAGAAACACAAAATGATTAAAATTATAAAAGTTTCAATGAATAAATTAATGTTTCATCAGCATATAAGATCCAATAGTAATGAATGATCTTCGAACATATTGAATTAAATAAATAATAGATATTGGATAGAACGCATTCAAGGAAACCAAAACTTGTCACTTCCCCAACTTCTGAGAACCCATATTTTTACAGCACTGTAGTTTTCCACATTGACATTGTACTGCCTACAGGTAGTGCATCTAGCATAGCCTATCGATCTTGTTGTAGATGATTGTGGCGCAGCCAAGGTTCTTGTGCAATGAGATCACACCTAAGGCAATCCGCATAACATTCATAAAAACAATAGCAAATCTCACTTTACACAGGGCTGAGCGCAAAGAACTTGATGTTTCACAATATCCACTGCACGTGTGAAAGAAATGAAATGCTGCAATTGTGCATATTTTTTTCCAAAAATGAAAGCTCCTACTCTATGTGTCAACTAACCCGGAACCAACTAGTCGACAGTCATTTTCCAAAGTCCTATTCCCTCTATAAGTTTTTGATCTAGAACTTTTCAAATACGTTCTCATCCTAAAAACTTTACCTCAGTTTTAAGAGCAACAGCAATCCCTTTTCTCTAGAAAGCTCAAAGGTAAGTTCCTCTTTCCTCTAGACGAGAATAAGAACTCAACATTCATTTCATTCTATTCTAAGATTTAATCAAATATTATTAAAATGTTACAGTCTGGAAGCAAATGACGTCCTCGTTAAAGGAGGTATGTCTTCTTCCCTCTATGGAAGTCTGAACTATGAATGAAATGAACATGAAATTCATGATCCAATTCACCAGTATTCTAGTAAATCCGATACAAGGAAAAAAAAAATGAAACTGATAAAATCCACAATGCAATGATAACTTAATTACCTACCAATTCATTTTTCACTAGTAAAGTTGAAAAATTTTAGCGGCAAAAAATGATCAAATTTAATTCACAATACAACATTGGGGTGCGTCTGGATATTCGACTCGTGTTTATTCATAATGACCAGTCAATTTGAAAAATAAAAAAGAAAATGCACGGCCTTTACACTAAGAGTTGGCAGTTACCGGTACTCAAACTGAGTACTGAAACCTAACTTAGGCAAAAAAAGTAAATTGATCTATCACCATCAAGTGGGCAATTATTCATAATCACTTGTAAATTTGATGGATTTTGGAAAATTTCATTGTTTTTAGCAAAAAATAATCCTCTCAATTCCAATGTCATTATTGGGCGTCTTTCAAATTCTCAAGAAAAATAATGGCGAGCTTTTTCTACGAGACTCGAATGATGTAAAAGAAGAAAGAACAAATAGTCTACGCAACATCGTCTAGGTAAAGAGAGCGATAAATGAGTGCGATGTTTGCAAAACAAGGAAAACACTTTTTAAACTGGTTGCGTAATCAATAATCAAATTTGATATAAAATTTGGAATAGATAATCAAACATACACAGTTGGGAGGGGGAAGACAGTCGTTATTATAGATAGAGTAAAGCAGTCTGTCGTATTTAAATGTTGGGAGTAACCCAGCGATCCCGGGGATATACAGTACAACATATTTATAGAGCACAGATAGACGTCTTGTCGGGCGCGGAATGGTAAATTATTAAAGAAAATGTATACATGTACCCTCCTACAGTCAAAATCTATTTCTTTTTCGTAATTGTTGCAAAAAAGAAATTCCCTCACAAGATTATAACTTCTGACAATTAAGTAACTTTCCAATTTTCACTAAGAACAGTGAATAAATTTGTTAATACTTTTGCTTAAATAGTTATTATTACACAATAGGAGCTGCCCGCTCATTGATTGTAATCGCATAAGTTGATCCCACACTCACAAATTCTGTCAACGCACTATTATCAGGATACGCTGGGCTGATAATAGCGAAACAATAATAATTTCGTTGGAGATAAAGTATTATCTTGTTCGCTGTAGCATTACGAGGCGAGACAGAGACGTGTATGACGGAATGACTTGCTGGGTGAAATATTTTCTTATCTGATGGCCAAAAAGTTGTCTCTCTGTCATCACTGATCAGTCCAGCGTATCTTAATCATAGGTGATTACATATAGTGCCTTAAATTTGTCGCGTACAATAAGATGAACGGAAAATAATAGTCTATTTCCCTTTCTCCTGTTTTCTTAACGTTGTAGCGCGTGAAACACTGGTAACCTGAAGCAGTCTACTCATTGGGGAGCGGTAAGTAGTGAATTAAAATTACTCATTAGGATGAGAAAGCAAGTAATAAATTACCTTTTGAGTGCAGAATAGCGAAATAAGCGGACGCGGGTGAAGTAAATGCACGCAAAAGGTTGCTTGTTCTTCATCCTAATAAATACCTACGTAATTAAAATACCATCGACTATACAGTACACGCACCTCAAAAACAATTATTGTATTCATGCATAACAGAATGATACTGTGATTAAACAATTGAAGTTGAATTGAACAGTAGGCTAATGGTTCATTCCTGTTCAGTTTTCTCATGACGCTTCAGTTCTTCAGCGTGATCAAACGTTGAACAGGTGTGAGTGCGTTTGGTTAATAGAAGTAAGAGTATACATATCTTAAGGCTGGTTCACACGATGCTAGTATGCGAAGCGTTGGCCTTGCGTTGACCAATCAGAAGATACTAGCATGGTTAACGCAAGCAAAAAGTTGAAAATTCTCAACTTTTTCCATGCTGGTAGTCTCTGATTGGTCAACGCTTTGTACCTCGCTTGCGTGACTAGCATCGTGTGTACCAGCCTTTAATATATAAAGCGGAAAGTTTGTCGGTCCATTTGTCCTTTTATAACTCGAGAACCGCTTTACGTATCGATTTGATATTTTGGCCACACATTCGATTCATTGAGGAATGAAATTTAAGCCATAAATAAAAATTTCAGCTCCCATAGAAAAAAAGTTCTCTTTAAAAATTGTGTTCTCGCTGTACGCGTCACTTGACGCGATTAACGATTCATCGAGAAAAAAAAAAAAAAAGGTACCTGCACGCAAAGGTCTACTGTATTTCTCTCCTACGCTGACATACTGTCTTCATCCTGTGTTCACGAGAACCGGATTGGGGCGCTACCGGTTCAATTGTATCACGTTAGAGGTGCTCCTTTTATTTTCTCAAAATTGTTTCTGAAAAATCTTCCTCCATTCGAGTAAAGCGGCTCTCGCATGAAGGAGAAATGGGCGAAAAAAATGGAAAAAAACGAGAATTGAAGAGATGGATGGAAGAGGGGCCTTAGGGGCCCTAAGGCCCTTTTCATAGAAAATTATTAAATCGAAAAAATTGATTCTACTGTCTATAAAGAACATGTCTATTGATGTGAAATTATTCTTTAGTCTCATACAAACAATATATTCAAATTTGAAAAAAAGTTATAATGTACGAACAAAGATATTCCACTTTGAATTCTTTAATCGAAAACTACGGTTTTTTTCTAAGGCTCTTCTTCCATCCATCTCCTCAATTATAAACGTAGTAAAACTGCTACTTAATGTGTGTTCCAAATGTTCAAACGCGCGCGCGCGCGTGTGAGAGAGAGAGAGAGTGAGTGAAGAAGAGAACAAAAATTCAAGCGAATCCACAGTTTCTTTCGTTTTCAGCCTACGTACATACACATTGAATGTTATTGGTAAAATTAAGTATTGTCAAAAGTGCTGAATTTTTGAAAGATGTAGAGAGCTAGCGAAGCCTTCCCTTGAGATGCAAGATACTTTTAAAATCCAAATAGCTACAAAACACAGATATCTACTCAACACACGGCTGGCGGTCAGGTGCGCCGCCAACCGCTAGTACTGTGTATTACTGATGTACGGACAGCGAACGAAAAGGTTACGACACGAGCAGAGGGAGTGTGGTAAATTGAACGAGTTGCGATACCTTTTTTTTTTTTGAACGTTTCACATCCTGATGTCATCAATTTAGCCCAGCAGGGGCGGGGCGATAAGAAAAGAACTTTTGCACACTGTATCAACGTTTAAGATGAACATCGCTTTCGTGACCTATAGTTTGTTTACTTTTGTTACCCAAGTTTAGAAAACATAAGCTTATTTACGAGGCCAACTTTTGGTGTATCTCCCAGTAGTCCAACTAGTCATTCACCTCTCTTCTCACCGCCACAATATTGATGATAAGCGCTATGTAATTGACATTTGATATTGCGTATTATTGGTATGTTTTCTTATCCTTATCCCGGGTCAATCAAATGTACAACTACTCTCGCACATTTCCCAAAGATAGAATTTAATTCCTTATTTTCCGCTGATCTAAAATTATAATGCACTACGCTACAAAAAGAACAAAACGAGCAATATCTGAACTCGCGCTGCATGGTGGCTCTCGCCGCCGCCAAGATTGGCTTACTTTGTTCTTGCTCACTATGGTTTGTGATTGATGTTCGTCACATAAGCCATACGCGTGTTTCATTTAGTAGAAAAAAACTAACGCGTTTTCCCTCCCAGAAAAATGAAACGCGACTTTGTACAGTAAAACAAAAGCATATAAAAAAATGCGTTTTCATTCATATGAACCCAAACATACTCTTAGTTTATGCGAAGCACTACTCAAGGTACATAATATTCTGCTTTTGCCAATTTCTTTGCACATCATTTCTCTTGTAACGCGCGAATCAAGAATTTTTGAAGAAGTACATTTGCCTTGCAAATTTTAGGTACCCAAGTAAATCATTTTTGTACTCGGGGGTGTTTTTCTTAGAATGCGCAGTTCACAAGGCAAATTGAAAACAAAAAACACCTTTTTTGGCTTTCAAAGCTCATTTTCATCCAAGTAAGTGTTTAGCAGGGGTCACGTTGACGGCCTGTTCACTCGATTTTTCATACCTCAATTAGAAAACCCCTGAGAATACATTTTTATTGTAAATCTGAAGAGGATAATTTTTGTCGTAAGGTAGGCCTATTTTCATGACAGATTGCACGGTTCGCGAGTAAAATTGAAAAAAAAAAAAAAAACGGATTTTTATTGAACGTTCAACCTTTTAAGAGAAAAAAAATCACACTCACAGGCGCGGCAAATTCTCAGAAATTTTTAAGGAGATCGACAGAGTTGCAAGAAAAATCTCTGCCAAAGGTACTCGCCAGGTTAATGTTTAATTTGACCATAAAAAACTTTCTATATTACAATAAGTAAGCTATACATAATATAATTGGCCTACAATATGTGAATAAGCTAAAAATAAACAGTGCAAAAGCAAGCAATAGAGAAGCTAACTTAGTTTACCTTCTGTTCCAGCGTAACAGTCCGACACCATTGAGAGAAGCAGGAAAAAATGTAACAGAATATAAAATATTATTATCAATATTATTGGAAATATTAGTAGTGGTGCTTGTATGATGAAATGTAGGTACATATTATCAATATTCCCATAAAACGCTACAGGTATTCTCGCTCAATGTAAACACATGTGGCAATCGGAAAAATCAAGTGGAAGGTCCATAAAGAACGTACACCAGCACCAACACCACCACCACCACCACCACCACATGATTTTTCATTGGATTGTTACATCCGTTTACATTGAGCGAGAATACCTCTAGCTTCTTATCCTCATATTGATTACAACCATCATCGTCATTACAACAGTAATCCAAAATAAATAGATAATACAAGCAGAAATGCCCGTCCTTTGGACGGAACCCTTACACGTGCCATACTCAAGATTTTCCTACCCACCCGACCACTGACCAGTATGCAATTTACCAAAGACTGAGTCCATAATTTTGCACGTCGAATTTTCTATAATAGTTTTGGATCACAAATCATGTAAATTTTCTATTATAATATTTTACAAAATCGTTGAACCGACAGCTAACGCTATACTACCTTTGTCACAAAATTGTTTGATTTTCCTTCTCACTCATCACTGACCTTGAAAAATTCTAATATTTATATGAATGATACCCAAAGTAAAATAATACGCCTCAAGATCGATAAACTTGAACCACTCCTCCTAACTATTTCTTCTTTGAATTTGTCACCTGCCGTTCTTAACGCCACAGACCATCACCCTAATTTGTATAGAGCTCGGTTTTAACCGCCTAACTCACTCTCCTGATTGTACTCTATGACCTTTGTACCCTCATTACCCGCATCGAAACATCCGTCGACCCTAATTAATATCTATGAAAACTTCAAATTTCTCCAAAAACGCCAGATATGGTAATACTCAACTGAGAGGAAATTCTGTTCCCTAATTTTATTTCTTCATGAGTGGTCATCTTCCAATCACGATCGACACCGTAAAGAACAAATCTAACCCTTATACGTGCTTAGTCCGAGCCCGTAATTTCCAAAAGTTTCACGATGCCCCTCTACTTGTACAACTACTCTTTCTCAATTATTATTCCATCTATTCTCTGATCTCTGGGCTCCTTCCTTTCCAGCACGTCAAAACTTTCCTAACTCATTGGAGCTACAAAAATCAAGCACTTCCGCACTCACCCACATATACCGTCGCTCTTTCGTGACCTTACTGCCCGCATTGTAACACGGAACAATATTGAGCAAGGATTTGTTCACTGTAAACTTATTCACAATCGTCATCGTCCGACTTGTCCTTGTGACACCTCACTCACCAAGAAAGGAAACTACTCGCAGAAGATCACATGCCGTTATTGATCATACTCCTACTCGATATTAAGCCTTGACGACCCACTTAATACTCTTGTACCCATACGACTCTTCTCGCTCACATCCACTATTTATAATACAGAGCAAACGTTCAACAAATTTATCATCTGTTTTTTTTTAATAATAAAGCAGACAACTCTTTTTTGCTGGTCAATAAATCAAGGCCTCGGCTACAACGATCTAGACTCACTCTCAGCCTCTGCGCTGGAGTTGGAACCTTCCTCTCTCAAACGCCGCTTCCTAACTCTTACTATTGATTTTTTTGCATCCATGCAGCTCAATTCTCCTCCTCTCTCTTGAATCTGAACTATTTAAAAACACCTCGAATCTCTTTTCTTATCATCCACTTCTCCATAGCCTCCCCCATAAGTCCGACTCGATCTAGCTGATAATCTCCAAGATCACAACACTGTATACCGACAACTCATTATAAACATTGTCTCTATGCCAATTTTATGACCCACCAGCCCTACTTTACCTTCGGATCTAGTCTGGACTCGAAACAGGCAACGCTTACTTGATTCAAGAAATGATAATCAGTCATTGATTGAAAAAATTGTAGGATAGACTTTACACTCTTGTCTTTCTTATCTCCATCTCTTCACCTTTAGATCAAATTTCGACACGACTTTTATTCAACTAATTTCCCAAATCAGCGCATTCATTTATTCCTGCAATCTTTATCATCCGTTAATTATACATGAAGTCGTCATCTGCTAAGTCGTATGTACTCTGAAATTGTGATAGCGCGTCTCACAAAAAGCCTGAACCTATTTCACTAAACCGAAACTTTTCTAAATCTCTGACCCACAATTCCACGGATCATCACTTCAATTTGAATGAATATTGATATTAACCAAATAATTCACTCGTACAACTCTTGCTGCCGGCATTAAGGCACACCGATTTCATCCAGCAACTCGCTCGGCACTCGTAGAAATACTCAACGCTAGCTTGTCTATACTCTGGAGATGAAATAACATACTTATCTCACAATAAGCTTAAACTACTTTGCCAAACCCAATCTTCTCCATAATCTTTCTTCCTTAATTCTCAACTTTACCGACCATGACTTCAATGTGAATGGAACCACCTAACTCACTCTTTACTTCTACCCAAATTTCAACACGAAAATTTACTCCTTAGACCCTCTCATCCCCTCACCTGTAAGTTTATTTTTGGCTCGGTCAAAAAATCGTAAAAGTAGCTCCGTACGAAAGTCGTGATATTTTTCCACGGAAATTAGTGAATCATCAACACATGCCCCGTACATACCGTTTGAAATTATACGCGGCCATCAATCAACACTCGATCCGGATTTCCAAGCAATTTCGTCAATTCCGTGAAAGTGAAAAACTTTGATTTATACCAATAGACTGCATAATGAAGAGATACAGCCAATGACATCTAATCTTCATCCCTCGTCAAGGCTTTAAAAGGGGTTGTTTCGTTTTTTAAACCCCCCTATGACAATTTAAGCACTCATACAAAGCCGTATTTCAAGTCCCATCAAAATCGAGTCAATAGTTGCCGAGCCTATTCGACACGAAAAAACGTCAATTCCTTTATAATATAGATATACATAGTAGGTAAGGTACGTTGATTTTGAATTCTTCAAGACGACATCTTTCTATTTTGGTTCATTTTTTAAAGAAAGAAGTTCTCAGACTCAAAAAAAAAAAAAAAATGCAATCCATTTGCGCCAAACTAATTATGGCGCCAATTCCAGTCATTGCGCTGGATTGCCCGTACTGAATCATAAGCACCCAATTGTCCGCGCCAAATTAAACGGACATTTTTTAGCCGTTTGAACAAAAACTAGGTATAGTAAACAATCATATTGTATTGTGTTTTATTGAAGAAAGTGGTCATACTTGTGAATTACTCCAAAAAGGAAGTGTACAAACTGATAAAAATATATTGCTTCTTTCACTGTCTCAATTTGTTATTTCTATATTGTAATTTATGTAGAACGTATCGATTACCCCTCTTGGTAATCTTATTCGAGATCACTCATTCCCTCTATTATGATTAAATCTTATACCTCTAATGATTCATCTTTTTTTTTAGAGGTATGAGTCATGTAGGTAAGTAAGCTCATCAATTTTGAAATATCTACAATTACTTCATGTTTCTGCGCGATTGCTTGACTTTAACTATGAATGATGAGTGGGTAAAATTATTTTCTTTTTTGTTCACATGAATGAAAACACATACTCCATTTGCTTTGTTCAGAGGGCACAAGACGGGTTTTCCTTCTTCAGGAAATTTCCAAAATACAGAGCGATTGCATTGCAGGTGGCGATTCACAGAAACTGGACAAGAAGGTGATCGTGTATTTTTTGCCGTAAGAAGATTATACTCATAAAATCAGCTTCAACTTGTATGATAGGCTATAAATTTTTATCAAAAAGTACAGCTAGAACAAAAATTATAGCTGTCAAGATCTTCTTTCCAAATAACCCTATTTGGAATTTTTTGCAGAACGTTTTACATCACCATCACCTTCTTGGCTCAATTCACCAATCAGAGAGACCGCCGACAGATAGCGCATCAATCGATGTATTTTGCGAATAAAGACAGATTGATTTTTCACAAAAGAACAAAGCATGTCGCGCATGTACATTGCGTATGTGACAAATAAACATTGTTTGTGTGAATCAAGACATAACGTACGTCACACAAAAACAAAGGCTGGTTGTAAATTGGCGTAAAATTTATATTCTTCAGTGCTTTGAAATACATTCTCCACCCCCCCCCCCCTCCTCCTCCCCTCCCCGAGGATACATCCACCGAGAGGCGCCCGCCCGCTTAAGATTCAGTGAGAACTGAGAATAACATAATTCATTCAGAGACCTCTCATTGTATTCTCTATTAGCGTAATAATAATACAAAATACTATAATTTTCTCTACAACTTCCCCTGTACAACACATAGGCTACATAATATACCCGAGCGAATTGTATTTGCGCGATGGTATTGGTAAGTGATGATCCATGACCTCTAATCCTGTTAGTGTTGTTATAATGTAATCCAAAGGCAACCAAGGTCGCAACCAGTGGCCGATTTTCTCTTTATTTTCAGACCAATAGCAGAATTTTGGACGTTGTGGTTTTACATAATATTCAGATACATATTATAATACTCATAAATAAAACCAATCATCAGTAACTTTCATGATTTACTAATTGGAACTAGTTTCAACAAATGATAGTTTTTACACTAGTTGAATTCATAAGATAAACTGTAACCCTGAAGGTATATTGAAATTAGATCTGATATGATTTCAGATAACGCTAGTACACAGTACAATGAATGAAAGACTACGTTCATAATCATTGTCAGTTGAAACTAGTTTGCCTGGAGGTATACATACATATGATGGGAAGGGGACTTGAAATTCAGCATATTACACTGAAACTAGGCTAAAACTCCTTCTTGGCTTATCCCAGCGAGACTTGAAAAAAATTTTCGACCTCAGCCGAATATGTATATGATAGGATGGGACTTGAAAAATTTTCAGCTTTTGAGCTATAGGTGATAGGAAGGGACTTGCGAAATTTTCGACCTCTGGCGAATGTACATGATAGGAGGGGACTGGGAAAATTTACCAAGTTCCAAGGATGTGTTGCCTCCCGGACGGCGGACAAAAAAGGTTCTCTGTTAAAACTTAGCGTATATGTCAAGGACATATCCCCCAAATAACCTCCCGAAAGTCCCATCCCGCTGACGAGTGCTAGCCCCAATAGGAGGCTAAATATGGAGGAAAATAGTGTTTTCCGCTGTAACTCAAGAACTATACGTTTTACAAAAAATGCTTTGGACAAAGAGGACCAAATTTTCAATGAAAAAAGTTCCTTCACATTCTTTGGAAGGATTCATAATAACATCGATATGGAGCGTTGAAGTCTTATGTTGACAGCGCACGCAGCCGTCATTACTTTGGTGTGCGTCTTCATATGACGCGCCACGTGTCTAATTACAAGAAAAAACAAAAAACAAAACAAAAAAAACAAATGACCGAAAAGTTCTTTAGATGAGTTTATTAATGAATGCAAAAAATCTGTTCTGCAAGTGAGATCATAAAAATATCTTGAAATTTTGAAATTGTTTGAAGAAATTCTGGTCAGACAGCGGAAATTTGAAATAAAATAATGGTAAAAAAAATAGAGTGAAGTAAAAATTTGAGAATAATAAAACAGCGGCAGGGTCATCTAATCTTGTCTTTGTCAGATTTGACTCACATATTTTGGACACAATGATCCATTGTTAGTGCCACATACCAGTGAACATGACACATCAGCTTTTCTGCACCCACAAGCGGGGCAAAAAGCTTTCTTGCAGTCGCATACAAGTATGAGACTGTTGAAGCTTTTACTTATAAGAGTGCACGTGGTAGTGTAGTTTCTAACGGCAATAAACCACTATTGCCTTGTTTCCAGCTCCATTTGTTGGGCTCCAGATCATTCTTGAGCCACGCTTACACTTGAAAATTCACAAAGTAAGACGGCTGGTCGGCTGCAGCTTTGCTGTTGATGAGTGTCTGTGACCGTTGTACACTAGAGGATTGTAGAAAACACTCCACAGGTTGAGAGTGCATTATACAACGCCAAAATGACTTGTTCCCCAACTGCTGCAATGCCTTCAACGCTCGTATAAAATATTATGTATCACCTATTTCTATAAATCGTCTCTGTTGTACGTACTATAAATAATATAAACTGAATTGAACTTCTTGGCATAATGCAGACATTGTGTCGCATCTAGACAATGCGTGGACAAATAATATTTGAGCTTTTCAACAATATTTTTACAGCTCAACAGAAGAAAATAGTAACGCTTCTTCTCTCCCATGTACTGGTTTCACAAATTGAATGTTTGTAGTAGGTGGTGTAAGAGCTATCATCAATATAATAGAATCAACATCCTCGCGAAAAAAGATGACATGTATCTTTCTGCCTGGTATAGAATTCCGTCTGTCTATTGCTAATTTTATCAGCATTAACTTTACATACTACAACAAATAATCCTGCATCTTTAGGCTTCTGTCAAGGAAAGTGTACGAGGCGACCTTTCTTTTTTAAAATGAATAAGAACTCCTCCTTCATTGTTTTAGAAATAAGTACGTTCATTTGAACAAATGACGTTAAGACTGAGGCAACCTATTGATGTCATATTTGATGATAATTCTTGAAATTGTAGAGCGCCGAGACGATCGACAGGAATTGATTACGGTGTTGTACAAGAGTTAGTCAAGCGCTGGAAGTATTTCAGCAGTCGGAGAACAAGTCATTTTGGCGTTGAATAGTGTATCTTTCACGGAGAAAACGTTGAATGGATTCCGGTACAAGTTTTTCTGAGAATCCCTCAATAAAAATTGGCCACGGACACTCATCAGCACCCCTTCTAGCAGAGCTGCAGCCGACCAACACTCTTATCGAGTGTATTTTTAAATTCAGGCGGGGCTCGGGAATAATCTGGAATCCACCAAATGGAGTTGGAACCGAGGCAATAATGGTTCATTGCTGCTGAATACCATTTCATACAACTGCAAGAAAAAGCAGCGAGTTGTTAATTGATTTCACGGTTTCATGTGCCTTGAGATCGGATATTGGGACTCGGCGTCAAGGTATAACAAAGCACAGATGAACATAGGAGACCTGGTATTGAGATATAACAAAATTCAATCCTTACAAATCAATTGAACGCATTCCAATTAGAGTTTTGTGTTAGAGACTCGGAGAAAACAGAATGCTGGAAAGAAAATATCTGAAAATACATATTGAAAATTGGTAAACAGTCAGCCCGACAATATTTCCAATGACGGTTCTCCCAAGGGTGGGGGGGGGGGGAAAGATGTGAGCCACTTGACCGTTTTGTAATGATGCAAGTTTTTGGCGAGTACTGAGGGAGTGTGGCGGCTGCTCTTCCTTGTGTTGCGGCGTCAGTATTGAGCTACCCTTGCCTTTCAATCTTTTCATTATCTATTCACTGTTAGTCGATCTCTTCAAAAGATTGGGATAGATAAACCGCTTGCTCAGAGTAGCTGACCACCATGCTAGATTCTGAAAGAACATGAACAGGTGTCTACTTTTATAGCTCAAGTTATCAAGAAGAAGATGAACACGGATTGGAATAGGTAAATGCGGAGCCACGCTATGGGGTACTTGGAAAAAGAAGGAAAAAGCAGAGACTCCAACACCAACTCAGATTCAAGTTATGTTTGGTATGGGAGCTACAGTTTGCGTACCTGGGGTTACTCCAGGTTGGCGGTTGCCAAGAAGAGGGGTTTTGCAAAGCAGTTTCTCTCAGCAGTAAAAATATACGCCAAAAAGACCGACACCGGAATTGGAGGAAACAAAATTGATGCGTACGCAACCCACGTACCTACACCCCGCCCCCTCTTTCCACAATGAAGAAAAAGGTGGCTACAGAGGCAACCTAAGCGAACTCCACAGTTTAAAAACTCTTGCATGTACTAAGTCAGGTCTGAACGAACGTAAGCAAACGAGTATTGTAGAAGTTTCTGTTATCTGAAAAAAAAAAAAGAATTATGTGCGGTGCTATTGCGAATTTGAGTTGGTCGGCAATCCTGATAAATACAGAAGGAATTTGCGACACATCTGGGATACACGCTTAACGATATTTTTCCGAGAATAAAGAGTGCAGAATATTTGTCACTCGAAATTCAGCATTTGTTCAATAACGATAGACACTATTTATTACGTGCGGTGGTAATATTAAGGAAGGAGGGTTGTTGATAAATGAAAAACTCGAGCGAAAAGTCGTTGATACTTGGAAAAATTCGCGGAAGATTTGATCGCCCTCGTAGCTCAGTTGGAAGAGCAGTCGCCCGGAAAGCGAAAAATTATCAACAACCCTCCTTCCTTTTTGTTCAATAACTGCCTAAATAACCGCGTAATGTGCTGTAATCTGTGGAGTAATGCATTAAATTGCACGTAGCTTGCGGCTTTACAATAAACTCAAATCCTCTATGAATCATTCTAATCCATGATTAATAAACAAGACTTGATATAATTTTCCTCAACGTTGTACTCAAGTAATTTCCTGTTTAGTAACACCCAAATGAGTGCTGAGCGTCTAACAAGGTGCAGGATATTAGGTAACGCGATAAATTTACTTATCAAGAAGGCCAAAGCTTTTCTTGCACATTCTAACAATACGATGTGAACGTTTAATTGAAGATCTAATTTGTTCGTAAGATGTTCCTCCAATACCTAACACTAAAGCAAATGAAAATAATAATAATGAATGAATAGGAATGACAACGCACCAATTTTTTTTCCATTTTCGTTTTAATATCTTTGGCGATAGTTGTGAAAGCTTCGTCCACGTTTGCTCCAGTTTTGGCACTAGTTTCTAAAAATTTGATACCGTGTTCTACAGCCAATCTTTCACCTCGTTCTTTAGAAACCTAGAGGGTAAAAAGAGGATCATTGTTGTAGTTATTGACTGTGTTGGTATTAATAAATGTAGAGGACTTTTCTTCTATGCCTTATTGGTTCGATTTAAATTTTCTGGCCATCCACCATCAGTATGGTTATTTACGTGACGGAAACTGAAAGCGAGCAATTACAGCACGAATGTCAGTGCAGCCGGAGACCGCTCTCGAGCTTGCGAGTGCGCACTCAAATGAGTGTAGATTGCTCGCTTGTAAGTTTCCGTTACGTACATAATTTTTCGTACGACATGCTCCAGAAGAGAAAATATCAAGGATTTCAACTTGCTCATCAATACCTATCAATTTTGAATTTACTTTCTGCACGCTATGTCATCACAGATAGCGTTGTGGAATCGGTTGCCTTCGTCACCGTTTACAAGACTGAAGTGACCAACTTTCAGTGCATGAGGACGAAAAGAGAGTTTCCTTCACGTACAGAATATTTCATCAAACAACTGATGATCATGTCAAAAATACACAAGAATTGTTCCGCTGTTTTATATCTCAAGCGGAAAAAACATCGGAAAAACTCACAAATAGAACAAAAGAATACAAATGAGAGAAGGAAAAAAAAAAAGGAAGACCAAATTTTTCATTTTACCTGTCGTTTTTCTTCGAGCTCGCATTTATTTCCTAGCAATATTCTTTCGACGTCGGCCGAAGCATTTTCCTCGATATTTCTTATCCAGTTTTTGATATTTTCGAAAGTTTTTGTATCGGTGATATCGTAAACGAGAATAATACCCATTGCTCCGCGATAATAAGCCGTAGTGATTGTGCGAAAACGTTCTTGTCCAGCTGTATCCCTGAAACAAGGATGAGATCATCTTCCAGATGTTGAAGGAAAACTACGAACGTTATTTTTGATATTGTAGCACTGCACACTTCAAGGAACGTAATGAATTTATTACGGTTTTAAAACTAATTCGTTATGTAAAAAGCAACAAAATATTAAAAGAAAGCAAAGCATTCAATAAGTATTCGGATGCGATTTGTAGACGGTAGCCAAGCCTGAATATGGATACGATGGGAAAATATGTAGAGGCTCACTCCTTTTTTCACACTAAAGGTAAACCTCAATTCTTTCCTTGACGTATACAATAATGATAAACAAATATTATGATTTGAGGACTTACCATATTTGCAATTTAATCCTTTTACCATCCATTTCAATCGTTCTAATTTTAAAGTCGATTCCTGAATCAGACAAATAAAGAATAAATGTATTAATAATTCAATTAAAATAGGTACATAATAGCAGAAACTGAAATAAATAAACTCAAAAATTCAACGATTGCGTTTGAATTTCCTTTTCCTGATTCAACAATTCGTTCTCTAAAAAATTTATTTCCATCTTACAAGATACACTTGTATTTGGTATTCATTGAACGAATTTGTACGAACACTCCTTCGCTGTAAGTACAACATCGAATTGCTTACATGTTCGGACATCTAAATGCTCGGGATATTGATGAGAGTATTCCTCATAGGAATGATAATAATATTAGGAAACTCGAAACCAATCCAAAAAATTTCATCATACATGCAAGAAATCTCATACAAATAACCAATGTTAACGGTTGATCAATGAATAGCATGAATTGGAAGTGGATATTGGAGATAGTAAAGATCAAATACGACAAACGAAGAAATAAATAGTTACCAATCGTCGATATGAACGTTGTATTGAAAGCATCCTCCGAGAATCTAAATAAGACGCTGGTTTTGCCGACGCCAGAATCGCCGATTAATAGCAATTTGAACAAATAATCGTACGTTTTTGTCATGGTCAAGAGATACAAAGAACTTGGGCAGAGATACAGAGCATCAGCTGAAGAGAAGTTAGTACTTGATGCGAGGAAACACAGATAATCTAATATTGATAATAATTGCTTTTATCTACGAAATAGGATAATTTTCGGAGGTAAGAGGAACGAGAAAAGAAGGTAAGGCGACGGCGAAATAATTCCTTCCCTGCCAGTTTAATTCCAAATTGACAATTAGATTCTAGAAACTCAGACCAAGGAGATCCATTTTATTACTTTAACATTAGCGCGTGAAAGGTACCACAATAAAATTTTATGCTATCAAAAAGGGAAAACCAACGTACCTATTAAGAGAATTATAAATGGGAAGTATTATTATTCTTTCGAATAAGTGATACCATTGATAAAAAATAAAAAATCGTGAACGCGTGAAACCAGAAAAAAAATAATGAAAAAATTTGTTAGTAAAAATTGTTGTTTAAATTAGGCTCAAGGAGCGCTATGAGCGATCAAACCTTGACTTTAGTCATCAAACCAAACGACCAATACTGGAAACTCCATAGGGCTCTTCCACCAATGCCTTCCACCAATGTATGCTGCATAATTAAACAAATGGCCAGAGCTGCCGTCCAAAGTTAAATTGTCGTATACGCAATACCAACGATCCCCGAAACTGGGTGTTTCGAGCATTTGTTGCGTGTGTGTTAGTGACGAAGGTTCGCGTGTGTTAGTGACGAAGATTCGTATTCACACGCTACTACTATGATGATCGAACGCATATACGACAATTTTTTTGTTGTATATGCAATGTGAAGTGCCGTATCTGAATTGAGAGCTTGTTGAAGGAAATGAATAATGATTAATATAATTGAATTCTACGTTAAAAACTAATGTTAGAGAGCTACATAAAGTGATCTTATTTTCTTCCAAACATATTTTTCAATCTAGTTTGATACTTTTCCATGATTGTTGTTCTTGCATATACGACAATTTAACTTTGGACGGCAGAGAGGTGGTAAGCTAGCCGTTAGCTTTTAGCTATTAGCCGTTAGCCCGAAGATTTTTGATTATACCAGCCATTAGCTAGCCGATCAGAAAAAATTATTAGCAGTAGCCAGCTGTTTGCCGTTCAAAGTCAAACTTCTAAGTGACGGCTAACATTATTATTTTATATTTTCCCTTTTGAAACGGCAGCTGGTTCTGTAGACATGCTGCATGCCTGCAGCTGCAAATTCCCAAAAAAACAGAATAATTCCAAGTGCACTTCTAAGTCTCAGAAAGTCCCACAAAAGCCCTTAAGTAACCTCGCAAGATTACTTGGGTGTTTTCCTGGTTTGTTACGCAAACTTAAAATTGGAATACAGCTGTCAATTCATAGAATGTTCAGTTGAAAGAAAGAGAGTTTGTCCTAAAATTTTTGTGAATAGCTCTAGACAATTGATGCCAATTCATCTCAATCAAAAGAACTTATATACTGACCATTTTTCTTGTACTGAAAAGTACAGGTTTCCCCATCAAAAGTGCACGTGATCCCCACAGACTATACAGACTTCTAGCTACCTAATACACAATCATAATACTTGTCAATATTATTGTGTGACAAAACCCTGCCAAGATCTTTTTTGCCAGCAGTTGGACCACGGCCTACTTTATATAAGGCCGTAATGCAGCGATGTCACAACGTCGCACTCAAAAAGTAGTGGATACAGATTTACACGTACACTTATGGGAAAAAGTGAGAAAAAACCAAAGTTTTGATTTGTACGCAATTAAAACGCTGTTTTTGAAAAAAATGAAGAGAATATAACTTGAAGAGCAAACAATTCTCTATTTTTGAAGCCCTATTTCAGTAAAATTGGTGCAGTACAGGAGAAGTTATCATCGTTTTAAAATTAAAAAACGGTTAGGGGACAAAGTGCGGTACAGTTTCATCATTGTTACACCGCACTGATGAACGTGAACCGCCCCAAAACGTAACTGATAACAATCCACTGCCGCGCTGTTGTCATTTTCTACATTACGGCCTTATATAAAGTAGGCCGTGGTTGGACGCTTGGCATTACAGTTGCCTTCAATCAGTGTTACCAACATGAATCAGAAATCCTATATTTGTAAATCTAAAATATTTTGACAACATTGAAAAGTTCACATGAGGTTAAACTATATAGAGCCGCAGTTGAACCTACAAAACGCCCAACTGGCAAAAAAGATCTTGCCGCCCAGATACCAAGTACTGTTGTTAGAAGTCTGTATATAGTCTGTGGTGACCACTGATCACCTTTTCAGTTCTTCCCTCCTGTTCCCGCACAGCCAAGTCTGCAGCGCTCTCTAGTATAAGTTTTATTACCTATATTGGTCATTTAGTGTATAGCGCATACCATTTGAGTCCTGCCATTCCAAAAATACTTAAGTCCATTTTTGGCGGTATTGAGTTATTAGCGCCATCTATTAGTAAAAATCTTCCCCAATAAAATGCACCAAACAAAAATACTGTAACTATTATCACCGTTGCAAAATATACATTTGTTTTGTAAAGACCTACTTATGACGCATGCGTGTTGAAAAACTATTTTCTTCAATTACTCAAAACGTTAAAAATGGACTAGAGTCTTTTTGGAATGGCAGGACTCATTTCCTTTGTTTACATCATTGTTTACATTTTCACTGGAGGGAAGCTGAACGTTATGCTTTATACAGCATATCAAGTTTTGTATAATTTCCTTGAGAAATATGTCTCTAGATGAAAAATTGAAAAGAACAAAATTGATTTGTCTTGTAATTTCAAATCCAATGAAGTCAACTTCAGATTTTTGGGTCAAAAAAATATAAAACTGGACTTCCTGAATAGAAAATTATAAGAGGAAAAGAAAATGTTCCCTTCAATTTTTCATTTGAGGTCTTACTTCTCAAAATAATTGAAGAAAATGTGATACACTACATAAGGCATAATGTTGAACTTCCCTCCAACAAGTTCTCAAGGACACTTGTTCTGTCGACGTTGTATACAAAACGCTCCATTAGCTAGCATGAAAACCTGCCTATATAAGCGTGTAAAATGCAACTCTTTGACCATACAAACTTTGAACCAAAGACGTAACTACACTACATTAAATTTGTGCCAGTCAGCGCTAGTTACACGCACGCTCATCACACGCACACAGGTTCATGTACGCCTGTACGGCAGTACGCACCACGCCACGGCCTTCTTTATACAAGGCCGCCCGTAATGTAGAAAATGACAACAGCGCACAGTGGATTGTTATCAGTTACATTTTCAGGCGGTTCACATTCATTGGTGCGGTGCACAGATGTATACGCTTATGAACCTAGATACATAACTTGTATACCTTTGCTACCTAGTGGCGCAACCCTCACGTTGTGTTGAGATGTTGCGTTCATTCCCCAGGCTGGAGGGCAGAAGAATGGTCGTGTACATTTGTGTGAGTAGAATACATACGTTTGTGTGTGTAAAGTGCCACCCAGAAAATGGTGCGGTAAGGAGGAAGCACAGTGCATTATAGAGGTATTGACACAAGGCAAAATTTCTGTCGCCCAAGTTGTGCTAATTCATACAGATTTCCGCTACGCTTGCGGCGATCGTTCAAATACCTTCCACACCCCACCTGTGACGGAAGCTTACCGGAGGTACCATAATGTTGCCAAAATTTCCGAGGGTTGTAGAAGATGAAGAAATTCAGATAGGAAGATTTTTTTTTCTTAAATATGAAGAGCATAGTAAATAGTCCATTCGAACCAAGTTTCAGATTTTTAGGTCAATGCCTGAATCTTGTACTAATTTCTGAAAATTGGTGAATTTACACTATGTAGTATTTGTGTAGTTTTCCTGTTTAGTTTTACCTTGCAACAATCCTAGCGTAGATTGTATCAACTGACACAACTCAGGCAACAGTAACAAACACAGCTACTATACGTTTGTGTCAATACCTCTCTAATGTACCGTGGGAGGAAGCATAGGTCGCTGCATACAGTCGAGTTACGTAGGTTCATTAGCATATACATCCACAGCCTACTTTATATGAGGCTGTAATGTAGAAAATGACAACAGCGCGCATGTGCGGATTGTTATCAGTTACGTTTTGGGGCGGTTCACATTCATTGGTGCGGTGTAACAATTGATGAAACTGTACCGCACTTTGACTATATATTATGTGGACTGCGCTAACGTGTATAAAATGAGCGAAAAGCGCGTCCACAGATCTGATAAGCCAGACGGGAAAAACCACGACCATTTAAAATACACACGTCGCACCTTTCTCCTTGCCGCATTTGTGGTGTGTTCCGTTTGCTCCTCATATATGTACGCCGTAAGTGTAACACAGTCGCACCACTCCCCTCACTGTAGATATTGAACCGTAGTTTTTAATGCTTAGCGCAGTCCAGATAATATATAGTCAAAGGTACCGCACTTTGTCCCCTATTGTATTTTTAATTTTAAAACGATGATATCTTCTCTTGTACTGCACCAATTTTACTAAAGTAGGGCTTAAAAAATAGAAAATTGTTCGCTCTTCAAATTATATTCTCTTCATTTTTTCCAAAAACACCGTTTTATTTGCGTACAAATCAAAATTCTTGTTTTCTCCCATAAGCATATGTGTAAATCTGTATCCACATCTTTTTGAGTGCGACGTTGTGACATCGCTGCATTACGGCCTTATATAAAGTAGGCCGTGATACATCTGTGGTGCGGTGTAACCATGATGAAACTGTACCTCACTTTGTCGCCAATCCGATTTTCAATTTTAAAACAATGATAACTTCTCTTGTACTGCACCAATTTTACTGAAATAGGGCTTCAAAAATAGAGAATTGTTTGCTCTTCAAGTTATATTCTCTTCATTTTTTTCAAAAACAGCGTTTTAATTGCGTACAAATCAAAACTTTGGTTTTTTCTCACTTTTTCTCATAAGCGTATGTGTAAATCTGTATCCACTTCTTTTCAAATGCGACGTTGTGACATTGCTGCATTATGGCTTTGCAAGAAGGAAGGTGAACCTCCATAATTTGTATAAGAATGATTTTTCAAAAATTCTTATAAAAGTAAGGAAGACCTTTAAAGATTTGGTGATTTGGTTTCATATTTTAGAGGATTTGATTATTATATAGCACCAAAAGAAATCATTTTCAACAAGCCATTTTTGAAAAATTCCAATTTGAAAATTTTTACCTGTCAACCTGTGTTTATCATTCTATGGTTCACCTTCTGTCCTTTGCAATAACTTTGACTCGATGGTCGCGCTCTCTGATAGATGCACGGCCCAAATAGGACCTAGCGCCGTACCTAACAACAGGCTGACATTAAGATGGTTGCTTATAGCACATAATGAGTTTTTTTTTTTTTTTTTCTATCATTTCCTCCAGACATATGACACAATGTGAAATGTGATGAGGACAATATTTATTCTCCTTGTAATTCTGCGTATTTTGGTATAGATTTCATATTTTTCTGTTGACTTTTAGAGAAAATTTAATAAAACAATCTCACTCCATGAGCGCCAATGTTAAACTGGCCTTCAAGTGATGAACGCGTGTAACTAATTCCTGTTCACCCATTTTCCTAACACTGCGTTCACAGAGAGTGTTCATACTTATCTTTTTTAGGATACTATAAACTCCACAATTCATAAAATTTCCTGTCAAATGAGCCCTATTTGAAAAAGCATACTTGGCATATTTTGTGTTGGGTGGATTGAGCATATTTCAGCATATTAGAGCATTTTTAAGCATATTTCAGCAAAACAATTTCAAAAAACCATGGAACAAACCTTTGACTATACAGTATACCTCTTATGAATTCTGAGGTAACACAGCGTTTACTGTGGAAAGATAATTATGATAAGAAATAAGATGCGGAGGACTAAAAATAGGCGACGCGGTTGATCGCGGAGGGAGAAGTTGTTACTCCTCTGCGCGACCCGCACTGCCTAAGTTGTAGTCCTCTGCACGCTATACATGTTTCCACGCTTGTTTAACATCGCAGCATATGGGCGAAGCTAAGTCCATAAAAAGTAAATGTATAGTCAAATGAAAAAACGCACAATTTAAATTTTTATGCAGAAATCAGCCAGCCAGCGTTCAACATGAATACGCTTTGACGTCGTATGATTTGATTAACTCGGCAAAATGCTCTACTCGCCTCCAGCTGAGATAGGACTGTTTTCCTATATGACATCACATATCAATACTCATTTGATAGTATCGCAAAATATTGCAAACAGATTAGGTTTCTATCAAATAACTGTAGCAAAACTACCCAACGTTGCTCCAAATGACTTGTTGACTGCCATATGAATAACATTGGGAGCAAAGATCATTACATAAATAATTCAAAATTAGAAATAAATAAGAAATCAGAGATATATATTTAAAATCTATTATGTTCTCAGCGTCTGTTCATCAACTTGTTGTATTTAAGAAATTCCTTATTTTTAATTAGGAACACGTTGATCTTAGCTCACTGTGTTATTCTTATGAGAGTCAACATGCCAGCTGGAGTAAAGCTCTTAAGCAACTCAAAGCCTGCTAGCGTTTATTCGCTGATTGACGTCACAGAAAACTGGGCTATTGCAATTTTTGCCTCGTTGGGTAAACGCTCACTTCACCCACATGTATAGTAATATACTATTTCCAATGTCCTTTATTAAAAAGAAAATTTTATGTAGAGTAGATCATGTACTCTTTATTTTCACTTGCCAAAGCTCATTTCATGAGTTTTTGATTGATGAATTAATGGAACTTGGTTTTTTCTGCAACTGCGCGCATAAGACTCTCTGACTCTTACATGCACTAGTTGCTCTCTAAAACACAAAAATGGAGCGCTTCACACCTTGGCTACAGCTATGGCGTGGCCGGGCTAACGTTGCCGAGCTATTTGTCCTAGTGATGGGTGGTTATGAGTTATATGACCGATTAATCGGTTAATTCTGGTAAAATTCAACCAAATAACCGGTTCATTTGTGATGAGAAAAAAACCAGCCGTTAATAAAGCGCAATAACCAATTAATCACCAAAATCATAAATTTTAATTTTATGTTTAAATTACCGCTAGATTCGCTACTAGCCTTAGTGATAATTTGACAAATTTGATTTTTTCAAAGCATCAAGCAGCCAATTGCCAATAGCTTTTAGAATTGAGGTATTTCTTAATCATTATCACGACACCTCAGAGTCCAAAAGACCTCTCCTCTCCTTTTTTTTTTCAATTTTTGCAATTTTGAGGGCAAAAAACGTGAAAGACTTTAGCGCTCCCAGCGGAATTTTTTGAGAACTAAAATCGATCTAAATAACCGCCGGTTAACCAATTAACCGGTTTATTTGAGCCAATTTAACTGATTAACCGGTTATGATGATCTTCAATTAACCATTTAACCAGTATATTGAAATAACCTATAACCGCCCATCACTATTTTGTCCTCAATGTATCCTGGTCTACATAGTACATAGCCGACATAGTCCATCTCTCATTGGTAGTTTGAAATAGGTGATGACTGATGACAGTCTGATTTTTTATTGGTTGGAGAACAGCTGATGTAGTTGACTACGTGCAGTTTCAACCATACATATTTCATGGACTGAGCCACGGCTTACTTTATACAAGGCCGTAATCACGGCTGTCTCTAGTTAACAGGCCAGAATACTAAACTTGGCAACGCCGCGCAAGAGGGTTCACGTTACATACGCTCTTACGGTGAAAACACTCAAAAAACACGTAATTGTTAATTTTAGAATCAAGTAATCAATTACAAGAGAAAAGTAAATTAATTTAGTGAAAAAGTAAACAATTCTCAATTTTTTGAATCAAGTCTTGTTGAAATTGATTCACTACAAAGCAAGTTATGAACGTTTGAAAATAAAACTACAACAGGGGACAAAGTGTGATAATGTACAGCGCTCTGTCCCCTGTCATAGATTTTTTTTTTCAAATGTTTTTAACTCGCTTCATAGACAATCAATCTTAACGGGACCAAGCGCAAAAAATTGAGAATTGTTTACTCTTTTGATGTACAAATTCACTTTATTGCCTGGGAATTAAATACTGTTTGCAAATCAACAAATAATGTGTTTTTCAATTCTTTTTTCCATAAGAGCGTATGTAAACATCGCCCTCTTGAAACAACGTTGTCACTTTTCAGTATTCCGGCCTGTTATAACTAGAGACGGCCGTGCCGTAATGCAGCGATATCACAATGTCGCACTCAAAAAGGAGAGGAAGCAGATTTACGCGGATGCTTATGGGAGAAAACAGAAATTCTGATTCATACGCAAATAATACGGTGGTTTTGGAAAAAATTAAGAGAATATAACTTGAAGAGCAAACAATTTTCTATTTTTTAAGCTCCACTTTAATAAAATTGGTGCAGTACACAAGAAGTTACCTGTCATTGTTTTAAAATTAAAAATTGGTTAGGGGACAAAGTGCGGTACAGTTTCACTGTGGTTACACTGCACCAATGAACATGAACCGCCCTAAAATGTAACTGATAAGAATCCACTGCACTGCGCGCTGTTGTCATTTTCTACATTATGGCCTTGTATATAAAGACTAAAGTAGGCTGTGGATGAGGACAATATTTATTCACCTTGTAATTCTTCATAATATTTTGGTATCAGTTTCAGATTTTTTTGTTGACTGTTCTAGAAAATTATGAAATTCCTCTCAATCAACTGGAAATCAAAAGGCAAATAAATAATATCCCTTTTAGTTTTTATCCACAGATTGTATTTTTTGAGAAAATTGAAAAAAACCAATCTTGCTCCTTATAAGCACCAACCTGCCTTCAAACAAGTGACTAGCGCGTGTAACTAATTCCTGTTCACCAGTTCTCCTAACACTGCGTTTATGGAGAGTGTTTTTGACTATGAAAACTTAAAAGAAGCGGAAGTATGGACTGGTATTAGCATTTCACATGCGAATGCCAAAATGTTGTGGATGGAGGGAATATTGCGCCTACGGCATAGCATGTAGTCAGGTTCTGCAACCAGATGCACAAAATGGATTATGCATCTAACAATACAAACCTTTGCTGTAACCTTCCCCTTTCTTCCTTACTATGATGACCACTCAGACTGCCGCTCTGCGGAGGCCTTGTAATGTCAGTCCATACCTCCACTTGTTTGAAGTTGTTATAGTCAAAAGGAGAGTGTCCATATATACTTGTCTTTCTTAGCGTGTACTATAGACGTGGCTTTTCCTGCACAGATTTTAATTTTTAGAAACGCAATGTTTCAATCTCATTGAGACCTTCTTCAAGTAAATATATATGGTACTGAAGAAGGTTTCAATAAGATCAAAACATTGGCCATTGCATTTCTAAAAATTGAAATTTGTGCAAGAAAAGCCACGTCTTTATTTTTTTCATATCTGTAACTTCTGTTCAAAATGTACCATGAGCTTTTCACACTAATGCGGATAGAATAGCATTTGTCTACAGCACGGTATAAGAAAAGAGGTATTGACACAAAACGAAAAACGTGTCGCCGGTTTTGTGATAGTTCATATTTTGAACGCAAGGCAGCGCTAAAAGACAGTGCCCGGCGTTATCATGCCATAGTAATGGAGGAGGATCAATTATTTTCTCGGATTCTCATTTCTTTAGGTTTTCTAAATTTTTCTGTCAGTTTTTTGTTACATGTTATTGGAGAAGAATGATGTCTCTTATTTGTTGTTGAAATTGGAAACTGAATGATGTAGTTTAATCACTAGATAACAAACGTGAAAAACTAAAGAACGAGGCAAAAACGCCGTTTGATTTTACATAGGATTGAACGGATATTCGTTCAGTTCTCCCATAAGACCTGTGTTAAAAGCCGTTCTTAGTTCGTCATCTATGCTAGATAATAGCCCATTTCTATTTCCCCAATCGTTTATCAAAATGTGACATCTGTTGTGCAGCATTGTTTACAAAATTAGATACCTCAGAAGAAGATGTTGCTGTGTTGGTGAATCGTAAAACAAAAGGATTTTTGTCGTATTGCAACCTACATATTTGTATCATCTACAGTCAAATCTGTCTATATCAAAACCACATAGGTACAGTACATAACTCGAAAGAAAATTCGTTTCCCTTGAAATATTTATAACACTCAATACAAATTAGTCTGTAGGCCTATATCTCGAATCACGTTAGAAATGATGTTCCTACAACTCGAAGAAATTTTTCGTATTTTTTTGTCATGGCTCTCAAAAATTGACCGGAAAATGCGTAAAGAAAAAGGCAAGTTCTTCTCTTTGCAGATAACGCTACACCTCATCTTAATGTTCCTCCATTGCAAGCAGTTACCGTCGAATTTTTCCCTCCAAACGTGGCGTCAGTTCTCCAACCATTAGATTTAGGGCTCATTCAAAATTTCAAAACAATAAACTGTACTGAAGCGGTGAAAATCATTCTCGATGATAGACGCTGGTAAGGAAAATCTAATCTGTCGACGTTCTTCAAGCCATTTGCAAACGGTACAGCGTTTTTTTGAAAGCTGTGAAGAATCAGAGGAAACTGTATTTGATGCTACTGTGAATGTAGAGAATAATTCGGACAAGCACATCCGCGCTAACTTAAAACAATTACCAATTGTTTTTTTTTTCGTAAGCGATGACATTTGACGTACATAATTATGTATGATCTGAAATCATCAAAAAATAGACTAGGTAAGTCGAAATTTTTTTGAATAAATCTTGCTATCAGCTCAAAATCATCTTCTCGAAAATCTCTAATTATACCTAACTCGAATTGAAAAGGAAAAGTGTTTCCCTTGATTTTCAACTTAGACAGATTCGACTGTACTTTGAAGAACTGAGGATTTTTTTGCAAAAAACTCCAAATTTAGTGACTGTTATGATTGAATACTTGATGATAATATTTTTGAAAATCATTGTCTTTTGTTTCCGTATCAAACTCATAAGAGTGACATTATTACTGCAGCTATTCATTATTACATCCTCATGCGTATGAGGTAATACAAACGCACCCAAAATTGATCAACTAAGAAACTATCCCAGATAAGAAGAAGAAAGACGCAAAAGTGGAAACGGAATAAATTTTTACTTAAATTTTGAAATAAGTTTTTCACTTCAACTTTCCACAAAAATTTACTGTTCAATTTGCTCGATTTTATTTTTTCTTTCTTTTCAATATTAGAATGACCTTGCTTGAAAGTATTTCAACTATTGCGGATATATGTTGAATTGACTAGGAAGCTTCCTGTAATACCGCCACTGGTAACTAGAAAATTTCTTTTCAGAATTGTAATTAAACATTGCCTTCCTTCCAAATAAGGAATTCTTTGTACAGTTTGGGGATGCCTTATTTACATCGCAGATAATTTGATGCGGCTACAGCTCTTTGCAAAATGAGGAATTTTGAGAATCTTTTGTGAAAACTGTTTCTGATGATAAGTACCATTAACAGGAAATGGAAATGCTGGAGCAAAATTAATCAATTTTTCATCTTACAATCTAAAATAATATCCAAGGATGAATTATAATGCGCTGCCGCTATGATGGGCAAAATACGTGTTCCTAAATTTTGTCCAACTCAAATGAAAAACTGAAATTAATTATTTATAATTACATATGTTCTTAAAAGATTTGTCTGAGGGAATTCTTTATAACATTTGATAATTGAATTATTCTAAACGCTTCAAATATCCGTTCCTGAATTTTTTATTACGTTTATTTTTGCCATAAGACTCCATGCATTACTGAATAGAAGCGGGCGCTGATTGTCAACGCCCTCTATCGACGCGTAACGGAACTGGCACAACATTGGCGACAACACTTTGTACAGTGGTAATAGGCGCGTGTCAATACCTCTTTTCTTATACCGTGGCTTACACACACACTCTTCACAATTAAGAAACATGGAAGAAACACACACTCTTCATAAAGGTAGGCCGGCTTTGGAAAGAAGTTACATTAGGGCAGTATAGTTTCACACAGGTATACTGGACCGCCATATTGGACCTAAGAGTGACTAGCGGAGAGTCCAAACGACACCACGATAATGCGCGGAGCAACGAGCATCTCCCATTGTGCACGTCGTTCCGCGCAATGTTGTGGCGTCGTTCAAACCTTCTGCTAGTCATTCTAAGGTCCAAAATGGCGGTCCGGTTTACCTGCGTGTGAAACTATACCGCCCTAGTTACATATATTATGACTATGTATATTCAAAGGTTCTGACTATAGCATGTCCAAGTAATGTATAATATCAAAGTTATGAACAGTGTCATTTTGCTGGATACAACTACGTGCACGGCCTACTGTATACAAGGCTGTAATGTAGAAAATGACAACAGCGCGCAGTGGATTGTTATCAGTTATGTTTTGGGGCGGTTAACGTTCATTGATGCAGTGTAACCATGATGAAACTGTACCGCACTTTGTCCCCTATACAATTTTTAATTTTGAAACGATGATAACTTCTTATGTACAGCACCAATTTTACTGAAATTGGGCTTCAAAAATAGAGAATTGTTTGCTCTTCAAGTTATATCCTCTATAATATATAGGCTCTGTGGGTGAACGCGCGGAGTGGTGAGGTCCATTATGCTTATTTTCTTATGTGTACTCTTATGTAAGTTTCTTATCTGGTCCTCCATTCAATGATTCATTACTATTCTCAGTCTATACTGTGGATGGTCTAAGAATTCATGTACGTCCAAATCAACAATCAGGCAAACTGTATCATTCTGTTGGACAATTGGTACAAGTCACTACAACTATTTCATTGATGAAATAACAGGGAAAAATTTAGATCTAAGAAATTGGAGTTTTGCTTCACATTATGATGAAAACTCTTTTCTGAATTGTGTTGAAATGAAGGTTGGATGTGTCGCAAAATCTTGACGTATACCTAGGTATATTTAAACCACAACCCAAAAACGCCATTATTGGAAGAAGGGATGGTTGTATTGGGATGTTAACCTATGTTTGTCAGCGCCAGAACTGCCTTCCGCTCTCACTGCACTTGCTAGAATTTCTGGGTGACGATTTTACGTTCAATGTAATTGCCCATAAGAATTGAGATTTTCAATTACTTAGTTGTGGATGACTCAATACTTTATTTTTAGTATTACTTCTTCCAGTGTTATGCTCTTGAAGTCTACAATTTATAGGATATAATTTTTTGATAAAACGAGTTATAATCGTTTAAATCATTTTTGAAAATTGCGAGTTCCGCATCATGAAGCGTGCTGCGTGGTACGTTAAAATTATCCCCCTCATGCTTGAACACGGCTACCAACTTAGGCAACTTCGGTTAACATCCCAATTGGAAAACTAGTGTGGTGTGATAATTATATTTCTTATTGATAGGTAAATCATCTTTGTAACGCATACTTGAAACTCAATTAGCCGTATTAATTTTATTTTAAGAAAATGAAACTTCTTTCCAATTGTTGAGTTGGATATAATACGTCAATAATTTGCTTACAAAGTATATATAGTCAATGATTTAACTTTGTATGGCAGAGCTATTATAGGCAGAGCCCAGCAACAGAGATCTGCCGTCAAAAATTAAATTGTCGTATACGGTATGCAAGAACAACGATCATGGAAAAGTATCAAAATAGATTGAAAAATATGTTCGGAAGAAAATCAGATGACTCTATGTAGCTCTTTATTATTAATTTTTAACGTAGAATTCAATTATACTTATCATTTCTTTCAACAAGCTCTCGATTCTGCATTCGATCGCATCATAGTAGTAGCGTGTGAATACGAATCTTCGTCACTAACACACACGCAACAAATGCTCGAAATACCCAGTTTCGGGGATCGTTGGTATTGCGTGTACGACAATTAATAATGTAACTTTGGACGGCAGAGATACGCGATTCGCGAACAAGGACTTATAAATGATTTTCAACGTGCACTACGTGGCCACACTGTAAGTTGGTAACGAATTATATTGCCGTTCACACGCTTGAATACTTCAACGTTTCTCTAGCAAGCAAACGTAAACTATCTGAAAGCCTGAAGAAGTGCCATATTGTTTTTTCGATTACATTCAGAAGCTGTTAGGCGTATTTATGTTCACGTATTCGGGAAGGTTATTAATCAGAAGTATTTTCGACAAAAATTAAGGATTGGAAACTGTATTATTTTTATACTGTCGTCCGAGTACCATTTGTTAGCATTTAGCGCTAGTAGTGATTCCATATAATTTTCTATTGAATTTCGCCTTTAATGCCACCTATGTTAGATGTTGTAAGTAACAATTGTATTTGTAACCGATAGACGGCGTGTAAATTGTTTTCTCCTCTTTAGAAACTTCCTTTGATGCCCGAGAAATTTTCTCTGTCGAAATCGTGCAGAGAAATACGAATAATAATTTAAGAAGCGGCTACGAAATTTTTCCGAGATACCCGTTAAGATTTACCAAGATTCCGTCAATGTCAAACCAGTATCGGTTCTACGTACCGACCCTACACAAAATGGAGGGAGTATTCTTCGAACTGTCTTCTCAGTTCCTATCACTTCGCCCTCATAATCCTTGTCCCATTCTTTAATTATTACGAATCATTATTATTACTATTATTATTATTGATAATAATATAGAATTTCTACTATCATCATCGATATCAGATTTTGGAAAAACAGTTGACGTAGGAGGGCTGAGGGTTACATACCTCTTTCATTCTCTCAATGATCAGCATCCATTCCTTCTTCGAAAATATGTTGGAACCTTGGGGAAACCCTCGACAGTATCTAATCGTAAACACACGAAAACGGTTGCGCTTTACTCAAGTATTCTTGATTACAGGTGTTGTAATACTCGGCCGTAGGTGAACAATCTTCGATGAAAATGACGGAGTCCGAAATAAAAACGGGTATGATGATTTAATTCATTTCATTAAGATATCGATGTCAGAAGGTTTATGATTTCCATCTCGTGTAGGATTATTGGAATCTCAAGAAACTCAGACTATCAAGATCGAAGTATTGGATCCGCCTGCCGCCGATGAGGCAAGTGAAGACAACATTACAGATATTCAGAATTATCTTCAACGATTCAACAAAGAAATTCAAGCCGTTCAAGGCGATACAGCGTCAAACAATGGTTTGCAAATTTGTTGACTTAAATTTTGTAACCGGCATGCATTGAATGTGTATCGTTATTATTTCACAGATGGTAATGTTGGCGACAGTGGTCAGAATAGCGAGTATTTCTTGACAGGTTCGGGGGAGTATTTCTATCAGACTGATACTGTCAATAGCCAGGTCATGACCGTTGTCCCAGGTGAGAAAAATGAAAAAAGTTGGTATATTCTCGAGATTTTTCACGAATAGAATATGCATTTACTGCAATAAGTAAATGAAGTTTGCTCGCTTCGCAACATCTCAATTACTCAACGACTTCTGTCTACGTCTTTTCATTTGATTCGCGAGAAATTTTCTCCTCATTCTCAATTATGCTACCGATTGATTTCTATTCTGTTCTATGAATATATTGTAAAGAATATTTGGTAAAAAGTCCCAAGTTTTTACCCAAAGCCGGCCTTTCTGTTCTAGGAGACAAAGATGTGGACATGGATGGAATTTTGAGTACAAATTCTAATAGTGGAAAATCTAGTCAGAAAGTAAACCATGAGACTTCGGTAGTTGCTTTGAATGACGATCAAAATAAAGTAAATTTTGTTGCTTGTGTTGTTGTTCATTTCTAGTTTTCAATTTTATAACTCCTAATTCCTATTGGATCACAGGTAGTTGATGATTTGCAATCCAGTCACATATTAGTTGGAGAAGATGCATTTCAGACAGTCACCATCGTACCTACAGAAACAAACCCTGGTGAAGTTAGTTACGTCCTCATAGTGCAGCAACCAACAGACGGTGAAGTTGACAAGGAAAAAGAGGAACCCGAGGATGTCGAAGATCAAGATCTTACCATTTACGATTTTGAGGATAACGAAGATCCGGGAACTATAGAGACACCGGTAAAACATTTTGTCGTAATGGTTCATATTGGGTTGAGAAATTCTTCAAATTATTTCTTTTTTTATCTATTTTTGTTTCTTCACGTTAGGAATCCGGCGAGGAGGATGATAAATCAAAAATCATGAAAATAGTCGCACGGAAATCACAGAGCGTTGCTCAGGCTCACATGTGTAATTACTGTAATTATACCAGTCCAAAACGGTAATACTGCACCTACGTTAATTTTAACGTTCGGAAGATATGATGAATTCTCTATTAAATTTACACTTGTATCTAGATACCTTTTATCGCGACATATGAAGTCACATTCTGAAGAAAGACCTCACAAATGCAGTGTTTGTGATCGAGGTTTTAAAACGATAGCGTCGCTTCAAAATCACGTTAATACGCATACAGGTACTAAGCCTCATCATTGCAAGTATTGCTCTAGCGCATTCACCACCTCAGGTACGTGTTGAAAAGCTTTATTCATCCTAATCAAAAGTTTCTGTGAATAGTAGAATTGAAACTGCATGTTCTCTTTACTTGATCGTTAAAGGAGAGTTAGTGCGACATGTTCGTTATAAACACACTCATGAGAAGCCTCATAAATGTTCGATTTGCGATTACGCGAGTGTGGAATTGAGTAAAATGAGAAATCATATGCGGTGTCATACTGGCGAACGTCCGTATCAGGTAATAAGCATTATCGTTGTTCCTATCCACGCCGTTGAATCTCGTCTATTGAAGTGTAAATTCGAATTTTTAGTGTCAACATTGTACTTACGCTAGTCCAGATTCTTTCAAATTGAAACGTCATCTTCGTATACACACCGGAGAAAGACCATATGAATGTGATATCTGTCACGCCCGGTTTACTCAGTCAAATAGTTTGAAAGCACATAAACTAATTCACAGTGGTAAGTCAAGTACATACATTTTACTCACAGTGTTGAAAATTTAAAGTATTCCTCCTGACTGAGGAAGAAGCATGAAAGAAAAAAGGACGATCTTTTTCAAATATGCACTGAACGTTGTAACAAAGTAGTTTTTGTGAAGGCCTTGAATATTTTTTGAAGTATTGAAGTATTATTAGCTGTTTCACTACGTTTCTTATCATTAGTAGGCGTGTAGTTTCTGTCGTCTTTGCAGAGAAAGTAAGAAAACTAGAATTGTGCATGTATGCGAGCACATTTCGATTGAATTTGTAAAATTGACAAGCCATGACAATTTCATTAAATTCTTGAACTTTAGTGGGGCGCTCTTAACAGTTAGCCGAGTATTCTATCGATATTCGAGTTATGTAAGTACCTGTTTTGAGTTTCAAAGGATCCTTTTCCCAACCTCCTGGATTTTTCAGAATTTCAGTACTGCTTGCAGTGCTTTATTTTCTACCAATAATATCCAAGTTGAAGACGAAAGAGAGTAAGAATACACGCAATATAGATTAGCAAGTTACGCAAAAAACCAAAACTAATAATCAGAGTTATGATTCCTTTTTTTTTTTTTTTTTTTCGCCTAATGAGTTGGCTGAGGCGTTGGCAAATGAAAATAAAATAGGAATTCGTTTCAGAGTTGTAGGACCCCGGGGAAAGATTTTATTTTTCCGAAGAAATCCGAAAATGTTGTAAATGCCGAAACGGCGTTCAAATTCCGAAAAACATCGAAAATGCTGAAATTCTGGCAAAAGTGAAAATAAATAGAGCGAAGGATGAAGAAAAAAAATCACGTCATCAGATTGAGTGCGTGAAACGTTAGATCGAAATGATACGAAGATGATGAGAAAGTCCCTATGCAGGCTGAAGCGTGTATTTCATTATAAAGGAACTAAATCTGGTCTTAACAGAAGGTATTGCATCCTCCTCTTTAATAGTCCAAAGTCCTGCTCTTTCAAGCGCATCCTTATTCGAAATTATAAATATTATTCTAAGCGACGTTTTTTATTGCCAAAAATCCTAACTTTGCTAATTATGAAATTTTAAAAACCGATTTTTATTCAAGACCAATTCATATATTATACTAGTGCTAATTCGACGCGTAACTAAGATAGTATCGCATCAAAAAACAAACTAAACTACGTAATTCATCGTTTCTTTGTGAGTTGCAATGATCGAGGAAATGGATGAACAGTGAATAAAAAACCAGACTCATCCCTCGCACAAGACATCAGTGTGTATCGACGCACGAGACGCATTCACAGTTGTTTCCTGCATCAGATACGCCACTGGGTGTAATTTTCATATTCCACTCTCAAATCTCAATACTTTTCTTGAAGTAGTTTTGAAATTCAATGACAATATTCATTTGAGATATGCGACGTAGTAATAGTCTACGTATCACAAAAGTGAAGAGAGTTTTCGAGGAATTATTTTGTACAATTGTTTTCAAAATCTAAGTTTGAATTTATTCAAAAGCAAAGAACAGGAGTTGTACCTAATTTTTATTTCCTTCAATTTTTTTATAAAAATATATAAAACTTGAATAATCTTTCTGGGTTCATCGAGAGCAACCGGTTTTAAACGTTAGATACCTATTTAATCATTCGATTACTCAGCATATAATCATACTAAATTTATAGATTTCGCAATGAGATGTTGCTTGATTTGGAATCCAGATGCTTAGTAAATTTCATATTGATTTGTGAATAGATTGATTTTCCGTGACGTCATATCACTGATATCTGTAGACAAAAGTACCCAATAAGAAGAACATCAGCCTCCAGCAGCTTTATTATGCCCATAAGAATAACTTAGGAACATTTCGATCATTCATCAGTACTCCAGAATGAAAGAAAAGTTGAGAATAAAAAGTGAATTTTCACGCACAGGAAAGCTTCAAGATCGTGAATATCAACTTTTTATCCTTAACTTCTCTTTTATTTCAAAGTACTGATGAATGATCGAAACGTTCCTGTAGTAATCTTCTGGCAATCGATATGCTGTTTGCGGAAATATCGCTGTTATCGATAGATGTAACTAGATGTAACGTCACAGGAAAATCGGTCTCTTTGTTCACACTATATTATGTATTCGATTAATATACTTATATGTAATTCATAAATTTCAGTTCGTTGATAATAATTTTTTTTTCTTCTCTTTTTTTCATAGATGATAGTGATAAGCCTATTTTCAAGTGCGATCTATGCCCTGCTACTTGTGGTAGAAAAACTGATCTCCGAATTCATGTTCAGAAACTTCATACTTCTGATCGAGTATTCACGTGCAGGCGGTGTGGTAAAAATTTTCCCGATCGTTACACATACAAAGTAAGTTCTTTATAACTGGCAAGCTGCTCTTCAATGTTATTTGAGACTATACGTTTCGACCAATGGAATCCAGTCAGGTTATTTTGCTCTTAGGTTTACAATAATTTGCGTCGTTTTTTGTTTTGCATTTGAAAGACCTTTCAGATTACTATGATTTGTTATAATTTTCTGTATTAAATCTCAATTTACCTACAACTCTCAGAAATCTTGAGGCGCAGTGTAGTATTTCTCCTCAGACAGCTCGCGGGCACTTTTGTCTAAAGCGTTAAAATTTTAAGACTCGTTTTCGACGTTATAAGAACTCGACTTCTATCATAAGATAATTTGTTCGCATAGTACGCTACCTTAATACGCATCTCATCTCGAGCCCCTATAACTATTGCCATTATTAAGGATACTACAAAAACTTCTGCGCCAAATAGGTGTCTCGAAGAATTTCTTAACTTTTGAAGACGACTAAAGCAAGCGAAGGGCTTCAAAACGATAAAAAAAGACAAAATATTGCGAATTCCAGTTTCAAATCCCTCCCGAAAAGAGCGAGAATCTGTGCGTTTTAATCAATTACCTTATCATTTCCTATTTTTAATAAGTATCCTTGTAAAGGTCCTCCAACAAAAAAGAAACTATCAAAGGAAAATCAACGTATGTCATTGAAACTCGAATTCAAATAAGAAATTCTCCGTCTTTTTATTACGACATTGAATATCGAATTATAATAATTAATCGGTACCTAGGTAAAAAATTAAGTAGCGGCGCAAATTGAAGACACAATTGAGAAACAAATTTTGTAGGATTGAATTATATAAATCTATCATTGTGCGTTTAGTGCAAATTCCTTCTGGTCCATCAGTATACATATTCCAAGAACGTTGCTTTCAACATAATATCTTTGTACTGAGAAAAAAGCTCATGTATTTCTTGACTAATTGTCTCATTTGATATTAGGTAATACCTATTATGATCATTTAAAATGAACTCTAGTCCCAAGCACTAATTTTGTTGTCCTTTGCAATCCCTCTGAATTGTTGCTGTCTTTCATTTCTTTCTCTTCTTCCTCGGCACTAGAAAATGAAACATTGAATTATGCTATTTTGATTTACATGAACAAAAACATGTAGGTACTCTTATGTGCTTCGTTATTTGGCGCGAGGACGCGTTTTCGTTCTTAAGTGAATGAATATGCGTTTTATTATTTTTCTTCTCTAGGGAATAAAGCGTGTATTTTATAAGTGACAAACATTCTTCGTGCAAACCAAAAAATAGCGTAGCCCACACAAGAACAAAGTAAGCAACAAACTAGCGCTGAATGGCCGCTCTTTCTAGACCTTGTGTTGCCAAAGCGCTTGTTTGGATATTGGTTACTTTGTTTTCTAGTAACATAATATGATTGTATACCATTACTTTAACATTGATATATATTTTTTTTTTTTCTTTTTTTTTCTCTTACTTTTGATAATTGTTAATGCTTGATGGTTGTTTTGATCGACAATTCTGGTGTAGGATTTCATATTGTTCAATATTTCAATGTGAAAACACTTCTTTTATTGAATTTCTCCAAGTTGACTTGTATCAATGGATTGTAACGTACTATGTAAAGAACCAACTATTGTCGAATGAGTTGATGAGTTTAGTTTTCAGCAAATTTTATTTAAGCGGCAAATTCAAACCTGATTAGGAAACTTTACAAAGTGATTTTTACAAAACATGGTTTATAAGTGAGCAAAACTTGAACGTTCAACCTTGGCTCCTCATTTGCGCTCATGGTTATTATTGCTTGACATTCTAATGAAATCTTTGTACTTTTGATTAGGTACATAACAAAACCCACGACGGTGAAAAATGCTGGAAATGTGATTTATGTCCTTACGCTTCAGTTTCTCATCGGCATCTAGAATCGCATATGTTGATCCATACAGATCAGAAACCATTCAGATGCTCATTATGTGATCAGGTAAACTATTTTCTGGATTTATTGTATTGTGAACTGATAAGTATGTAAGACACAAATACCTTTCCATAGTCTGTTCAAAGAGTTAACAAAATTGACTGTTTTTTAATATGTAGTAAAACTTCAGAAAACTTGTCAACGTTTCCATGAGAGACAGATATTATTTTTCAGGTGAGGGGATGGTGGTTTGTTATTTCATCCTATTGCTAAATCAAGCAGCTTTTAAATTTTTTCTCCTATCAGGGAAGAAGAACTTGCCCCCTCACTTTTTTATTGGGTAGTAAGTTACCCCATCTGCCCACCACCCATGAATGTTTCCAAAACATGTCATAAATAAGAAATCAAAGTTTAATTTTGCATCAAGAAGCAACATACTTAATTGTAAGAAAAGCGTTTTGTTCCCTCAGTCATTGTTATTGATTTCTTTCAAAATACAGTACTTGCGATTTTGAAGACAGAAACTTCTCTCTCAAAGAAATGTTGAGAAATGGTTAGTATCTAACAAAACGAGTATTGATGGAATAATCCTTTTCGGGACAACTATTGAATATTTTTTAAAAAAGCATACCGTTGTGAATGTAACAATGTGTGTCGAGTCATGCCCTTTTGGTATTTCAAGAAAAATTTATTGGAAATTCGCCTCAAAAAAGTAAGGGCCAGAGTCTAGACTGCTAGAGCGTGAACTGATTTTGTTATGACGTCAATGAATAGACCGATTCCTCGTGACGTGAACCTCTTCAATTTTGGTTGAATGCTCGTTCCCTGCTGCTGACTCTAGAGCAGCCATTTTAGAACACTGGAAAGATACACTGGAAACGTTCTGATCATTCACTAGTATTCAAAAACAAGAAGTACGCTAGCGAGAACGGCCAAATTGCGCCAAGCGTCGAAAATACGTGGGGCTAATCGCGCCAAGACTCCTAGGACAGATAGGTTGAATTGCGCCGCGAACGAAGATCCGGAAGGAGGGAGGAAAGATTCATTCTTCTTGTCACACTTTATGCAGACTTTGAACTGCTAGAAAATCCAATTTCTGGTGTGTTTAAAAAAATGTGCCTTAATTGACTGGACCTCGAACATATTGTACTGGTAATACTTTGGTCAATATTTGCAAAAAATTAAAAAACAAAAATTTTATTTGGAATTCTTCTTTGTCGAATTTGCGTAAGTGAATAAAACCTTTTTGGTCAAGTCAAATCGAGTAATTTGCCCAGAATTCAACTCTTCTATTTTCTCAGCAATGAATTCACGTCGTCGTTCTAAGACAACTTTATACTTTTTATTTGAACTCTACCATTTCTGGAAAGAATTGTCTTTTACGTCGACCTCGCAAAATTTAAAATCGTTAAAAACGAGCTTTGTTTTTCGTTTCTCACTAACACCCAAACTTCACATCAATATTCATAATCACTAGGTATTGCATGAAAAATGATCGCCAATTTTAATGAAAATTATCGTCACGCGTGCATGAAGGTTTGAATCACACTGTAGCCGCCTACAACATGCGTTTGAAATTTAAAAATTTCTACTGGCAAAATTAACAAGTATATTTTTGTTGTTCCCTCATATCGTTCATCCGCCTTTCATTGGGCTCACTTCTGAAAATCAAGGCGCAATTCAGCCCATCTTCATTGGGTGCTATATGAGCGCAATTTGACCTATGTAATGTGGGGTATGCGGCGCAATTCGGTCCGAGTCTGAGTGCATATTTAAATTCCGCTGGACTTCCACATTCTGGATAGAGATCTCTAATACGTACATGAAAAACATCTTGTTTTTGAATATACACAGTACCTATGTAATCTAATTGTTTTGTGTGTATTCTTGTGGAAATCGATATCATGATTGGCCCAATCATTGTAATACAATATTGATTATTACAAATATGGGTACCATAACTCACTGTTGCTCACTGTTATCAATTGGAGAATGGGTCCAATGAATACGCCCGAACGAGTTGCAAACAAATCAGATTACACGCTGCCGCTGTTTCCATTCAAAATGATATAATCAAACGTGGTCCAATGTTCATTTTCATAAAGATGGAGAAATGTTTGCAAAAGAGCAAATATTTCAAGAATAATGACAATTATTAATCTCATTTTATGAAATAAAGTTTCTCCACTTCATCTTTCAAGAACACTGAGTATTAATAATATTATTTAGAATTTATTTTGGAAATATTCTTATTCTTGCAAATGCTGTAGGGCATTCAATTTTACATGCCTTACCCTGCTGGTAAAATTTAATTATTTTTTTGTTTTTTAGAAACTATGGGGTTAAACTTTACATAGAACATCAGAAGATGAAGACCTTTTAGAGCTCTTGTAAATTCCTTTTGTATGAGCCCAATATTGTATTCCAATAATTATGCTATTAGGTTCATTTGTTAAACAAAATTTATTCTAAAATAGTACATTTTGTATCGCGAGTGGCGAAAACAAGCAATATTGGAAGGAGCGGATAGTGAGCGAGTTTCAAAATTGTTTTTCGACACAAATCACATACAGTACTTTTTATAATATATGAAGCAAAATTAGTCTCTCAAAAGTAGAATTTTTTATAGTTTTAATGTTCAATTATTGTTTGAATGGCACCACTGACGCGATTTTCACTACGGGTAAAACACTTTCGCCACGGTTCCGATAACGGCGAGTTTTGCTTCAAAAAACGAACACGATACGCGGCACTTTCGCTGCATGTATTATAAAAATATGTTTGGTTCATCTGGAACATTTTTACAAGTGCTTTCAACTGTCTTGTCCCTAGATTTTTTTTCTCAATTGAAAACCATTATCCAAGGAGATGGGCGTCTAAGCAAAGTATCCTGTACAGTGTACACGCATTGTAAATTTTGCCGCTAGTGCAGGGCGTGAAAAAGAAATTGAAGGCCTAATATCATTTTTATGGAAATTGACACAAGAAAAAATTTGTTTACATTGTGGCAGCATGTAGGTCTGGTTTTAGTCTGAATTGGACGATATCACTCTTTTCTGTTCTTAAATAAGTTGTCCCACAGAGTTGGTCTACAGTCGACTTGTCTATTATTTTTCAAGTCAGTACTGTTGTCACATTTTGAGCAACAAAATTGCTGAAGGCTGGTTTTACAACGCACTCCGTTTTTATTATGTATTATAGAAAAGAGGATAGCTGGTATATTAAGCGATTAGTTTGAGAGGTGAGCAATACATAAACTGGTGCAATGTTTTGCAAAACGAGGCAAAGCCAAGTGAAGCAGACACGCAAGTTATTTGTCCACTTTCCCAGAATGAGTTGCATGTACTATTTTTTTTTTTTTTTTTTTGTTTTTTCAATTGATCAGAAGTAAAGCTCGTCCATATGTCTACACAAATTTCCAAGGTACAAGGTCAAAGAGATGCCTGTACAATGAATACATATATTGAGTGCTTTTGGTCACTTGATGCAGCACATCTAACAACGCGGGTTACCTTATTTTAGGTTGTTTGGGTTGACAAACAAGAAAAGTCACTAGCACACACAACCAATATACACAAATTCATAGTCATAATTCTCACAGCCGACGTTAGGCCAAGGTCAAGTCGCCAGTAGCTTGTTACCACAGAATTGACAAGAGTTTCCAGTATTATTTTCAAAGTATTTGCATTAATCAACCTTCCAGAAAGATTTTGATCGGATAACATAAATTGAAATTGTGAAGCCAATTTTGGAAGAAAAAATAAGTTGCAATGCGCTTGGAAATCAATCAGAGTCAACTTGTGTCCCATATAATCAATGTTGACAAAAAAACAATATTGACTGAAGTTTAAAGAAGTTCATTTCCATTGCTGACTATTAGTTCTGATGCTAGTTGTTTACTTGTTTCTTAATTTTCATTCATTCTTGCAGAGTTTTCGACAGAAGCAGTTATTGAAACGCCATCAAAATTTGTATCATAATCCTAGCTATGTGCCTCCTCCACCAAAAGAGAAAACGCATGAATGTCCTGAATGTAAGCGTGCATTTCGCCACAAAGGCAATCTTATTCGTCATATGAGTATGCACGATCCGGACTCCGAAACCATACAGACAGCTAACGCATTGAAATTAGGCCGTCAAAAGAAAATACAGATTGTAAATGGAGAAGAATTGAAGATAGTTCCACGTGATAATGATGAGGAAGACGAGGAAGATGAAGAAGAAGACGAGGAAGAAGAGAATCCATTTAAGGAGGAAGTTATGGAACCTGAAACAAAAGTTCTAAATAGTGAATTAGGTAACCAGGTAATTGAAGGTGCAGATGGCCAGCATTATGTTGTTCTTGAAGTAATACAACTGCAAGGTGCTGATGGTGAACAAGCTGTGGCAGTAGTCTCTGAAAGTGATTTCCAAGGGAGTGCCATGGCCCTTGAAGATGGGGGCAGTCAGTATATTACTTCTGATTTTGGTTAGTTTCAATTTATTCTCGAGTTATTAATATCATCAGGTTGTTGTGTTCATTATTTTTATTATTATTATTATTATTATTATTATTATTATTATTATTATTATTATTATTATTATTATTATTTTGTTTTTTGTTTTTTGTTTTTTTTTCTGTAGAACCACCAAGGAAATTGGAATCACGTTCAAAAAAGAAAACATTAGTGAAAAGTATAACAACTACAGAGAATAACGATGTACAAAATTGTTTTGGTTTTGATGAAGAGGGTGAAGACGATGAAATGGATCAAGACTATTCAAATGATTAGAAGCTTACCTCAATAAATTGTAATAGGGAAAAGAAAAAAAAAATCAATCATTTTATTTGTTTGGTACCAGTCAGTTTCTAATATTCCTTGTGAGGTCGAACCTCAGCTTGTCAGTGACAAATGAGATGTACTGATTAATGTAGCGTTAGTTCCTGGAAATTCTCTTGGATCGTGCTTATCTGCAATGACAAATATTAACCTAAAATGGTTATTTCATTATGACGGTACGGTGCCCCCTGAGGACCAAGAAATTTCTTGAAACGCCTACCTATAAATTTATTTTTTGAAGTTGGTTTGGACAGTAGTTCAGGCTTCAACTGATCACTCTCAAATGGTCACAAATTTGTATTTTCCAATACATTACTTATTTAGCTGTTACATATACTGGATTATATTTTTGGCGTGATGTATTGTTTTAATGAAATACAAGTAGGAATTAGTAAGGTGGCTTCATCTTTCTTCCTATATTTTGTTCTACCTATTTTACTTAATTTGACTTATTTAAAAGTAGGCCCACAATTTGCATAAGTAGATTTTTTACAATTTTCATCTACTGAGTTGAAAATAGTTTGATATATATATATATATATTTTATTGTTATTAAGTATGAAATGCCAGCGACAAAAAAATTTTTGTAAGCATTTTTCATAATTTTAGGTAATTTAAGCACACGCAGTATTTGTATCCTTGACAAGAATATTCTTGCAATTTGTACAGTATCAGTATCTATTATATTGTGATTTACCACTACCAAAGTGATAAGTTTTCTTTTTATTAATAGTTACTGTAAGTTTTTTCTTTGAACATCTACTGTAGATTCTAATAGATTTTTTTTTGATGGTTGCATTGTTTTTTTTATCCACATGATCTGATGTCTTAGAATCCTTTGGCATCCTAAAATATTTGTACAAAGAAATTCACATAGGAAGATATAAATATTTTTTGAAATATGAAGAGCATAATAAAATAATAGTCTATGCGTACCAAGTTTCAGATTTTTGAGTCAAAACCTGACTCTCCTACATTCTAAAAATTGGTAAATTTACACTACATAGTATTTGTGTAGCTTTCCTGTTGAGTTTTACCTTGCAATGCTCCTAGCGTAGACTTTATTAACTGACACACCTCTTGAACTCATGTGACAGTATTCATTAACTATACATTATAATTGAAACTCATATTGAGTGAAATAAGGTGTAAGTAGAGTGTTTAAAATTGAAGAAGTCTTTTCAAATGTACAATTCTACTTTAATAGAGTAGAATTGTACATTTGAATAGACTTCTTCAATTATACATTGTTATTTTGACAGTAACAACATTGACTAGGCCTAGCCTATATATTACTTTCTACAAAGTAATATATAGTTGAAGGTAACAAACACGGCTTCTATATGTTTGTGTCGATACCTCTATAAGGTACCGTGATTCACTTACAAATAATAATTTACAACTACAACTAGTTTCCAGGATTTTTGCGGTTTGCATGACAAACTTCACCTTCACCTAAGGTCGTACAATGTCGAATATTCCTAACACAGCCGCGTCTATTTGTGGAGCATCCTTGTCGTCATTGGCAAGAAATAAACTCTTGTAAGGTTTTGGAGATGTCACCAATTTTGGTCCATACTGGCACAAGTTGTTGAGACGCTGATTTCCAGTCCCATCAGTCATTGATTTTTGAAACCTCGATTTGACGTTTAAAAGTTTCCCAAAGAAAACCACTTTCATACGTACTTCGCAGAATGTGCATCAATGAAGAGCGTCATAACTTGGTGGCAAGTTCTCTGTTTTAGTCATACCTGTTATCATTGACTATATATTGATAATATAATAGTCAATACTGTAATAAACGATACTTTTCGAGCTTTGTTTACTTTTGTCTCTTCACTAGGACAACAATAACAATAATTATGACAAATTTCTCCAATAGTGAAATGATGCGTTGGAGAATTTTTTCTTTATGAGGTTTGAACGCATCTACAGAAACGCTTCTGTAACATCAGTGAATTCATGCCAGTTTTTCCACATGGTAGGTTTCCCTTTTCCAAGAAAGAATAAACTAGTGGTGTTACAACCCAAAAACGCGTGAAAAGATTGCAGCGCTGCTGATTTTTTTATTCCAAGCTTTTCACATATTATGTGAATGGGGATAATCCAGAAATGTTTTCTGGTACCAAAAAGGATGAACAACTGCTGCACCCCATTTGCTTTTATTTAATGTGAAGAAATAGGCTAATGCTAAACTGCTAACACAATGACATCTGTATCAACTGTGCAAATAAGGCGCTAGAGGTATTCTCGCTTGATGTAAACAAACATGGTGCGACATGTAGCCATCCGACGCGGTGTAAAATGAAAGGAAGTTGTTATCAGCGTTACAAGCAAATTCCACTTCATTTCACACTGTGTTGGATAGCTATAAAGTTCAACACCCCAATGGCACATCAACTGATAACAAAGTAAATATGCAGTACAGCAGCTTTCAGCAGACATTGATTCCCATAAGAATAGCATTGGTACCTAACAAGGAACAACAGCTCAATTATATTATCAATATTATACAAATTGTATTAAATCAACTTGAAGTGCTACCAGCTATAAGGTAAATAAGTTTGCCTTACAAAATAGACCTATCTGCATACCCACAATATTTGGAAAAGGATCCTTCATTCTGTGGCACAAATACCTTTTTCCGGTGTTGCGCCACACCACCGGTATGTGTTTGACAGCGGACCTTCCTTTTTTCTTTTTTCTTTTTTTTATTATTTTTCTATCCACTGGCTTGTACCCTCGTATCTCGCTTCCTAGAGCACCTAGAGTCTTCATTTTTTTTTTTGTTGGATTCGTCTTTGAACGTAGAGTGTTATAGGCTGTTGAACGATAAAATTTGAAGCATATTTCGTCGAGAAATTACACAAATTTGTCTGCTCGTATTCACCCGTAAGAAGAATATCAGTGCACGTTGAGCGACGCGTCGTATTTCGTCGTATTACATTGCTTACCACCACACTCCTGAAACTCCTCCCACTTTGCATTGCCGATTGAATACTGCACTTCACGTGCGGGTAGGTGTTACAAGGCATACAATCTTATGTGTGTTCTTGTGTTTCTTTTTGGACTTCAATTAGAGGAAATATTTTTGAAAAAATAAATCCGGGTCGGTAAATATTCACAAAATAGAAAATATTAGTCACCATGAATCAACGCGCGCCGCGAGTGCGTAGCACGAGCCTGTAAAACCTCTAAAAATGACCAATTGTCACCTAACTAAAAAATAATTCAAATAAAATATTAAAAAAAAAAAAAAATCCGGTGTTGCTGGGAAAAAGAATATTGAACTAAAAAGAATAAAACAAGATTTTAAATTGAAGAAATCTCTGTTGTAACCAAACAGAATTCTAATATACTATTTCATTTATGTAACTGACTGAAGCTGAAAAAAAAGTACATAATAGTGGAATTAATTGTACTGCAACACTGCTGTCGCGTCGTCCAGATTCTGATCTTGATCATGCATAAGTAGTAATTTGTAACTCAGTAAATCTGTACATTAATAAATGAAGAAGAAACAGCCCCTTGATAAATTCATGATGGATACAGCAGTGTTGCAGTACAATTAATTCCACTATAATGTACTTTTTTTTCAGCTTCAGTCAGTTACATAAATCAAATAGTATATTAGAATTCTGTTTGGTTACAACAGAGATTTCTTCAATTTAAAATCTTGTTTTATTCTTTTTAGTTCAATATTCTTTTTCCCAGCAACACCGGATCTTTTTTTTTTTTAATATTTTTTTTTGCTGATTGTTGATGGGTAGATACATCCATTCTATTTTGTACAGCAGAGGTGCAGTGCGCTAAAACATTAAACATAGTTATAATATGTCTTATCTACTTACTTAATTTAGTACATTTCCTGTTTTTATCATCAAATGACTTCATGAAAACTTTTTAAGTGATGAGAAAATGACAATACCTACTTATTCTTTAATTTGAGGACTCCTCATGAATACTCACGTCTTTCTTGCAAAAACTTCATGTGCACAATTTTAGATAAGCCACTACAATGTATTCATTTTCTGTATAAATCAAAACATTTTTTCATAAATATTATTGCCGGACAAATTCATAAATACACAATTTTATAGGACTACGTAGGTACTCACAAATGAATAATCTAAAATGTTGAAAGTTGTACAGATTTCAGTAGGTACCATACTCGTAAGTTACTATGAAACACGAAAGAAAGCTTCTCGACATCCGCTAATTTTCTGAAAATCCGACCGGGTATAATAAGTACCTCCGAGGGTCGATAAATAATATGTTTGTAATTTGGCTCAGGACCAGTCCGTACCTAAGTGGTAACATTGCATTGAAATTTTTGAAGAAGTAATATTGATAAACTGTTGCTGCTGTCCATTTAGAACGTAATAAATATATTTGTAGGTTGTAGCTTCAGGCTGATGTTGCCAAGTTGCCAGGTTTGAAATGATGTGCAGTTCATGTTGGAAGATAATCATATAGCCTAATACCTACTTATTAAGCATAATATCAAAGCGTGCGTTTGTCTATCTATAACGAGCATTTTCTCAATGTATCATTAGGATTTCAGAAATCAAAATAATGATTTCACACAACGTAATACATTTTATGTACCTAAGTATACTGTATATGTGCTCATGTCCAAAATATTACCAACATTTTAAGGTACCGTGCAGCATTGAGTTGGGTGTCGTCATTGTTGTCACGCCAACGCCGCGCTGTAGGTCGTCGTCATCATCATTTGGTAGAAGCGGACGCGGTAATCTTTGAATACGATTTGATTAAAGGAAACGAAGAAGTGCCAAGTGGCTCGGTTAAAGGGTGCTAGATAAATGGTACGGGAACAATTCGTTTAGATTGCCTTGTCATAACCGTTTTAATTAGTTCTCAGCGTAACGTAATGAAACAAGCTTTATTTAATACAATGAAAAGATGCGACCACGAATGAGACGAGCGGTATTCTACACTACGTTTGTAAAGATAAACATAGTCTCTTTTATGTCTAGAAACAGTGACTGCCAAACTTGGCTCCTTGATTGTTGATTACTATGAGTAGATATGGTATTACGCGAGAGGCGGGACGCAGGACGCAATTGATTCAACACACGTACTATATACACTCTACCGTACTGCATTGTACTGTCGATTTTAATATTTTACAAGAATGAACGTTATTAGGATTCTAGCACCAAATGTTCATTAAAATAATATTGAATTTTTTTTTCCTCGTTAGTGTTGATGTAATTCATAAGATTAGTAATGTGCATCGGATCTTGCTTGTAGGACCTCCTTCTCCCCTCCCCCCCCCCCACTCATTTATATTTTATTTTGCACGTTTTTATATTTTTTCAAAGTTTTTCATATAAGAAGAACTCAGAATCGAGGTTGAAAATAAGCTCATCAGAACTCATATTGAGAGTGATGAGGTATAAGTAAGTAGCGTAGGCCTATAGGGGATAGAAAAAATTTCAAGAATACAATCTCAATTTATAACAAAGTTAGTTTACAAGAGTACCTTTGGGTGTTATTTAATCATCAGTTACACATTGTATAGATACTCGAGTTTTTCCTGACGAAAATGAGTTGATCTTTATTATTGTGGCGATTCATTAAACATTGGCTTTGAAAATTGTGTGCGAAGCACTTGCAAAGGAACGGTTGGGGGATTGTTGGTTGTAAATTAAATGTGAATTGACGTGACCAAGCAGTCAAGATGAAATCAACACGAGTTGTTAGAAATATGTTCGATATCTTTGGCTCGCATTACAAATTACCGTGTACCAGAGCTGATGTACGCTTGTACTATAGTGAGAAAGGGAAGTTGTACCTACCCCTTTGCAATTAATACAGATTACAGTTTCTCTTCCTTCTTGTAACACAAGCTCCCATCGCCTCGGATAGTTCTTAACCTGAATCGAGCATAGCTATTCATCTATCTTCACTATTTCAAGCAACAATCTGTTTCTCGTTTTGAGAAGTAGGTATCGTTAGTTAGGTACCCGTAGAGTTAAGAAGAAAAAAAAAAAGAAACGAGGAAGACAAATATAGTAGCGTGAGGTATACTGTATACATTGGTTTGCGAAGCAGTTTCTGTGCGCCAAGAAGAAATTTCGGTCACTGTTTCACTGGATTCATCTCTTTTATTGACTAATATCAACGACAATGTAAACTTGATCGTTACGCCGAATCCGTCAAATTGCCGATTTAAATTTTGCTTCATGCATGTATTCTTTTCGACGCACAACTCGTGCGACAGGAGCACTTACGGTACCCCTGCCCTGTGCCCACCGAGTCGAGACGTTCAACCTCATGCAATTAGTATTCTGTGTCGACCTTGACATCATCGACCTTTTGATGATTTGAATCTCGTAGCCTCAACACCATTACGCTCCAATCACTGGCGCAGGTACCAGCAATGTTTTGTCCCGACGCGCAGCACATCTTCCTTTTTTTTCACGTCTATGGGTCAGCGCGACTACCATCGGAGGGGGAATATCTAGAAGCACATTGTCGTCTACCTGAACTGGAGGTAATACGCCCTTACCGCGGGCAATCATTTTTCCGCCTGCTTCCGCAAATTATAGGCTGCTTCATTTCTGAGTTGGACAGCTATGCTCGCCGGAGTACTGTCTTCTGGCTCCTCGTCCAATTGCCGTTTCTTCCTCACCTTTCCATATTCTTCCTCGCGTATTGCCTGTGGTCTATTAAAATCGGCAGAGATAGTGCATGCCTCTGCTGACTTCATAAATTCGGCAAAATTTCTGCCGATTTCATCAAATCGGCAGTTTGACGGATTCGGCTTAACTGCTGATAATTATTATAAGTTTACAATCAGTATTCCATTGTCTTTTTAAACTCGATTTAGGATCAACCAAGTACAACATTTTCCGAAGACTGGATGTCAATTCTGCCTATCATAAAGAGAGATTTTGGGTCGATGAAAAATTAAGACTGAAAGGAAATCCACTGCAGACGATCAATGACGCGACAAATCATGCTATCAACAACAGGGTCAAGAAATCTTAGGTCTAATGTCACGTGCAGTTATTTATAATACAGTACCTAAGAAATGCGAGAATTTCAACATCGCAGTAAACTAGCAAACGAGTAGGTATTTAAAGAGTGGAGCAGAAAAGTGATCAAGTATACACTAGATCGGTGTACCTCGGTATTTATTGACATTCTTGTTTTTCGACGAAAAATATTATATTCGCGGAAAATACCGATGGTAAAAATCGATGAGCCGTGATGTGCGTGCATAGAAAATTCCAGGCAGGCCTATCTTATCGGTGACCCCATCTTCAACCTGAGGTTGAGATGAAGACCACGACAACAACCAAACTTAGGAATTCCCACTCTCAACTTTTCCACTTCTTTAAAACGAATGAAATAAATAAAAAAGGTATTTGTAAAATTAGCTTTTAAGGAAGCCTGGCGGAGATGCTTACACATTTCTTAAAGGATGCATGCAGGCGATGGCTAATTTTACGCGCGACGCGGCACGGCAGGTTGCTTCGTCGTCGCGTCGCGTCGCATCGTGTCGTGTCGTGTCGTGTGCAAATGTTAGCCCTCACTGACTGCGTGCCTGCCTTCTTCCCAAAACGGGGGAAAAATATTAAAATAATGACGATAATTTTGAGCGTCGTTGTACGCGCGGCAGAACGTCGATTGTAAAGATACAAACAGCGTCGAGACAATGAGTATCTTTTACGCGGCGGTTGACAAGCGAAAATACCGTTAATTTTCTTTTCTCGTATTCCTTCGTTGATAAAATTCAACGTTAATTTTTCACCGCTACGCTGTTTCAACTATTAGTTTTTAAATGTCGCCGCGCCGCCACCGTTTACTCTTAATAGTCAAAATAAAATGAAAAAGGAAATTCACCCGCTATTCTTCATTTATCAAAAATTCGCGCGACCGAGATAACGAGCAGCGCGTAATAGAGAAAATCTGATTTTACAATGAAAAAACGATAGAAATCTTGTCGCGCTGCGCGCAGCATTTTTTCACTTCCTATTTGCACGTGCGATATTATATCTACTTTTGCACATCAATCGCATTGATAGTAGACCTATCTATAGGTACCTATGCGGTAAATGAATAGCGTTTGCAATCGAAAATTGTGTGAGCCGGCGGTGCTGACTATAGTATGGGCCTAAATAATAAAAACTTTATTTGCAATATCTTCCAGCGATTCCTGTATAATTATGTTCTATACTGTATACGTATTATAATTTAATTCAAAAATTTGAGTTTGTTTTTCTAGCTTTCATGTGTATAGGCTACATATACCCTATAGTTGATTCATTTATTTATTTATTTATTTATTTTATTTTTATTCTTATATTTTTTTATTCGTGCGATATAACACGGGAGAGAGGAAAAGGGCATCATCCTGCTACCATTATAAACATATTATTATAGGTACTTAATTTATGTAACGGCGTAACCTATTGAGACGGCGACGAACTAAATCAAATTATCTTGCTCATTCCGGTAAAGCTGTCTTATAGTACAGCCTCCAGACTACCCACTTCCACTCCAGGGAATACTCAAGATTCTTATCCCAGCCTATCCGTCCGGATGGGACCCAGAGCCAGCTCAGTCGAGAAGCGCGAGTACTCATCGGAAGGAGAGGGTACCATGAGGCTTGCTTAAAAGAAATTTAGAATAATAGAGATCAAAAGAGGAAGACGTACTTCTAATTTTTCAGACTACGCAAACGACGTCCAATACACGCATATTGAGACGCCAATCAGCGACTACCTAGACCTAAGATGGAGGATAACTGCTCATCGAAATAAAGGAGCCCATACCTGACTAGAGTCGTTCTATATCTATACACAATTTTACCCGTTCGTGCAGTCGTATAGCTCGTTAAATAAATGAAAAGAAAAAAAAAAAATTTATTTCCGAAAAATAAACTTAACAATTTCGACTAGAATAGATAATGAAAGGGAAATTTATAATTGCACATGGAAGAAGCTTTCGCAACCCTAAAGCAATACCGACGTTATTTTTTTTTACCATTTTCTGTAGGTATGTATATTTTAGCCCCTCCCCCCCCCCCATTCTGTTATTATTGACTGAGCACTTTTTCTTTTTCTTTGCTCGATATTTTGTTTATTTATTTCCCGGTATGTTTCCATCCATCGCTCCTTAGCAATGGCAAATGACTTCGTTTTCCGATGCAATTTCATTTTCGCAAATTGCCAAGCATTATTATATTTTATTCACTCATGCGCCCCCACCTCCATCCGAGAAAGAAACATTTTGTAAGAAACACACTACTATGAAGATTCCATAGCAAACCTTACGGTCTAGTTAACCAACTAGTATTCAACTCGCCATACGGAAACTATTAATCCGACTACAAACAAATTCACGTTCACCCTGCTTCAATAACTCTCAATTAATTCATGGAAATCGACCCAATATAGCTACAGAGAACATTCGTGCACAAAATAAGAGTACATACGTGTACGTACATACACACATACATACATATGAATTTAAAAGAATATTAGATTTTTAATCTAGACCCTCTGAAACGCCGAGAAACCATGCCCCCCACCAATAATTCCACCGCGCGCAAGAATACAATACCTCCTAAAGGCGGTAAAAAAAGTGCCTCCAGCGTAATGCCCCTACACAATGAAAGTGTATAGCTGAACAATATTTTAACTGTACTTCACATAATGACTCCTTCACAATATTTTAAGCGATATGCGCTCATTTCTTAATTAAATTATCGCGACGTCTTGATACATTGGTCACATCTATAATGTACATTGACTGTGGAAAACTTGGGCTGGAATTGAATGGTGCAAAAGAGTTATTCATTTACAAACCTTTTCGCCTTCTCCTCCTTTCATATGCAATATTATTGACCTACAGGTAATTGAAATTCTTATTGCCTTTTCCTCACTTGATCTGGATTATCAACTTTTGAAGTTTTTTCAACTTGAAAGATGACCAACAATCAACATTTATGACTCAGTTAATTCACAAGATTCTTCGGGAACGAGGGTATTCTGTATGCAGTCTGCATACAGTCACTCGTACTTTCTTTTAGTCTTAATGTGTGAAATTGTGTCTTTTAAAGACGCTGTTAGCAGATGCGTATGAGGCAATACCTAACGGCAACGTTTTCGGTGATCCACAAGTCCGCATAATATGCCCATGTCCTGATCAACATGAAACTTTATCTGAATCCTCTGGTGAAAAATGGTAAAAGCGATCGCTTGTAGGAAAAGGGTACGTGGTGGAAAAGTTTGATAAAAAGAAAAGGAACGCGGGGTGATGAAGTAGGATAAGTTTGAATGTTTGAACTAGGATACACGGAAAGGAAAGCGAAAAAGGAAAGTTCTATATTTTGATACAATGGCACACGTAGTCCGCTTATGACAGCGAACGGGCGTACGAAAACCGACACACACACACACACACACACACACACACACACACACATTCAATAAACTTTCACGAGTTTTCACGCTAAATTTTCTCTAGAATTTGGGAAAACGATTGCAAACAATTTTACGATCCTCTAGAGATCCCGAGCTTACAAACTCTCAAATTTGAGGGGAAAAAATTCATTATTTTGAAAAAGTGCGCTGAAAAAATTCTTTGGGCCTCAGAGAAGGCTAGTGGATTCGGACACTTGAAACTGAAGATGAGAAAGGGGCAAAAATGCGCTATCAATTTTGAAGCGACCAAAAAATTTCTTATCCATTCATCCGAGTTCATTAGATAATTTTATCAAAATGTTAATGGCGTTTTATTTTACACAGCCAATTGCTTCATCGGTATTCTTCCTGAGCTGGGCAATTTCTCCAATCTCTATTATCATACATGTACATTAAGTAAGATTCGGAGAACGGACGTGTCTTTGTAATCTTGAATTTCCTTGAATATATTGTACACGATTGAAAAAGCGTGGGCCACAGATGGATACGCAGTTTCTCACACTGCTTTCGCATGGACGTACTACAAATCGGGCACTCTTACTCGCGTGAACGGTGCCCTCCTTGATGATGTTTGTCTATAAGGAGAGATACAGAGTGTTCAATGAACGCTGAGATCCCAAGTCAAAAATTGCCCTCCGACAAGGAGATAGCGACCCAACGTTTGTACTACTAGCAGCAAACTTTGTATGTGAGTTTCTCTGCAACGTTCTGATGTGCATGACCCCCCCCCCCCGCATGATCCTACTGTTGAACTGGTACAGAACAGACGTACTCATTCAGTGCTCCGTAGTCTGTACAACCACTTACAAGTGTGAAGGAGGTTGTAAGGTTGCGCGGTGTTCACACACACACCCACACACCCACACCTTTGTTCGGTAAAATGTCGTTATTTCTCATTCTTTCTTTTAATATACAGATTATTCTTCACGATATTTACTTTTTCGTTCAGCGGTTTACAATTGACAGGCTGAGTTATGTGGCATAATTGTACAATAATAAGAAACTCACTTTGATGATCATAAACTACAGTATAATCTTACCGCTTGTACAATACCGTAATGATACCGAAGGACGTGATTGCGGTAGTCAATTGATATGTACTAGCTATGACTTTTCTACAGAGCCTTTTGTTGACCGGACTGTCGCGAGGAGTTTTAGCGATTTGATATCTGGACGTTCATGTAGCGAGGTCCGAGTAAAGATAAGAAGAATGGCAGAAGAATTTTCGTTTCTTTTTTTTCCACCATTATTTACTAACGGTGTGGAAGAAAAAAGTTTCGTTTTCCTAATACGTGCTACAAAAGCGCGCTCTCTCTCGAGCCAAAAGCGTTGGCAAAACTGGTGATTGCCCTACCGTGCGTTACGCTATAGGGCAATTCACGCCTGATGTCACAGTACCGATAGAAAAGTAAACCATCGATCTTTTAGTGTTCGATATTTCCATCATGAATGCAAAAAAGTAGATTGCTTAACTAGTTACAAAAGCGGGCGTTTGTACGAGAGTGTGGAGTTTGCTGCGCGAGCATTAGCGAGTGCTGCAATCACACCGAGTACGAACGCTCGCTTTTGTATGTAGTCGAGCGAGTTACTTTTTCTAACAAATACAACGAAAAAGCTCCGAAAACATCGAAAAAGCTCCAAAAACATCACGAAAATAAATTTACACTAGTGCGGAAAAACACTTTCCGTGACTCACATTACGTTTTTCGTCACAGTTAATTGACGGTTACAGATGAAGGCCATTTTCGCCACCAAAAACTATTGCAGAAAGAGTGTTCTCGTTGTATGTGTTGGGAAAACAATTTTTTTTGCACGTACTTTCTCATAAGAAGAAATACAGTTTTGGAAATTGTTCAATATTTCCGGAAAAGATTGTTTGTAAGGAACCAAAATTGAATTTTCAATTATTACAACGTTCCTAGATCATAATATTACGAGCTTGTCCTTGAGAAATTGTGTGTTCTCGTAACATTCAACAATTTCTAGAACTTGATTTTTGCCCATAAGGAAACACATGTAAAAAAAGTTGTTTACATTTTCGTAAGAAATATCGATCTTATTCTCAGACGTATTTTGTTGATTTTTTCCACTGGATAGAGCCCTATCGATAGGCTACCATCTGACGTCAACCGTGAATAGGTCTATAGCGCGCTTTGAAACAGTGGGGAAAATCGCTCATTTCTTCACTGTTTCATCTCCTTTCTTCACTGCTTCTAATTTCATTTTTTCACTGTTTGTATATCAGTCGTTTTTATTGGCAATAATCTTTTCGGAAAATGCGTTTTCTCGCTCTTATTAGAAAAAATAGAGTTCTCCTACACATTGGAAAAGTAAGCGCTTGCGCACGCTTGCGACTCGTTGCGATTGCAGCACTCGCCAAGGCTCGTGTTGCAAACAGTCGCAACTCATCGGCAATCGCTTACTTTTCCAACTTGTAGCCTATAGAAATCTACTTCAGTATTTCCTTTGTTACAGTAATATCGTGCCTCATCTTCCTTTCATTTCATCCGGAGGCAGGTAGCACATCTCAACTGAGCAATTATCGCTTCCTCTGTTATAGCCTGAGAATTAAAAGTTTGATGAAGGTAAAACAAGCGACGCAGAAGTGATGGTATTTTTGCGGTTGCCCTGAAACCCTCAGTGCAATCGCCTAGTTCTCGCCGGTTCTAGTAGCTATGTGTGAGTTAGTATAGTGCTGGCGTTTCCTTATTATGAGCGAATGTGCTCGCACGTACTTCCAATAGGAGGTTTCCCTTATTTCAAATTGTATACTTATTCGGCTCCTACCTATCATCAAGTGGGCATTGTTTCTAACGTTGCTCTTCGGGCAAACTGCTTCAGAATAAAAATGAGTATGCAATCCAGCAACACCCATAAGATCAATATTCAATGTTAAAAACACTAGCAATATTTGATACCTAACACGTATAGGAGAATAAATTATTAGGTATGTAATTTGAAAAACTGGAAAATGCTATAGGATCCGGAGTACCTATAGAGCCCCCCTTATCGCAGTTGCCTGTTTTCCTTCATCATTTTCTGCAATATTATCGATCTGCAGAACAATCGTGAACTCGTTGTTTTCCAGGTACCGATACTGGTACTACGAGTAATATGTCATTGTAGTTGAAAATTGAAAACTGAATTATTACAAGGTGTACACGCCAGTACAAAAAAACAAAAATAAAATTGTTGACTCGACCTCCACCGTCTCATGCGTCCCCTGAACAAAAAAATCTTTTGTTTAGTACATTTTCTATTGTTTTTACAGTGCAGAGTATTACAGTACTGATGTATCTATTATTCGTTCATTCTATCTTTGAACGTGAAATATCTGAAAGCTTTGTGCATGATTCGTTTACCTAACGTTCGATGAAATTTTTATAGGTTTTCTGAAACGTTTGCTGTTTGCGCAATATACTCGTACAGTATACTGTATAGGCAAAGGTATGCAATAGCCTACGTACAATAGGTATACCAATTAAGGAAGGAACTTTATAATTCCAGATGAAACATTATGTTTTTTGTTCGTTAATTGGCTTTGATAGAATTTGCACGGTTCAAATGTTGCATAAATTTAACGAAACGTAGAGCATACACGCTCGAAAGAGGTGTGAAAGAGGGATAAGAGGAAGGGAGTGTTGAGGGTTCTATATACAATTATGTACTTACTTACACAAGGTGTCGCGTCGCGTCGCGTCGTCGTCGTCGTCGATGTTGCGTACGCGAGGTCTTGATGGGTGCATTAGCGAACCTGGCTTTCTCATTTGAACCTAGCTACGGTACGGTGCGGTGCGGTACGGTATCAACAATATTGTATAACTCCCTCCGTTTCTATATTATGATACAGATTTAAGAAATTCTAAATCGTCGCACCTTCTATACCTACGCTGTAGGTACACCACACCCAGAGCTGGGTACTAAAATAGGTGGGTGCAAAGAAAAAAGAGAAAAAAAGAAGGATACGCAGAATATTGCACACTGTCTGTATCTTCCGTCCCACGACGGCGTGGCGAGCAGTTCCACTCATTAGGTTAGGTCACCGGCTTATGTCGACATCGTCCAATAGGAAATGTTCGTCATTCGTTAATTACTGATAAAAAATTATACAATTCAATATAAATTTTCTTTCGAAATTCCAGATTTATTATTAATAATGATAGGTACCTTTTTTTTTTTTTTTTTTTTTTTTTTTTTTTTTTTTTTTTTTTTTGAGGAGAACATTTAAATGTAGGGTTGCGTGCGAGAACTCTTCGGCGATGATAGAAGTACCTACATACGAATGCACAGTGCTCACCTGCACTTGCACTTTTTATTGCTAGTACTTATCAATGACACATTCTCCAAAAAAGAGAGAAGGTAAACGGTGATCCATGTACGATACCATCGAGGTATGTTTGATCCAACTACAAATTCAGAATCTGGAGGTCATCATTTTGCATACAAAGATTACCTTGAAGAGCAGTTCAATGCAGAAGAGGAAATGCAGTCATTAAGTACCCGTGACAAATACTGCATAACAAAATTCTGCCTGTAATCCTCAATATAGCCACCCTAGCCGCCAGTTACGGCACTTCTCAATTTCAGCCCTACTTGGAAGCCATGCGCCAGATCGAGAAGGTCATTAGGGTTGTTTGTGACCTGAACGTTAGTGCACCAGAAAGCCATGAGAAGAAGCAAAAAACAAGTATAGCGAATGAAGAACCAACAGAGGATGAGCCGTATGAAGTCGCCTTAGTTCCTTCTGCAAGCAGAGGGAACCCAGTACCTTCGAATAACTTTTTATCCGTCGGTACTGTACCATCGAATAACATCATCCTTTTTGGCGGGAGGCCCGCCATCCGTTTAGTTACTGAGGGTCATCAGAGTAATTTGGTCCGCCTACGGAACAAAACGTCAAAAAGCGTTGGGCGTCATATAGGGAATTCTCCATTAAGGGACTTGGAAAAATTTTGAGCCCTTTTGTACATCAGTATAGAGCTCTTCTATACCCTTTATTGGCTAGTATAGGGACTTGAAAAATTTTTAAGAGTTTCTATACCCATCTCATACCTCTCTATGAGCTAGTATAGACGGACTTAGATAATTTCAGGCTCTTCTATATCCTTTTATTGGCTAGTATATAGTGACTTAGAAAGAGCGTTGGGGGTCATGTAGGGAATTCTCTATCAACTAGTATAGGGACTTGGAAAAATTTTGAGCTCTTTTATACATCAGTACATTTGTTCCTCCATTGCTATCTCTATTTATTTCAAATTGAATAAATATCCCTTTCACATGTTTCCAAATTTACTCTTACAATCTTCAACCCTAAACCATGAGTCGCGGGTCTCCCGCAACTCTTGCTCCGTAAGCAAGAGTTTATTTACATTTCGTCAAATTCTTATTCGTACTCTAATCTTTTGTTCGACATCCGTGAAAATCTCAATCTATCTACTCATAAATGAAAGAAGGAAATCAGCAGCAGAGTCTTGTCAAAAGCTTGGTGCGCGAGATGTCTCACACTAAAAACTTACCAAACATGGGAGAAGAGAAATTAGGTATATTACTGTACGTGTTTTCAATCGTTTTGTAATTCTTCCCTTTCCTTAATTAGCAAACACTACACGGTCGAAGGATAGGAAAGAAAAGAAGGGAAAAAATTAGAGAAAGTAAGTGATGCAATAACTGATTAAAGTCTTCAAACCAAAACATCTTTAATATTCCTTTAACAACCCTACGTAAACTTTTAACGCGTTGAATATTTCATCAAGATACAAAACTTGACGCGCGCGTGAAGGAGAACGAGGTAAAATTAATTAAAAATTTCAAATTATCGCGATGTATTACTCGCATTCTTTCCATTTAAATTTTTCGTACGGGCTTCAAAAAGTTTAATTTCAAAACTTAATTAAGGCAAAACTATACAATTGAAAGTTAAAGAACCCAGTATTTGTAAAAATTCCTTTCTTTCTAAACATATTTTATGCGAGAGAATGTGACATCCAGTTTAATTAGAATCTTGAAAACAATTTGACATCATAATCAATGTCATCCCTTCGCTAGAAGCGTACAAAGGCAGTCAATGTAGGTAATCTAACCCTAACGTTTTATACGTCGTATAGGTGTATATATAATTATTAACGTCGCGCCGCGTCGTCCGCTATTTTTCCTCCTCTTTCATTCCGCACACATAGCCTAGGCTATTCAAGTTAATTGCCTTTAACAATAATTTACCTGTGATCACTTTCATCACTTGCGCTGTTTCAATGCTGATGGCGTGTAAAATAAGATCTTACTTGTAAATAGGTAGGTAGGTAACAACTCATTCACAAATTAAAATTTATTGTGCGGTAAATAATGTATCTAATACAATTTTGTTCTTGATGCATCAGTTCTCTTCCGATAATTAATCCGACTTGATTAGGGATCGAACGGAGTGAATCGGCGATACCTAGTTAAAAGTTCGGATTATACAAATTCTACTTATTTTTTGTTTTCTTTTCACTTGTTTTCCATGAAAAAATTTCTGATTGGAAAAGTGCTTAAAATTGAGGGTGTGCTTCGCCCGTTGGCGAACTCCCAAACGATGTACGATAAGTTGCAATGCCCTGATGCAAGGTCTGTCACACCAGCCAGCGGTCACTACGCGATGCGAGTCGGGCGTTTTGAGGAATGATTTTACAAGACTTTGAAAAATACTTCTCGAAGCTTCATTTTTCGACGAATTTTTTCGATCTTGAGAAAAGGTTCAACTTGAGGCGTTATAGGAGCAGAAAGCCGAATTTTTTCTCTAAAAAAATTTCATAACGTTTGAAAACAGTCGAATCTTCGATGATTTCAAAGTGCAAAATTCTACTTCTATACCGCCTCTAATTAAACCTTTCGGAACGTAATATCAAGAAATTAGTTCCGGTACCATGTTTTTAATGCTCGATTTTACGAGGAAAGCACACTCTTTAACAGAAATGGTAATAGCGACCAATTTTATCCATATAGGCTTCTTATTTAGTTTTATGATACATACCTATTTTTTTTTTTTCAACTCTCTAATCGGCTCCCAACAATGTTAACAATAAAAAAATAAACAAATTTATTTTTCTAATGAAATTCCTAAAATTACAGTTCTGCGTATTACCTATTACAACGTCAGCAAACATGATGAAAATAAGTTCGGGTTGGAGTGGTTTGGAAATTGAAAATTGGACGAACATTGACGTGGTTGTCAATCCGCAAGCAATTAAGTTTCTCAAAAACGGGTGACATAATTATTTACAGAGTGGTTGCGAAAATGATGGGTTGACCGTGATTGTCAATCCAAATATAAAGCCTCGGAAACAAATAATAGAAACAAATCCTTGAAAGCGGAATATTTCCAGTTTTTTTCTATACCTACATGATGTTAAAACAGCGTTTTCACTGTATCCATGGGTGCGGTCAAAGTTTTACTTTTACCCGCACAGAGATTTTGCGTGAAAGAAAAATGAATCAGCCAAAACGTTCGCGTGTTTGTTAGTTAAATTTCGTACTTCAACATCATTCATAGAAAAAAATAACTTACAATACATGGTGCAACTCGGCAAATTGCTCTACTCGCCTCCGGCTCAGATCGCAATTTTTGCCTCGTTGGGTAAACGCTCACTTTACCCACATGTATGTAGGTATAGTAATAAGTATAGTATTTCTCTGCTCTGCTCTGCTACGCACCACTATAAATGCGTCCTAATCAATTCTACTGACTGTGTGTGGTTCACGAGCCTATTCGATCCCCCTCCACTATTATTCGATTAATTTCTGCTCTAAAATTGGTTCTAATGAGAGCCGTGAAGGAGAAATTTCGGCGAAGTTGGCCGAAAAGAAAAGGAATTATAAATTGATCCTTCGAACAATGACATGTAAAAGACCAACGTGAGAGTGTTTATAATCTACCTTGCCGATCAGTTTTCTTCTTCTCGTTCATTTCCCATGTCGCCAGTGTCGCGGTCGGTAGAAGGGTGTCAACTTCATTAAGGTATGTCATTAGGCTGCGCGAATTCCGCAAAAGTTGAAACAAAATAATGCTACAAAAATAATGGTGTGGTTTCCATTGAAGGTTTCGGCATCCAGAACCAACATCTTGTACAACGGGTTCGATTATTATTTTTAAGAAAATACATCTCTTCCGTTTTCTTTTCTTTTTTTTTTTTTTTTTTTTTTTTTTTGACCCTTTTCTCAATTTTTAATCGTAATTGTCTCTCTCACTTTTCCATCCTGTAAATTTTGAATACATACTTATAGGTACTTTTCATAACACTATGGTATAAGATTGCGGAAAATCAAAAGTCGCAAATTGGCCGAAAATAAAGTACTATAGTGGCAGTGCTGCGCAGAAAAATATAAAAGCTTTTGTAAGAAAAAGAATGAATAATTCGTGAACCATTTGGGCGAATAGCTAGCTCTAAACGCCTGAGACACATTGATAAATGAACGTGTATTGTAACACGGTAGAAGATGAATCTCAAATTGCTAACCATCGTGATTGAGCCATTCCTTTTCGGATGTTATAAAGCACACTCATCAGAATAAAAATACCATTAGTTTATACCACACAATACTCGTACAAAAAAAAAAAAAAAAAAAAAAAAAAAAAAAAAGGAAGAGAAGAGAAGGAACAGAATAGAAGCACTCTTCGTGGCAAGTCGATGGACCGTTTGATATCGCATCATCATCAAACTTTCATCGATTTCCTTCTTTTTTTCTCTCCCCCACTTTTTTTTTTTTTTTTCTTTTCCCCTAAAAATAGATGAAATTCAGTTTTAAATACTCGTTATTATTATTATTATAATACGCCTAAATAGAGAAGATGTGTACCAGTTAGAAATTTTAATAAAATTCGTATTTGAAAAGTTGTTAGCAGGTAATTTGTTAAAAAGTCAAATAGTAAAAAGAAGAATTGGATTGCGATATTAAATTTTATTGCAAGTATAGGTTCAAAACTTCATCTCTACAACATCGGTATACTGTACACAAGGTAAAGATCCGCTGAATTAATATGACGATAATACAATACCTACATACAATTACTTACCTCGAGGAAACATTAACATTTTACCGTAAGTATCATTCAGAACAAACTTTTTTCTGCAGTCATCATCTAATTTGACCAAAAACAATTCATACTTACATCGATGATGTGCGTAAAATTCTGACGAATCACACAAAAGGAGAAGAAAAAATCTAAAACAAATGATGCCTGACTAAACGCATTATGTACAGATGACGTGAATACGTACGTATTCGCACTGCACTCTTATTCAAAGCGTTCACGAAACCGTAAAATTGTTGGTAAGTATATGACGAAAAGTGCGATACTTTTTTTGAACGAGTAGGTAGGTAACGAAATTCAAAAACCGCGGAAAATATTAAAAACTTCGGAGCGCTATCGACTAAACATCAGTCACCTTCAGCGATTGTCTTTTGCTGAGGATGACTGTTTAGTCGATATAGCGCTTCCAAGTTTTTAGTATTTTTCTGCGGTTTTCGTATTTAGTTAAATAGGTACTCCTTAAAAAAGAGTATCGCCCTTTTTGTCATAATGAATAGCCGTAATTTGGAATCTCGGATTAATTCGCATAATCGTTAGTATAGGTACCTGTAAGTATAACTCATATACAGACGGGTAAGATTTTTTTTAACTACCAATGTATTAGGCCTATTATGATATTTCGATTGAAATTGTATGTTTAAGAAAAAGTATGCCTATTATAAATACTGGTAGCGCATAATAAAAACCGGTTAAGTTGAAGAGTAAGTATGATCATCATAATCATTGAAGAGTTATGAAGACACGAGTAATTAGAAGCAAGAATTTTGTCAAGTTATCATTCCAAACGTTTGTCGAATAATTATGTAGGTACCTATACTTACATATTATTGAGAAATAGTTGTTCGTGCAACAAGGGAGAAAATGAGCGGTTTGTCTTTGTCGGAATGAGCTGGTGGCAAGGGTCGATATTCGCATTGAGTTGAGAAAACCGCTTTTTCGACCGTACGCGTTTTAAACTTAACACTTTCTTTTCAAGATGAAAGAGCGTGCGTAGTAGTTTTGTGACTCGCGTATATTCAGAGCTCACCAATGCAATGGTAGATAAGTATTATGAAAATTCATATACGCAGGTGCAGTACTAATTTTGACGCTGCAGCAACGCACCTTCAGTCCATCACAGAGCGTCGTTCTGCGTACAAAAACAAGCGCTTTGTTCCCGTAAATTGCGCACGCATAACAAGAATTGCGTTATCGTCAAATCAATGAGTTTTGAATGAAAATCTTGTTGAGATTGTAACAGGGTTGAACTTACAATTAATTTATTCGATTCTCCAAGTTATGACCAGTAATACCAGATGACAGCATACTCAAAATAAGAGTAAATCAAGGAGTACCTAGAAACATAGAAAAATTCGCCGGAGCGCTTTCAATTGAAAAACCATTGTCAACGGGGACGTGAAAGCAACTAAACCAACTAACGACTGGAAACAATAAACTACCGAGGAAATCATGATTGAACTAGGTAGCGAGTCATCACAAAGTGAATCACATACTCATAAACTACCTAGTTCAATCAACCCCTCATCAGGTATGTAGACTACTTGTTGAGCACATTTAGGTTGTCGTTATTCAGATGGCGATTTTGCTAGGTACTAGCTCTACTCAACTACCGTATTTCAGTATAATTATGTGCGTTGCGTGTACTTCACGCATGCACGCTATCGTGTACACTTCGAGCTCTTGTTTCGAGTAACCACTGTAGATTAACCCGTTTGTACATTCCCTAGACAGGAATGCCATTTGAGGGTCTAACCATGGCCGTGGTCTAACCCTCTTAACAATTTCTTCTTTTTATCTGTATAATATAATCCTTACACAGAAAAATAGTTTCAATATTACGATTACCTACGTACAATATTACCCAGACCTACCACTATCGACATTAATCCTAGTATACAGTATAGGTAGGTGCTCCGATTGGATTGGATTTTCAACAGGAAGCACCGTGTTTTCAAAAGTAATTTTGGTTTAGAATTAGGAATTCTTTGATTTATGAAAGGAACTAATTGAAAAAAATATAGACTTTTTTATACTTGAAAGAAAAAATTTTTTTCACGCAAATAATTGGAATTGATGCTTTAAACATTTTTTCAAAATTAGGTATAATTGTGTAAAAGTCTTGAATGCAGTTTCTCAAACTACCTAGGTAGGCCTACTTATTTTAGGTACAATATAGTTGAATAACGAATGTGAATTACTTATTGGTCTATTTTCCGATGAAAGTCCGCTGAAATAGGCTGTGCAGACTAAAATTGCTTTAATAAGTCATTGCAGTGACTGACGATACGCATACCGTACGTTATTAATCCCGCCATTGTTTTACCATGAAATGCGACTAATTAATCAGATAGGCTATTTGATAATATTAAACTGTTATCAAACGACCACCAGCTAGCAGCGCTTCCATTCACCCTATAACTTTTAGCCACGTGTTTGCAGATGTTGGAAGGTAATCCGCTTAGAATTGCTTGCATATCGCCTCGTCCCATCGACTAGTCGCGTATTTGTCGCCATTATCCTTCCACGTGCATATAAAATAAGCTGCGTTCTGTTACTTTAATTTATACAGTCACAATATTTCAGTATTAGTTTTAAATAGCAAATTGAGTGCAGTATACCATCTTCATTCCACCATGTATGCTTTACAGTGGGAGAGGAGGAAAGAAGCTAAGTCTTTTGGTTATCAGAAATGAATGTAAATTGTCGAGTGGTCTAATAATTATAATATATACAATTTGATTGAGGCCATGTTCTGTTTTGTTAAAGGAAGTCTCTCACATACGTACCGGCACTAACTTTTTTTTTAATAATAAAGTCAATGCATTAAATTCTTATTATTCTCGATTAAGTATTATGTAGGTATTATTATTAGGATGACGTTATTCGAAGGTACTGGGCAAATCTTCTATGAGGTATTTTCATTGAGTCGGTCTATGATAGTGAGGCATTAGGTATGTAGGAGGATCGACAAGGCTGTGCTCATCATGATTCTTCTTCTGTCTTCTCTCGATCCTCTTAGGTTCCTTATCAGGTGGCTTAAGTATACAACCACCATGCCAAACTTTCCGCTGTCATCAGGAAATGGTCTTTGCGTTGAGTCAAACCAGATGCCTTGGTACTTCATTACCTTGTTGGTCTTGATTTCCACACCGGTGGTCTCCGTCTTACGTACTGCAAGTCCTAATCTGGCCGTTTCGGTTAAACGCGTCACTACCTCTAGGGCCCGGTTTACCCTGTTCCTCCCCGCTAAAATCGTTTCGGCAGTGCATACCGTCAGTGTGTCATCCGCATAGCGGATGAGCTAAACACCCGGTGGCAGCTTCACCTTGAATATCCCGTTAAATGCGACGCACCACAACAGCGGCCCAAGGACCGACCCCTGCGGCACCCCACAAGTAACTGGGCGCTTCAATATACCAGCAGACGTAGCAGCTAAGATAGCTGCTGATCATCCTGAGCAGGTATGCGGGCACTTCTGCGTCCATAAGGGTTATCACCCTACACAATGATGCATAAGAATCATTCTATGTTTCTGCATACCTCAGAAAAAAGTTCAACCAGTTAGTACATACACAATCTTTGTCTTATCTGCCGCGACTGAATACCAGCATTGACACGGACAACATTAGCTACTATGTTGCCTTGCTGTATACCTTCGTTATTATTATTATTATTATTCCTCCTAACATGGGTATGTATGATACCCGGTGGTAACAATTTATGGAGGATATGAATGTATCAGGCCAGCTCTATAAATGTGGCGTGACTTCTTCGCCAACAACTTCCTTGACTGTTCTGGCGGGGTGTGGTACAACAGTTTTCTTCATGGTTTGGTTTTCTGTTTTTGTGCATCCAAGCACCATCAAATTCCTTTAGCCGTGTGTGATGGGTAGCTAAGGGTTACTTGATTAATAAAAAACTATTAAGTTTGAACGAAAGAATAAATGTATTGAATTACGAATTGATGCACGGTACAAGTTAACTTTACAAAGAACGGGATAGGTACGAATGACTTAAATCTAAAATGGTACTTACAAAATCACCGCGTTTTCGCGAAATATTCGATTGGATTTCATCATCTTTTAGAAGTGGCCTAACTAACGGTAAATTATAACTAGGACAGGATATTATATCTATGATGAAGAAGGCAGGGGGAGGGGGAGGGGGGGAAATATTATTGATACGCGTGATCTAATTACGGATCGCGATGTTTATTTACATTTTCGATTATTTAAATATTCGCGTGGTTTTCGTCCGTGTGACGTCACAGACGTCACACCGTGACATTCATTGGTAGCGTTTTTGTTTTTGTTTTTGTTCTTGTTCGCCTCTGCCTCTCTATCTCTATAGCTAGTTCTTTATTGTATTTGCTGATCTTGCAATGTATCGTCTGCTTCTTGTTCCTTGTGTTTGGGGCTGCTATGTCTACGAGATAAGTCAGTCTCTCTCTGTCTTGTTCTTCAATATGATGTCTGATCGGTCTACTGTGTGATACAATCTTATATGATTGTGTGGACCGTTCTGCCCCACAGTAACAAAGTTCTATCATTTTCAAAGACACTTGCAGGTTTGTACTCCCAGTAGGGTTTTTCTTTTATTTTTAGATTCCCTTTCCTAGCTCGTGCTCTGTGGAGGACCTTTTCGACGCTGTCCTGTCTTTCTTTGTGGTCTGTTGTGACTAACATTTCACATCCACTTGTGATGAATTGCATGATTTCGCCTTGCTTCCCACACAGCCGGCACCTGTCAGCTCTAAGCGATCCATCTTTGATGATGAATTTTTGATAATTTTTTTTTTTTTTGGTTTACACGAACGATAACACGTATACTACGCGCTCCGTTGTAGGGAGCGAAGTCGCGTTTTTTGTTCACAGGGAATAAAAACACGCGTCAGATTTTCTCTAGGGAATGACGCTTTGTAGCGTATACATACGTATATTTTGATTTTGCGTACACGACAAAACATTGCTCGTGTGGACCGACAAAATAGCAATATACTATCTGTTGCGTTGACGACAGCCGCGCCGCTAGACAGGTGAGTACCAATTTTGGAATTAAAAACTGATTTTTTTACTTCAAATTTTGTTTTTTTTTTTTCAAAAAAAAAAGTGACTTGAAACGGTGGCAATTGACTAACACAAAATGAAACTATGTTCTATTTATTGGTAAAAGAGGAGAAGAACTGCTCCCATGAAGAAATTTAGGTATTTTGTTTTGTGGATACTGAATTCCTTCTCCTCAGAAAAATAATCACAAAAACTTCCCTGTTTTTTGAATAGTTTGATTTCTCTTACAGTTTTTTGTCCACTGTGATGAAACAAAGTTCCCTCACACTCCAGTACTCCGTCCAGCTACCTAGCTCAGAGAGCAAAGTCTCATCGTAGGACAAACTGGGGACAGGGGAGAAGACACATATCTTCAGACGAACGGACCTGAGAATAAAGAAGGAAAGAAAAAAAAAAAGAGAAAGAAAAAAAAATACTAAAATTACATAACCTCCCCTCCCTCTCCTCACCGAGATTGCAGTTATCTAGACATCATCTGACCAGTACAGAAAATCGATCACGACCCATAAATCACCCCCCTACTAAGTACACCTTAATTCATAATTAAATTACCAGAAGCCAACGAAATATCCGTACCGAATTTTTTGCACACCGCAAACTCCAACAGTATCGTTATTAAACAGGTAGAATGTTGGCAGCTTCATTCAACGTTAACAAATTTTATTAGTGAAACACAACACACGCACGTGAGCTTCTCGCGTGAACTAACGGAGGGTAGACCGTGTCGACCCGATAACGACATACAGATAACACACACCACACACCATACCATTCAACCATGCATATCTCGCTACAACAAAGATTGTCTCATCACACCACATATACGGGCAGTGGAGGTCTGCGCATTCCCATCTGTTCACAAATGGTGTGATGTAACAAGGACAGGAGTAGAGAGGGGGTGTCCACGACAGCACACAAACTATACAGGAACTTCAGGGTTCAAAGCTTATCGAAACAGCAACCGAATCAAATGATCGAGTTTACGTCTGAAAAGCTCTCACATAGCCATAAGCACAGACTAGATCGACGCTTCACGGAGTACACACGACTCTGACTCGGTCCTACCCGCTACGATAGGACCATGCTAGCTCAGCCAGTAGAACATGGATACTTCCCATCAGGGTCGAGGGCTAATCTGGGGGTATGGTACTAGTTCACTAAAAATTCACTTTTTGAGATCACCCAGGCTATGGGATACATTGAAACGAGAGAAGGCTAGCGTCGTCGCTAGGTGTAAGCTCTACAATCTTACCAGACTCAAAGGAAGGAGCCTGTCATATCAATATTCGTCCGGAGCAGGAACTCAGAAAAGCTGGAAAGGCTCAAAGAAAAATAAGTAAACAAGGATCGAAACGGATTCGATCAAAAAGAGGGGAGGGAAGAGACGAAAATAAAAATTTCGAAAGAAAGCTGAAATAAAATTTAGAAAATAGGCCGAAAGAAATCTTCGTAGGAGGGCGAAGGTGGAAACTATTTGACGTACGTAAAATCTTTTTCATCGTCGGCATCAAATTTTGATTCTGGATTGCTATCAACATCTAACTTCGGAAAAGAGCTAAACGATAGAAAGGAGCGAACCCGACAAAAGTTCATATTTACATACACATTTTAATGTCGAAACTTAAATCTAACAACAGTCTAGTCAGGGTAAATATGAGTCCTGCTAGGTTGGTGAAGTTGATATAGTCTCCAATAATTAAAATAGTATAAGATACGAGCAAACTTGAATAGTGATGGTACGGCTATCGTCGAATCAGATTTCTTCGTTTTCGATGCTCCTTTTTATCGAAGATGGTAAAGCTCGTTGACTGGTACTCGAAATGTTAACGTCCATAATCAAATACACATTACCTCTCAGGTAAAAACAACCACAGAAAAACTGAGAGGGTTGGGGCTCGCGATGTGGGTCTCACGAAATTTAGAGTTTTGATCCGTGCCACTCGAATCGGTTTATACTGCGCGAAGACCACGCGTCGACACACAGTTTTTGGACGAAACTTCCCAAGAGGGCTTAAACATAAGCAATTCGGAAAAATTTCCCACCGTCGGGACTTTAGAAAGATTATATTTTTCATTGTCGAAACTCAATCTCCACGATGTAATTATAATGAAAAAGTTGTTGGAACAATTTTATCTGGAGGTTTTCGAAACTACTTGATAAAATTCCAAAGAACGAGCACATTGTTAAGAAATTACGAGTTCCCAGTCTCATAATCACGATGATCCGTATACGCGACCGTTCGTGATATTTTCAAAAAAACGCACTCTCGAGCCAGCGCCGGGCAAAGCCCGCGAAAGCATCGAGAAGTTCCATTTCTTTTCCCCGTACCTGATCGTCTTCGTTGCATAATCGATGTAGAGGGAGAAGGTACAGAACATTAAGGATAACGAACGGAAAACCGTATATTGAAGTAGGAATAGATAGCAGGATACGTGTAAAATACGTGGAACATTTTAAAAGAATGATAAACGGAAATTTTCTACTCGGTACAGCAACGAAGATTACCGGTTCGGTATCGCGAGCGAGCGCGCGCACACACACACATACACACACGCAAACACCAACACCAACAAAATTCGTTCGGTCAATTGCTGTTATTTCACAATGGCATAATTGGAATGATCTTCTTAGGTATGTTAGCAGGAGAGCAATGATTACAATCCCTCTTCTGTACGTATTCATAACAGGGAATCATTTTGAATTCAAATTGACAGAGCATAATTGAGGGAATGGGTGGAAAAAGGGCGATATGGCCATCCCGTTTTTTTTTTCAGATTATTTTGTGTTTCAATACTTTACAACCTCAGGTATCTCTCACGCAATTTTGAAAGCATTCCGATGTAAACTGACTGTAAACAAAATGAAAACGTGATGCGAAGTGAGTAATTTGAACGTACAAATATTGTACAAGTAGGTTTATACTAGTATATACCATCTACGATTCCAGGGAGAAATGGCGTTTGTGCATTCACATTTTTTTGCGCGTGACATCAGAACAACTCGATATTTTTCATCTCTTCCTAAAAATGCACACAGTACGGATTCGCGATTGGGAGTGTGCAAGCAACAAAAATTTACAGGCGCCTGCTCAGGGATCAAGAGTTGCGCGAGACCCGCGGCTGATGATGGAAAGCTGAGTGTATAAAAGAGCCCGGAATTTTTCCAAGTCCCTATACTAGCCCATAGAAGAGCTCGAAATTTTTTATAGGTCACTATCCTAGCCAATAGGGAAGTATAAAAAAGCCCCATACTGATGTATAGAAGAGCTCAAAATTGCTCAAAGTCCCTATACTAGCTCATAGAAGGTCACGAATTTTTCCAAGTCTCAGCGTTACGCCCCACAGCGTTATGCTCCACAACGTTATGCTCCAGAGAATTTTACGCACTTCAACACTGTTCCTTACGGGTATCTACTTAAATTCATTATTTTTAGAGAACCTTTTTTTTTTAGCATTGCGTGAACATTGAAATAAAACTTTATTTTCGCATCAATAAACATATAGGCTATACGTAGGTACAGGAATAGGGAAAAAATAGCAGCCAATATACGTTTAACTTTGAAGCTTTTTCACAACTTTCCCAACGATGATTCTCTAAATTTTACTCAAAAGGGTTGATTTCAAAGGTTATACAATGCTATATACAAAATTTCAACGAAATTGATACATCAGGGAAGGAGATTATTTCGACGAAAGTTTCACAGATTGACTTTATAATACCGTATAGGGTTTCGTATCTTACGTTCGTACGTGTATGACGCGACGTCGCGTCGTACGCGTCACAGTTTGAGAATTCGGCTCTGATCACATGTAAGCTATTCGAGGATGCGCGCACAAGCCTAAAACCCAAAATCAAGTAGACCAATCCATGAGATAAAAATTCGAGAGCAATCTTTGGTCGTTGAGATTATTTTATTTGCGTGTATTCCAAATCGATTATCTGTGGGAAAAAGAAAAAGAAGAAGAAGAAGAAGAAGAAGAAGAAGAAGAAGAAAAAAAAAGAAACTTCGTTGGATTTTAGGTTTGCATAATCCATTCATCGCAAATAACCTTTTAAACGGTCGAGAAATACAACAAATACTATCTAATCGTATACGTATGGTGTACATATATGAGTAAGGTTTTAAACTTCTCTCGTTTCATTTCAATTCTCGTAAGCTAAAAACTTCTGCGGAAAGTCATTTATTACCTACGTACGTAGAATAGCGAAGCGCAAATCCGAGCTGTTGTTAAGGTAACACAAATCGAACATTAAAGATACGGTTGAAAGCGCGGGAAAACAATTCGGGTCCTAAATTACGTTGGTATAAAAAGTTTGTAAAAGTTGTCGGAATGAAGTAAGTAAAAACAAACTAACAATACCTAACGATTTCTAGTATTTCCTTTCAGAAAGGTGGGGGAGAAGTTAAAAGATTCGAATTCGCTTTATCAACTTGGTATACGTAGGCTATGTATAGGTACGAGTACCTATACACCACCACTGATGCAACATAATTTACACGTACGTGTAATTGCCCCTTCGACTCCTCCGCGTCTTCAGCGTCATCGTCATATAGTGGTTGTCGTCGTCGCGAGAAATCGACTACGGCGTACTTTTATAACTGCCACGGATGCGATCTCGCCTGTACAGAGACGCAACGGTACGCCGCACGAGAATACGCACGCACGTAGCTCTCGTTTGTGGTTTTCTTGTAGCGCTACATTGACGCACATTTACGCGCATAATGGCAATGTACTGGACCACATAATTTTGAATTTCGTTTAGGTAGCACATAAATTAAGAGCTTAACGACTTCGACACTATCGTAATTAAGTTTGAAAAAGTTTATAAGGGTGGGTTCACTAAAGGTAGGTATAAATAAATACCTACGGTATGTGTAAGCAGCCTGGTCTCGTTCGAACACGCCCGCACTAAACGTAGGTAGACTAAACCTACGGTCTACGCGTCCAAAGATAGTAACATCAATCTTTTCAACACACTGTAACTACACGTTAATCACCATGAGTAGATTGTAATGTTTTAAAAGACGAAAAGAAAATGTGAAACTACTCATAATAATTACGTATTTATTCATTTTATTTTATTTTTTTATTTAGAAGTAATTTATTTTATAATTTATTTTATAGTAGTGCCACCAACAGTTTAAAAAAAAACCAATTACAGGTGACACCACTCCAAACTAAAATATACTATGGGTGGGGGGGGGGGAATATATATAATAAGATAAAAAAATAATAATAAAATAAATGAATAAAATAAAATAATAAAAAAAATAAAAATAAGTAAATAAATAAATAAAAACAGAACAAAAACATAATAATAATAAAATTGAACAAATATATATAATTATAATAATAATAATGATATTCATTATTAATTATCATAATCTAGAAACTATAATCCTGCCCTACGTTCCGCCACCAGTCCCTCTCCCATCCCTCAGTGAAGAAATGAGCGATTTTCCCCACTACCTGTTCCGAAGCACGCTGACAGCGTAACGCACGGTAGGGCAATCACCAGTTTTGCCAACGCTTTTTGCTCGAGAAAGAGCGCGCTTTTGTATAGCACGTATTAGGAAAACATTAATTTTTATTTCGAATACTCAACGATAAAAAAGATCCATTTCGTTTCCCAAGTAATGAATTAAAATCGGAAGAAGGAACAAGTTCGCGTTGAAAAGATAAACTTAGTTTCTAACTTGCACCTTTCAGATGATAGGAAATTTTGAATACTGCTCATGGTGCAATGAAGATGATCGTCAGTCACAGCCACAGACGTGTCATAACTGATGATAACTCATAGCATCGTTTTCATTTTGACCCGTTTTCCGGATGGTAATGGATGTTGCGGAGGGACATGGGGCACATTACGCCCACGTCCAAAATCACTCCACTAAACCACAGGCAGCGTTTTGAATTGACTCTTCATTCGGGTCTCACCTACAGATTTTAATCATACGTACTAGATCCAATATTATGGAATGGCTCGTCAGCAAAATTCTCACGACGGAAGTAAACTGGCTCGACTGAATTCGTTTGATACGTGATTAACGCGATGAGAATATTTGTAGGTCCTCGATCACAAATTATTAATAAACGTTTCCCTACACTGAGTCTTGGTAACAAATGAGGTATATTTTTGATGCTTTTCAGCCCGAATAAGTACTTGTCACTCTTAATTCGTGTAGATGTGCCTTCTTTTCCTACAGTGCAACCGTGTTCTCTTAGTTTTTCTTAGAGATGAACTTAATCATTATTTAGATAGGCTTTCTCTGAAAAGTATTCGTTCAAAAGTTGTTTTTCGACGCATCGTAAGGCTGCTCCAGGATTTTAGGGAAATTTATTCAAGTCTTCTTCCAAATTATCCTATTTTTTAAGGCTTTAGTTTAGCTCCCCGTTCTTATTTATTTATGTTTATTTCTCATTCATTGATTCGGCTGTTCATGTCCAAATTGTTGGAAAAAGATTTAGGTACTTCGGATTCCTATAAGAATGATCTGGTGAAATTTTGAGAAGCACAGCGAGTTCCTTGATTGGTCTGAAATCCCTTTCGCTTTGATTCTCTCTCTTTAATGAAACTAAAATGTGTAGTTTTTGTACATGAGAGCCGCTATGAGAGAGACGGAGCACGGTGGATTTGTTTTGCTGCAAATTCGAGCGTGACTTGAGAATGCATTTCCTGGACACACAGTGCACCGATCTACCCAGGCGCGCACCGAAGGGGAGGAGGATGGGCTAGGGGGGGCTGAAGTTCCCCCCACCCCCCTTAGGCTCGAAAAAATAAATCTATTTTTACAGCACTAGAACGTGAGTTGATAACATCTTTTTAAAACCGTCTTATTGCTTATTGAAAAAAAGTTAAAAATGGATATTTGAAATTTTTTTCCGGCTATGAGAGTGAATCTGAAACTACTGAACGTTCTGATCAGAAAGACGATTTTTCCACTTCGAATACAAATACTTCAGGTAGGCTCAAATTTCATCATCCCAACACGGAAGTTGAAGCTATTGAAGGGGGAGCACCATCTACTTCAATTTTTTGGACGTCTCATTGTTCAAAAAGTTGGTGAAGAATACCGAAGAAAAATTGATTGCTCTGGAAAATCTAACCTAACCTAACCTAACCTAAGAATAGCCCCCCCCCTCCCAAAAAAAATTTCTGTGTGCGCGCCTGGATCTACCCATGGCCGGTAATGAACACAGATTCTGCAGACATGTTTAATTATGACAGTGCTACTTACGTGATTGAGAATTGCGACATTGCCCTGGTAGCAAGCTTCGATTCTTACATACATTATTGAGTTCTTATTTCTAATTCAGAAGGAACTTGTATCAGTAACAAAACGCAACTAGAAATTTTCCCCGATGGAGAAGTTCAAAAATTTTCGAAAACAAAATTTTAGTACCTAAGATGAAAAGAAAAAAAGAAGAAGAAATAAAAACTCTATTTTCTTGTTGAAATTGATTACTTCACCAGTTTTTTGAGGTCTTCTGGGGGGTTGAATATCCCCGTAGTTATGCCTCTGATTCGTTCGCATCTTTTAATTCAATGTGGTTCATTTTTCTGTGTTTTATTCTCGCTCAATGCGGTATTCCTGCTCAATGTAATCAGATATTGAATCCAAAAAGTCAAGTGATGGGTTCATCACCATGCACCACCACCACCACCACCACGGAAACGCAACCCTCCGTAAGACTTCAAAAACTAGTAAAGTAATCAAATTCAATTAGAAAATTAGAGTTTTCTTTACTTTTTACCTTACTAAAATTTTGGAACCGCAAACATTGCGCAAACGCATAAATTCGACTTTTTGGTGATGATTTCACGGTAAAGGCGCCGTTCTCATGCGAACGTTTTTCTGCTGTATATCTATACTGCACTGTATAACAAAAGTTATATCGTAACTAAAAGTTGTAAAAGATTTGTTAGGTAATTAGCTATACAAATACCCTCGTGACCGCGTCTGAGTGTTGTTTTTAGCGCGCTCGGCAATTAAAGGGGAATATGTAATTTATGCAAACGACCCAAGTACGTTCACGAAGATAAGAAGAGATTGCTTGTTTCAGTATCGAAGTCATTAAATTGTTTACAAAACCGCTTTAGAAATTGATGAGGCCGTGTCTTTGAAATAACGCGAAGGCGAATACTTTTTTCCTTAAACGGTACAGATGCGGGTCTTCATTCATTTATAAAACCTTCGAAAAAGATCGTCACGGTACCGCCTCATGTTATTTTCGCGAGTTTAATACGAGCCAGTGAGAGAGGAAGAAAATTTCCGACAGAGGTTTCAGAAAAACAAGTGAAACGTCGAAGAAAAAGTAGAAAAATTGTTTGGACGTTAAGTGCAAGCGTTCGTTGATCAGGTTAATGAAAATTCAAAATTATTTATTTAAGGTGAGCTCAATAAATAATTATCAATGTTTATCGTTGATGACCGCTTAATTCGCAATAAAAGAAAAGATGAGAGTTTCTTCTGTTCATATTTCCTTTTTCATTTATTTGATTTTCCGCGATTCAGCTGCTTATATTTGTAGTAATTTTCAAGCACGGCGAGTACCTAATCGTATAAAGTACGAAGCAGGAAGGTATTTTTCAAAGCAGAGTGGTCTTTTTACGTTGTAAAAATGAGGCGAAAATTCTGAAGCGCAGTACAACGTGTTTGAGCTCCGTTATCGTAAATTGATAGAAAAGGCAATAATTGGTAAAATCGCACTAAGGCGCTCGAGTCAGAAAAAAATTTTGTGAATGAAAAAAATGAAGTTTAAAATCACGATTGGGAATAAAAGCAAGATGAATGAATATTCAGTAGGTATACCCATTTGCGCGAACGTTTTGACTAAATTAAGCAAATGGGTAAGTGAAATAAAATTTCTGATTTTTGTCACTCGTTCCGTTTTGTTTATATTCATTGTCGTAAGTAAGCATATATGAAAACCACCTACCGTAATGGTAGCAAATGAGTGGTGTAATAATAAAAAAAAAAACTCGCGCGTGCGAATTCTAACATTAAAAGAGTACCTACCTAGCTTAAATATATTTATGAGTACCAAAGGCGTTAAAAGCAAATTCACGTCAAATTTAGTCAGAAGCAAGCTCCAGGGACATTACATTTAGCAGTAGCTACAGCAGTTCCATCGTTCTATTTCATCTCGAAGTAACGTTGAAGCTCTCTCGTTTAGCCAACTGTACTGAACTGATTAGTGGTATACTGAGATTGTGTTAAAACGTTAGAATAGGCAAGTGGACAAAGCCACAACCAGAAGAGCTTCAGGCTTTTAGAGGTCACTTTTATAGAAGATGGATTGCGTGCTTGCTTTTATATAATGATGATAAGCAATCGCAAGGGAATTTAAGAAATGGATGGCGAAAGATTTACATTTACGAAACAAAATTTGACTCTCACGATCATAAACACGCAATATTTCATATACAGTAGATGATACTGTATTTTTTCTTTCTTGTCTCAAAAGCATTTTGTGAAACATACGGTAGTTTTCTATTTCATCGTAATTATAATACCGCTCTATATGAACGAAAGATAGGTAGGTAATTATTTGCCGGGTAGAAGATCTTTTATTATGTGCCTGAAATTTCTCCATCATGCAGCTTATGAATAGTTTTGCGTTTTTGCTGTCGCGCTCTCTCAAATAAGCCATACCGTACCTAATATTTTTTAATGGACATTCAGGAAAAACTCGACTTTGCACTTGCAGTCACAACCACATGGTGTCTAACCTAAACCGACAACAAACAAAATATAAAAATATTGCAATTAACTGTGGACCTACGTAATATTCCTTTTTATTTTAAGCAAAATGTGATTTTTGCTTATCCTCGTGCCCAACATTTCCTCGATATATCTATATTTACCTGTTTTACACTTGATTGAGATTAAGAATAGTTACCAAGCTCTTCTGTGTACATTGGGCGGGCCAGGCCACAATTCCTCTGAGCTTTTTACTATATCGAAAATAAAATCAGCAACCGTCTGCCTATTTTATCAAATCGACAATTCGACGACGGATTTGGCGTAACATAATATACACCATTCATCCCGCGAACGCAGCCCCCGAGCGACTGCCTTTACATACAAAGAGAAGAATATACAGGAGCTCAACCATCAGCATAAAAAATAGGGAAATTTTTATAGTTATTTTTATGAAGAAAAGAAATTTAGTATCCGTACCCCAAAATGATTACATCTGCTCTTAGGGGCTGCTTTCCTCCTCTTGACCCTTTTTCTAGTGTTTTTTTCAATTCCAAAATTGGTATACTCACCTTGCTAGCGGCTATCGTCGATACGTAATCACGACGCAACGTATGCTAATGTATTACAAAGTCAATGTTGTCACCCATTATACATACCGGTACCCATACGCACGTCTATACTAATAAACTGTTACAAAAATTGAAACATTTATTAAATTTTTCTTTCTTTCTTTCTTTTCAACCAAAGTTTTATAGATGAAATACATACCAACTTACTTTTAATTGGGTAACTTACAAATATTGCATTTAAAGACAACAAACATTGTAGTGAAATACATGGTTTTACTTAAATTATATGTATACAGTACATCGATACATCATATAATAATGATACCTAATAATAATACTACAACTACTGAGGTAATGATAATAATAATAGATTGGAATGAGAGAGGACTCTTTCAAGAGGATGCAGAAGGCAGTCATCATGAAATCGACCAATCCGGTTTGAGAATTTCTTGGGATTGCGGGAGGATTATATTTACTTGGTACTTACTTATAGTACCCGTAGTGTAATTTGTAAAATACCCGCTGAGCACAAAGCATAGTGGAGCGAAACAAAATAACAATAATAAATAATTGGCAAAATCAAATTTTGATGAATTACATTCGTAGTGACAACAAAAAAACAACCATATGTCGCCCACATTGTACTCTACCAACAGCAATTATTGACAGGACAAAAGGTACATTCTACCTTGGTACATATACGATTTCTTTTAAACCAAAAGAAACGTTCGAGAATTCAACCGGCTGTGAATCTTCATGCAGAAAAGACGGTGAAAAATAAAGAGCAATTTAATCTCTGTAGAAGATAAGTTATGGTAGCCTACATGGAGCCCGGATTCAATTGCTTACCTATATAAAAACGTTTGCGTGAGGGGAGAAGAGTAGAAAATAAGATAGGAGTGCATGTCACGTGTGGGTGAACGCAGGGGTAAAAATTCATAGTGCCGCAAAATGCCGAAAAAGGGAATAAATGCCAGAATTCAAGATAATGACAAAAAACTCGGGTTTTTCTTTATTTTCAACGCACGATACCTGAGTCACGCGGCTCAACTCTTCACTCACCGCAAGACTGAAGATGTATTTACAAAAAATCCCGCGGGTATGGTGTGCTACAAGAACTGAATGATGCCGTAGTTTATGGTACTACTACGTATGAGGATTCCTCGTGGTGCAGCCTTTCTCAGCTTATTCATGTACAACAAGGTCGTTGTTTTCCGCAAACAAATATTTACTCTCCGGTCGATGGCTCACCTTCGCTCAGGAAAACGTCGCAAAACACTTAATAATCATGCAAAACAAAACGTTTAAGTAGGTACCGGTAATATTTTTAATTTTTTGTGATTTTTTGTTCAAATTTTCATTTTAATAAGTATATCTAGGTACCTATTTTTTATTCAAAACTTTTAGGTGCCGAAAATGCCGAAAATAGATTCTTTAAAAATATTAGTCCAAAAAGTTGGGTAGTTGGACTACAATCATCTGTGCCGTATTGTGATATTCGTTCTTGTGATTCGTCAATTTTCTTTTCAATTCGCTCCAATTCGTTTTGAGTGCGAGGTTTTAAAATGAACTCAAATTCCGCTCAAGAAGATATTTTATCCAAGATTGTCAGAACAGCAGGATACCATTTACGACCGGTGAGGAAGACTTATAATTGTCGGAATCAGATCCGAATGAATAGCCGAACGTTCCTTTAACACATTCATTGTAAGGTAGCCTATTGTTTGTCTTCGGGGCTCCGGGAAAGCGTAGTTTCTGATGTGCGCGTCAGTGATGACTTTTTGTCTACTCGTAGATGATTCGTTCGATTAAACAGGTGGTTAAAGTTGCGATTGAGAATCGCATGTGCGAACGTTGCGACCGTTGCGTTGCAGAAAGTGAAGAATCTCTTCTAGAAAAAACAGCGCACATGTAATCATCACGGAACAAATTTTCATTAATCATTATTGTCGTACGATGACATCTTATCAATGCTGTTATTTGGTTTCGTATAATAATGGAGATTCAGATTGTCCCGAAAAATGATGACCGTTGGTAATCGAATGATTCACATGTTGTACATCACCGTTTGTTTGTCGTCGATCGTTCGATTCGTTATCGCGAACCACAGCGCCGAGGGTAGGACTCTGTAATATAAAAAAGAATAAAATTTCGCTTTTCAATCGACTTTGTAATTTCAGACAGAAATAAATTTACCAGCAGAAAAAATCTACTGATCGCGTGTATATTATCCTATACACGCTATTATAAAGTACATCATCTGTGAAACTTTCGTCGAAATAATCTCCTCCCCTAATGTAGGTAGGTATCGATTATGTTGAGATTTTGAATTTTTTGAGTAAAATTTAGAAAATCATCGTTGGGAAAGTTGTGAAAAAGCTTTAAAGTTAAACGTACATCGGCTGCTATTTCTTCCCTATTCCTGTACAGTCTACGTATAGCCTATGTTTATTGATGCGAAAATAAAGTTTTATTTCAACGTTCACGCAATGCTAAGAAAGAAGTGGAATTTTAAAAACCGGCTGAGTATTTTTGACGGGGAACACGTTGAGATGCGCAGAGGGATTTCATAACTTTTCAGATTTTCGGCAAAGTTTACTACCAAATAGGCGCTTTATTGCCTCCCCAAAAATCAGACAGTTGTTATATTTTGTTGGCAATGAAGAGGAGGAAGCATTGCAATTAGAGATGCGTCAAAATACTGCTGACTGCGCGCACGTGTGAGGTTATGGATCAAGATTATTTTAGTAATAGAACTACAACGGATGCTGCGCTAAAAAAAAAAACGCGAGTATGTCAAATTTAAGCGAACATTTGCTGAAAAAATGAACTTTAGTAACCGCAGAATTTGCTTTTGGTTTTAGGTACAAGTATGTGTTACAAAGATGAAAGGTGTTCACAGAGGAATAACAAATCTGTCTTAAAATGATGACGAAAAAAGGCAACATTGTATTTAAAGAAATGAGCCGATTTTAGGAGACCAATGTTTTCAGCTTCTATCGTCCCAACTTGAATCAGACTCCAGGGTGGTGTAATCGCTCTAAAGTTGTAGATGTTTCAGAATTTAAAGTTTTCAATTGTACAGCTCTAATGTATGTGCCGTGAACTGTAACTTGATTTTTTTTTTTTTTTTTTCATTTGGCGTTAAAAAAATCTAGGTACAAAGCGTTAAAAAATCTGCCGCATGTTTGTACTGTTACCTATTTTATATGCGCGTTATTTCATCTTCGATCTCATTGCTTCGAGTTCATCGACCATATTTTGTACCCATTTCAATGGAGAAGTGTACTCGTATAATTACGTATTCGATATTGAGCGATGCTCGAGGAAGAATTCTCAACAGAAAGAGTGTTTTGCGTAGATTAATCAATTTTTATCACAATGCGATCCATTTGTCTGTAATTTTGAGGTGGCGGTTGGTGCGGGTGAGATTATTGCAAGAAGACAAAAGCAGATACGCGGAAGTTTTATGGCAGTTCTGGCGGCTAAATCGACTGTTTCTTTACCTACCTTGTTTCCCTGTATACACATCATATAACTAGACACTCAAATGAAAATTATGTCGTAAAGAATGGATGACAAAGGTTGTGTGTAAAGAATGGGTGCGTGAGACGAATATGGGTGTTTAGAAAGTATGCTGTTAAGGCGCGGATAACTATTGGAACCACGCCTATATCACTTGAAGGAGAAAAAACAGACGCCTTAGTGTTGTCAACATCAACACCGGTCACAACTGCGACATCAACAATAGTCAAAACTTCGTCATCGAGAAAATCACCTACTAAGTAGGTATGTTATATGGACTCGTCGACTCGGCACTCCACCAACATACCTAATATCATACTCGCAGTCCAGGCGAGAAATTGAAAAACCAGACCGACTCGAAGCGAATACCCCCTCGGGATCGTTGCAGAAAATGAAGAACGAAACTTGAAAGTTTTTTATTTATTATTACATATTCATTCTGATGTATACTTTTTTTTTCGAATTATTTTCCTTACTTTCCTTAATTCTTCATTGGCAAGAAGAAGCGAATGATGATGTTTTGTTAATTTGATCAAGAATTTGTAAAAGGGAGAGATATTATATTATCATTTGATTATGATAGATATCATAGGGATACTATTGAGTTGCATAATACACTTCGCAATCATGAATTATGTACAAATTTTGAGCGTTGATCCTACACCTGCCCAGAATATTTTTTGTTTTAGAAAGAAAAATTACGCGCAATGGAGTGAAAAAAGGAAACGTTTCTGTGTCTTACAGTTTTCTGGCTTACATCTATGATGTTCAACATGAACAGAAATCGTCGGCATTGTAATTTCCCTCCCCCTCCCCCTCCCCCTCACCCGTTTTAGTTAGTTTCTACGATGATCCGGTCCCAGCTTAGGCAGGTTTTACGGTATTGTAATGAAATCTGCTTGAACCCATTTCCTCATTATTTTGTAAGAAATAGTAGATTGTTTAACTAGTTACAAAATGTTCGCTTTCGTATGTATAGTCAAGCAAGTTACTTTTTCTAACAAATACAACGAGAAAGCTACGAAAACATTGCAAAAATACATTTACACAAGTGAGAAAACACTTTCAATGACTCACGTCATGTTTTTCGCCACAGTTTGGACGGTCACGGATAGGCTATTTTTGCTAACAAAAACAATATTGCAGAAAGACTAGTGTTTTGTTGCATGAGTTAGGAAAAAAAACTATTGTTCATTTTGACTTGATTTTTTAATCGTAATTTAAATAATTGTATTAGGTATTATCTATATTATACCGCAGTTTTCCTAAGTCACTGAGGAGGGCGTCTCATTGCCTTTTGGGCATTAGGCACAAAGGTAAGTGAACACGTTTCTGAAGGGGTTGAAATATGTGCTCATTTCCAAATACTGAAATTCAATATAATTATAGGTATGCAATGATGAACATTTGTTGATAGACCGATACAGTAATTAAAAACAATTTATGGATAAATTTTCGACTGAATTATTTTTGCGCAGGCGAAAAAAGGAGTCAAAAAATTATGCGTGTCACATTAACCCATTTCACTTCATGATGATTTACTCGCAGGTGTCGCATGTGATGGTGTACGTCATTAAATGTTTGTGAACAATACAGCGAACTCCGTAAGTGAGTATTCGCTTATAAAACCAGTGCGTATACCTCCTTCTGATGATAATACGGCCTGGTTTGATCGAGAGGTCCAGCACGGGTGAAAAGTGAAGCAAATGTTTTCCAAAACAACCGAAAATTCAATTATTGTTGTTGTATTCAAGGATTGTTTAGTCTTAAGGTATACTTGGTCCAAAAATTATTCAGAACATGATTATCATCCCTGGGGTTGGAAACTTTCGTGTGACGGCCAATGATATTTGTACACGAATTTTTATTAAATCATGCGCGCAGTGTTCCAAACGCTTTTAGCGGATCGCAGGAAAAAAAACTGTCCTACTCACAAAATCTATTGGTCAACCTTAGTAAATGCTGGAGATTCGGAAAGTTTTTACAAGCATAACTTGAACCAATATATGGTAAGATGTGAGAAAGAAGTTTTTAAAATCTAGTCTCATCATAGAATTCAGCCATCACTTGTTTATCGGCGTTTCAGACTTTTTTCTCTTTCCCATCGGTTTCATGAGCTATCCTGTACCACGCAAGATATGACAACAAATATGTGCAGACTGACCTACTACATTATACCACAATCATTTAATAATATAGCAAAAATTATTTTGCTCATAAGTGCGAGAAGAAAAAAATCTATAAATGTACCCTATTAGGTCCTTTGAGGGTAAAGCCTTCCTGTTTTTTGTATTTCGATTCATTAATACGAGTAACGCCTTATGTAGTACTTCGAATATGAGCTTTTCTTTCTCTCCTTGTTTCTTTTTTGTTCCTCCGTCCCTCAACTTACTCTACAGGTATAAGCACCATGCTCAAAAACAAAAGGTAATGAATGGGGGGGGGGGACTCTACAAATTCAGTGTGGCAGAAGCAGACTTATTGGTAGAGACCTTGAAAAAATATGTGTACATTATTCCTTTGTTGGCTTTTCTTCCTATACTCGTACACACGTACCCATAATACAGAGAGCAATCTCTGACTATGTCCTGTTGCTAGAATACTATTTGTGATACAATGCTGAGGGTCAAAAGAGATTGAAAAAACTTCTAAGTTTGAACGTATCAACAAAATAATATTATGTTTAATCGGAGAGGGTGCACCAGACGATGTTCACTTTACAGGTACTATAATATCTCGAATGACTAAAATCTAAAATAGCGCGTACGAAATCATTGCGTTTTCGCGAAATATCGGAGAAGATTTCATCATCTTTTTGTGAGTGGCCTAACTAACGGTACATTGTAATTATAGAAAAAGAGAATAAGACAAAGATGAAGAAGGCAGGGGGGGAATTATCGATGCGCGTGTTCTAATTTACAGATCGTGACGTACGAGTATTTATAAGATCGGAAGATCTCTCGAACAAAACCAACGACTTCAAAGAATGCGAACTTATTAAAATAGGAATTCTTAACAAAAGCCGTTTGGTAACTGAGCGAATAATGCAAACGTATAAAAAGCGAGATGCGTTCGAGATGAACGAAATAAGCAAAGTGAAATACAGATCGAGAGACATTAGTTGTAAAAAGGAAGTACAGTGACAAAAGATGAGTAAGCGAACAAGTCACGAGAGGAAAAGTTCAGGTTATGGAAGGAAAAATAAGACGAAGCGAATAAATGAGAGAGAACAGATTACGTGGCGAAGGATGAGTCAGGGCGAGTTATCTTACATATTTACATTTTCGATAATTTAATATTTCGCGCGCTTTTTGTACGTTCAAATACGCACGTACACAATCGAAAGTTAAACGCAACACCTTCAACGAACTGATCGTGGTATCGCTCTATAGTAAATCAGTAATAATCGTAGCCGCCGCCACCGAATAAACGCGAGCAAAGGAAACGACGAGTATCGGGCACATAATCCGGCTTATCATCTTGATAAATTAATCTTCAAGCTAAATAAAAAGCCCCTCTGCTCAAAATATTTGTATTACCTTCGAGCGGCAACTTCCTACTCACTCTGAACATATTGTTGCTAACTTATAGTTAGGTACTGAAATCATTCGTAGATATGTGCGTTACTATCGCAACTACCGTACTGTATTTTAAATGTAAATAAGGACGCGGACGTCGCATCAGCGCAGCTCCATACTGTACAATCTTGGGTACAGAGTACCACGCTGCTCAGAGTACTACAACACTTGTCTTCAAAGCGGATCATAAGCAACAAAAGCGGACGTGCAATTTATTCTTTGTTGAGGATGCGATGGTAATCACAGTTCCTAGTTCTTCAAGGATAAGTACAAAACGTCATTTTTGGATGAAATATTTTTCAGTTTAAAGTACAAAGACGGAAAAGCTTTTGTATTACCGTATGTTTCAATTGCTTGATCATTTCAAGAATTGTATGCATTCCGTTGAACTTTTTATGTTCCCGTCCCCGTGGCAGAAATACCGGTATTAGGTATATATCTTTATCATGTATGCAAAAATATCCTCGAAATATACCTAACTAATTAATCAAGTTTTTATAGGATCCTTGTCAGTCACTACACCGATATGGACGTTTTGGCAACTAGCGGACAAAAGAATGAACGTACTCCTCATCTCCCAGACCTGACCTTAAATAAATGCATTTAAGCCAGAGAACGTAGGCTAAGTTGAAGATTGAAAAAAAAACTACAGAATATGAAATACCCAGCAGACATGAAAAGAAGAATACGTCTTTAGATGAGATTCGAGATACAATAAAACAGAAGCTGGTATGGCATCAAAGCTTCTAAACGGAAGTCTTACAAGAAAGGCTATAAAAGGCGCACTCATAACCAAAAGTTTCAAAGAAATAAGAAACAGTTTTGCAGCTATGTACTTATTAATGCAAATGGGTGCTGATGTAAGTGAAGATGACAGATGTACGAAAGAGCAGGTTCCAGAGCATTGGTTTAGCAGATGGCCCAAAGAAGTTGAATATAATGCGGGAGCAGAATGGGTCAGTGCGCTTTAGGAAACAGAAAAGACAACATAATAGAGATGACACAATGCAGAGATCACCAAGGCGGAGTTAGATGCGACAATGAAACGGGCGCACAATTGGAAAGTTTCATTTTTAGGATCCAATAAAGTAAAAAATTTGTGTATCAGCAGTATACTGTTTACTCCGTTAGGCCTATTAAGAGAGCTGAGCAGGTGTTCCCACACCTTATTCCAAAGAAGGGAGAGAGTAGAGATTCACTCAAGTATTTGCCGATTGCGTGCCTTCAAACTACCAACAAAATTTTAACCTGCATGCATTACAGCCAAAATACGAAAACATTGGCAGAACAACTTCATAATTTCAGATAAATAAAAAGGGTAGCCCAAAAAAGAGATGCATGGAAAAACTTTCAACTTACAACCGACCAGTCAATTCTAGAGAGCAAGTACAAAAAACACAGAGGAAAATCAGCGTAGCGTGCATTAATGGTAAGAAGGCGTTGGTTGATTACATGCCTCGTATAATACAGAATTGGTCAACCATATAATCCAGATAGAAAAAAGCAAAGCTCGTACATAACAAACACTACCGATTTACATCAGAAGATGGATTTTTCAAGGAAACTTGTTAAGCTCTCTGCAGTTCTGCTTAACACACAACCCACCGTCACACAAAAGCTCAATAGGTTTCAACATCCGAGATACCTAATGTAAGAATTTTGTGACAACGTATTGCATTTTGTTGTACAGTGGAACCTATTATTATAAGAAGAAATGACTTTTTTCTCCACCAAGGAACAAATTTTATTATATCGACGTTTCGATCGACCTAGCGGCCTTCTTCAGGACTCCATAATTTGAAAATCTCTATAAATTGTAGAAAATTCGTGTCCTCTTTGAAAAATTGCGTTATTTTGAAGAAAATACATACGTTATCCATTTTCCCGCCTATCCGTATTTCGATTCGAACTTCGTAGAAGCTCAATTTTTTTTTTTTTTTTTTTAAATCGAAAATATCACCTTATTATTTTGTTCCACAAATTGGGTGTTCATAATACGACAAACCTGCTCCCACTGCCACCACTACTGTGGCGAATGTAATACCTCCTTTCTTCGAAAAGTCGGTAACAGAATAGTTAAACAATGAAATTATATGAACGAAAGTTTACGGGGTTGTTAACAGAACGACCGCGTTGACGAGCGTGCGTCGCACGCTGCTAGTGTAACACCGCTTAAAAACGCGCTCGATGCAAGGTTTTTCGAATTAGAAAAAAGAATTGATGGACTTTGATTTCAACCTCACTTCGAAGGAAGTTGAATTTATCGAGTTGTTTGAAGAATTAGGACAATATTTATGTACATAGTATAATAAACGTACAAAAAAAAAAAAAAAAAAAAAAAAAGAAGAAGTGGTGGGAGAGGGAAGTGTACTACTCTCCCGTAAATAGTTTGGGGCAAATTACAACGTTGAGCGATTTTACGACAGCACATTAATTACTTCTGTAGTCGCGCTACGAGTACAATTTTTTGTGAAAACGTATTCTGATCGCTTATTAACGGTATTTGGTTTTGTACTGTGCGATGCTGTGGTCGGTGTGTATACGTGTACGTACCTATACATAAATATACGCACGAAGGAAAGTTTCTACAAATGAGTAAACGTGAAATCAGACGTGGCAGAAGTAAATTGAGTGGGAATATGAACACGTGCGCCTTCGATCTGCGTAACTTCAGACAAAGACCCTTCAGTCCCGTTATCGAGTTAATTATCTGACTCGTTGTTTTCTCTATTGCTTACCCTCTTCGTTCAAACTGGTGAACGACTTCATCTGAACTGGCAACTTTCGCCAACTTGATGACTCATGCGATGCTGCTTTAGATTCAAGTATAGTACGCGAGTGTGGATACGTATACTGTATAGCCATAGGTACTGGACGCTCGTACTTCAGTAATTATGTACACTCTATCTAGGTAATCATTCATCTTTTTTGCAGCACGGCATCAGAACGCAAGACGTCGCGTCGCGCGCGCTACTCATCCAGTCGAGTTTGTGTTCACTATGTATTGTGGTATTCGCTATACGTATTCATGAATGTATTACATTATGAAGAACATCTTTATTCTATCCGCTCATTCATAAGTTACGTATTATATTACCCATTATAATATTTATCAACGTCACATGAGCCTAAAATTAACTATAGTGTTCACGCAGACTCGCAGGAGTGCAGTGTAGGATTTACTGCGCTGTGTACCATCACACGTTTTTTACGGCATTTATTCTCTAATTAAAAGGTTCTTCGTTTTCACCTATGTCGCGAAATACCGGATTGTAAATAATTCGCGAAACTTTATACCTTTCCACTCGTCTTCACTTACTTATAGCATACGCATCCACAGAGTACCGATATTAGCAGGGTGACCAGATTGTTTCAAGAACAGAAGAGTAAAGGTCATGAGGTTACAAATTTTTAAAAAAGAGTATTAAATGAGAAATTTTGCCTTAAAAAGAGTATAAAGAGTATGGATATTCTCGGAAAAGAGTATTTTTCGGTATTTTGAACCAAAAGAGTAAATACTCTTTTCAGGAGCTTCAAAAGAGTATAATACTCTCGAAAAGAGTATATCTGGTCACCCGGTATTAGACCCATATACTACGCGAGCGCATACTGGAAGTAGGGAAGCGCGCCCTTTCTCAATACGTTGCCAATTTATCAGCGGGCGGGGTACTTAATTGGAAAATGGAATTTCTTTGGAGGTCAATGCTCACATCAAAACTCAAAGCAAAGAAAAAAACATTTTTTTTTTTTTTTTTTTTTTTTTTTTTTACCAACCATGGAAGGTATTGCACCCGGTCCAATTGAGAGAAAAGTCACTTGTAGAATTTGTTTTTTACATTTCAGAGTATTTAGAATAATTACACATTCAATAAGTTTCATTACTCATCTTATGAAATGTCTTGTTTTTTCTTTTTCTTTTTTTTTTTTTTTGTAACATCAAACGTTTAAATTTCCGTTATTGAGCAGGATTGTCCCGGGCATTCTTATTTTTTTCACGGGCCGATAATGGCTCCCTTTTTTTTCTCTGCGTGTGAGTTGATTTGAGGAGTCGTAGGGGATGGGAATACTCTTGATTTGGACTACGTAGCTTGTTTGAGTGAGATTTGAGTTCAGACCAATGATTGAACAAAGCATAGATGTTGAACTTACGAATGTGTTTGGAGAGCTGGCTGAAGAGTGGTTGGTCGTCTGTTGGACTCTTTTTTTGACTGTTTTTTTTTTTTTTTGTTTCTTAGGATGCTCTTTTGGTCAGGTGCACAGATGAAGAATATTGAAACGGAGGTGACGTAGAAGGAATCGATGAGAGCGTGAATTCAACAGATTATGAGTGGATGAAGAGGAGAGCGGCTGAGGATAACATTAAATGATGTTTAACAATCGGTGATGATCAAGAATGAATAAGAAGGGCAAGGAAGGGCGAGGATCTGTGAGTCTCATTGAGAGAACAATTTATAGAACAAATTGAAGTTTTGAACCTACGATACAAGCACAATGTTTGATTACAAGCAGAGGCAAAAAGTTGTGTGTTGCTTGCGCATGACTGGGTGTGCGTTTTTTAGTGATGGGGAACCCGCTATCCATTTTGTTAGGGGGATTACATCCTCAGAAAACGTCCGCGTCCGCGTTTGGGTCCGAGAGTTTCTGTGAACTGCGTGACGTGACGTGACGTGACGGGTGGCGCTTTATGACGTCATCAATGACCTTGACCTACTTTAGGGACTTGAAAGAATTTCAACTTCCAGCCTTCATTATAATTATCAGGCCTAGTATCCAGTACACTGAGAAGAACCCAGCCCACTCAATTTGTGAGGGGCATTTTCGCGCCAACGTGATCGCGAGCGCGGCAGGTTGCGGGTTCCCCGCTACCATTGCAAACCTGCATTGACCTCTAAATGTTTTAAATTAGGATCTTGTAGAGGAAAGAGTTTGAAACTGGTTTTCACAGAAAATTAAGATCTTTTAGAACCCGAGTCTTATGGAGAAAAAGAAAAGGAAAAAATAACACTTGTGAGTGTATCGAGGAGACATATAGAAGGAATAAAATATGAAAGATTTTGAATTTAGGACAAAATATTTTATGAAAAAAAGAAGTCTAATTTTCTTCTTGTTATACCAATACGTTTTCAGTTTTTAGGGCCGGCTGCCTCGCCTAGCCGATCATATGTGACCACATCTACAGAAACCAGCCTTAATCAAATTACAACAATCAGCAGAAAAATAGCTATGTTATATGTAATGTAGCTACCTCTCTGCTGATTGATGTAATTTGATTAAGGCTGGTTTCTGTAGACGGGGTCACATATTGCAAATCGCCTTTATTGTTTCGTCCTCTCACTGTTTTGTCATCTTTGTATAAACTTTTGCTTGTTATATGGTTGATACCCGTGAACACATGCAGTACATACATAATTATGCTATTATTAGTCTAGTCATATTTGATGGAAAAGTCGGGAATCGATAGAGGACAGATGAAATTTGACATGTCATTTATCGTCCGAAAGTCACGTCTGATTTAACGTACGGGTCTTCCCGAGGGGGCAAAAGAGTGTGGTCCTGATTGGTTTTACTCGATTTTCAGGGTGAATATTAATTTTTGGAAAAAAAATGAAGATACAAAAATTGTACGTCTAGAAATATAATATAAAATAATGTCCTTTTAAAAATTTTCGTGCGATGCTCCATCATTTTCAAATAAATGAAGGATAATAGTTCGATTGTTATGGAGGTAATGTATGATAATAATATTGCATTATCTTGTGGGGTATATTAAACTGCACGACAAAAAATTGAAAATTGTCTGTTGCAAATTAAAGATAAAAAGAATAGGTATGAGCGACCAATTACAATAAAACGCACTACTACTATGTTCATGAAATTTAAATGGAAAAAAACGATATTCAAACATGAATGTGCCTACAAAAAAAAAAAGTATCACTACGTAAAAATATATACCCGACATTTGAAGAGGCTATTATAACTTTTAGACTATATACACCAACCTCGGAGCGATATATGATAGGAGGTAGACTTGAAACAATTAGGCTATAGCGATTTATATGATAGGAAGTGGACTCAAAAAAATTGCCCCCCCTCAATAAAACAGATTCCCTGTTCAAAAGACGTGATGCCATCAATGCACTTAGGTGGAAACAAGGTAGAGGAGAAACTCCGTTGCATTAAGACAACCTTAAAATTGCTGAAGTTATCAATAATCTTGACTTACTTCTAAGGACTTCAAAACGATTCAGAGTCTTTTGCTGGGTACATTTTTTTATATATATTTAATGTAAGATGAGAGGAAAACCCCCGCTTTCCGTGTGACTTCGTGTGTTGGAAAGCGCGTCATTACCGGGTGAGAATCCAGTAGGTTGTTGGAAAGTAGCTTACATGGGCGGAAAGCACTTTCCACACCTGCTACAACCGGTGTATGGGAGAGAGTGAGAGTGAACAGCAAACAGTAGCGTATCACGCTCGTCCGCAATTCTCCGCTCGTCCGCAATTCTCCGGTAGGCACTCCTCGCGTGATGAACTCCAACTCCGAGATCTTATAAAGAATGGCTTGCTCATTTTGTCTGCGAGTGCGTATGCACCGCGTTTGTACATACGAAATAGTGTACGAATATTATTCTCTCGCTCTCCGAGACACCGGTATAGAAGATAAGACACGAGGCAAATGACGTTCGCGAACGAATCACATGATGCAACAATGCAGAAATCGAATGTTGTGAGTATTATAATTATTGAAGAACAAAAGAGAGTAAAATGATGGAAGTATTTGTGCTAAAGAGTGATTGTCATCTTTAAAGACACACGAAAAGCGAGGATTTTCCTCTCATCTTACATTAAAATAGTATATTGAACAGGATTGGAAAGTAAGCGATCAACTCGTACAAATTACGTCACTCGGCTTCGCCTCGCGACGCAAACACGTACTCGTTAATCGCTTACTTTCCGCTCCTGTTCAATAATATACTATTAATTTAATTCCATTTTATTGTATAGTGTATTCCATACCTATGTCGGGTACATATTAAATTACTGTTGAAATCTTTCTATGGTAGTTCTCTTCTTTTTTTTTTGTCGTGATTTTCCCTCTCGTTGTTGGGCTATTAATTTGGACCCTTATTTTGTTACCCACAACGTGTGAGTCGACGCGACGCGACCAAACAATGCAATACCAGAGTTTATATTTTTTTAAAGAACAAAGACAAGATGAGTAAACGCACGAGAAGCAAATTGTCACTCTCTTCAATCACTTGCACGAGGGAGATACGTTGGCTATAGACAGCGCTCATTGTGGATATCGGGTTTCACCATCATGTGTTGAGGAAAAATATTACCCCATCCATGTTCCAATATAACATCTTCTTCGCCCGTTGGCAAACTCCGAAACGGTGCACGATGAGTTGCATGTATGTACATCCCCAAATGCCCTGCAAGGTCTGACATACCACCGGTCACTACGCGACGCTAGTCGGGCGCGCGGGCGCGCGGGCGCGCGTGGTAGTCCTTTTGACAAATGATTTTACAAGACTTCGGAATATACTTCTCAAAGCTCCATTTTTCGACGAATTTTTCCGATCTTCAGAAATGTTGTACAGAAAGGTTCAACTCGAGACGGTATAGGAGCAGAAATCCGAAGTTTCGCTCCAAAAAAATTTTAATAGGTACGTTTGAAAATAGTCAAATTTTTGATAATTTCGAAGTGAAATAAAAAACATATGGAAAAAAATTTTTAAATTCCACTTCGGTGCTGCTCCTAATTGAACCTTTCTGAAGAACATAACAAGAATTTAGACAGTTCCACTGAAAACTCGAGCAGTGAGAAATATTTTCCAGCACCATGTTCTTAATGGTCGATTCACAAGTAAAGCACACCCTCAAAATTGATCGAAAATCACAATTTCGTAATATCATGTTCGACCCTTCCTTGTAATTGAAGCTAAATTACGAATAAGAAGCCATAACGTACAATGGATAGCGTTTATAAACTACTACCACCGTCTGCAAGGAAGTATTTGTATAGGGGGAGAAAAGTAAAAAAAAAAAGGAAGGACGGAAGGACGGATGGATGGATGGATGGATGGATGGATGGAAGGGAAGAAGGAGGAAGGAGGAAAAGAAAAGATGAAAATAGGAGACAGAAAAAAAAATCGTACCGATTTTCCGTTTAAGTGACTCATTAGGAGCGATGTCATGTATACCTAATACAGTATTATCTTCTTCAGTTTCCTTTGCTGGAATTGTTTACACAGCTTGTTTATGGCTGACTATAGCCGCCTGAATGAAGAGGAAAGAATGAAGAAATGAGTTGTAACAGGTATGTATTATTGCGTAGTATACTGTAAATGGAGGACTGGCTAATCGAAAATACGCGTGGTCGTACTTTCTTATATAAGTGTTTTTGGTCGGCGTTATCTAGTATTCCTCTCCATTAGTTGAGCGTCATTATTTTCAACTTACGTTCACTCGGCTGCGTTCTCGTTGGTTGTTAAAACTGCTTACCTGTTTCTTTTTTTCTTCTTCTTCGTTCATTTTTTCGCAATTCACCGTCGGTATTTACGCTTAATCGCGTGTCATTTGTCGGTGAGAAATTTCACGGCTTGTCGTTCGTCATTCTTCATTCGTCCATTTTCTTTTTCTCTTTCTACATCGCACATCTTCGTTATGATTACCTACAATCATGTACGTATACTGTATACGTATGCATCAGAATCGGAACGAGATCATTTCTTTCTTTCTTTTTTCTTCTTTCCATACTGGTCAACGTCTTGGTTTCAAAAATCGCGCCGCCAAAATACACTCGACGCAATTTTTCCCACGAAAGTTTTCGCAGGGCAACTGCTCCAGAAGGAAAGTTTACTAAAGCCCAAGAGAATTGAAAATTCGCGAAAAATAAAATATATAATTTATAGATGATATGCGTACCTACAAATACTTGTGAAAAATGTTGATTGTGATGTCCTTATTGTAGTACATATTATTATATGTAGTATGTGGTAGAAAACCACCGAATCCGCGCCGGTCGGAACTATACAGTATACCTAAAGGAAGTTCGCACGGTAGGACGTTTTTTGGTTCTCTCCGGGTCGGATGGCCAAATTCTTTGCAAATGACCATCATATGTATAGGATTATTAACGTCACACTGCTCTGCCATAACTTTGTAAAGCAGGGGACATCTAATTTATAATTTTCAATTTGCCCGACGAACAGAATTGTTGATTTTAAGAAAATTATTTATAGATTTTTACATGCCGCAATAAAGGTCAATGAGAATTGATCTCAGGAAAGTTGGTCGCACGAAAAATTAATTCAGAAAATTGACCTTAGAAAATTGATCGGGTAATATAATACAAAGCACCATAAAATTTAACACGCGGAACTGATCTCACAAAAAAATTGAACACAAGGAAATATTCCGCGCGAAATAATTTGAACACGCTTTGTGACCTCACTTTTTAGGCTAAGCTTGAATTTTGCTTGTGTATAACTGCAAGCCATGCTATCGACACTGGTATTTTCATTTTACCGTCTTCTCCTATAGTTGAAAAGTGAGGTATTACACTCGTTTGTTCGGTTACGCAGAATTCGTCAAATTGCCGAATCGATAAAATCGGCAAAAAAATTTGCTGAATTTATCTAATCGGTGGCAGTAGTTTTACTTGATCTGAATTACATTGAAGGTAAACATTATGCATATTCTTTTCGACGCACAACTCGTGCGACAGGGGTACTTACAGTACCTCTGCCCTGTGCCCACCGAGTAGTCGAGACGTTCAAGCTTACGCAATGAGTATTCTGTGTCGACCTCGACATCATCGACCTTCAAGGATTTGTGCCTCGTAACCTCAAGACTATTGCGCTCCAACCACTGGCCCAAATGAGCATGTTTCGTCCCAACGCGCAGCTTATCTTCCTTCTTTTCCAGGACTACGGCGATCTAGTAGGGTGGATAAGCGCGACCACGATCGAAGGGGGGGATATCTAGAACAGGGGTTCTCAACGCGTGGCCCGCGGAGTGCTTTCAAGTGACCCGTGTAAGGTGTCAAGATTTAAAAAAAAAAAAAAAAAGCTTACGCAGCAGCGTAAGCAACACACGACTTTTCATTTTTCCACTCCACTTCTTATGAAAATTTCACCTATCGTCATTATTGTGGCAAATTTATTTCCTCCTTTTTTCAAAAAGTCAAGAGTAATTTCACAATCACATAATTCACGTAGTCGAAAAGTCTAAACAAAAATATTGAGATGGCCGATAAAACTTCAAGTTTTCAAACTATCAGCCGTTTGCGATGCCTAGCAAAACAAAAAATGTAGGCTAAGAGCCCCTCTTGAAATATCTAAGTAAAATAAAATAATAGGTGGCTATGTTTCAGATCCATCAATCACTTTGAATGTGCATTTTGGAAGTTATAATTTCTCCATCCTATGTATGATGATTCATGGAGAATTTAGCCAGCCAGTAAATGCTATCCCATGAATACATAATAGGGCTCATGACCTCTCATGGCTTACACGATACGATTGAGAGAACTCTCGACTCAATTTCTTTATTTCGAGGAATACTGGAAAACGATTTATTTAAATGACCCCAAAATTTCTCATCCGATCTAAGACATCTAAAACGTCGAGAAAATTCAATCCCGAGCTTTTCTGCCACAACTGTGTCGGGAGCAATACCTGATGACTTTTCAGTCGAAAAGTTGTACATTCGCGTAGGCCATGTGTGATACCAATAATTGAAGGTGACCATGGATCATGTTGCTCAGCTCAAAATATAATCTACCAGATTGATACCAGCCTAGCTAGGAAAAATGCATACAGGAAAGAGTAATTGTTGACTTTTTTTTAGCTCGAGAGATGTGATATTATATCCATATGGCTAGGTTGACAGGTACAGAGTGTATAGTGAATTTTCTCGACATTTTTCAAATTGCAATGATTTGAGGTTTTCTTATTTATAATATTTTAGGCCTATAATTTTTAGACTTACAAGCTTGTTTTGTCTGCAGATCTCCCTAAAACTACTTGGATGTATCATTTCGAGACTCACGCAAGTTATAGTCTCCTATCTAAAGATGAGCGTTTACGAGGATTAGATGAGCTTAATTGATAATAATTCATCTACACTATGTGTTTCTGATTGACCTGGTGAACAATTTGTTTCACGCATGTGAATGGAAAATCTTTTCCTTCATGATGATTCATGGCAGTTCGTTTAGTGACTACCTATATCAGAATTTCCGAACATTTGTCGACTTTTTTCTTTAGAAAAGGAAGGTGACCAGAGAATAAATTAGTAGCAGTGGTTCTCTGAATGAGTTTTGATTAGTCAAAGGAAAAGCCGTGTTATTTTTACCCACGCAACTGCGAGAGTGCGTTTTCATTCATCTTCCTTTCTCTCTTCATTTTAATTCACCGTTGTACGCTATCTCATCACGTGAGAATCTACGGTCACAACAACATTTGCGGAAGGATCCGAGAGCCAAAGCAGGCCTAGGAGAAAAAAGTTTAGCGATTAATTTTTGTGAGGATTAATTAGGTCAATTTTCTCAGTTAAATTTTCGTGCGATCAATCTTCCTGAGATCAGTTCTCCCGCTCCCAACCAATAGGCGTCGACGATTCATTGATCGCTCATATTCTATGTTCGAAAATCTTTTCTGATAATAATTATAGCCTAAGAATAAATGTTCGTTCTTGAGTGCAAGTTTGTCAACAAGTGTTCGATGAATTATGAAATTGTTTAGAATATCCGCTACCTATGCAAAAACGTTGACAATTAATGTCAGCCACTATAGCTATAATATGATGATGATGAGGAGACGTTTAAGTACTCCATTTACTTTAAGACGCACAATCATGGCTAGCTCTACTGGCTCACCATCGCATATCATTCCTTAGTTCTTTTAGCTGCTCATAATTACAATAATTGTGGAGAAGTTCGTGCGCGTCTCTATGTGTAATCCAAATATTCGATTCGTTATTATTGTTGTTATAATGGTATACAATACGCTCGACCGCGTATGACGGTGTGACGACGGTACCGGTCATATCGTTCCGGGCCAGGATGATGATGAATTCTGGCGTAAACTGGTATCGAGACGCAATTTGACGGATCACCGAACAGAATGACAGTTCACTTCTATTTTTAGGGTCGGCGCGCTTTCGCTGGCCGGTCGTCGTCGTCGTCGTTGTCGTCGTTGTCGTCGTCGTCGTTGTCGTTTACTCGTTCGTCTCCGTCACGTTTTTTCTGTTACATTTTTTTTATCTTATCTTTCCTTAGATACATACATTGGTATGTCATCCTTATCATATCTACACAACACAATGAAGAATACCTTGTTCATTTTTCCCCATTTTTCTTTTTTTTTTTAGATTTTCTTTCTTTTCCTACCGCATAAACTGCAGTATTCAGGTAGCTGAAAAATTCTTGAATCATGGAGTGAGAACGGCTACGAGTGATTGTAGAATGAGGAGTGAGTGAAAAGCATAAAAGTATTGACACGTGAACGTAATCGTGCGGGCACGGCCGTGGTGCGGGCAATAAATGGAATTGAAAACTTTTTCTCAACTCTTTTGAATCGTTTCGGATTTCACGTCAGCCCAGGCAGCGGTTATGTAATGCATAGCATCCAATACGTTAATTTTGATTGAATCTTCATTCGTACTTCTTTCTAAATTGCCAAAATTTTCGACAGTTTGAACGCGAAATTGTGAATAAAAACGGCGTGTTAGGCTGGTAGGAGGAGCGTATTACGCGGGAAATTGTTTTACCCGAGAGCGTTTCAAACGGATTTTACAGTACTGTATTTCTATTTCAAGTTTATTTTATTTTTTTCATTTGTTCTGATTTTTTTTCTCTTAATATGGCAGATTATTATTATTATAATTATTATTATTATTATTATTATTATTATTCCCATTCAAAGGCTTCCCGTGCCTCGCATTCACATAGTAGAGGGATATTCATGTCCAGGTCTACTACGGTTGTGTCTCTTATTCGCCGATGACTCTTCGCACAATTCCTGTTGTATGAATTATGGCAGCTCTCTGCATGCTCCGTAGCTCAGTCCAGGTACCTCCGATTTCCTCAATATTCTTCACAGTTGCCTTTGGTATAATTCCCGTTGTTGATAAGACGATGGGGAGTATTTTCGTTTTCACTTTCCATTGCTGTTCGATTTCCTTCGCTAGCTCGATATATTTGGTAATCTTTTGCTGAACTGTTCTCAGAATATTGTTGGTATTCGGCACCGCTATATCAATTAGGTATACTGTGTTTATAGCCTTATCTTTCGCAACTATATCCGGCCTGTTGTGCTCAAGTGTATTTCTCGTATAAATGGTTCGGTCCCAGTATAAAACAGCATCCTCATTTTCCATTACTTTTTGAGGTTCATACCTGTAGTAAGGTTGTAAATTTTTTTCAAAGTGATACCTTTTGGCGAGCAAGCTATGTATTACCCTGGCCACATCATCGTGTCTTGCCTTATACTCCTTAGCCACTAGATTTTCACAGGCTCCTGTCAGATGCTGGATCGTTTCGCTTATTTTACCACACTTTCGGCACTTATCATTCTCTATAGTGGCATCCTTTATAATATATTTACGGTAATTCCGTGTATTTATTACTTCATCTTGGATGGCCATTATAAACCCTTCAGTCTCTGGGTATAAATAACCATCTTTTAGCCATTTTAAGGACGCTTCCTTGTGAATTTCCTCCTTATTCAGTTCGGCGTGGTATCGTCCGTGCAAAACCTTACTTTTCCACTGTTTCTCCTTCTCATCCATATATTGCGATATTTTAATCCTGCGATCTTCCTCACAGTTTTCCTGTAACTCCACCTGCGTCAGTCCCCTATCTGCATTGACAATCGCTTTGTGTAATGCTGTTCTTGATTTTTGTTTCTGGAAATATTGTCTTATATTTTCCACCTGATTTTCATGTAATCGTGCTAGGCTGAGAATTCCCCTGCCTCCTCTAGCTCTTGGTAGTATTTGTCGTTCTACCGCCGCTTTCGGGTGTAGCATTCTAAACCTCGTCATCAAGGTTCGTACTCTCCGCTGCATCTCTTCCAGCTCTGTTTCTGACCAATTAAGTATACCAAAGGAGTATGTAAGGACAGGGACAGCGTATGTATTGATCGCTTTTGCTACGTTTTTGCTGTTTAGTCCTGTGTTGAGGACTAATTTTAATCTTTCAACAAATTTCTTCTTAAGTTCTTCCTTCATTATGCGATGTTCTGTTCTTCTTGCTTGTTCAATACCTAGATATCGATATGTTTCTCCGATTTTCATCTCTTGTATTTCTTCCTCGCTTGGCTGATCTTTTTCTTCTTGTCCTCCACCGCACGTAGCATCATTTGCGCTTGCTTCTAGTCTTCTGCATTTATCGAGACCGAAGGACATCCTTATATCTTCCGAGAACATTTTTACCATGCCGAGTAATTGGTTGAGCTTTCCTTTGGCAGGAGCGTATAGTTTAATATCGTCCATGTATAATAAGTGCGTAATGTTATATACTGTGCGGTTGTTGTCTCTTATATTATACCCGATCGGTTATTATTATTATTATTATTATTATGATTATCATTATGATTAACGCTGGCCGGTGGGCGGACGTTTTTTTCTTGAAGGACCCCGGACAAAACAGGTTCCCTGTTAAAATTTCGACCTCTGAGATGTAGGTGACAAGAGGGGAACTTGAAAGAAATAATTCTAACATTCAAGCTACCTACGTATATTGTAGGTGATAGAAAATTTCGACCTTCGAGCTATAGGTGATAGGCGGGGGACTGGAAAAATTTCGACCTTATTTGAGCAAAAAATCGGATTAATAGTTTTTGTACGGTGAGTTGTGGTTAACTAGCCTGCAAGGAAAGTAATGTCCGCTATGGAATCTTTATAATATGTTCCATGAAGTGTTTCTTTCTCAGAAGGAGGGGGGGGGGAGAGAGGTGAAAGTGAATAAAAAATAATGTTTGGCAAGTTTCAAAAATAAACTTGTATCCGAAAACGAACTCATTTAGCCGACCCTCCGAACACCTCGCCCGATGTGCTTGTTCTTTGAATAGATGCATAACAATCGACCTTCGAGCTCTATATGACAGAAGACCGATTTGATTCGTAGAACAACTTTTCTTCATAGAGCTTTTCCAGTATTTCAAATTGTGTAGTCTACTTCATTCTTCTACGTAGGTATTATCAAGTTGGTGGTGTTTCTAGCATTGTTCTCATGGCAAACAAACAGCTTCACAATGAAAATGACTATGCAATCTAGCGACACTCGCATAAGATCAATGTTCCAAAAAAAAAAAAAAACAAAAAAAAAAAACACTACCAACTTGATAATACGTGGGAGAATGAAGTACCTAGACTACGCAATTTGAAATACTGGAAAAGCCCTGTGAAGGGAAGTTGTTCTACGGATCAGATCGGTTTCCTGTCATATATAGCTCGAAAGTCGAAATTTTTCTGAGTCCCTTTCCAGTCACATACAGCTTAAAAGTCGACATTTTTCCAATTCCTTTCCTATTATACGGTATACAGTATAGCTCGGAGATCGAGATTTGTCCATCGGACACCACACGGCGTGCGGCAAATTTTTCAAAAAAGTCTCTTTTAGATCAGGTTCTTAAGTTAATAAAATTTGCATTTCATATCATCAAGAGACAGGTTGTTGAGATTTTTTTTTTTGACACGCTTTTCACAGTGAAAAATGAAATATGGATTCGAGGTACATCAGACAATGTTTACGAATATACCGTACCTAATTGAAGCTGGAAACAATTCGAACATTTTTTTCTCCCGAAATAAGCACGATATTCCGCAAGAAAGGAAAACATATACCTACTAACAACAACGCGTGTATAGTATGAGAAATTTATGATGAATTAAAAAACAGATTTGGAATACATTTCGTCCATTGTGAATACAGAAGGAAAGTACGTACTGTATTTTCTTTTACTGCCTGTCTACTCCAGTGACAATAGACGCATAATCAAGTACCTATAAATTAATATTAAGAAGTATAATATTATGTGTCTTGTGCGTTGCGACAGTTTATTTATTTACTTGATAGCCGTAATACTCTTTCTTAAACTCATTCATTTTGAACGATAATCGCACTCGAGAAGGATAAAAAAAAAAAAAAGAAGAAGAAGAAGAAGAAGAAGAAGAAGAAGAGAAAAAAAACAAAACAAAGGTACACGTATAATAGTATACAATATACCTAATATATTTATATTACGCTTAGTTTACAGGATTATAGAACAATTAGTCAGCATAATGAGGTTGCGGAGTAGATATCTTTCCAAGCAAATTCACCGTCATCGTATTACCGGGAAAATGATCGCGTCCGTGGCCGCGGTCGGATAACACAAACGATTAATAATCTTGTCTCGTCGGCTTTTGTTCATTTATTTAAAGGAAAAGGAGAGCGAGAACGAACGATTGTGGAGTGGTAGGCACATTTTATGGCAAAATTAATGCAACAGATTTAGATGATCTTTGCATAATGATACTTGAATGTGAATTCAAAGAAAGGTGGAGAAAAAAAGACATTAGAGAGAGGGCGAGAGGAACAGAGAGGATGAACTAATACATTTATGAGCCTTTTACATTCAACGAAGAAAATATTTACAGAAAAAGACATTTTCACTCCATAATCAGAGATTAATGCTTTATCCTTGATTCTCCTTCAATCCTTAAGATGCATCGTCGTGAGATTTTATAACTGTCCACAACTTTGGTCCGGTGTTTACAAAAATCATTGTTGGGTACCTATTAATTGTTGATAATTGAAAAGTAGGCGCAAATTAATTGAAAATTTAGGTTTCTTGTAAAAGCGTTATACTAACACTGCTTGTACTTTCTCAAATATTTATGTATACCGTACTATTATGTAGGTAGGTAAGCAATGCAATGTGTAATGTTTATGGAACATATTGCACTTGAATTGCACGTTGTACGAAATAGATTTCGAAGCCACGCGAGTACATTGCAATAAATGAGAATATCCTAAGTGCACAAGCCGCATGAATAGTAGGTTATGCAACCAGCGTGGATGTGAAAACAAGCGACTGCACTTCCAAGTTTTAACAAAGTCTATCACACTCGCTGAACCGTGTGTGAGTCATGGCTACGTTGGAACTCGTAGGTATCAAACTCTTCACAACACTGACAAAGAGAGAACGATGTTTTGCCGCAGAAAATATTGGTAAAACTGCTTTCTTTCACGGTAGTATCGACAAACAATGGCGAAAGAATTTTCGGCACGGTCGTTTTTGTCACTGCTCATCAAACTGTAGCTGCACCAAGTTAAAAAAAAAAAACAAAAAAAAAAAATGATTTTCAAAAAATGCGAAACTATATACCGAAATCGGCTCGCTTCAAGGAAGAAAAATGAAGTCACTATTGCCAATAATAGTCGTTTCGAATGCAGTATATCGATTATATGATTACGTATCCCAAGTATGTGTTGGAACATTGGACTACATTTGTGTATTCATTTTTGTAATGCGAAATTATTTGCCGGGAAGAGCCTAAAATTCTGTTGCGAAACGAGTGATATTGAGCTTGAACCATTATACCAGCATTGTCCCCTATCATAAGTGAATCAATCAACAGATCACCACACTTCATATCAAATATTTGTAAATATACATGGTACCGGAAAATGTTTCTCACACAAGGCTCGAGTTTCCAATGGAACTTTCTAATTTCTTGATATAATGTTCCTCAAAAAGGTTCAATTAGAGGCAGTATCGGAGCAGAATTTTAAAATTTTATTCCATATGTTTTTTATTTCACTTCGAAATCATCAAAAATTCGACTATTTTCAAACGTTTCAAAATTTTTTTGGAGCGAAACTTCGGATTTCTGCTCCTATACCGCCTCGAGTTGAACCTTTTTGAACAACATTTCTGAAGGTCGAAAAAATTCGTCAAAAATGGAGCTTCGAGGAGTACTTTTCAAAGTCTTGTAAAATTATTACCTATTCAAAAGGACTATACCCACGCACGCACGCACGCACGCACGCCCGACTAGCGTCGGGTAGAGTGACCGCTGATACGCTAAACCTTGCAGGGTATATTTGGTGATGTCTATTATGTTACGTGTAAAGTCCGAAATTGTACAATCCGGGCATTGTGCAACCTTTTTTGTACCATCTGCAAATAGCATTGCTCTTTTTGTTCAAAGTTCAAAATTTCGCACTTGTTACAGTAATTCTTGTACTCATTGCGGAATGTGTAACGTTTTTGTAGTTAGCTGAGAATTTTGAACAACCTGGTACAGTGGTATTGTACAGAGTTCGTACTACACTTAAATTACTCAATTAAAATGGTTTAGCCTACCTAATTATTATATAATATGATAATGAATGAGGAAAACATCTCGAATTACATAACAGATTTTGTTTCTTACAAAGACACCTATTTGTCTTACACTTAGAAGTGCAAGCGCATCTCTGGAATCCCTGACCCCCAACTAATGATTCCTGCGTATTGGCTTGACGTAGAGAAATTGTTTTCTCTTGCGAGACCTACCGTAGTAGAAATCTTGAACTGCAAGGGGCTATTTGGTTACTTAAGTACATTTGAGATAACATGCCACTTCTTGTACCTATCCTGTAAAAATCATTGCGCGCTTCCATAACAACACAGCTACAAAGAAATGACAAAACTTAAGTCTGGATAGTAACTTTTCCTTCGCGCTAAAAATTATTGTAATTTGTGACGTACAGTACATACCTATTGAATTCCAAGAATCACCTTTACTGCGATCAACATTTTGGTAGGGGAATGGTAACATTCTCAACTTCCTTCAAAGAAGAGAATCTGGCCTATCTGCTACACATTTCCAAATCAACATAATTATGTATACAAAACCGTATTTTTCTTTTTATCAGACAAGCGAAACGTATGAATAGGTTTTAATTTTTGTTTTAAATATTCGTGTACAATGTACTGCTGTGCATTCTGCAGTACGTACGAGTGTAGACCCTGTACACTTTGCGCCTAGTACAACAATGTCCGCATTGTACAATTTTGGACTTAACACGTAACATACATACAACTAATCGTACACCGTTTCGGAGTTTGCCAACTTATTTGTTTAGTGACTATCAGAATTTCTAAATATGTGCCGACCTTTTTCTTTATAGAAAAGAAAGGTGACGAGAGAATAAATAAAATTCACGAGTTGTTAGTAGCAGTAATTCTCTTAATGAGTTTTGATTAGTCGAAGAAAAAGTGGGGTAACTACCCACGGCGCGACTGCGTGTGTGTTTTTCTTTAGCAGTTTTCTTCTTTCAATGCATTCGTTTTGAAAAATACAATACAATTCATGTTGTACCTATGTATCAATGTGAGCTTTTCCAAAATTCCATGAGTCTTATATTGTGCGCTTCTCTCGCCGCTACGTGCGGATTGTTTCGCAAAATTCCAAACTCCCGTAGTCGTCATAAAAAAGCTCACACTGCACTGCACTGCACTCACTCGCTACATGTGTTGTGATATGCCGGTACTATTGAACAAAACAAATATTACTTTTTTATTGTTTCCGTCACCTGGAAGCGCTCAATCTATCGTTTTTCTTTCTTTCTTTTATACATGAAATCAGGTAGGTACCTACTAAATAGTTATAATCTGTTTAATTTTACCTATTTTAAAATATACAGTACATATGAATTCGATTAGGTAGGTACCGGTACTTCCATTGTATAGAAGTTGAATAGAATCAAGTTAATTGCGCATACGAGTAAAGTGAATGAATTTTTTGTGATGCGGTTGTCCTGCCGACTTAAATAGCATTAGAAACTAATTTTCCAGTGTGAACTGAACATAATATTATGAGCACAGTGCAGTCGTATTGTACACCAAATGAGTATGGAGACGCACACACGCAGGTATAATTATAACGTGTCGCGGATTACTCTTTGCACACAGAATACTCTTCCGAAATTGTACACTTATGGGTGTGTGTGCGCGCGCGGATAGAGGGTGATGTAAAATAAAAGCGTCCTGAGTAGGTAACTTATAATCTCTTTGCGCATTCCACGTGTTCGAATATTATACGTAGCTATTAAAGAGCGGAGTGCGGTGGCGTTAACCAACTAACTAACTTGATTGTATACGAGAGATCTACCTACAATCTACATTTATACTCTGTAATACGGTCGGTATAACTTAATATGGGTAGGTATACGTTGGTTAAATTCAAACTATGATAAAACGTGTTCTTGCGAATTGGCTCAATTACACAATTAATATTATTATCGCGGTCGTACTCGTAGTTGCGGGTAATTACTCGCGCTACGTGCCAAACAATAGTAGACGAGAGTGTGATTGTGTGAATACAGCGAATACTTAATTCAAAGCATGTATACCTACGTAAAGCTCTGTTCTTATATACCTATGTATATTATGATGCAAATATACTTACATACAAATACATCGCCTTGTGCACCCTCGAGATGGGTAAGTTGTCAAAGTATTTCCCCTAAGCTCCCGTGGGGGTGCAGGTACGAAAACTTTTTTCATTCATGAAAACTCGATTTTCGCAACACTATGGTGAAAAGTACCTTTTTCAATTGAAATAACTATTGAAAAGATTTTATTCGTGCAAGGATAATGTTAAATTATGAAAAAACAGGCTCTTCCCACACCTAAATTTCTCGACCGCATAATTTGTGTGGTTTATTAAGGTGCGGGAAGAGCCTATTTTTTAAAAATAATGTACCGTTTTCATTATTGTGCTGTATTTCTTACGCATTCGTTGTGAAAAGCATTGTAAGTACAGAACTTGTGCACAAAAAAAAAAAAAAAAACACTCACGCATCAGTATTGTGAATAGTACACGACTTCTCCTTCTCCACTCACACATTCAAAGGTCATTAAGAAAATCATTACCATTCTTTAGAAAAAATATTGTAGCGTTCTGTGGCAAAGCCACAAGCAGCAAGCTTGCACGTACCACAAAACTTTTAGTAATGAAGGACGAATATTCCTTAAATGTCCAGAGCAGATGGCGATCAATTTTGCATAACTCATTTGCCGTTCTAGAAGAAATCTCGAAGAATCCGGAGATAAGGGGATGACTATAAATAGCCGGCAGTAACCTGCAAGGACGGTTCAGTTAGAATACTGAAGCGGTAAAATTAACGTCCCTAACATACGGCTGTCAGACCTGGTCGCTGACTGCTAATTCCCGAAGAAAATAGCAACTACCCAGAACGCAATGGAAAGATCAATTTTCGGGCACAAAATAAAAAACCGTATAAAAATAACCGATATCAAAAGGAGCCTACCCAATAATATCGATATACTTATAGTCAGATATATCAGAAGAATGAAGTGGAGATGGGCGAGACATGTGGCGAGGATGAGGGACGACAATATGATTTTTCACTCGCCGAACACATGCGACGACGGAAAAGGTTATAAAACCACCCGGTCAGCCAAGCGTAGGCCCATATAATTATCTTGTTCTCTATTAAATTTTTTAAAACTTGAAATCGTGGAAGGAAAGTCACGATTTTTGCGACACCACAGCTGCCCCCATGGGAGTTTCGGGGAGTCTGATCCACAGCTGGCGTCCTGGAACTCACTTCCAAGGTGTCGTGCCCTCAGTGACTGCCTTGAAATGGCTCCCTCCGTTTCAAAAAATCTCCTACGGCTTTATCAACTTGGTGATGGTTCTATTCTTGTCACTTGCGCATACCTATTTTATACAATTCTTTTATAAGATTCAGATTATAGAGTCTATCGTTGTGACGTCACATCAACTGATAACAGAAAAAAGGTATCCATAATTCAAGAAGGAAACCTAAATTTCATTCTCAGTATTTTGAGCTAGAAGTAATCAGAAACCTCTAAAACATTGAGAAACTTAATTGCCTCCTTCCCTTGCGTCCATCATCCTGTTTAAGGTTATAACAGTTGTTTTTGCAAACTCTGTTTCATATTATTTCGATTACTTCTCTGAATAGGTACCTATTCTTATTTCATTACCTATGACTCTATTATAACTGTATAGGTAATCTACAACTATTAAAAAATATAAATAGGTACCTAATAAGTACTTGAGGTAATCCAGTCAATAAACTTAGGGTTATGGAATTTAATTCAAAAATTGAGTGTAGGTATCTCAAATTTTGCCGATAACTAATATGTAGTTATATTTCAACATGAAACAAAAAGTAATTTCATAAAGTCACGATTTTAATCAATACCGGTATCCACAAGAGGAGCGTGAACGTACGTATAAGCTTTCGACTGAGCAGTCATTTTACAGTTAGGTAGGTGCAATCTTATTCTTGTAAAAGTATGTAGCCTACGTACGGTAGGTATTCAATTAACCATCAACGAATGTATAATGACGAAGCCGCAAAATACTGTAACTAGGCTATCTTGCTAGTATTTACTATAGCATAAACGATAAGAGAGATGATGTGTTCTGTTTAACCTTCACTACCTACTCAGAAGTACAATTTTTCGGTTTTAATAGATCAATATTCCGTGCACACGGCACTGAGGGAGTTTCATTTTTAAATTTGCTACTTCCCTTCTTTCCGCCAACTTTTTTGACATTCCGTTCAATTTGATACTACTTTATTCCGCGCAATTTAATACTTTCCAAAATTTTTCATGAAAAAAAAATTGATTTTTAATTCCAAAATGTGTCGACGACAACCGCTAGTGAAATATAAAATGATGAATGATAAGAAATGTACAACTCTTTTATCTGTCAAAATCATTACCTATGTATAATAAGGTAGGCTACATTGAGAAAAAAAAAAAAAACGTTACTCTTCATTCTCTTTTTATTCTATTTCTTTTCCTCTCTCTGTAAAAATTTTCGACGGAATGATACCTATTGAGAATAAGTACCGTGTGCCACTTGCCGAGAATATTTTAGACCGATTTCATAATTTCTCTCCATCATTTTATTCTTGATCGTAGAAATACGTGCTCGTAGTTTAAAAGCAGATTGAAATCTTGTTACTCATTTTATAAAAAATAATAAGCACTCAGACAATAACAACGAGAGTGCCATTATTGCTAGTACTTACTCTACTCGGACTTACTGAAATGTGACTCGTATGCCTTTTCAGTTGAGCTATATTCGGTGGATTATACGCCATGTTGGCAAACACCATCCGTTCTTCGTAATCATATTCACATAGAATTTTATTTTCACACAGGTAAAAACGATCTCCAACGCAAAATCTAAAGAAACAAAACAAAATGAATAAAAGATGAAGGTTTTATTGGCATAAATAAATATAAATATGACTTTGTATAAAGCAATAAGATCAATATTTCTGTAATTCAAAAATTCAAGAAGAAAAAAGATTCATTCTTACACGCGATTGTGAGCACTAATTTTACGGATGGGTACTTTATCATTCTGTGAAAAAAAAAAAAAAAGAAGTATAAATGTGTATGGATAACCATGGCTAAAACACCCGTATTATGCCCCCATAATGTGTGTAAAATATCCCCATGGAGAAATTTTGCGGATATTCAGGGGGAATTTATGCCATCCAATGTTCGATGGGGTCCTATACCTCAGTACAAAACAGGGTGGTTGCACAGTGCCCTCCTCTTTTGGTCTAGTATATGTCCAGTTTTGAATGTTTCAAGCTAATAGTTTTTAGTGGGCATGCAGGTTTAGTATGAACCTACTTTGGAATAAGTCAAGCTAATAGCTTTTGGGATTCTTGTTTAGGCCTCATATAAAGGAGACTTAGACCTACCCCATTCTTGGTCTCGTTTACTGCATATTAGGCTTATTATCATGAAGGCTGAACCAACAATAGCAGCCTTGTTCAGGCCCAGCCCAATGGGGCTTTCAAGAGAAGAGATGCAAACCTTATATAGGATTCCTAGACCTAGTGTAAAGCCTGTATAAGCCTAGTACACCAGTAGTTCACTGCATGGATCACAAAGAAGTCTGCAGGCACGCACGCATGCACATGATCAAAATTGAGGTAGGGCTCAGAGAAAGAAATTTCAAGTCGCAAGGTCATCTGCGTGCACGCACGCGCGCAAATCTTGAAATTAGGGTAGGATTAAAGCAAAAACGTGAAACATGTCAAATACATATATTTACACGTATAAAAAAACGAAGTAATTATTCGGGGAGGTATACAGTACCGCCGCCGCAGAAAAAAGTATTCGGAGGTATCGTACTACACGATCCAAGGTGAATCTCGTACATAATTATATCACTACTGAACAAATTTGAAATTTTTTTAATGAACATGAACTATCTAGGACACGTTTCTAGAAGTGTTTTTCACGCTGAACACGATGCCATTGGCCGTTTTTATCTATCAGATCGGAGTTCCGAATAATTTGCGTTTGAAAATTCAAAAATCGCCAAAAACCGTACTTTAAAAACGCGATTGCAGAGCAAAAACAGAATACTGAGGTAGGTTCAACCACACAAAAATGTAGTTCGAACCTTGCTCTATAACATATTTACGATCAAGAATAATCGCACAATTCCTCGAGCAGTTATGAACAATATTATATACGTAGAAGACTATTTTCAGCTTCAAATGCGGGGCAATGTACGTCCTCGCGTCGCCACGCAGAATCGCGTGTTTCCACGCATTTAAAGCTGAAAATAGTCTTCTACAATCTTGTTCATAACTGCTCGAAGAATTGTGCGATTATTCTTGATCGTAAATATGTTATAGAGCAAGGTTCGAACTACATTTTTGTGTGGTTGAACCTACCTCAGTATTCTGTTTTTGCTCTGCAATCGCGTTTTGAAAGTACGGTTTTTGGCGATTTTTGAATTTTCAAACGCAAATTACTCGGAACTCCGATCTGATAGATAAAAACGGTCAACGGCATTGTGTTCAGCGTGAAAAACACTTCCAGAAACGTCCTATATAGTTCATGTTCATAAAATGCTGTTCAGTAGTGTAATGGTTGTAGGTTAGATATTTTGTACTGTAAAAGTCTAACGGCGTTGCAACAATTAGAACGAGATAAACTGTCCATTGTCAATAAAAATTTGGTGAAAATGAGGAGAAGACTACCTCTCTACCAATACAAAATGTGACTGTACATCCCATTGCCGAAACCAATGTCCTCGTCGCCACATCCTTTTTAAAAGAGAGAATGATCACTATCCAAGTTTTGACTTGTCTCTTTTCCATCTCTCGCTACCTTCAGAATAGTGAACACTTGTCACTCACTATTCCTTGGAGTTCCTCGCGCAAAGAAGCACACAGCCAGAGTTCAAATACTGAACGGCCGACAAAAATATAGGTAACATCATATTTTTTTGGTGCCTCGGCACTGCTACTACTGTTTTAAGCCATGACGCAGGCCAATTCCACCGATATTTGGACCCAATGAAAACAGTTGAAGAGATACAATTAATTCGCTGTGATCTGGTAGTTGAAGAGGTGGTGAAATGTAGGACCAGCTTAAAGTTTGAATCTGAACGAGAAAAAATAGGTCAAAACGAGCAGAAGACAGAACAAAAGTCTGAAGAAGTAAGTGATGAATCAAAGGACCATTCTGTTCCATCACCCCACAATGATGATAATGATGCCAAGAATAGCAAATTTGCGAATCTCAAATCTCGAAGAAAAAACTTACAGCTCGCGGAAGGCCGAAATAGAGCAAGCGTGAATTGTGTTCGTTCAATAACTCCCAGGCAGACTGAGGCGCACAGGTTGGAAGTAAAAATACGTGATAACGGAAAAATGTTGAAAGTGTTGAATGCAGAATGCAGCAATACCTCAAGGGAAAAAAGGAAACAAGTTACCCTTCACTTGTGTCCTGTTTGCAATACATAAAAGTAATCAAAAGCGACTCAAGTGTTACCTCAACAACTTGTCTAGTCCTAATCCATGAACACTGCCTACTCCGATATGACACGTGTCCGCAGTGTACCTGATGATGTATTTATTGTTCCAAATATTTTACTTTACGTTCGTTTACATTTTAAAGTCCAAACTTATTCCCAATACATGATTTTATGAAATGATGCTGTGCCTCCAAATAATTTTTTCTGCGGCGGTACTATGTATGGTACCTCTGAATAACGCCGTCCATAGAAAAACGGTGCCGATACCGGTACCGGTACCGGTACCGGTATTGGGGCACTTAGGGGGGCATTATTTTCAAACGATTCTTCCTTTTTACCAATTTCCTCAGATGCAAATAATCAGAAGGTATCAAATGCGCAACTCTTTCTCTTTGGAAAAAAGTATCACTATACCTCTGATACATCGCATGCAATGAAAGATTTTGTAGCATGATGCCGCGCAAAGGCAAAAGTTTACGCTGAGAAGTTTTCAATTCCAATCTAACGAAGCTGTGCAAAAATAGTCAGCGCAGGCTTACATAATATTGATACAACGCGGTAATGCAACGTTCACGCGAGTTCGGTATTTATTAAAAATATTCCATCCGATATTTGGAAAACACTAATATTATGCGTTAGGGGAATAGTAACATAGATAAGAAGAGGCTGAAATCTAATGTGGGGTATAATAACGATTTCGGCCTCTGATGTGCCACATTACTCATTTTAAGGACCAATAGCGAGTTCGACTTTCCCGAAATTCTTTCTTAAATTTTAGAAAGTTGTTTTTCTTCTTATCTTCTTGGTGTTTCTATCGAGGGAATATATTAATGGAGCGTCGAGCTCAGCAAAGAGGGGTAAGTGAATTTACGAGTATTTTGATGGAAGAGTCAACGTCATCCAATACTGAAATAGAGCAAAGTGAAAACCCTCTGTTTTCTCCCTTTCCGAAAAAAAGTTGAACGAGATAACGATCGAGTTGTCGAGTGATGATTCAACATGATGGTATTTTGGTTTCAAGTTAGCACAACGGCGAAAGTATCTAGATGGGTACACCGCAGGTATATTAGGAAAGCGTTTCGGGTGGAGAAATTATTATTGTAGCAAAATGAGGAATAAAATAAAAACTCTCGTGGACAAATGAATAACTTGATAGGTTGAATACGTAGCCTACTAAGTAATAGGCATATAATAGTGAAAAGTTGAAATGAAAAAAATATACCTATAGGTACCGATAAAACCAGAAGATAGTTTTTAATACCTAATGAAAAACTCAGGCTTCTGCCCATTCCTATTCACAGACGCTACACATTCCATGATAACTCGCACTTGACCTTCAAATCATATCTTTGCAGCCAGTGTTGACCGGGAAAGAACAAAAATTATATCGTGACATTCTACCAGTCACCAAGTTTCCACCGATGCCAATAACAATTATAAAGGACAATTATAAAAACCTAACTTTATTACTGGTACCGCAAATACACTACACAGTCTAAACACTGAAAAAGCATAATTAATCACGAGGTGTTTGCGTTGAAGAACACGAGAGCACATTAACTTTATCGCTTCAGCCTATTCCAACTGAGCCATCCTTGCAGGTTACTACCGGCTATTTATACGGTAGTCTTCATCCTATTTCCGGATTCTTCGAGATATCTTCTAGAACGGCAAATGAGTTATGCAAAATCGATCGCTTGTGCTCTGGACATTTCGGGAATGTTCTGTGAGTTACAGGTGCGCTTTCTAGGAGCATCTGTAATTACTAAAAGTTTTGTGGTACGTGCAAGCTTGCTGCTTGTGGCTTCGCCGCAACACGTTCCACTATCCCCTCCTCATTCTTGAACGTCCCGTTCAAGCACCTGACTCCATGGGGCCAATTTATGCCGATGCACCATTATCCACATTCCCTCATCAGCTTCTTACCTCCATCAAGTCTCCGGTCTCCATTCGCTTCCATCTGGTGGAAAACAACCTTCACTGAACATGATGCCAGTCCATGGATAGCCACCGATTGTACAAAAGTTGCTTCCTTATCGAACACACCAACTCATGACCACTTTCCAACTAGTTGTGACGTTCTACCATCAGTCACCAACTTTCCAAGCAGGCTAGCAAAGATGTACCCATTGACGGAACCATGAATTTGGCATCACCAATTCCTCTGGATTGTTGTGGTACTTGCACAATATGCTTGCAAGACTTACGCTTCAAAAAAGAAAGACAGGTGCAAGCACACGAGAGAAGGTCTTCTGAATTCAAAATTCATGGTTACTATCGCCCATACTTCGGAGCTATTATTGTTGACATTTGTTATACGTCCTACACTTTAAATTTGCTTTAAGCATTCGATTTAGGAATGCTTTCGTCAATGGTTTCTCCTTCTTGGATGACGCAAACAAGTAGTCCGGTTCCTTATAAGGACAAATTTGCACTTGATTGTGCAAAATGAGGTAGAAGTGATTTGTTTTTTGATTCTAGTATTTTGGCCTATAAAGAACGTTTTTAAACCGGGAGGCAACCGAAATCGACCCCGGAACCCTTTTGGTGGATGAAAGCCCTCCAGATCAGTTTTATCGAAATATATCGAAAAGTAAGGAAGTTAGAGCAAATATACCTCAGTAAAAAATTGTTCTCCTTAAAATTTCCAACAAAATGATGTGCTATTTGAGTACCTTTACCCAGTGACGGAACCTAGAGTGGTGGTGAAAAGGTCAGAACCCCCCTTCATCAGCCTCATTTTCGCCTATATCATGAGAAGTACGATAGATACAGTGAAAATACCTCAGTCGAAAATTGTTCTACGTAAAATTTTGTATGAGACTCTTTGATTAGATTATACTTTTGAGATTAAAGATGCCCTCATTGTTAAGGTGAAATGTACTCTGGGTTATGTCCTCAAATTGGAAATTGAGAATACAATCAGTAATGAGTCCCAAATAGCTCCATTACCTACGTGATTTGTTTCTTGATTCCTATATTGTGGTCATTGAAGAACCTTGTCAGACCAAGAGGCACTCAAAAATGGTCTCCAACGCCCCTTGGTGGATTCAAGCCCCCTCCGCCAGTTTCATCAGATTATCTCACAAAATAAGGCAGTTACAGAAAATATACCTGAATACACAATTATTCTCCTTCAAATTTCTGATGGAATGACCTAAAACTCAATTATCTCAACAGAATAAGAGGTCATAGAGGGGAGGTGTCAAGTATAGAGCTCCCTAATGTAATACATATTTTCACCAAAATCATAGGAAATATGACAGATACCTACAGTGAAAATGCTTGAGTGAAAAATTGTTCTACAGGAAATTCATTCGAGTTCGGAGGGGCCTCATTCAACATTATCATCAAGGAAAATACCTATCATAAATATCACTAGTAATCTTAATGAACCTCAATTTATGTATTCACCCATTTAAATTTCAAGTCATTGTTCTAAAGAGATATCAACTTATGTACTTGTGTTTTACTGCTTCTAAAAACTCTGTTAGGTCATTTGACTAATTATCTAAGGACTTGATTAATTATTATTTGAATGATCTTGAATTTTTGGACTATTTTGCGGTACTACTTTAAACACTCTTCATAGAGATACGTATGGTGTGTTTGAATTTATGCGTTTATAAAATTAATCGGTTACATAAGTTGATTAATGGTTTTATTGATAGTTTTTGGAGGGTGGGTGAGTTTAAAATGATATTGCACGATTATTCATGTTTACTGGTATCTAGATATGTACTGAAACATCATTGTTGGAACCGGAACTGTGGTGAGTACCGTTCACGCAGAACATGGAAACATGAAAAATTTTGATTGAATATTCTTCAGTGTTGTACAACGTTTTCTCTGTTCTCATCAGATTTCCCGTTATGAAGCGTACATTTAAAATTGTATCAAAGTCGGATGATAGTCAATCTTTTTTTTCCACGGATTGGGAACAATGTTTCATATGCCAAAGAGGCTCCAAGAATGATCTCATTCGGCCTGCTGAATCTGCAAATCAATCTAAAAGCTACGCTACGCTCGGTAAGAATTTACTTGAATTTAATCAACTAGGTTGTTTGCCAAAATCTCTTGATCTTCAAAGAATCACCACTAATGGCGATATTGAGTCCACCTTACTGCATAATAAAGCTAAATTTCATAAAGTATGTAGTTTGAAGTATAATACCACAGAGTTGTCTCGAGCTAAAAAACGAGCTCGTCTTGACCCCCTTGATACAGGTGACATTGATGATAAATTTTCCGAAACCCCTGAACCTGCAGTTCCAGTCACTAGGAAAACATCCTCAAGCATACAAGGCATCAAGACTGTCTGCTTTTTTTGTGGACAGAGTGAATCTGATTCAGAACGTCTCCACACAGCCTGTACTTTTTATACCGATGCGAAAGTTCGACAAGATGCTGCTTGATTGCAAGACGAAGTTTTAATGAGCAAGCTAAGTCTAGGTGATCTTATGGCACAAGAAGCCAAGTATCACCTCAAATGTTTGTCATCTCTGTACAATAGGGCAAATAGAAAAAGGAAAGTAGGAGAGACAGATCCTAACGAGGCCATAAAAGCAAGAGCATTTGCTGAATTGGTCAATTTTATTACTGCGTCAATAGAAAACGAAGTCAGTGCTCCAGTTTTTCGACTTCGAGATCTTGTGGGAATGTACACAGAGAGAATTTCAAATCTAGGGGGAGATATAACTGGAATTCATTCTACAAGATTGAAGGAGAAAATTCTGACGTACATTCCCCATTTGTCCGCCCATACCCAAGGCAGAGATATCATATTTGCACGCTCTGAAGATATTGGTGAATCAATCCGTCAATCATGTAGGGATAATGCCGAAATAGATTCCTTCATTCTTTTACGTGCAGCCGATATTATCAGAAAAGATATCCAAAAAAAAGAAAAATATTTATTTGATGGACCTTTCCGAGAAAACTGTCAAGAAGACTCGATACCTGAGTCTCTCCTTACCCTCTTGACAATGATTGTGAATGGAACAAACATTGAGGAAAATGCTGAAGTTAATCAACCTATTTTGTCCATTGCTCAACTGATAGCCTTCAACTTCCGCGAAAAATGCTCTCTTTCAGCTCCAGTTAGGAACAGGCTAGAAACTCCATTGCCAGTATTCCTGGGTTGCTACTTTCATGCAAAAACAAGGAGCAAGTCGTTGATTGAGACACTCTCTTCTCTCGGCCTTTCTATTTCCTATAAAAAAGTTTTGTCCATTTCTGCTGATCTTGGTAATGCTGCAATTCAACATTATGAACAAACTGGTGTAGTATGTCCGCAAACATTACAGAAGGATGTGTTCACTTTGTCAGCTGTAGATAATATTGACCACAATCCCTCTGCAACAAGTGCTACCAATTCATTCCACAGAACTGGAATTTCTCTTTTTCAGCATCCTGTTACTGAAAGTTTTGAAACTTCTCCTATCATTACTTCTAGCCATCAAAGATCTACAGGAGCCAAACTTCAACGCCTTCCCCCCAGCTACTCAGTTGTACTACCAGATCCTGCTATTCAGAGAACCCCAACTGTTCCAAAAATACCGTTCTTTGAAATCCCAGAAACATCTGAAATTCTGTCGCTAGAAGAAAAAGCTTGGTGCAATTCTGTGAAAGTTACACTGGAGAGTGAAGAACCTGAAGCTGCGAGTAATGAGAGCTTGATTAATAATTGTACATGGGCAGCATATCATAGCACTCACCCCGCAACCAATCTAGAAGTGGACAATTATGTCTGCAAATCAGTACTTCTCCCATTATTTCCAGAAGATTCCAAGTCAGTAGCCATGATGCGCCATGCAATGGATGTGATTAAAGCAGCAACAAAACATGTTAATGGATGTCAAGTACCAGTAATGGCATGCGATCAACCATTGTTCAAACTTGCTGAAGAAATTCAATGGGCGTTTCCAGAAGAATATGGTGAAGATCTTTTTGTAGTCATGATGGGAGGTTTGCACATTCTAATGGCTCTCTTGAAATGTTTTGGAACGCTCTTGGAAGATAGTGGTTGGACGTACGCTCTCTCACAATCAGGCATTGTTTCAATTGGTACTGCAGAATCTTTTCTTTCAGCCTCACATGTCAAAAAAACTCTGAAAATTCATGAAGTTAATGCCTGTGCACTGTACGCACTCCGCAAAAAGGCTTATGAAGAATATGTCAGAGCCAATGAATTGGATGAAGAAGAAATCGAAGGAGAAGAGGAGTGGTACCATTCTCAAGGGGAGAAAAGTCCTTTATTTTACTATTGGAATTTAATATTTGAAACAGAATCTGACGTATTAACTTTTGCGAGAGCAGTTCATTCTGGAAATTTCGCACTTTATGTGAAATCTCTGCAAAACTTGCAGTGGATTTTTTTTGCATTAGATCGTCACAATTATGCCCGTGCTATTACTATCCATCTTCGGGTTATGATGTCTTTGGAACAGCGCCATCCTCATGTTTATAAGGAATTTTGTAAAGGTAATTTTACTGTAAAGAAGTCACCGAAACTATTTTCCAGAATGCCTATTGATGAAGCTCATGAGCAAAACAACGCAATAGTTAAAGGAGAAGGGGGCGCTATAGGACTCACAGAAAATCCTCAAGCCTTGCTCAGATGGATGGTTTCTGGACCAGAAGTTGCACGAGTTGTGCACGAATTCAGCAAGAACTATAAAAAACAGAAAGGAACAGATAAGACTGCAACTCTGCATCATGAAGCTTCTCCTGGGAAACAACGTAAATTTATGAAAGATGTAAAAGCTCTGATCGAAGCATTTAATGAATTAAATAATCCGTTCACTGATGATAGTAGTGATTTAATTGTTTTAGATTCTCGACTAGTCATGGATTCATCGGTGGTTTCGGAACTACGCAACTTGAAAATTATTGGGCAGACTTAGGCAAAAGACTTCTTCCAATCTCGCATAATAGAACAAAAAATTGGGTTAGACGCAACGCTAAAAAAGAATAAGTTTTATCTGTTCACACGTCATCCAACAAAACTTCAAACGCGCACAGAATTACAAGTTATGTCTATGAAAGACGATCGCAACTTGTTCTCCAGACTATATATTGCATGCCAAGTCCGTCAAGGAAACCTTGATGTTTTTTTTAGTCATGAAAATCATACATATCCCCCCGCTTTATCGGAGAGAGGAGAGTTACGGTTTGGAAAGAAAGCAGACTTGCTTCCCTGTCTATACCCTGATGATGGAAATAATGAAACCAGGCTAGATATTGATATGGCAGTAATCGATGGAGCAGCTGCAGTTAACTTCATTCGTCCAGAGCCGGGAGATACTTTTGAAAATTATGGAGTGAAATTCATTACCTACTTGAATTGCGGGATATTTGAAAAAGCACAAAGAATTGATGTTGTGTTTGATGAGTACTTGCCTGCGTCGTTAAAATCCGCTCTTCGACTGAAAAGAGGAAAATCTGTTCGCAGAAAAATGGATGTAAATAAACCGGTCCCAAAGAACTGGGCCGAGTATCTTAGAAATGATTCAAATAAAGAGGAACTGTTTGAATACTTGGGAAAAATTATCTCTCAGGCAAAATTTCCGAAAAAAGTAATTGTTACTCAACATAGGAGTGTCTCTTGCAACGTTGAATCAAATCTCAGTAGATTAATGCCCTGTTCTCATGAAGAAGCCGACGGAAGACTCTTATTACACGCTGCAGATGGGGCTGCAGAGGGTTTTAAACGCATATTCATCAGAACTGTTGATACAGATGTAGTTGTGCTCGCTGCTGCATTACTGAAGGATATTCCTTGTGATACACTGTGGGTAGGTCTTGGTACTGGAAAAACATTCCGTGTATTCAACATTTGCACCATCACAGAGTACATAGGAGAAGAAAAGTGCAAAGGGTTATTAGCTTTCCATGCCCTAACTGGCTGTGATACAACCTCTTCTTTCAGAAATAAAGGAAAAAGGACAGCTTGGAACACATGGAACGCTTTCTCCTCAGCCAATGAAACTTTTCGTTTGCTTTCAAAACCTCTCACTTATCAGGAAGTCTTAGCACTCATGCCTGAAGTGGAAAAATATATTGTGCTTCTCTATGACAGGTGTAGTGAGCTCGACTCAGTTAATGCTGTCAGGAAAGACATGTTTTCATCTAAAACGAGAGATATAGAAAATATCCCACCTACCCAGGATGCATTAACACTGCACACACTTCGAACAGTGTATCAGGCAGGGCATATTTGGAGCCAAAGTTTACAAAAAAATCCAGTACTTCCTGATCCTGAAGAGTATGGTTGGATAAAATCTAGTCACGAACCAATGACGTGGAAGGTAATTATGTTCTGTTTTTCTAATATCAGCGACGTGATGTAGGAAGGGAGAAGAAGGGTCCTGGAGGTCGAAACTCCCCTCCTCTGGCTACCTGACATATGAAGTTTTTGTCTGAAAAAATGACTCGTAAGAGAGAAATAGGTAAACCCAAGTATTACTTTCTATTTTTTTCACAATTGTCTTTATTTTGTTTGAATTTCGTTTTCTTGCCTTGAAAAGTGAGAGAGAGAAAGGAAAGTTTTTCTTGGCTGCGCCATTGTTTTAATTATTAATGATAAATTATTGACAAAATGAAGGATGTCCTATTCATTACATTAAAAACTTTCTAGGTAAAATGGACCTCAATCCCTCAAGCCGCGCAAGCTTGTCAAGAAATAATATCATGTTCGTGCAAAATGTCATGTAGTAGTGCTCGCTGTGGTTGTAGAAAAATTGGTCTTCCATGCACAAGTCTCTGCAAGTGTGGTGGATGTGAGACTTGAAGAATTTTATTGGTAATATGACCTAGCCTACGTATTTTTGGCAATTATTAGGTTACTCTTGTATAGAGAACTGCCCCATTTCGCGCACGGTTGGGTAGAAAAGGAGCCCTCGTTCATAAGAAATTTAATAGACCAAGGCCCTTTTTCTATCCGACCGTTCAATCATAAGAGGCTCACATGGAGTGATTATTTGTTCTGAGAGAAACTCGGAATGTTGCACAAAGATAAAAACTTGGATTTTCACATCATTATTTGATTTTTCAATTAAGGATTATTTTGTAAAAGTTGTGAAATTTTACAATTTTTTTTTTTTTTGTTATTGCAGAAACGGAGCCCGTTTACCGAGAATTGCAATACAGAATTGTTGCAGGAGCCACTCATACCTCACACATGTTATTAGAAACTGTCAAGTTCTTATGCCTGTTATTCGTTTTTGTGTATTTTCTTCGTATTTTGAAGAGTTTTTTGGACTGATTTAAATTGACGAAAAAATGTGTGTACACGTTTTTTTAAAACTATGAATAAGAAGAAAGGAAGAATTTATTTACAATACAATTTGCCCCTTCTCAATATTGCCTCTTGTTTGTTCAATTATTCAAGATTGGAAGAAGTTTTTTGCTTGCAAGTCAGCATTTCAAAGTTCCGAAACTACCAAAGAATGTATGACTAATCCAGAATCTAAAATAAGTAGATCACTATTATCATCTGTGAAAGGATTATTTAATTGACTGAATGCTTCAATCTGAGTTTTTACATCTTTCATAAATTTACTTTTCTTTTCTTGGAGAAGCTTCATGATGCATAGTCACAGTTTTGTTCCTTTTGTTTTTCATGATCTTTGCTGAACTTGCACAAACTCTGGTCCAGAAACATTCCATGTAACCAGGGTCTGAAGATTTGAACAATGGATTCTGGATGAAATTGCTTACAGTACGATTTTTCAGGCATTTTCACAGTATTTATCATATTTCCTGTGATATTGGTGAAAATATGTATTGGATTAGGGAGCTCTATACTTGACATCTCCCCTCTATGGCCTTTTATTCTGTTGAGATCATTGAGCTTTAGGTCATTTAATCAGAATTTTGAAGGAGAACAATTTTGTATTCAGGTATATTTTCTGTAACTGCCTTATTTTGTGAGATAATCTGATGAAACTGACGGAGGGGGCTTGAATCCACCAAGGGGCGTTGGAGACCATTTTTGAGTGCCTCTTGGTCTGACAAGGTTCTTCAATGACCACAATACAGGAATCAAGAAACAAATCACGTAATGGAGCTATTTGGGTCTCATTATTGATTGTATTCTCGATTTCCAATTTGAGGACATAACCCAGAGTACATTGCACCTTAACAATGAGGGCATCTTTAATCTCAAAAGTATAATCTAATCAGAGAGTCTCATACAAAATTTTACGTAGAACAATTTTCGACTGAGGTATTTTCACTGTATCTATCGTACTTCTCATGATATAGGCGAAAATGAGGCTGATGAAGGGGGGTTCTGACCTTTTCACCACCCGGTAAAGGTACTCAAATAGCACATCATTTTATCGGAAATTTTAAGGAGAACAATTTTTTACTGAGGTATATTTGCTCTAACTTCCTTACTTTTCGATATATTTCGATAAAACTGATCTGGGGGGCTTACATCCACCAAAAGGGCTCCGGGGGCGATTTTCGGTTGCCTCCCGGTTTAAAAACTTTCTTTATAGGCCAAAATACTAGAATCAAAAAACAAATCACTTCTACTCCGATTTTGCACAATTTTACAATAATTCCCCGGACTAAAGTACTATCGGCAGTGCAAAGTGCAGTGTGGAGTAGCGTGTGCTCATTATAAAACTTTATGCTGCGATTGGGCCCAACTCCTTCAAGAACGAATGTACACTGCACAAACCGGTATACATCTATACATATAGTAAGTAGTACGACTCAGACAGTGACGGATAGGTTGAAACTAGGACGAACGACTAAGTATATTATCTATTTTGTAGAATACAGTTTAGTACAGCGACGCAGAGCAGAATCTCTCTAATAATTCTTTTCTCCGTTATGATTGCTACCAATCCAACGTTCATGAAAATTATGTGTCCAAGCACATCAGTCCTCTGTTCACAAACAAACAAAAATTCCGTCCGTCGGTATTTGTTCTCCTTACAGAAGCCTCCGTTATGACGCCTATTTCCTCTCTGCTTAATATTACTCCACCTTCATAATTTTCCTTTATGACGCCGTCCTCATTTTTCTTTGACTTTTATCTCTACTTTTGTTATTTATGGATGTATTCTACCATACGTCATTCACATTCTCTGATTATATATTTCAAGTTCATTGTTCTGTACTATGTCTTTACTACCGCACGTAACAATAATGATGAGAGCAAGAAGGAAAGCTTCCAGGTGCTATGGATTAATGCTCTAGCATATGTTTTGTGAGGTTGATTTCATTTTGTAGTTACATGAAGTCAAGATGGGAAACAAAATAATGAAAAAAATATATATAATAATAATAATAATAATAATAATAATAATAATAATAATGATAATAATAATAATATGTATATACATACTTATACATATTTATAGAGATAGAGAGAGAGAGAGAGAGAGCGACCACAGCTACGTGATTCAAAAAAAGAGTAGATTCTTCCAGGAAATACGTATAATGTTTCGATGATTCGATTCATGTATATAGTGTACTACTCAGCCATTCATAGAGGTATTAAATATTCAAACGTCATTTTCTCATAGTTATGTTTTTGAATTTCTGTTCCACTGTTCTTTTTTTTCTCCCTTCATTTTTCCTTTTAGGTACAAACTTTGATCAGATCATTTACAAAATTCACTACACTAATGGACGTATAAACCAGCAGATATTTATTTCGGCATCATTCACCTATCCAGGTGTTTATTTCAATTCATCACGAGTATAGTCTAAGCGTGAACGTGCTTAAGTGAAATCTATTATCAAACTGAACGATGTGACGTGACCGACTCAATAGAGTGATAAGTCAATCGAGAAAACTTGCATCTATACAATATTTCCCCTGTAGTACATTGGCAGTTGGCAATTCATAAATGGATACAAAACTTGAACAAATTAAACTTACTTACAGGATAAAGAAACAATTACTAACGCAACAATAACTCAATACATACAAAAAAACTATACTAACTATGACAGAAAATCGACGAAAACAAACGCACCTTGAAACATAATGATTGAGATTGATCTATAACTATCCAATATCCATGCAGATCTGTGTATAGAATTAATATTAATGCACAAAAGTTGTAAATATGTATGTTACCGGTATATTCAAAGCTCTTTCAACAAGAGCTTCGCTTTATAGCTCAGTGAGGCGGCTAATACAAAATTCATAAAGAGTCGACTCACTAGTTTCTTCAAAATCATTCTTATCGTCTTAATGATGAGTGACTGACGAGCTTTTTTAATTTGTCGCTGAAGATCTCCCATACCTAAAGCTTTTCAATTACGAGGCTTTCAGAACCAGATTTCTGAATACCAATTTTTTCCCTATGAAGAGAGCATTTCTGTGTGAAAATTCAACTTCGGAGAAAATAGTGAAAAATATGATATTTCTGATGAGATAGAAACAACGATGCGTACAGAATTTATCATAGATGTTCTGCGCTACATTTTTTATCATGGGTGCAGTCTACTACAAATAGCCTACAGAACGTTGGAAAATATATTGTGATTTTTCTTGGTGTAAAAATGTTAATACTTGATTGTAGTATCAAATTGCTAAAGATACGCTTCACATACAGCACGCAGTGTATTTTCACAACCTTCTGTAATTTGCCGTGCTCTTTTGCGTGCAAAGCATTATGGCCGAAGAAATTGCGACAAACTGTTTTCAGGTTGTGGGGAAGGAGATCGCTATAATTACAAAGTGTTTCATAAAGAATTTCGTGATTTTTGTAGAACTATGTATCAACCGCTCATTATTGTTTCAGACAATTAGCGACAAACTAATATTCGGTGCCGGTATGGACCTCAATGAGCTTCGAAAGGCACCACTAAGCGCACCACTTTACGGTGCAACTATCTTACTTGTCCAGCAAAAACCATATTATGTTATAAACCTGCAATTCGATCCGCGTCAGTAAATTTAGAACATAATCACGACACAAGCCAAGCTGCTGACAAATGTTTGATTATGCAACTGAGCGAAAAAGAATGGGAAGTTAATAATGATTTGTAAGACGCTATAGCTGTGAAGTTAGCCAGACTTGTTGGCTGCTGCAAACGAAATTGACAAGAGTCAATCATCTCAGAAGGTACATATTAACTTTCTCCTCCACAGGAAGATGATATTTTTCGGCATCAACGTTTTTTGGAAGAAATAGAAGGAGTGGGATTTGGGGGGAGGGGGTCTGGCACTGATTTTGATGCCACCAACAATGTTGCAGTTTTTTTTCTATCGTTCCTATCGATGAAGACCTCTGTTTAAACAACGATGCAATTAGACACTTCGTTCGGCAAGATTTCTAATTCATTGCAGTATTTATTAGCATTCTTTGCGTCATCGATACACTGCACTGTATCTTCTAATAACGTTTTAGCCGGAGGTTCTGTAACCCAAATAGAGCCTAGAGCGTCGCGATCGACTGGTCGATCGCGACACACAATTTTACAATCAATATCTCAATTTCATACTTCTCATTAATTAATTTACCTTACCAATTATACTTATTTTTTCTTATTTGTCTGATGGTCGATCGCGATAATTTTTTCAACTGTCCAGGTGATCGCGTGAAAAAAAGTTTGGCCACCCCCGATTTATATATATATCTCCTTCAAGTCACGACGTTTTCTGACGACGTGGGGCTGGGGCTAGTCGATCATTATGTATTCGTTACAGGTTCCTTGTTCGAATTTCATTAAAATAAAAGTAAAAATTTATGTGCCTCTCGTCTCGTTATTTAATGTGATTTTTTCCTTGCTTGATTTGAATAAGCCCGAGAGAAAATATTTTTCCTCGGATACTATTCACCATTTGGTATGGGTTTTAAAAATGCACGATTGATATATAAGACTAATGGTCTACGTAATAGAAGTGCTCGTCAGAAAATTGTACTTGGATCGTATTTTTGTGTAAACATTGGGTCTTGAATTTATGAGAGGTCTACATGGCTTGCATGATGATGAAACAGCTTCATCGTGTTCGAAAGGTATACGTACGTATTCCGAGAGAGAATGGTCTAGAGAGAAAAATTCCAAGTTCGACCCGCCATTACTGAACAATCTGATCAGAAAACGAAAACGCACTCCGCGAGAGAGCCTCCTCTTTAATCATAATAATATAGTCGACTTGTTATAACGAGATGGTTGAAGAATACGCCCATGAATATAATATGAACCAATACTACGAGTATACAATGAGAAGTATGGAATAGCTGTAGGTATAGTGTAGGTAGTACAGTTTACACACACACACACACACACACACACACACACACACACACACACACACACACACACATAAGCGTCGGTACTCTTCTTTTCTTCTTTCTTTCTTTCTCGATCTTTTTCGGGCTACGCTACGCTTCGTGAGGCACTAATGATTTTCGCGAAACAAGTCGGAAACGACATCTTGGTGAAATAACTAAGATATTTTAGAATTTTAAATTAAAGCTTAGTCGGCAAGAACATTATACTTGCATGAAGAATTTACTATTCGTCTGGGAAGGAGTACGTATACGCACCAATACCTACGTACGTAACCTAGTTTTACGCGAACGTTATGTTACCTACGTATGTCACACCGACTCTATTCGTAATTACATATTATACTGTTAGGTAGGTATACTAATGTATGCAGACGAGAGTTCATTTTCAAACCAACGAACTTCTTGAGAGCGCAGGAAAGCGCATCCGTTCATAAAGTAAACTTTCTATTAGCGAAGAATTAAAGAGTTGAAGGAATGAGAGACATCTGCGTAAATTTTGGGAAAAAGTCGCAGCTGTTATTATAAAGGAATAGCCTGCACGTGAAATGACGAAAATTTGACGGATTAACATTATTGTAAAACAGAACTCTCGCGTATAGTGCAGTGTGTGAGTGCCGGCGCGAGTGTTTGACGACGAATGAAAATCTTTATCGCATCGCGTTTGTCGTTCTCAGTAGGTGCGACGCGTGTTGGATGAAAGAAAACGGTTTACCGATTGCCCGTTTCGTAATTTTTTGTCTTTTTTTGTTTTTTTTTTCCCCCCTTACTTTTCAGTATCGAGTATCTATGCTGCTGTAAAATACCGGTCTGCCGACTGTGATTGTTCAAGACATTCTAGATAAGTGCCAAACTTGTACCGGTTTTACCCAAGGTTTTACCGGCCGCGCCTGATGATGAGTGCCCCGTATCGAGTTACTACGCGTTTGGTAGCTCGCTCCCGTACTTTACCTAGGTATGTAGTTTGTAACGACAGCAAAACTGTGGAATTCAGCTGCTAGTGCAATTTCGGCCCTCGTCTCAAAATTTAGACTCAGTAGCCATTTTTCACTTTTTTGCCTGTGTTACATCATGATATACTAGGCTATACCTATTTCAACTGAAATTCCTTTAGATCAATTTGGAAAACGTGGGTGAGAAGAGCGGTAATATTTTGTATTGAACTTTCTAGTCGCTTCCCCGTACTTATCCGCGCAATTTCAAGTCCCCATCAGCCACTCAGAAGTATCACAATTGCCCTTCAGTGCAGTGTACGAGTTCTAGGTACAGGGTCAGTTCACTACCATTTTGTATGGGGACTCGTGCGACAGAACCACCGACACCTATAGCCGATTCTGATCACTAGGGAAATCTCACGTCATGGGCCTCACCCTCAAGAGACTCCTCAAATGATGAAATTAAAGGAATATTCTTTTGGGAAAAGGAGAGATGACATTACAAACCAGACAGTGACAAATACACGGGCAGGTAGAGAATTTTTCAACTCTACTACGAGCTGATGATATCGTGATTCACTTCGTACCGGTCGTCGCTGTTATTTACAAGAGGAATATTCGTTCACCAAGAAAAAAATTTATTTGCACATCGAAAAAATGAACAGCTGTAAAAAAAAAAAAAAAAAAATCAGTACCTAATTTCGATTTGTTAGAGAGTGCAGCGACACATTTGGGATTCGGAAAAGAGAATTAGGAAAATAGTATACCGTACAGTATACAGCAGTAAATCACTGAAAAATATGACTGATAATGAACGGTGAAAATTAAGATGGTACGTATCGTCATTGAAGTGCGCAACTTTTAACTAAACGAGATTTTTGGAACGCGTCATCGTAGCTGCAGTCTTCTGATTATGATTATGAATAAAGTTCTGCATGCGCTCAAACATGACTCATTTTCATAGACGTGTTCAGTGCAGTGTGATTCGCGTACGCATCACTTGAACTATAAAATAAATAGACAAAGGATTTTGATGAGTATTCTATAAAGATCATTGGGATAACAATAGGCAGCGCAATGGACTGCGGAGAAGGAGACGCTGTACGGTGTGGCTCACTCCTCGTGCATTCACTCGATACACCCAAGAAAATGTAAACTAGATCCAGCGATCCTTATTTTCTTATCATGTCCTCGCGAGGACATACTTGTATTACTGTGGCTATAACAATTTACTCCTCGTTTTACTCTCTTGAGTATGCCTTTCTTGCGATCAACATACTCTTATATGGGCGTGCTCGCTTCATCTATTATATTAAGGTCTAAGACGTATATCACTGCACCTGCAGTATTTTGAAATGCCGAAGTACGTTGCGGAATATTGCAAAAGCATAGTGAATATGATTCAAATGACGACGATGAAGGCGATGATCCACCGCCAAAGAGAAGGAATACGACTAGAGGTTCACTTCGAAATGGTGTACTTTTTTCAAGAAAACTCCGCGGATCCGGCTGGAGCTGATTTGAGCCAAAGCTTATTAGTGGACGCAATAGGCAAGTAGAAGGTCATCGAGGAGACAAGGTCAGACGGCAGGACTGTATATTACGTAGTTGCTAAAAATTTTAAAAACAGCAGCTTTCTTAACGAAGTGGAAACCTAGTGTGCAATTGATGGCATTAGGCTTAGTTTTGTGATGTGAAGTCGAAATTTAAAGAATTTGAAATTTTCAAGTGTCGAAATTTTTCCAAATCCCTTTTCTACCATGTATTATGGCTCGAAAGTCGAAATTTTTCAAGTCACAATTCTTCATTAGGGTGAGTCAGTTTTTGTTGGATACCACATGGCGCACGGCGTACGACAATTTATTTGAAAAATCCACACTGTTGAAAGGGACATCCCAGCAAAGTTGCTGTTGGAGTTCAAAAAAAAAAAAAAAAAAAAAAAAAAAAAAAGGAAGAGGAAGGCAAATGGGCGGAATGAACGAAAATAAAGTCAGATATATGTGGTAAACATTATTTTTAGTGACTGAAAGTAACCCATTTCCGTGAGGTTTGTTGATTTCTGCCGCCGAATCCGAATGTGCCTCGTTTCTATGAAACGCCCGTTTAATTTTCTCAGTCTCAGTCACTGTTCCTTTCTTCTTGCTCTCCTACTTTATTTTCCCTCCGTTGCCACTATTTGTCGCTCCGACCATTCGTGTCGATGTACCGACGTTTGGTTATTACCTGGATTCTCAAACTTGAATCTTTCGGATGTGATGCCGTCACATCAGCCACTTGACCGCTGCTGGCTGACGATGCTATAATATAACTTGGACACAGTTGCAATTTTTTGTCACTGTTTTTCTTGAACGAAAACATCAGAGCATTTAGACAGGAAGGAAAATTTCAAGACTACCAACTGTAATTAAACATTATCGACATCATCATCGTTTTGTCACAGAAATTTAATCCGTAGTGTTTTCTATTCTGTAATCACGTGCTTAATCATTTCTAAAAAGAGAAGAGTACTCCTTCCGCGAACATTTCAAATCTTTGCAGAATCGAATTCGGTGACGCATTGTACACTAGAATAGCATTAAGAAAGTCCATTGGCAAGTTTTATAGCCGCATACTCAGCTTCGCGATAGAAAATCGTGTTCGAAATAAAACAGCCACGCTCGCACGTATACATTCAACTCGCCTCTCTTTCTCCTCTCACCCCTTTCTTTGTCTATATCTTCCTTGTATACCGTTTTTGTATTTCTTTCTCTTTCGGTGACGTTTTCCTTACTCTCCTTCCCTCCTATACTAACTGTTGTCTACATACGTACTTTTAGTTAGCTGTAAATCAAAAACCTTATAACGACACCCGTTTTTTTTTTCTTCTTCTTTTTTTCTTTTTCCAAGTTAAGACGACGATTTACATTTCGCGACATAGAAAAGAAAAAAGAAAAAATATCAAACGGGAAATGAGAGAGTCGGTTCGCCGTAATCGCACCCTTTCTCACAATGATACCTATTTCAAACTTTAGACAGCTTCTTTCACTGTAGAATTTTGACCAGAATAATTTGAAATTTATAGAATCTAATCACCAGTCTCTTCGTATTTGAGAAATTTTATAAATTTGTGTGTGTGATTCATGAAAAAAAAATTAATCATTACCAATATTCAATGAGAGTCATACCTAAGTTCAAGAAAAAATTGAAAACAATGACGCAACTACGATAAAGCAAAATAGAATCATTGAATAACTACTTAACCATGGTATACCCAGGGATCTAATAGGTATGTGCTGGCCGCGACAACCACGAGAAAAGAGTGCAGAAAACATCATTATATCGTCGACGGAAAGGGCGTTAGAGCAGGCGGTCAGATAAAAACACTGATTCGGCTGTATTATAAGCACAGTAGACGTGCAATAAGGCGCTAGTCTCAGTCTATTTCACATTGTATAAAAGGCTTACCATCCGCCGGTATTTGGGTATCTTGTCAACTGTTGTACCTACAGTAACAAGAAAAGTGGCTATCAATGATAGAAGCATGAGCAGTGGTATGGTTGGCAATGATTTTATGAGGCTCCTCATCTTCAAAATTTTCTTCTGGTATCATTGCCAACCATACTACTGCTCATGCTTCTATCAGTAAAACCCCTTTTTTCGCAGTCTGACACCGCGTAGTACGTATAGCCTCATATAACTATGAAAAGCCTTATTTTGATCGTGAAACTGATGCCACTCCTACAGACCAAAGGGCAATATTATTGCATAAAATTGCTGATGAACTTCACCTTATGGCTTACGTTTAAGACACACACTATCTAAGGCAAAAAGAAATCATAGTCACGTGGACAATGAGGCCACAGCAAAAGTATGGGGCCCTGAGAAATTCTACCAATACCTCTATGGTCGACATTTGTAGCTACTTACTGACAATACACTTTTGCGGGTAATATTTAGCTTAGAGAAATCCTTGCTTTCAATTATTGTTGCAATGCGTCTATTGAGATATGCATTACATCTCCGACCCAAATTCAATACAGATACACAAACGTTGCGTCGATTTCTTGTCTAAAAACTCATTCCAGGCATCAGAAAGAAGTCCAAAGCATGATTATCTACAACACCATTTTTAGTATAGAGAACCTGCAATCACAGTAAAGAATCTTGGACATGCTACTGCCATGCGCCAGAGACAAAGAGTTATCACTTACCATCATTGCTTCTAAAAGATTTGAAAATGGGAAAATTTTCTAGCCCTGAAAGTTCTGTAAATGACCAAATTGTTCTAAGAGGGTAACAAGTAGTCATTCCAGAGCTACCTATATCAACAATAAGAAGTGCATGACACATGTATGAGAATAGCTAGATTTAAAACAGTGTTTATTATAGTAATATGGACAACTATATTGAATCAATGATAAAAACCTGAGCAGTACGCTCGGATTTCAAAAATCTGGCCAAGAAAGTCCTAAATTACCGTTGGAAAGGCCTAGTGGGACCTTGGTCTTGTTGCAAGACCAATAAATAACAAATTCTCATTGATCATATGGGTTCATGTTGACCTCTTTCACAAAAAACAAACATCACATTCCACAATTGAAAAATTTGAAGAAAAATTTGTCCAAAAACGGTTATGCGATACAACTGTATGTGATAAGGCATTCTAATACAGGTTAAAAAATTTTTGAGCTTTTGTAGCATCATATGTTGTGAGTCACATCTTCTCTCTGCCAAATTATCTTGCCACCAATAGTTCGAAATAATGAAGAAAAGACTCAAAAAACCGCTATTTGAAAAAAAAAAAAAAAAAAAAAAAAAAAAAAAAAAAAACAATCATTCAAAGTAGAGGACCAGGGCTGCTCCGCAGCAATAATAAAATCGCAAATGCAAATAATTGGGGAACACTGAAAAGAGGCATCAAGTAATGCTTGATGGCTAATCTGGAGGTCATTCTGAAGAGAATAAAAAAACAAAAATGAAGAAAATCCGTTCAGTAGAACGGCCAGACAAACTCTGAAAGCGTTTTTTTCCCCAAATTTTTTTAATACATATATAGATTTATATGTTTGTTTGTGATTGGTGGGAAGGGTGAGAATCAATAGGAATGCCACACGCAATGCTGTTCTCTATTCATACTAAAATTTATATGTTTGTTTGTGATAGGTTGAAAGGGCGAGAATCAATAGGAATGCAGGGAGTGATATATGATTGTAATGAAAACTGAAGTTGGATGTCCGCGTCTAGCTCCGCTCTAGTGCATCCAATTTAAAAGTTTAATAGCTCAATTAAAAGGTCTTGATCCCCTGAGTGTTCTTAGACCGAAATAAATTCTCTAACACAATTAGAACCGGACTTATGAGGAAAAGTGTGTATGCAGACACTCACCAAAAGACACGCAAAACAGCGTTTTTGAATATGACTTAAGAAATACAAAAAATTGATGAAATTTAATGGTCCTTGCTTCATCTAGGCATCAATACCTTTCATTTGAAGAAAAAAAAAAAAAAAAAAAAAAGGAAATCGGTTGAATAGAACGCTCAAACGAACTAGATATGAAAGAAGCTTTATGTAAGATTGTATTCCAGTATAATTCCTCTTCCCTCGCCGTTGGAGTAATCCCAGTGGAACTCTTTGTCGGCCGACAGCTCAAAAGTAAGCTACGTCTGCTACCCTGGAGTAAGGAATGACACAAAATATATTCCAATTTTCTTTTCAAAAATTAGCGAGTTTAATTATACAACTGGTGCTCAAAAGTGAAGTGGTTGAGCGCTCTATCATTTAATTTGTTTAGATCACAAGCACCCATTGGAACGTCACATGAACCAGTTGAGAACGGTGCTCTTACAACATTTCACTCATATTTTTTTGTAGTGTACCTATAATACTGTATACTAAGTACCTATATTGTTTCACAAATTATTTCTAGAATTGTACAGTCAAACACTCACCTGTGATTACATTGTTGACATGCAAAACATTCCAAATGATAAACATTATTTCTAGCTCGCATCACCATTTCAAAAGCTGGTATCACTTTTGAACATGCCGAACAATGACCAGTATTACCAAATAATCTGTAAAAAAATTTTTGCGCTCAAAAAATAATTTCACAATGGTTGATGAATTTTCAATTTCTTTATAACACCACCATTACGCTACGGCGAAGCAACAATTATTGTTACAATGAGAGGGATAGATAACAAACCTCATTATAAGTCTCTCTCTTCCTCCTCTCTTTTGATTTCACTTTTAAGTATTATCTCTCAAGTCTTGCGTATTATGTTCCAAGTTTCTTTTATCGCAAATCGTCGCAAAACAATACCATAATATCATCTATTGATTGAGAAAAGAAGAAGAAGAAGAAGAAGAAGAAGAAAAAAACACATTGTGCCAACATTGACAAATGATCTGGTCGAGCCAAATAAATAAATTTTGCTGTTGAGTATCAGTATGGCTGTGTAAATGGAATACACAGAAGACAGAATGAATACCGATACGCTTAGCAATAGTTACCTACTAGACCATTGACTCTAATATAAAAGAAAAACCAAAACCATACGAAGTGTACTCGCAGATTTCCGAATCACCTACGGGATCTAATTGTCCAGTAATTTTCAGGAAAGGGTAGTTTCTTGAATTACCCACGTACGGTGAATTAATTTGGGGGGAAGAAGAATGCTATGAAGATGCATTCACAGATTTCTGAATCAACCATGATGGGAATACGGTATACGCTTGCACAGGCACGCGTACCCAAAGATCTCTCGAAAATATTCCAAGCTCGTTAACTTGTAGAGTTTTGGTCATTTCTTCATTATGCAGTATATTAGCCTTCATCAAACTGGTCGGCTCATGCGAGGTATACTCGCAGATTTATGAATCATCTGCGGGGTATTTTATCCAGTGAATTCTAGTTCAGCAAATTCCAGGACGTTTGTTCGTAATTTCCAGGAAATTTTGTCCAGATTCCAGGAAGTTTTAAAGTGTACTCGCAAAATTCCTGAATCACTAACGGAGTATAAGATTTTCTGGAAAAAAGTAAAAAAGTTTTTTTCCCTAATACGTGCGACGAAAGCGCGCTCTTTCTTAAGTGAAAAGCGTTGGCAAAACAGGTGATTGCCTTCCATGCGTCACGCTATTAGACGTGCTTCTGAATAGTGGGGAAATAGTAGATTGCTTAACTAGTTACAAACGCTCGCTTTTGTATGTAGTCAAGCAAGTTACTTTTTCCAACAAATACAACGAAAAAGCTCCGAAAACATCGAAAAAGCTCCAGGAAGAGAGCAAACGAGTGGAGCGAGTTAGCTGTTCTGAAGCTACTGGCTTGAAATTCCTTAAAGTAGGCTTCTACCAGTCCAAGGAGGTGGCGAACGAGTGGAGTGAGTGAGCTACCCAGAAACTATTGGCTTGAAATACCCTAACTGGAACTATACACCAAGCGCTAGTAAAATTGGCCCGCAGACATGGAACGTGATCTTTTTCTATTCGGCTCCGCCAGAAGATTTTTTTTTTTTTTTTTTCTAGTTGTACTTGCGAATTTTTCAATCACCTATGGGGAAAAAAAATTTTCTCGAAAATATTCCAAGTCCATTATTTTAAGGGGAAAATGGGGAGGTAGGGTGTACTCGCGGATTTTTAAAACGGGTAAAGTAAGGCTAAAGACATCAAACATGTCAAAATGTGTAGAAGTGTAGGCTATTCACATTCATTTTTTAGAACGATTTTTCGTCAGCCTTGTCTCTATGCACGTACTATCACAAAAGAAACAATGTTTGAATTTGTTCACAAAAGTTTTCAAATTTTTAATTTATTGAAGTGAAAAATGAAGGAGGGAGAAAAAAGGAAGAAGATATGGAGAGAAAAAAACATATATCGGAAATAAATCCGATCGAATGGACAACAAAATGAAATGAGGTTATTATTGTACAAGTGCATTTCTAACCCGGCGAAAGGACCGATGCCGAATTGAAGAAAAGGAAAAAAATAGAGAAGAAAAAATATCGTGTACCAGTACATATAACAGTAAAACTTTTACAAATAGCGCGAAACGAGTATATATTACCCTTCCAAGCTCAAACATTTATATAGATTTTGTAGGTATATTAAACTAGATATTATAAGGAAGCGTTTGCAGCAATATCCTGCCAATTTTTCGCAGCCTGCCTTATAGTGGACACGCAGTAAGGGCTAATATACTCCCGATATACTTTCTGTGTTACCCTCATTTAATAAAGGCTTTATATAGAGCTGGCAATAATTCTCCTTCTGCTGCTTGTAATCTCTCTATAAATAATGCTCTGCTCTCGTTTCATTGGGGGAGGATGAAAAGAACGGAGAAAAAAAAAAAAAAAAAAAGTATGAAAACTTACGATAACCGGACAGTATTTACGCTTTTTATTTCATCCAGTTTGTTTTTTTCATCTTACCTTCTTAGTTTCTTTCTTTCTTTCTTTCTTTCTTTTTTTTTTTTTTTTCACCCATTAGGTAGTAAAATGTTTTTTCATTTTTGTTCTGGCATGTTTGTTCCGATTTATAATACAATCAGACAACAAGATGAGTGACGGGAAGTGGTAAAAATGGAAAAAGAAAGAGCCGCAGAATTTGTCATCATCAATATTGGGAATCTTCGTAAGCTTTGGAAATTCACAGAAATTAGATGGCAGAAAAATTGGACTAAATTTTAATCGATAGGTACCCAGTTTAATAATGTTTCAGAAATCCATCGATTATTGTTGCTTGTAATTGGCTGTATTATTCTCTTTTCAAAACTATTATTACTTATGAAAGTCGATTGCAAAATCCACCATACCATCAGGTGGTAGGGAAAATTTTGCGTAGGTTATTTAAAGTTTCTTTATAAATCTTTGAAAGTACCTAGGTAGACCACAAAATATGTATATGTATACTAGCAGAGGCGGCGCGCCTATACAAAATTATACCGCACTAATTTTATCAAAATACCTCTCTAAACCTCTCGCAGAATATATCCTTTTACTATTTTTTTTTATTTTTTTATTTCATCAGCTACCTAATTTAAATTGAGGTTTAGTATTTCTTAATCCCGGCTTCTTGGTCTATCTCTCACATCAAGAGGACAACCCCGCAATAAACTTGGAATCAATAAAAATGAACTAATCCCTGGTCCTCCAAAAACAGAAATACTCGCCATGCGATCGTTTTAGAATATTGGTCACGGTCGACTTACTCATTCTCATCCCCTGCTGCAAGTTTTTAATCGTATAATGCGGATAATGTGAAAATCTATCATCTCTTTTCATGCCCAGCCTTCCAAAATTAACATAATACTTCTTACAATTATGACTTCACTTGAAAGTTGGAACTTTCCCAAATTACCCTAGCTCAGAGGACAAAATTTTCTCAATTTTTCTTCCTCTTATGGTTCAATTTTTTCCAAGTCCGTCCTCTGTCATGGTAGCTGGATTCCCAATGTTTGTAGAGTTTTCAAATCTAACTCTTCTGATAGCAGCAATTTTTCCACACCACTTCCCATCATACATGGCCTGACAGTCTCCCTGTTGTCAATTTTTGAAATTTTATTGAGCCCAACTCTTTTGATGGTTGAACTTCTTGGGACTCCAACTACAAATTCAATTCTCAATATTAAAACCAATCCGTCTGAAAAAAGAGGATTTGTGAATCCTTTTTCAACTTTTTTGAGGAAGCTATTGTTTTCTACTATCTTCAATTTCTCTTAATACATGTCTCTTACTCTCTCACATCATGTGTCTAAAAGTAGTTCAAGTTCTCATCAAGTTTGAAGCCAATACTTTTCCACGCCAATGTGTACAAGGCAAACTCACATCTATTCTTCATTTACTCTATATAATCATTAGGAAGAGCAGTCGCCCGGAAAGCGAAAAGTATCGGGTTCGGATCTCGCCGAGGTGATCTAAATTTTTCGCTTGAGTTTTTTGTTTACCAGCAACCCTCCTTCTCTATAATATTATCCCCGCAGGTAAAAAATAGTGTCTATCATCAGAAACTTCTTTCTGGATATTGGTTCACATCAATCACCCTGAACATGATGAAACTGATCGCGCTGAAAAACCTCCTCCTCTTCCTACCATTACCAGCTCCGCCTCGTAATCACTTACAACTGGTTCGGCGACATTTTTCCGAACGCGTTTATCCGACGCGACATTTTTCCGACACTCATTAATTCCGACGTGACATTATTCCAATGTAACGTTTGTCCGACGTCAAAAATTTCGACAGACAAAAAGTCCGACACGACATTATTTCTAATTGTTTTTCCGACATGACACTTTTCCGACATTCAAAGAACTTTTCCACAAAAGAAGTTATATTTTTAAATTCACATGTCAACATTATAAGATAATGTCCTCAAATAATCCAACGTAGATAAGGTATCGTATTCTGTAGCGATATTTTCCATTCGTTCGTGTAAGTCTCGCCACTTTTTATCAGGTGCGTACTTAACTTTCTTTCCTAACGCTAGTTCTTGGATACATATCTCTACATACCCCTGCTCTTTTTGGAATTCTTTAAGAGCTGAATAGAGGTCCGGGTGATCTTTGCCGACTACTTGCCTGAACCGATTGTGCCAGCCCTCGCTTATATTATTTGTTTTGTGCGACCCAGCGAGGGCTGACTCATACTGATTCCAAAGCGCAGGCAAGTATCGAGGGGGTACGGCTCTGCGGTTTCCTCTGGCCGGTGTTCCTTTGATGTAGTTCTTGCGGAAGAAGTCATAGACACAATGCAATGCTGCTGGGCAGGATGCTTTTAGTGTAGTGAAGGCACGGGAAACTTCATTAACAGGATGAACGCAAGGCACATGAGCATACGCGTATACCGCCTAATTGATACGTCATTGGTGTCGCGGTATTGAACTTGAAGGCCGGCCGCCTGTACTTGTCGGTATATAATTTGTCCGAGATGAAAAAAACAACCGGAAATAGGAACGGCTGGAAAAACCTTCTTTGAAGCATTAATGATCGCCAGTTCAAAATCCGACATGTGTCGGACTTTATCAGGGGTTTGATGTCGGAAATAAATTATTAGGAAAAATGTTACGTCGAATAATCGTCGTGTCAGTAAAATTGCATGTCGAAAGAACGTTTTGTTGAAAAAATGTCTCGTCGGAAAAATGTCGCGTCGGATAAACGCGTTCGGAAAAATGTCGTACAATCCTTACAACTATGAAAACTATCAGTATTTCTTAATTCTGCAGCTTCTTGGAACAACTCTCACGCAAAAAGAACAACCCTGCAACAAACTTGAAACCATTAAAAATGAACTGATCCCTGGTCCTCCTAATACACGAATACTCACCATGAAGAGTTCATCTTATTGCTCCACTTAGAATTGGTCACTGTTGACTCACTCATTCTCATGCCCTTCTGCAGGTTTTCATGCACTACCGTCATATACCAGTACATCTTAATCGTATTATGCAGATAATCTGATAATCTATCATCCCTTTTTAGGTTTAGCCTGCCAAAATTAAACTATACTTCCTACAACATAACCTAAGGCATGCAGACCTTATGTAATCATTCCAAAACAGTTTTCCACAATAACTCGTGCATATGCAGGCTTTTCTCCTGCCTAAAATTTGAGTATCACCATCTGACTCGACTCCTCTCCTTCCTATCTTCCCTATCTTCACGCTATTGTTGTAATTATTTTAAACTCCTCTCAAGCCTTTTGTCGATCGAATGACTTGATCTGCAAAAATCTTTCCATAGCTCCTTCCATTATTAAATAGGAGACGCTAGTATAATGGAGGGGCCGAAATAATTGCGAGAGATACATAATAGTCTTTAGGGTCGGTCCGCGGCGCGAAGGCCGACCGTATTGCAATCACTATTTTCTTCTTTCTTAATTCTTCGGCTCATTTCAGTCTCTCTGACGTCATGTTCGAACGAGCCGTAAGCTGTTTAGTCTTGTGTCTTTGGCTCTTTCATTTGTTTTGCGTTTTATTGGTGTTTGATTCATCATTCAATGTTTCGATCGCGGCTTGGAAAATTCGCCTTATCGTCGTCGTAATATTTACGCGAATAAAATGAAACAATTATTTAGGAATGAGGTGGGAACGCGACAATGAAAAAGTGTCTGTTATCATGAGTAACGTTTGCGTAGTAAGTAATAAATTTGATTAAATGTTCAAATCGTAAATTTATTTTCTATCGATGAATTCGCGAAATACAGAGCGGTGGCGCTGCAGGTGGCGATTTATAGAAACTGGACGAGAAGGTGATCGTGTATTTTTTGCCATAAGAAGATACACTCATAAAATCAGCTCTAACTTGTTTAATATGAATTTCTATCAAAAAGTACAGAGAGCAAAAATTATAGCTGTCAAAATCTTCTTTCTGAATAACCCCATTTGGAATTTTTTTCAGAACTTTTTTCATCACCATCACCTTTTCGTCTCAATTCACCAATCAGAGAGCCCGCCGATAGATAGCGCATCACTCGATATATTTCGCGAATAGGTAATTGCTCATGAAGTTTTGGTAGGTACCTATACCAAGGTTGTTCGCAATTATTACAGAATAGAAAAAAAGTGATCAGAAATGAATTCTTGAAATCGGTCCAAACAATTTGAATGAAAGTAGAGTATTGAAGCAGTATAGCAGAATAAATAAAATAAAATTTAATGATTCATCGTTGAGTACCGTGATCTAAACATAATAATTATACCGGTAGTCGGTATCGAGCTACAATTATATTGTAAGTATTTAGTGTACATCGCAGTTTGTGTTTTCATTCTAGTTTCTATAATCTGAGTTCGCAATTCTCCTATTTTCTTCCTTCTTCAACGATAGGACATGTCATATTAAACTGGAAGACAATTATCATGACATCGCGGCTTGTATTAGTAACTATCCTTATCTCATGACGAGAAAGACAAACGTGGGAAGTTAGGTACTTGTCTTGTGCCGAGAGTTGTTGTCTAAACCGTTCCTTCGATGAAAATGTTGAAGTAAGTAGAAGTTGGAAAAGAAGGAGGGTTGTTGATAAATGAAAAACTCAAGCGAAAAATTTAGATCACCTCGTCGGGATCCAAACAAGAATAATGTCAGCGTTGAGGGAACGTTATCACGTAGCCTACGTCTAGTTGCTGTCGACTATCGACAGTCCTTACTTGAGGTTATTCCAAATCAACAAAATTAGTGATTGTTGGGTGTTTGTTTTTATCAAATAGAAGAAAATTGATAAGAGGAATTCTTAATCGATTGGTGGGAGCAATGAATAAAATTATTGGAGTATCGAAGCGATAAAGCATACCGGTAATGAATGAATGAATGTTGTTGAGTAGGTATCCTGAATTAAACTTGAAGTCGGTATTGAGCTTTCTCATATCGACGGAAAGTGAATCAGTCGAATTATTTAGGCAGTGAATGATGTTGAATAGATTCAAGCCGACCCTGTTACTATGTCGCCTGCGACATAGCTTGTTTGTAGTTTACATCGGGATACGTGGAGCTTGTTGCGTTCGCAACGCAGTTTTTTAATCTTTCTCCGTAGGTAGTGCAGTGTTTCATTCAGTTGCACAAACCACCGTTTTAACGCGTTCCATCAATACCGCGCACAGCAAAACTATAATTTCTGTCTCTCCATTACTGTTTGTTTACATTCAAAAGTTCCTGTAAGGGTGGTGGAGAGAACTCGGCAATAATTTATTATACTATTCTTCCTGCGTGTATAAATGGTTACATTCAAATGGGAACAAGAAAACTTGAATTATGTACCTAGGTATCTATCATTTTTATTTTTTATAGATGGTGTCCGTTTAATTCGGCGCGTACGTTTTGGCGCGATGGCTGAAATCGGCGCCAAAATTGGTCGGCGCAAATGGCTTAAAACTTTCTTCTTCAAGTCGGCGCAATCGGAAAATTGCAAGAAATTTTCAAATGATCTATGAATTTAGGATTTTAAAATGGTACTCAAACTAAAGATGAACTGTTTGTAGTCGCTGGTTTCGGGATGCAAATCGTTTCTTTTTTGAAGGGGAAGGAGCGCCGGTGAGACATTTGGCGTTCTCCAAATTGCGTTTCTCTTTTGAATTGTCTCAATTCATTGATAACAGACCACAGTGTTGGATGATCACAGGGAAGTTCGGTTTGGACCCCATAATGTCTACCTTCCGCACTAATGTTAGTTCGAGAATTTCGGTTCAAAGTCCTCTCATGGGCATTCCACCAAAACATGCCTTAAACCACGCCATTTGTACTTGAAGATGTCCGATGCGTTGTAATTCAACAGTGTTTCAATATCATTATCTAAGTATTCCTGCAGTTCATCGACAAAAATTGTTTCATGAACGGAAGCTGAAAATCTTGAGAAAATGAATACATACGAGTAATTATTATCGCACCGAGATGAACCCTGCGCCGAATTCTTCAGTGCCAAATTGTCCGCGCCGAATTGAACTAGAACCTTATAGACACCTATTCTACGACTTATATAAGAACTCCTGTAATGGCAAAATAAAACCGTTCAGACGACACATTCAGTCTTACCTGAGATAATCCCTTCTACAGAGTATTAGGTTTGCTTTTGTGAACAATGTTGAACCAACTTCTCCTAATCGGCAGTTGCAGCAGCCACATTTTAAACAATCTTCGTGCCAATACATGTCCAGTGCCTCTAGTAGGAACCTGCAAAATTAAAGTCATGATGTACTCCGAACGTCGGCCTAATTTTCACATAGGTAACTGCGTTTCTTGATAGACCTCTTTATTTGTGAACAGATTGTGCAATATTGTAAAATCTACCTAAAATTGGAAAATATACTTCCTTTGTGTATGCAGGGGTGTTGTGATCCCCATGGTTCAAAGAAGAAACCCCCCTCAAACTTTAATTTCTCGCAGCTAAAAAGAAAAAAAAAAAAAAAAAAAAAGAGAATTCGTATGGCCCCCTCTAAAACGAATATACGAAGAATCGTCTTCATGAAAATGGCCTCACAACACCCCTGTATGTTTTTCGCGTGTAGTAGTGACGAACATTGTTCAAGGTTCAACCACCCGAACAACCCAAGATTTGCACACTCCATGCCGCTGGATGCGCGTTGCGTGACCAAAAGCGCTCAATGTATTTAGATAGAAGTTTCCAGTATTATCGTTTAGGGTCAGTTTTACAATACAGAGTTATTCTACTTATAATTCCGGGTTATTCCCTCAAATCTCGAGGGATTATTGGTTAACCCGAGCTAGTTTATTCCGTCACGTGATGTTGACTCTGTATTGTAAAACTGGCCCTTAGAATATTTGACTACACTGTACACAACGTATTTTCTACACTAATCAAGAACTGTTTACATCTTAGGATACGAAGCATGACATTCCAAAACGGCCTTAGTCCATTTTTGCAACTTTACAGGACAAACAGAAAACTGCATACCTTTTGCACATAACTATACCTAGACTATGATTATTTTCTTCAGCTTAGAGCACGTAAAAATCGATATTTTGATATAAGTACTTCATGATACTATGAAGTACATGTTTCTCCACCAGACTGCGCTCTAACTCAGTTTCTCAAAAAATGGACTAAGGCCGTTTCGGAATGTCATGCTATTACCATATCTAATTCCCTCTTATGCGATCTATGACTGGTAACTTGGTTTATCACTATTCTTGTCATTATCAATATCAAGCTTTCATACTTCAACAGATAATACTTAATTCTTGAGTGAGACGTGCAAAGTAAATTGACCTTTTATTTCTTTAAAATTGATACCGACGACCTTGATAATTGAATGATAGGTATAAGTAGCCTACACTAGAATTGTTATCTAACAAAATATATTGCTGCAACTTACTTGTCGTTGATAAGTTTATGGCAACCCGCACATTCGCGTGGAGTATTAATTTTATTTCCGTTATTACTCTTGGGCAGTTGCAGCTTTGTATCCATCGTCATTGTACCGATATCTGTAATTGAATAAGAAAAATAGTTTTCATAAATATTGGCAAAGTATGCTCTGCGCGTTGCTGGAGAAACATGGGCGAGCACAAATCAGTAAAAATAGTTTGTATTCCAAGATGAACGTTCATGGCCTGATGCGTTCCTAATTCATAACGGGATTCTGATAGAACTTAATGGCGAAGGAATGTTTGCTCTAAATTTATTTAAAATAATGAGCCCATCTAAACTTGTCTGCAAAGAAAATTAACATTTGATAGAATAATAGAGGGTTAACATTATACATACGTATGAATTTGAACAAAAAGTAGAATTGTAATTTAGACCCTTTGAAGCGTCGAGAAAATATGCCCCACACCAAAAATTCCACTGCACGCAAGAATACAATACCTCAGAAAAAATCGGTAAAAAAAAGGAAAAAATTCTCCTCAGAAAAATGTGTTATAAATAACCATACATACATACATCATATTTTCTTATTTTATTTTTGCATAACAATTTGCAAATTTTGGAAGTTTTTCATTCTAGTAGATCCACGTCAATCAATATTGATATCAATACTGCACTTATCATTGCATGTACTGAGTGAGTAGGAAGACTGTTCACTGTTTCAATTTCTTGTGATATTTTCATGTACCTATAATATTTCTCAAGTTTCAACTTTGAGAGCCAAAAGAAGACTCATACATCTTTTGGTTTTCAGATCTTAGCATAGAAAACTCTAAATTTTTGTAAGTATAACAAAAAATCTAGATCTCTAAACAAATATTTAGAACAGTGAGTCAAAGAGGAAAAAAACTTGGTAATAAACTGAAACCAACCTCGAGAATTGACGAGAAACGAAGAGGAGACTAATCATTGAGTTGTGACTCATAAACAAACTCGATAGGATCTTTGTCCGGGTATATGCAGAATGAGACTAACAGTAGTGTTCCTATGACGAGTGATTTCGATATGCTCCCAGGCGGTACGCTTGAAAATATAAGAGCTTCCTTTGTGAAGAAACACCTCAGATCCCTCTCGAAAGCTGTGCTCATCAGCAATAAGATGGTCAGCAAATGCCGAATCTCCCACTTTTCTCTTCTGCCAGGCTGTCTTGTGCTCATCGACTCTAATCTTAAGCTGGCGACCAGTCTCTCCCCGATATAAACACCCTTACTAACCTATACACTCGACTCGACTCTTCTCATCTTCAGGAATTCGATCTTTTAACCTAACAAATAACCCCTTTAATAGTGAGTGACTGGGTTGTAAAACGCAGGTCGAAATTTGAAAGGGCGGGCGAACGGCTCGACCTAATTGAAGAGAGAACTTACCCAAAAAAATGGGATGAGCCTAATTCAACGAAATCTCTCACGGCCGAAGCACTTCGAAGTTTTAGTATTTTCTACGGTTTTAGTATTTACTTAGTTACTCCTTAAAAAAGAGCATCGCCTTTTTCTTCATTTGTGATTTACTGTGTTAATCTATTCACAGAAACGTAATAGGGAGAGCACCTTCACTTTTACGGTGCTGTCAATTTTAGTGGCGAGATATGGAAGAAACTTCACCGAGATTTAATTCCAAACGAAAAATTTTCTGATAGAAGTGAGTTTCTTCTTGATGAATCTCAATTTGTACGTCCGGATCTGTCCGGCTTGCAAAGTTAGACAAGATATTAAAATGAGGATTGCAATAGCTAACATTTTTCTTCAAAGTTAGTTGCAATCCTATAAAGACAACTATAGACTAGATCACAAATTACTCAGCAAATACGAGTATTTGACCAATTCTCTTACTTTTTTTGGAGGGCACCTCCAGGGCCGGCACTTCTCTATCATTCCACCAGGTACAAACATTGATTCCATATTTTTTTTTCTCTCTCTTCATCCGATAAATTTTCAGGAGGTTCAAGCGCAGCGCGCGCTCGCACCACTACGTTTGCCGGCCATGCGTACCTCATTGGTGAATGTTTCACATGATTACTTGAGAGCCTGACGTTCGTCCTATCAATAATCGGAAAACGGCATTAGATTCATCGTTGAAAATGCGTACTCAGAATTGAAATTCTTGTATCGGCAGTTTTTCAAAAAGTTTGATATTGTTGAGTTGTATAGTAATAGAAGCATGAAAGTTGGTATATTGAGCATTCAAACCATAAGAAAATTTTAACGATCAGGAGTCCTTTGAGATTAGCCATGGGAGTGCAAGGGAGCGATTTTCGAGGAACCATTTATGAAGGTCTTTACGCGATCCTTCTTGATAAAAAACTGGATGACATTAAAGACTGCATTTATTAAATGATCAAATCGAAAACGACGTTTTTAAAATACCTAATAAATTAAACGAAACGTAACAAAAAATGTAAGAACAAAATATCAATGTAGTGAGAAGAGTTTTAAAACTTACTTTATTATAAACTAAATGAAACAAGAAATAAAATACCGAAAGATACAGTGACCACGATGACTCATCATTACTCATAATCTGCAATAAGTATTCTATTTTAGGAACATTGTTTGATTGTTGGGATAAAACATCTCATCACTCACCAATAGAAAAAGTTTTGAGATAGTTACGAATTATGTCGCATGATGACGTAATCCGGAGTTACAACGAAGAAAATGATCGAAAAGGCGTATAGCGCATCTTTACACTTAAATATCTCTGTAGAATGAGAGAGAGCAATGTTAGCCCCCCCCCACCTGGGGTTGATTTCAAATATTTTACTAACACAAAATAATATGTTTTGTATTACTTTCAAAATCCGACCGCAAGAAGTAAACAATCACCCACCCAACCCTCCCCCTCCCGTTTCCCATTGAACAATTTAAAAAAATATATAATTATGAAAGGTTCCTCATCAGATCAAATACATGCTGCAGAATAAAATTTTCAAAATGATATTCGAGTACCGGCAGAATACATCGATTGCGATAAATGAACGTGTATTCGAGTTTTGTACGTGCCGATGCTAAGTAACAAGAGGGGCCCGAAAATGTCCAATTTTGTAGAATTTTTCGACCTCAAACAGAGTGTCTCCCAACGGTTTTTGGTTCTTTGATATGCGCTAAAACAATGTGCAAAATTTTACACTATGGTTACAAGAACTGAAATACGTTGATAATTTGTTTTTCGCTAACTCTATCTAGACTACTACGAAATATTGATAGACGCGTGAATGCATGAGATTCGTGTCACACGTATATTTGCTGACAGTCAGTGCAGTACTACAGGTACGTGCGAGAGCAAAATTTTTGAAATGAGGATACGCAGACTTGTATAATATTTAATGCTTCTGCTAAGTTACGGTCGCGTCGCGTCGCGTCGCGTCGTATAGGTGCAGCGGTACGATCGAAGGTATGAAAGCGCGAGATAGTCTCGTTTGTTTACATTATTACAACGGCGAGCGCGAACGATAGTAGAAGAAAAAATAATACGCTAGTGTCGAACCATTTAGGGACTTGGCGCGCACATTACGTCTCCGATAATGGCCTTACAAACGGTCTCATTTCGCAATCTGATTCACGGTAACGGCGGCGCGGCGCGGCATAGCGTAGAGTGCATAAGAACGTTGCGTTGTGTCGCGTCGCACAGTCTCGCACGCGCATGGATCGTATATTATACGTACAACTCTATACGACTTGCATATCGTATACTGTACCTTGTATACCTATACGCATTACGCAAGTAAGTATTTATTTCTATACGATTCGAGATTTTTTTCTTCTCTTCTTGACCACGCCACCACGCCACCACGCCACTTTCAAAGGCTTTGACACGTTCTCATTTCCATTTGTTTCTCAATCGACCCGTCATTTAAGCCTGCAGGTACACTCAATAACAGAAAAACGCTTTCATCCTACGAGTACTTTTTTTCGACTGAGATGTTATGGTAGCCCTACGAGTTACAGGATATATGTGTAGGTTAATCTTTACAAACGGAGTGAGCAACGAGAGCAAAAACTCAATGTTAAATCTTTTTTTTTCTTTCTTTCTTTCTTTCATTCTTTCTTTCTTCTTCTTCTTCTTCTTCTTCTTCAATCTGTAGAGCCCAGAGCTGGACATTTCTTCAATTCACTACTTCTCTACATTTCAAGACCTCCAATTGGAGGGTGGTGTTGTTATTCTGCGTCTTTCTAGATAAATCATGACGGTGCGCCGCAAGACTCGCGATTTTTATTCATAAAAGTTCTCCGTCGTCTACACAAACGTTAGGCTATTGAATTGTTCTATTAGGTTACGGTACATGTTAATTAGATGAAACAAACACTTGCACTTTCCGTAGATTTTGTTATCAATTACTAATTGCTAAACGTTTTCGGTTTTCGCCATCTTCAAGAGCGGAGGAACAAATACCATAATTAAAACAAAAACGAAATGCGTTCGATCGTAATTGCTTAAGAGTGTCCGAATATTTTACTTCTCTGAAATTGTGTAATACAGTGACCTCATAAAAACTGAACTACCTAGGTAATTATTAAATCGTCGTTTTTCACTCGATTTAACGCTAGGTACCTACATATCGATGGCATGTATCGTGCTTTGTTATTTCGATTGATTCAAGGGCCAACCTTCGTTTTGTATTTCTCTTCAAAATGCAGCAGCCTTTCTCCTTTAGCTAAATATATTTCCTTTTCCTCTAACAGATGCCGTGCATAGGTTGACCTCAAGGGCTTAGATACGGTCAGTGATTCGGGTTCAAAAGGACCTACCGCATTCTCCAATTTAGACTGCTGGGCAAACTCTAAATTTTAGAAGGTACACACCTCATTTTGATAAGGGGGGGGGGAGGGAGACTTTCTTTGCCATTAGACTTGAACCTACCAATTTGAAGGTGAGGGTATAGAAGACTGGTTTTAGACGCTTCGCCCTAAGGAGCCCCGCCAAAACCTCGGTAAAGGGAAGGAGGTAAGGAAGAGGGACTACTCTAGTCTTTTTGGTACTAGTGGTGGAGTCATGCCAGGCCGAAACGCGATCAAGGATATTCTTAATAAGACTTTTCCTTATCATCCCACCGATGTTGACATTAATATTATTCTTTTTGGCTAAAAATCTAACGACTTCAACCTCGTTTTCGGAGGCTTGAGGCGTTGGAGAAATTGAAACCAGTCTATTGATGAAGTGATGATAAGCGGCCAACTAGTGGGGGAGAGGGCAGAAGAATGTTCCATGAAGTGTAATGTCAGTGGCAGTGGGTTTTCGGTAAGTCCCATAAGAGCGAACACCACCGATATGCTCAATATGAAGGTCAATGAAATAATCTAATTCACACCGATCTGCACAGTGAATTCGATAGTGGGATAAAGGCTACTGAAGTAGGTAAGAAACTCAGTAATAAGATTGGTGGGTCTTACCTAATACATAACACATCATTCACGTATCGGCACTAAAAGGCTACGTAGAATATGAGGGGGTGGTCAGAATGGAATACTTCTGACTCAAGTCTCTCCATAAGAACTTTAGAAAAAAGAGACTCTTGCGGTGATCCAATGTGAATACCTATGCCATCTGGAAGGCAATAAGTTGCGTCCTTGAACTGGAAAATATTCGGGTGTAAGCAGGTTTTTAAAATACTTACGTATTTTCCAATGAAATCTTCGGGAACATTAGATTCTCCAAGAATTTCCTGGATGCGCTCCAAAGTAGGCTAATGCGGAACATGTGGGAGAAAGTCTTCAACATCAAATGAAACAAATTTGCCTTCTGGTAGAGACGGGGTCTGGGCTGAAAGTTGAACGAGTTCAGCCGAGTTTCTGTTTGAATTGTTTATCCAGGTATATCTGGACAACGGGTAAGTGGGAAACAATATACTTGAAACTACCGGTCGCATGGGGTTGCCTCTTTATCGATTTTTGGAAATCCATAAATCCGAGGGGTTGACGGATTAGGCACCAAGAGATGGTTCCTAAGGGATTCCTCATCAATTCGGTACCTACAGGCAGCGGCATGGAACATTACACGCGCAACGAAATGCATTCAGTGTACACACAGTTCATTGTACGTGTAGTAGTAGTTTTACGGTTCGCTCGCGGCCACCTATCCATAGGCCCTACTTTAACACACTTCTACCGTACAAAGTTAGATCCACGTATATCCAAATTGACAAGAAGACAAATTGTATCGTTCAAACGATTGGTGCGAGTGTGTGAATCGTGATAACACACAATTACTACTACTACTACTACTACTACTCAAGGCTGGTAAAACAGGAGAGCAAAAATTAGTTATTACTCAAAGCTACTGGATGATAGTAAATTGGATGCAAAAATGTATTGGATTGTAATAAACGGAGTAAGAAAGGGAAGTTCTGTAGAGGAAATTAGGAGTTATTAATATCGGGAATATGGAATACCAACTTATTGATAATGCGGACAAAAATTGCTGATGAGTTTAATATTTTCTACAATGAAATTCCGCCGAAAAAATTGACTGCAGAGGAATTTACGTGGGATACTGAACAGGATGTTTCGGCTGAGAAAGGACAGGAGGGCGACCGAGACTATTTTTACAAGGACACTATTTTTACGAGCAATTTGGTGAACTAGGTAACTGGTTTCACCGCATCACTAAAGAAGGTATGGAGAGGGCAATACACAGGTTGAATAACAAAAAGTCTACTGGGTATGACAACATAGCTAGCTGCAGGACTGATAAAAAGAAATATCAACCTATTTGCTAGAAAACTTGCGCATCTTTTTGTTTCTTCACTCCTGCTATGATGCGTGAACTATAGACAGAACTACACCATTATATGTACCTACATTGAATTATTTGCAATCAAAACCAGCAAGACAATCATCGTGTACGAGCAGACGCCGATCAAAGGAATAAAGCTGCCGGTCTGCGCGCTTCGATCGTTCTTGAGCCCTTAATTTTTTTCGAAAACTTAAATGTTTGAATTGGTTCGTCTTTGTAGAGGCCATATACCATCACGTTCCTCCTTGCACACCTTAGCCGTCCGTCTATGACTAGGCAAACATAGATACTTATCAGGAACTTATTCTTCTTCTTCTATTTAATCTTCCTCTTTCTTATCAGTCTCTTCATCCAAGAATTGCCAGCCAACGTTTCTTCCTCCGCACATAACCTCCGACCCCCTTTTTTGTTGTTTTAAATGGGACCTTGAGATTGTTGTTGGTAGTGTTCTTTTGATATCGAGAATGAAACGGAGACGCATCAAATAATTATAGACCTATAGGTATATTACGCAGTGATAGTTATGTTCTCGTGTAAGTAGGATATGGCGGCAAGGTGGGGACGGGTCAGTTTATTCTGCTCATTGCGTGCGCGTACACTTTTACTCGCTCATTCTTAACAAAGAGAGGAAGGAAGTTGTCAACATAATTATCATTCCCATCATCTACAGATTACTGTACCGACGAATATTACGATTATTCAACACGTTGGTACAGTATCGAAAAATATCATTCAAGATTTACTTAGGTACCCTGTACGGATAATTAGACACTTTGATAATAAATACGTGTGACGTCGCGCGCGAAATATTAAATCATCGAATATGTAAATCATGCGTCACGATCCATAATTATAACACGCGTACTAATAATTCCGATTATTAGTTTTATTCTTTTGCCCTAATTATAATGTACCGTTAGTTAGGACAATCATAAATTAGATGATGAAATGTTCTCCGATATTTCGCGAAAACGCAATGACTTTGTACGGGCTATTTTAGATTTTATTCATTCGAGTGACAATATCTGTAAAGTAAACTTTGTCCTGTGCATTCTCTCTAATTTAATATACCTCGTTGATACATTCGCGGACTTAGAAGTATCTTTTAATGTTTATGGACCCTTGGCCTTGCATCACAATACGTTAGAAGAATCGCAGCAGTAAGCGGTTTCAACCATTTTCGTTCTATCGAGAATAGTGGTATGTTACACAACAAGCGGTGCAAACGCGCTTGTGAGATACTCGGCTGCACTGGAACTCATTGTGCAAACGCGAGTCTTCAGCATCGTTTCCTGCAGTATAGAGTCAGGACGTTTGTTTTGAGATGGCTCGGTTCATGAGACCATCCATGGTCAACGTATATTATAAATTATTGAAACAATCGCCCAGAAATTTGCTTTTCATATCCGCTGAAATTCAAAAAGTTTATTCATTAATAATGGGGTGTATTAAACGGCACTATAGAATAGATTATTTGCACAATAGATGAGCAAACAATAAAAAAACAGTTACGAGAAATAAAATAAATTGTTTCAACTATAAGTGTATCAACACTCAAACAATGTGAATGAGCATTAATGTCAAAGGAAATGAACGGTAATTGTGGTCGCAATAATTTTTTCTGAATGAACGATAAAATTCCATATGCTGAAAAATCTAGAGCCATACCTAAAAGTATTATCAAAGGACGGTACATGCGGACGCATAAGGTTCGACATTGAAGCGTTGTACACGTGTCCCAACCAAGATATTTTCGATGTAGCATCAAATTTGTTCCTAGAAAAGTGGAGGGCAGTTAAAGACAACAAAGTCAAGGACTGTATGGAATACTTTCACCGTAGCTGGCTCTTGAAGAACAATCAATGGTTTTTGGGCGCAGGAATTGGGTACCCACTCACGAATAATGGACTAGAAGGGACAAATTCAAGCATTAAACGTGAACACACCCTGAGGGAGAGGTTACCTGTTGGCCAGTTTCTTCGCAAAGTCGACCAATTGATTACTCAGTGGTCAACAGATCGTCATCCTAATAGCACGAACTACAAACCATTTGCTGATACGCCGGCGATCCCTCTGAAGGTATGGACAGCAGCGTATCACTGGGCGTTAGAAAACCGAAAAATATTACAACGGAAAGGTACAGGCTTCACGCGTTATTACATAGCGGCGACAGGGAAACCTTCAATTACTACCGTGATATTGAATGAGTATTAGAGGAAATTGGGAGCCTGGCAGAATTTCAGCGAGTTCAGAGAATATTATCATGGTATCTGGATGGTGACAGTACCCGACAACGTCGATGAGGATTGTTCATGTACATGCCCCTCATTTACGAAGTACGTTGTATGTAAACACATACTTGGATTGAAAATCCGGCAAAAATCTATTCCAGTTTCTCAGGAGGCTAAGCAGATTCCTTTGGGCCAGAAGAGGAAAAGAGGTCGCCCAGCAAAGTCAAAACGTGCGCTAATTATCCAATAGATATAACTACATAATATTATATAAAATGAAATGTTTTTTACTGTGGCTTTTAATATAATCAAACTAAATTTTTAAATGTTTATTCTAATTTTTTTACTGAGTCGTAAATATCGGCAAAAAATAATTCAGAGGGGAGATCTTATTTTTGTATTGTGGAATTTTTTTACTATCATTCAATTTATTTTCTTACCGTTAATATAATATTTTTATTGTGCAATATCATAATTAAATGTTGTCTTCTTAAAATATTGCTGAATATTATTCACGCTTGTGATTTCGATCTTTTTTATTGTTTATTTGCTCTTTTCTATCGGGCCGATAAATGGTAACCATTAATAATTACTTTATTTCATTCGATTCAACTCAATTTTTCTGTCGTTTGCGATCAATCACGTTCATCACGCGATCTATAGTACCTCTTTTATCCTATACACTAAAGGCTTCAACTCGATTCGATGAGTCGAGTAGTGTTGATGATGAACCTGTCTTGGGTTTTACCCAAAATCGATTTCTTCAACTTCTTGCTGGTATCAATATCGTTTGGTCATTTTTTCGTGTCGAGTGTCTTTCATAATACGTATGAATGTGACTCTCGTCTCGTGAAAAAAATTATAATAAATTCATAGTTGTCGTAATGAACAATAATATGTATATCCCGTGTTGTATTCGTTTTTCTTATCGAACTAATAAACACTAAGAGTTTTTCGTCGAGTTTCACAAAGACGAATTTATAATCAGGCGAATAATATTATTGCGATTGCCTCTGGTTTCCGTCAGCTCATTTTCATCATCATTGCTCGCAATGTTGAAGAGAAAAAAAAATGATGCGTAATAATAATACATGCGTATACCTACGAATACGAGTACTGTCGGCGTAAACAAATAAATAATTAATATTTTTTACTCTAAATGCCGGACGAACGCGGAAAAAGAATGGCACGCGCATATTGTGCATCACACCCCCATACCATGATGTGCGTCCGTTCTCGCGGCGAGTCTATCCGCCTTCGGAGCGTAAATCGTTTACCACCCTTCAACGAAAAACATTCGACACTCCCGCACTCGATTACGATGTTATCATACCCGCTTTACTCGGATAATAGATGGCACTTATTTCCTGCGGCCTCTTCCACATTGACATTCAATGTAAAATATAATATATACCTACTCGAAGAAAGGTAAGGCAGACGTAGAAGGAGAGAAAGATACAGAGAGAGAGAGAGAGAGTGAAAAAAAAAAAAAAAAAAAAAAAAAAAAAAGAACGAGAGGAGAGGCGTGGAAAAATTTTGTTTACTGTTTCTTGACGCTGTTCAGGAAATTAGCACTTTAAGCCTTCACTGCGCTTCTTCCGAGTCTGTTCTCGCGCTGTTGTGAGACAAAACCCCTACGTCGCGTCGTGTCGTGTCGTGCCGCGCTGCACCGTAAATTTAATCGACTTACGCGGTACTCGTAAACAACTCGCGGTAAAGCGAATTGACGAGCGCGATTGACGCGATGCCAAACGCTTCGTGACGACGACGTCATTATTCATGCTATACTAAAATTGAGAAATCTGCCTTACGATGAGGTCCAGGAGGAAGAGCGGTGATAAAAATAGGTATCTATCATCCTGTATCGAGTCTCTCCCATAAGCTTTCAACCGTGGGAGGATCGACGATTCTCCCCTCAATGAAAAATCAAAAACAATGTAAACGTCCGATTTTTGTTATAGGTAGTAAATTGATAAGTGCGATTATGAACAAACCCACCCACAAAGTTGCGTGAAAAAAGAACTGTAAGTAAGGTTTTTCGCGCACATTTTCAATATTACGCTACGACGGACTATCTAACGAAGTACACATAAGCGATATCTGAACGAGCGTTTTGGCGACCCGAGTCGTGGCGAGGGCCGCCATGCAACGCGAGTTCATCGCTTACTTATTCCTTCTCGAGTTCGATTCACACGACGCGACGTCCCGTATACGTAAACGCAATGTGTTTTATTCCTTACAGAAAAATTTTCGCGTTTTTCCTCTCTGAAGAACGAAACACAATTTTGCGCCGCGTGTAACGAAGCACGTAAAGAAAGCGTTTTCATTCATGTGAATCGAACAGAGGCGTACCCATGGACCCCTTGGGGATGTGCCAAAAGAAAACGAGAGAAAATTCTCGTGGCCCCCTTTCTTTTTTTGGACTTCCTATTTGGAAATCCCCCATCCCCCATCAAGAAAATCCTGGGTACGCCTCTTGAATCGAAAGAATAACTTACCTACAGAAAAGAGTCAGTGAATAAGCAAACTTCACTAGTCCATTTCGTTCATTTATTATCGCCTACTTACCTCTTCTTTATGTGAAACTGTCCTATTAAAGGGGTCTAGACGTTTCGGTGCGAGGTAGATAGAATAAACTGAATACCTAAGTGAAAAATCTGAGCAGCCGAACGCGATTCTTTTGGGGACACGGCGCTTCCCCTATTTCAAAAATGAGAGATAAGCCAGATTGAATACTGTATATTGCAGTGACAGTGCGAAGTACAATCATGAAAATACTGTGCGTTTATGTATCTGTAAGAATGTCGATTGAAAGTAAAGTATGTATTATTCAGAATTACGAAGAGAGAACAACGTGACCTCCGAGCTATTGCCCTTTATTTAGAAGCCGAATAGTTTTTTTTTTTTTTTTTGTTTTTTCTCGACCGAGTGTGAGTAATGAATGACAAAATGACAAAATATCATTTGCAGCCTTTTTCAAGACAAAGTAAGTCGACCTCCTTGTGGTGTCCTCTGGGTAACGCACACCAACTGCGTAATCATGTTTACGTTAAATCAGCGGACGTACATTTTTCCGTGCCCATGAAGTGTACCCATTTTGACTACGATCTACACGACGAATTTTCTCCGATATAGGTAAGTAAATTCTTCTCTAAATTGTGACGCCGTAAAATCGAGCAAAAGGTGGCGTCACCGTGATGTAGGAACAAACTTTTGTTGTAATTTCACGCAAGTAATGTTAAATTTTATTACCATAAAGAAGAAATTTTCAATTACGTTGTTCATCGAAGATTCCAAGAAGGACTTCAAAACCCGATTGTCGATTTCCGCGGTATAATACTGTATAGGATTCGGGTTTGTAATGCCCACCAGAGCTTCGGTGACACGAGCTGCGGCGTGGTGCGGCTGGTCGCGTCCGATGAAACTCTACAACCAATATACCTACGCACATGAATAGATAATTTTTACATTTCACCTAAGAATGTTGACGTGCTTTTATAATATGTAGTATATATATATTATTATGAAGATATGTATGAATGTACCGTAAGCTCGATAAAGCTACAGTAACATTTTCTATGATTTAAAAAGTTTTTAGTCGCTTCGTATTATATAATTATACGAAATCAATCGAAGAGCGCGAATTTTTTGCTCCTATACGTATATTTCAGATGAGTACGCAGCACATAACTATATATGATGTAAGAAAAATGATGCGAGTAGGTATACATAATATTACATTATACACTATGCACGTAAAAAGCTTACAATCTCTTTCATACGCAAATAGTCGTTTAGAAACATCCGAAATTGCTACGAGTCAAATTTTTTTCTCTTTTATTTTTATTTCTCTTTGGCTATAAATGATACATGCATATGCAGTCTATAACAATACACATTAGTATTCGATACGAATTTTCCTTCTTATTGTAATACAATTTTATGATATCGTACGAATATCATTGGGCATCCCCTTTGGCTAAACGTCGTCGGCATATCGCGGTACACATACGTGGTACCACACGCACCCACGTCTGGCGTATGTCAGTTTACGCGATGCGATCCTATATGCACGTTGCCGACGCGACCGACCGCGTGTTCTTACCGTTGCGTTGTAGTCGCGGCGAGAGTGTACGTATTGCAACCGACATATCCTATTCTACCCTACGCACGCTTTTGAATCTCTTTTAAATAAACGCAATTCTTTTCCTAATATACGTCGCCAATATTGGCAGAGAATAGAACTATAGAGTTGAGAAAACGATATTGTTTTTCATTGTGAATGTTTCTCCTAATGTTTTTTACATTTAACAACACCACGACGTTTGTTTTATAATACACAAAAATATTATTGAAATTTTATAACTGTAGGTCGCGCAAGCAACCTAACCTTCATCTCAAAAAAAAAAAAAAAAATTGAATAGTAAATAAGTGTAAAACAACTGGAGCTTTGTCATCTAGACATAAGTCCGCATTTAGAAAGTGTAATTTCAGTAGGTACAGTATTTAGGCTACTTTTTATTGGCAGGTAATTTTGTATAATATCTTTGTAGATACCATTAATATAATATTACGGTACCTAGTTAGTTTCATTCTTTCTTTTTCTACATCCCCCTCTCTCTCTCTCTCTCTCTCTCTCTCTCTCTCTTTCATCCTTCCTTTATTTTTTTTTTATTATTTTTTTCATTCAACTTCTTATTTGATCAAAACATTTTCATCATTGAAAACAGATTAGAATATTGTTGTCAGAATCAGGTGATTGTTTCTGTAAGTACGTTGAATGGGTTCTTTCTATGTTACAAGGCTTTTTAGATTGACAAGTTATTTTGTACAAAGCCATGTATATGCGTATCTAATTAAACACAAAAATTGAATACAAGATTGAATTTCAATGTTTAATGCGAAATTATCGCAAGATCTTTAGGCAAACAGCCATTTTTAAGCGAACAACAACTAAGACTAAACGAGTAGACGTTAGAATAGCTGTATCATAACACTAGTCAACAGCCAAAACATTGCTGGAACGAGAATAGGTGATTCTTGAAGTATTTTTCACGCTAAATTCAATGCCATTTTCCGTTTTTTGCTAGCAGGTCTAGATTTCCTGTAATCGTTGCAACAACGTGCCGATTTTTGCAACAAACTGCCGCGCATCGTCGCGGAACGCATCGAGGATAGCAGTATCATACTCTGCGAACCTGCGTTACGTTCGCAACGATGCGCGGCAGTTCGTTGCAAAAATCGGCACGTTGTTGCAACGATTACAGGAAATCTAGACCTGCTAGCGAAAAACGGAAAACGGCATTGAATTTAGCGTGAAAAATACTTCAAGAATCACCTATTCTCGTTCCAGCAATTTTTTGGCTGTTGACTAGTGTAATAGGAAAGATAAGTTAAAACAGAAACACAGACAAAGAAGAGATGATCCCCCATCTCTTTTCCCGCATTGATGAAGTTCTCAAGTCCATTAACTAACCCCCTCTTCTCTATCCGTTTTCTAAACTTAAGAGGCTATTCCCTGATAGGAAAGATTCGACCCATTCCTTATCGAGGAGTGGAGTGTACTTACTCCGCTGTCGCGACTGTCCTGCGCGGTGTATATTGGAGAAACTAAGCGTTCTTTTCGGACTCGTATTTCTGACCATGTGCGAGCTTATGAAAACAAGAAACCAGAAAAATCTGCATTCGCTAGACATCTCCTAGAAAATAACCACTCAGCCAAGGATGAAGTCGTACTGCATTCCAATTAGTCAACTTCCGTCGTCGTTTAGCTGTAGAATCGCGAAGAGAATCAACCATCATGAGGTTCGTGTACTAAACCGCATCACACTAGTGAAGATGAACTCATAAAGAAAATGTACAATGAATCATCTTCCTTTAAATCAGCTTTGTCTGTGTTTCTGTTTGTACTTGCCTTTCCTATTTCCTATTATGATACCTATTTTTACGTCTACTTGTTTATAGGCTTAGTTGTTGTTTGCTTGATAATGCAATAATTTCGCATTAAACATTGAAATTCAATCTTGTATTTAATTTTTGTGTTTAATTACGCATACGAGCTTCGTAAAAAGAAATTCTCAATTTAATTTGTTTATACGTAAGTATTAAAACGCATTCTATTTTGTTTGGGTTTAAACTCCTCACTTTAACAATTTTGTGATTATTTACGTGTACGTATATTAACGCATTCCATGTTTCCGACCTCATCTCGATTAATAACATTGCTTTAATTTTTTGTTTGTTGAGGCTATAGCAGGCGTGGGCAACCTTTTTCACACCGCACCGCGAACCACATTCATAAAAATTTGTAACTCTCCATGATCCGGCGGGTCGCACATCATTATCGTGATCCAGTGAAACAACTAAACGACAAAACGTGAATGAGGGATTTTGTTTTTCCGACTGATGTATCGAAGCACCAGAATGAGCTACTAGTAAATTTGAAGCTGGAGATTCAAAATGAACTTATTTTTCAACTTGTGAATGAAGTGACTGCGTTTGAAAATAAGCCTAATCTTTTCATACATCAAATTCTGAAGAGCAACTTCGTTCTTTCTGAAAAATGCTCGGAATTTCATTAAAAAAATTAAATGTAGCCGCCCCAATTGAAAAGTTTTTGGTAAATTTGAAACGCCTTCAAATGGGATTCCAAACGCGGTTCAAAAACCTTCACGAACATAACATAAACTTCAGAATGGTTGAGAACCTTTTGTCGTTGATAAAATGGAAGTGCGAGAAGACTATCAAATGATGGAGCTGATGACTTGAAAGTTTATGGTATTGTACATGCTGCAAAGTGAAGGGAAGGGAGACCTATGTACAAAAAAGTGGTGAGTACGCGGTGATGGAAAGATAATTATGAAGTTCTACGAGTATTAATTATTGTATTCTTAAATAAGACGAAAAGTCCATTGTTAGTGGTAGCTGGTCAAGGGATAATGAGAGTGTAGACAAAGCGAGGGTTGAGGATAATTACACATACTTGGACACTGGACAGATGAAAAGATGGTGAATGGATAAAATTTTTGTGAAGGCCGGAATGCGTGGTACGCGTGTGACCAATTGTGAGGTAGGAGAAAATGATTTCTTTATGACGGTTACTTCGATTGAAAGAAGTCCAGGAAACTGCTTTACTTAAAATTGCTCCGAGTTTGCTTCAATGCATATTTTTCCATAAGTCATGCAAGGAGTCAAGTACCTATTAGGAATCGGTAATAAACTCTAAGGTCGGAAGCAGCGAAGGTTCAGAAATTCAGTGGGATGGAGGTAAATCTTTGGCGGTAAGACGGGAAGTTGATGTGACCCGGAATCCACAAACATTTCACTCTCCCTTGACCAATGTATTTTCAGTTTGGTGACAATCGACGCTACAGCTATCAGTGTAAAATAATTCACATTAAGATAGGTACCTATTTTATTTTATTTCAAATAATTTCGAGTTTTATTTTCAATCAAGAAACATCTCGTTTTAGAATCAACGGGTATAGGTAAGTTGGTACTTATCCCGAAAAATAGGAAAAGACGTTGAAAGAAAACACGATGAAGCAATAAAGAAAACTGAAAATAAGAGGAACAGAAAAAAAAAAAAAAAAAAAAAAAAAAAACTAACCTTATGTTATATTGATCTCATTCATCAATGGAAACAGCCGTTCGTTGAATGAAGAGCTTTTGTTTTCCAATAACGGTTCATTGGAACGAAAATATTCGTATTCGTTATGATCGCTATTATTGGTAGGAAATTAAATCAAGCGCAAAACTTTCTGTGAGATTGGTGAAAAACACAAGTGTTCCATAAAGTATTTATAACACACAGTACAATCATGTAGGTATATGCAACATTAGGCGTAGAACGTAGACTACTTGTACTGCGTATAATATACTGCAATATGTGTACATCAACCACACAGGGTATCACAAAGAATACTTTTACCTGTCTTATAGAATTAAGGTATTTTATTAAATAAAATCCTCAACCCCAAAGCTTGAGTAACAAGGATGAGTACGTACCGTTAATCCTGCAATCTTGCCAACTAATATATTAGAAAATAATATAATAGTTAATAAACATAAAATACCAGAATTACGAGGTACGTACAGGTCTCTCTAGGTCTCTCTCTCTCTCTCTCTCTCACTTTCACTCTTTGCTGGCTCCTAGATTGTCCGCGACAAAGTTTTTACATAAACCAAAATTTAATACAGAAAAAAATATTCATAATATCACTTCAACCAAAACTCTTCTCCTATTAACATACCTACGTAATGGATAAATCCTTGAAGACGTGGATGAGCAGCAGCTATTTTTATTAAGAATTATGTCGTTTAGACAAAATTTTTTTGCTCAGTTATGGTTACTCGCGTTGATGAATCCGTTGAGATTTTATTCCCAAGGAATGAATGAGGAAAAAAGAAAATGAATAAAGAAAAAAAAAACAAGAATGGAGGGAAAAAAAAAAAAAGGAAAAACTTTCAGGGAACACTGAGAGTAGCAATAGGTAGTTATTGCGCAACGAGAAAGTTTTCATCCACGTATACGAGTATAGGTTTTTGGTTTTACGAAAATAATGGTTAATGATGATTCATACGCATCGATATTTTGGTGATGAACAACAAAAATTGGAATATTGGATTTAAAAAAATGATTAATTCTTCGTACCCACATGTAAAAATTTTAAAATTATAATACTCGCGGTCTCAAATTTTGTGCAAACGAAAACCTTAGCTTGGGAAATACGGCCATTGTGGTAGGTTTCCTTTGGCCTCTGAGTAAAGTTATTAATCTTGAGAAACGATTCAACATTAGAATGCAACGAGATTGCCAAGAACTATTCAGTGTTACTTTTTTTGACGATGACGTAAGTACTTGCTTGCGAACTAATATTGAACGACCGCTCTGATACCCGCGTTAGAATGAAAAAATTTTTATTTAGGTATCATTTTTTAGCGTGAACAAATTTTGATACCTATTCGGGAAAAGAAAAATTTCTACTCTCGATCCACAGAGGGGACTCATTGTGTGAATGGGAAACTTGCTCTATGGCTTAATTTTTTCCAATAACAATTTCACAGGGAATTATTGTTGTATTTGACCGTTAATTTCGAAAAAATTCCGAGCCGGCATTTTTGAGAAAACTCTATATAACATAATTTTATTCTGGTCTACATGTAATTTGAAGTAACTAAGCGTTTGTCATAAACACGGTGGGCTACCGGCGGCTAAAACTTTATTTGCAGGTCTCAATTATTTTGCACAAATTGAACAGGAAATATTTGATCATGATGAGAAGTCAAGTAGGTACAGATATAAGTACGTTCCAGTAGAAATAAAGAAGGGAATCACAAAATTCATTTTAAATATGATTTTATATTCACTTTTATGTGTCACAACTAATGCTGAAATGGTGCAATGGATCTGCTTCAGTGATGTACAGGCAAAGAGTCTCGCACTCCCGAAATATTTTTCAATGAATTTCTCAAGTTTTTCAAAGAGCATCGCTAACCTTTTCCTCTGCTGAAAAAGCTGAGGCATTTATTTTACTCTTGTTTGTTTGCGTGAAGATCAGATATAGCAAAACCTGCATAGGTAATCTATATTTTGACGAATCTTGAGTCGAAAGATGTATCTATATGCAAACAACCGTAAGTGGGGCTTCATCTCAGGAAAGCATTGCATTATGTATGACAAGGAGATGACAGAAGGACGATTGAGGTGTTTCTCTCACGCGCCAATCGAGTCGTCAATTTTTCCCTCACTTATTAGAAATAAAAAAAATATTTACTACCTATGTGATGTAGCAACATTTGCGAGGAACGAACTTTCGAATAGGTTTAGGTTGGTACGACGGCACGCACTGCGAGAGTATTGGTGTGGAGATGAGATAGTTGAAATTCACTTTCGTAAGTCCACGTTATTTCCTAATCAACCGCCGCGTAGCGAACTTTTTCCTACTTCCCCTTTCGTCTATCCTTATCTGATATCTATCCTTGTACTTCTTTCTTCTCCCACTGTCTCGGCTCTGCAGCAATCTATCGCGGTGAGCGTATGCGAGTAAATTTTTAAGTTTCACCGATGGGCTTCGGCTGGTCGGTGAGAGAGTGCGGTTTAAATTTCGACGTCGAAGGACGTGTCTTTTCGAATAGGAATTTTTACTCGTATACGCGACTGAAAACGTGCTTCTCCCTGATTCGATGTGCCGTCGAGGGTTTAGAAATACCGGTGGATTTCTAATGGCGTGGTCCGATAAGGTGAGATTAATTAGCGAAGGCATATTCGACTGATGTATCGATGTGTCAATTAAGAAATATTTATTACCGATTGATCGAAGTTCTATCAACGTGAACTCTTGTGTTATCGATCTAAAGTCGCGAAAATTTGATGTCGCGCCCAAATGCTCTTCGAAAGCATCTTTTATTCGATTACGTGTTTAAGATGTCAGACTGAGGAAAAGAAGTCGTGTACCGGACCTCAGTATAATAACTCCGTGTATACATGGGGCTGTATACATCGATCACGCTCGAATTTAGTGGATATTTTGTCGAGTAGGTGAATTTTGGATTGCGCTGGCCGTAAACAGATGGCAATCGTCTCCTTCCATGCTTTAACATCTACATTGACAACGAAGATAAACGGACCAAAGTCACCTGGATTCGAAGGAGCAGAAAGATCAACTTACAAAGTTTGCTATATTCACTTTATTACACTAGTCAACAGCCAAAAAATTGCTGGAACGAGAATAGGTGATTCTTGAAGTATTTTTCACGCTAAATTCAATGCCGTTTTCCGTTTTTCGCTAGCAGGTCTAGATTTCCTGTAATCGTTGCAACAAGTGCCGATTTTTGCAACGAACTGCCGCGCATCGTTGCGAACGTAACGCAGGTTCGCAGAGTATGATACTGCTATCCTCGATGCGTTCCGCGACGATGCGCGGCAGTTTGTTGCAAAAATCGGCACGTTGTTGCAACGATTACAGGAAATCTAGACCTGCTAACAAAAAACGGAAAACGGCATTGAATTTAGCGTGAAAAATACTTCAAGAATCACCTATTCTCGTTCCAGCAATGTTTTGGCTGTTGACTAGTGATTATTATAATGATAGATCGACGGATTCCCCCTGCTGCTTTTGTACACGGCTGTATCGTATGCAAAATGCTAGTCAATGGTTATGTCAGCTCATTTAATAATATCGTTAATATTTTTCCTGTTATCGAAGTTTTCGAATCTTTTCTTCTTAGTCGATGAGTAGCGAAGGTTTTATTTTTCAGAGATTTCTCAATATCCCGACGAATTAAACGCGAAGGTGATTATGCGTAGGAGCATTACTACAGTCTGCGAGTTATCAGCGAATAAATTCTTTCGGCCCTATTTTCTAAATTCTTTTCAGGTTATCCGTAGCCCCTCCCCTCTCTAGATATGATCGACTGACTTGTGCAGTCCTCGTTATTTTCAGGTTCATCGAAGAGCTTGTTCACGTACTCCATCGAACAAGCGGAGATTATGTTTATTAAATTTTATTTATTTCTCGATCAAAGTAGTCTCTTAGCTACTGGATTTATGATTTCTACGACAAACTATCTTCTTCTGTTTGGCGGGTACCTAAGTAGAGCCCGTAATCGACGACAACACTAGCCTCAATTATCATGATATTTCGTATAGCCTATGTGATCTCAAAAAGTGAACCAAAAACTGACTGTGGTCTATCTTCAGTTACTCACGCCTTCAGAAAGATGTGTTCATGCTCTTAGCGCTCGATTGAGCTAGTCGGTGCCGGTCCCCTAAAGTGGAGGGGAAGCGAGGTAAGGGTCGAATATTATCCGGATGTTGGTTGTGATTAATTCGAGGATTAGATTTAGTTACGACGTTTCGATGAAGTACGAACTCTTGTCTCATTCTCGTCTATCTTAGTAGAGCCGTGTCAATATGTTCCTAAAATTTATGTCTAGGTTTCATGTACTCGTACTCGTATGCTCTACTCATACGCTGCTACATCACAACTAGTTAGGAATGATTGCATGCATTTTTCTGACTATAATTCTGTGATTCATTCTGCATCTTGGCCGAAATGTACTTGTCTACCCTTGACTTCTCATCACGATCAAAAATACTGTACCAAGAATGAAACCTTTTAAAGCTATACAAACAATTTCTGTCGGTACATTTTACCTATCGATACCGTATACGAGTACCTATACGAACAACGCTGTAACCTTCAAGTAAATGTATACTCGTACTTGAATCAGAATTTTTCTCGATACAAGTTATGAGACGAATAAGAGGAATAAATGCACTGAAAAACATCAGTAATGGAAAGAAGGAAAAAAAAAAAAAACAAAAACAAAAAAGGGAAAATTTCATCTTTGTAAAGATTTTTTTTTATTTCAAGTATGAGTCGCAAAGATTTCCTTCTCGTAAGTAATATATTTGTAAATTGCGACCAATTTCAGATATTCGTTCATAAACTGGCGTTCATTTATTTTTTCGTCCTCGGATGATGCCACGTGTGACGAAAGTTCTGCACAGGGCACTGGTCATAAAATACGGAATGAAGACGAAGAAGGTAGATCCGTATTACTCGTAGCTACACGCTAGAACAAGTAGGTACTGGAAAATACTGAGGCAAAAATCTACTGAAATAGAACAATAATGACGGACAGTACGATCCCAGCAAACAGACTGGATATACTCGTAACGCAAATCGTGACGTTAATTATTTAGAGGGAGAAGGAAACATGATACGTATAGAAAAAACATATCTATTTTTTACTGCAGGCTTATATTTGTCATTCTTTTATTTTCCATTGAATTCTCTCTTATTTTAAACGGCTCGGAGCTCAATATCTTGACTCTTGTTCCTTGATTTCAAATTTTTCATCCGTTGAAGGCTTGAACCTCAAACCTATTTCACCCTTGTACTCACATTAATAGATTCTTTCTGACTACATGAAAGTTAGAGTTCAGAATTTAAACTTTTTTCTTCTATATTATTTCGAATTCAAACTCTTCCTTCATAGCCGGCTCAAAGTTCAAAATTGTTTTCCAAAGTTTCCATTTATTTATGGTTGAAAAATCGAAAATCTATTGAAATCGAAGAACCAAAACTCTTCATTGAACTAAGTCAACCGAATACTGAGACTGCGATTTGATAAAAAATATTTTCGCGAAGTCCCACTTCGTTTACCTTTACAGGACTCAGAAATTGTAATTTCAATCAAGGAGAGAGAGAGAGAAAGAGAAAGAGAAAGAGAAAGAGAATGTAATCAAGCGAATTCGGAGAAGTCAAAAAGCAAAGGGAAAAAAACACCGCGCCACCACACCAAGATGATATTCATCCTTTGGTCTGTCGACTGGTTGATACGCGAGAACTATACTGTATACATGCTGATGCGAAAAATTTAGTCGTGGCACAATTTTATAGAAACCAAAGAAAAATTCATGCGCTAGAGGGCCAGAACGAAGACTAGCTGGTCAACATTTTCGATCTATTCCTTTCATAGGTCCGAGCAGATTGGCGAATCAAAGGTTACTCCGAAAATTGGACGCATGAATTTTTTTTCTTTCATGTAAGTACATGTTGTGAGGGAAAGAAGACTATACGTAGTAATAAAACGGATATACTGTATAGGGAAGAAACTATCTTCCTGTTTCAAATATAGGTTCACATTATAAAAAACAAACTGAAAAAGGGTTATTTTATAGACTGCGTGCTTAGAAATTGTAACGACTGAAAACCTATAACCGCGTGTGTTGAAGAATAAATTTACTAGCAATGTGAGTATCAGTTATGAAAATAGTCACTGAAAGGATCGGACAGAAATTACCTTTCAAATAATTCATGCGATATGATATTTTTGCGAATTTGAAGATTCATCGTTGTCGAATCAGTGAGTAAGGGCATCCCCCTCCCCCTGTTTTTCCTTGTTTCGCAGATGAACGGTGGTGTCGCGCACAAGCGAGTACCCTATTGATGATAGTTTGCTTAGAGCAGCGTAATCTATCTTGTCTTCTATTATAAGTATACGTATACGTGTAAGTTCGTTAACACGGACTAGGAAAATTTTTAAGTCAGCGACGGTTAATTGCACTTTATTTATGAAATTAACAATATAATCGCCAACACAGGCGTGTAAAATATTGCAGTAGGTATTACAAATGAAATATACGTGAACGACGACAACACTCGTAAACGAAGACAATAATCTAACCGAATAATATACAAGAGAAGAAAACGAAAAGATTAAATCTCCTATCCTACACGATCGGACGGACGTGCCGCGGTAGATAAACAAGCAAGGATGAGGGTATCATGTTTACATAGTACGTAAATGTACCTAAATCAAATCATTATTAAAGAAAATCGGAATTGCTGAAAGAACGCGCTGAATATTATGTAGGTACGTACGTACGGTATGGACGGTATATAATATTTGTCGCTTGAAGCTGTACGGAGTACCTAAAAAACACATGATAATATTCAGCGCAATGTTATGAATACGCAACGTAGGTACACTCAGTGTAGATGTGAGTGTGTGCGATCCAGCACTGCACTGCCCTGCACTGTACACGTATCAATTTCGCGACGTACTAAAAAGTTTACAAATTCTTCGAAAGAAAAATGATATACTCGTACGTACGTATGTATGTACGTCGCGAAAGCTAGACGAGTCGAGTCGAGTCGAGTCGCCAGTCACTGACCATGACTTCTTTTCAAATGCGTCGTCGTGTGGAACAAACTTTGTACTATACTGTATATTATGAAACAAAGAAGAAGAAGAAGAAGAAGAAGAAGAAGAAGAAGGTTGTGGTGCTTGTACATAAGATTCTCTGGTATTGCGCAAAGCGAGCGCGAGTTTAAATCAAAATTTTGTAAATGGCTAAAGGGAATATAAACGACGATATCATTTCGCGTCGCAAACCTAAGATGCAGAAACTTGATCCAGAGTTTGACTAAATACCATCTTGGGGCCTCCCGAAGGGATTATTCAAAGTAGATAGTCGTGTCGTCTTAATATCGAGTTGGACACCCCCTCGGGAGCATCTTTCCTCAGTTAATCCCGTCCAATCCACTTTTCTTAGCTAACCTGATAGCGTTTATCTTCTTATATATATATATATAGCTTTATAATTCTAGACCACATTTTACTAGCCACGATGATCGTCAAACTCTATTATAACTTTTACAACAATATTGATTAATTCCTCGGGCTCAACTTTGTTCCTTTTGCAAACTCTGTACTTTTTTTTCTTATTCTCCTTCTCCCTTCTCTCCTTCTCTTTTCCCCGCATTTACATTCTTGCTGTCGTCGAAGAAATGACTGTGGAAGTTTTTAAACTGTAGTAAAAGTTTAAAAACGAATATTCGAAAGAAAATACCCGACTTATTATTTATCATAAAAGGATTATATTATGTTTTTAGCGAGGGTATCGTCAACGATTAATGCGTTTTTCACGGATTCTAACGATCCGTTTAACGGCATTTCAGTGCGCCCATTATATAACTTCATTGTATATAATCGCGTATTCCCACGGGCTTTTCTCCTCCGTACAGGCAGACAAGAAATCTCAAATTGTGTTCCGCGAAAAAACTTCTTTCGCAGAAAAATAACTGCTGGAAATAAATGCGTAATCGTGCGATGGACGCACGCGGTAGACGAATAAATTATTACTACAGTATACTTACTGTATACTACCTATGTGCGCCAGATCATTTTCATTATATTAGGAAGATGAGATACAGTATAGGTGATGCGTAGATACTTTTAATAAGCTGTTCTACCGCGTGCGTATTTAAGAAAGAAGTCAGTACATACTTATTTATGAATCTTGGCGTAGCGTAAATAATTATCTATTTTCGCAAATACTCATCGTACCTTTACACATCGATTGATCTCGACGATGCGATGTAAATACGAGTACATAGGTACTTACGAGTTTTAGTTGATTCGGCGGTATGCCGATGCCGCCGCGCCGTCTATCATATTACGTAGGTACCTATACATAGCCTATAACGGGTAGCACTTTTGAGAAATCAGCGTCGTTTTTCAACTCGTTTGTCACTATTTTCGCACGTTTAGCACAAGTTGAAAAGATACACTTTTCTTAATACGTAGCTGAGCTTTCAAAGATATAGCAGCTAAAAAGAGGAATACGCAACGGTTTGCATTATTATTGAAATCAGCACCGCCCGTAAAAAACCTCAAAGGATCGCTATTGATTTGCCGGGCAATAATATATTCCCCCTCTTTTTCGGCAGCGATATTATGTATCATCACGAAATCGGTCCACAAATATTGTATGTACTTAATAATTATCATGACGTTTCAGTAAAATTAATTGCGATTTTCTTAATACTTGTTACCCCCTCAGGCAGGAATCTTCTCCGTCGAGATGTAAATCTAACGAGTGTATCGGTATAGGTAACTACAAAAATGTATTTGCACCATATAAATGGACGCAACTTCTGGTCCTTATAATAATTATATGAAGTTTCTTAGATTCTTCTGAAGAAGCCTTGCTGATGCTGAGTAAGCATCGTCAAGTGTACAAGTTACAGTGCAGTGTATTTCACTCGGTCCTTCCTTCGTACGTTTACTTAATATTATTTTATTTTACTCGTATGCAAAATGAGAAGAAAATAATTATTATATTATTGTTTCGTTGTTGCGTTGTTTTATATTTTGAAATGGTTGAGCGACGAGCGTTTAATTTAACGTTTCGTCATCGCGCATCCTTGAGTACAGTATAACACGTCGTATTTTCTCTTCCGCACCCTCGCTCGCCTCATACTCGCACTCTCGCTTTCTTACCCTTTTCACCCTCTTCGGTTTTCGCATATATACTACCGGCCAAAAAATAACGTCGAGATACATCAAACAATAATGTTAATTAAAACATTCCACCGAAAGACTCGGTGGCGGCCGCGGCCGCGGTAACATCATTATAGTACGTATATTACTACTACCTACTCCTGAATACTACGTACGTACAAGCAGCTCTTGCGCTGCGTTCTAAGGTAAGTTTCAGTCCTACGTATAGGTGTATGCTGTTCTACTATCACTGCTTTTCTATACTAGTACTTTTGACAATAAAAGTGTGTAGCCTATACTATACTGTAGGCTATACATAAATATACTATACGTAACTCTGATAGGGTTTGTTTTATTGAAAAAACCTGAAAGTAGTTGTTATTGTTTTCTAAGTACAAATCGGTAAAAGAAAAAGAACGATTCGCGTTATTATGTGGTACGTGGTTGTGAAATAACAGCCGGTCTCAAAGTCGAAAAGTATTTTTAAATAATGATTCGAATTTTCAAATAGGTATTAAAACAAATTAGTGAGACTTCTAATTTTGTTCATCACCTTCGATATAGTTATTTCTTCGCATACATGTATCATGCGTTTTATTCTACCCTTACGAAACGGAAACTTTCCACCAGAACCTAACTTCTCCTACCATATAATTTTTATGAGATAAAGGATTCGAAGGAGAAGGGAATTTTCTGTGCGGAAACGACCGGTTGAACCGGGAGAATGTTGAGAGAGTACGCGATGCGAGGCGATAATGACTGATTGATTCGATGAGAGTGTTTTTTCGCGAAAACGTGTGAAATAATTTAGATTTTTATGAAAATTCGAATAAATTTCCCTTGATTCGAATGAAATGTCTACCAACAAAATCTGCTTCACGAATTTTTCGTAATTATCGAATTTTATACGTTAATTGATTCGAAAATTCGTGCTGTCGTAAGGTGAAGATGCGCGTTTTATGGATTGGACGAGTCGACACGTGATGTGGACATCGGATTTCGAATGACGGCTTTACCATCGAACTTCAAGTTTGCCTCACTTATATTCATGTTATTTACGAATATTCTTTGATTTCGAGTTCAATAAATATGTAGCATCGATCTTTCTGTATTCGTCATTTTCTATCGATTAGCAATGAATGACCGAAGCTAGACCTCTGATAAAAATATGATACGAAATTACTACGAACGTTATTTCGACTCTCCCCTTCTTTCGACCAATTTTCTAAATTTTATAGCAGTCCCATAGTCCCTGTTTCTAAATTTATTTGGCCGATTTATGCGGTCCTCGTTATGTTTTTTTTTATTTTTGTTCACCACGTTTTCGTGAGTGAACACAGTTTATTTTCTTCTGATATTTTCGTATAGCTGCGGATGAATAACGAATACGACGAACTACTTTTCTCTAGTTTGGTAAGTAAGTGGAGCTTACATCGACGATAACTTTATCCTCCCTTAATATCAACGTTTCTTATAGCCTAAGTGATCTCAAAAAGTGAAACCAAAAAAATGGAATTGTGGTCTAGCCTCGGACTGCCCACGCCCTCTATTTGCGAGTACTCATGCTCTCTACTGAGCTAGTCTGGTCTTATCGTGGCGGGTAAGACTGAGATCAGAGTCTTGAGTACTTCCTAAAGTGGACGGTGGTGGCCCGTAGGCTATGTCTATGTGAAAGCTTTTCCGGAGTAAGCAAGATCATTTGATTCGGTTGCTGTCTCGATAAGTCACGTTATCCAAGTCTATTTGTGTGGTGTATGTCATGTTCGGGGTTTGTTCTCCGCTCTTACTCTTGTTACATCACATGGTATAAATAAATAATCCGGCTCAACTTATACTCAGTTGCGGATTTATGAGAGGGGGGGGATATATCCCCCTCCAAAAACAGGCTGAAATAACGTAGATAAACCATATTTCCCGAGTAAAGCGAGAAAAAATAGAACATCCTCCTCTTACCTACCCACCCCGAAAAAAAAAATAAATAAATACCTAAATAAAAAATAAAAAAAAAAGTGTGCCTAAATCCGCGCCTATGATAGGTACTTAATTGAATGAGAGTACTGTTCTTTACAAATTGGAGTCGTAACTAACTGTACCGCCGGTACGTTAGATCAAATTCGTGAAACGCGTCGCGTCGTGTCGTGTCGCGCGCGTATTTCATTGCAAATATCTTCGAGTGTAACCTTTGCTGTCGCCTCGCTCGGTTACCGCGCGCCACGTTCAAACGCGAATTATCAGATAAGAAAAGACAAAAGTAATAATGAAACCCTCTTTCGCTAAAACTTTGCAATGTACATAAGCGTGTTTAACAAAACGAAAACCATCGGAAATAACCGCTTTAATAACTTTGATATAAGGAAAAGTTAAATTAAGTATTATTTGATATTCATTAAATATCCCGTTAAAATGTTTTCTCTTTCCATCGAGAAAGTTGAGAGATAATTTTATTTAATTTAATTAAGTTAACAGTCAGTGTCGGCATTAAAGGGCTGAAAGGAGGAAGGAATATCACGGTGGTGGCGATGACGGTGGCAGCAGTAGAAAAGAACCTCATCAGAGTAACCGGATAAAGAAGGTAGTCGGAGAGCGTTTTAATTAAGACCCAATTACGTTACTAAAATATGGCAGGTTAGTCTTGAATATATTTGTTCGTTTGTTCTTTTCGTTTTCTTGCCGTCTCGTACGTATCCGAAACGAAACAAGAGTCGAGAAGAAGAAAGAGAGAGAAAAAAAAAAAAAGCTCATGAATACCTACGCCTACGTAGCGGTATCAGCGAGACTTACTTTTCTCCTGATCGCTATTGTGTAAGTAAATGCCTGAAGTCACTCATAAACGGACTAGTACCTATCTATTCTCTTCGAACATTTTTGTCTGATAAACCAATACAGTATTAGATTAAAACTGCTTAATAAACTTAGCTCGCAAAATACTGGATAGATATACGTCGTATCAGAAAAGATAAGAGATGTAGGAGAGCATCGGAACTTCTTTGCTAGACAGTTCTATTGAAAATCGAACGAGTTGTTTTTGAGTTACTCTAATTTTAAGATCAAAATGAAAGTCATTGAAACAGGATCGAAACTTTGGTAACAGTGACTTATTGAACAACCTTCAGATTCCTTATAAGTAATATACCGTTAACGGTTCTACTTGTCGAGATGATTTTATAAATATAGGTATAGGCCTAGGTATGAGTAAACGATTTTTTCGATGAGAAATCGTCGGAAGAAGTGGCGCGAATTTGGTAAAATTCAGGATACCTACTAAAGTGTAATAAAATTATCAAGAGCGTATGTCAGTATTGTTTCGAGTCTCGGATGTATTGCATGGAGTGATGTAACCGCTACAGCAAAGCGAGGCGAGATACTCGTAACAACGCGGAACGCGATTATCGCGATAGGTACTCGCTGCCCGTGTAGCCTATATCTTTGCCGTACAAAGTTGAATTGACGTAGGTAGGTAGGTATGTTAAAAACAACTGTCACAGAAAAGTATCAAAACGAGTCGAAGAATGTGTTTGGAAGAAAATCAGATCTCTATTATAGTTGTTCTCTAATGACTATCAGTCTTCAATATTTTAGAATCCAATAAATTTAATGATACCTAATAATTTTCCCCAACAAGTTCTCGATTCTGAAATACGGTACCTACATCACATTGCATGATGTAGAGCAAGGATTCCTCGGCATTTATAACTTGTTCTAAGATGAGGTAGAGGAGTAACTTACGGATGAGAACAGAGCACGAATTAGGCCACCAGAAGTCAATGGTTAAAAATTTATTTTGCCGAAAATTTTCGAAATGGAGTACAAATGCCGAAACGTCCAAGTTTACATAGTAAAAATTACATACTACCCACCAATCACCACAAAATCACGTACCTAGGAGTAAATTTGATGATCTGCGAAAGATGAAATAAAGGCAAAGCAACGTAGGTAGGTACCGTATGCAAGATGCCACGTACGCTCGTATCACTGAAATTACTTGGAAATGCATGCACGCCCAACGTGGAATTCTATAGGGACGGTTAGGTTAGATTAGGTTGGGTTTCTAATTATTGAAAACTGTTTTTTGATTAAATACCGAAAAATGACAAAATGGTGAGAAACTGCCGAAAATACAATTTTTGCGATACTGAAAAATTAATTTTTAGTGCCAAAAAATTTTTGCTCTACTTATATGCGCATTTCATTACGTACATGCCTAGTAGTGATGCGTGATTACGGAACTTCGTTACTCAACAACTCATCATAGATACACTTCCAACGAATTACGGGAAAGACTTTGTGTCGGTGATGTGATCGTTGTTTTGCATGTACGCCAATTCAACTTTGTAAAGCAGTTCTAATGAATGCGCATTGCACATGCCCATTGAAGTTATCAGTCAAAACTGATGTTCATTACACTTATCGAAGGTAACTCTTTGTTGATTATTTTGGTAGGTAATTGATAAATGAAAGAAATGCAGGCGGAATATTGATTAGTTGGAAATGGGCAATAAAAATCTCTTTTCACTCCGAACATTTCTTTTTCAAATACACATTATTTAAAAAAAAAAAAAAAACATTTTTCGAACAACAAGGAGGGAAGGGCTGGAGGCCCCTCTCAACTTGCCTCCAGTATATATTTTTCATAGAAGATCCGAATGTGCTTTAATTGTGTTAGAATTTAAAGAAAAAAATACAAAATAAAATATCTTTTTGTTTGTACGTGAGTTGATTTTTTTCGTACAAGGTGAAAAATTATTGATAAATAAAAAAGAGGCACTTAAATCATGGCAAATAGTATTTTTTCACTCCTGAATGATGATGAAGAATCTAAACGCGTTTTCTCTTTAATTGTGAATAATGAAGTTGAAACCTCAAAGTTGGGTGAGGACATCAGTTTTCTAAAAAAGTGCCAAAAGAACGGTATATTCCCGAAACACATCGTTTCTTTTCTTCCTCATTCAGTTCCGTTCTCGTTCTGATGAAGAAGAACACTCGACGTGTTCGAAACGTCAACCGAAATATACGTTTTTTTTTTTTTTTTATGTGCGGGAAGTGCCTCTTTTTTATTTATCAATAATCTTTCTGTTTCAATTTCACTTAATCTTACCTAGGTACTTTGAAAATTTTAATTATTCAACATCTTGAATGAGTTACAAAATATAATTAAGTAATCATTCGCAGAGTAACATTTCTAGGAACAGAAAACAATAATATTCACCTATAATGAAATGAGAAAATTTTATTGTAGGTTGCCGTCGCTTTGTTGTGCACTTTTGTACCTTTGTACCACAAGGGCGAGGCTCAACAGGCGCATACAGTGCATTGCTTCGCATCGTCGCCACGCGTCGCGTCATTTGTCGTTCTGCTATCCATTATAATGCGATCATCGCTAGCTACACGTGATTCATCTCTTGCACACTCTATAAACGGTAGCTCTTGGTAGCTCTTCGTTTCCCGCTCACGTATGCCTGATATTTTGCCGATTTTGCGCTACCTAACTTCCTTCGACGATTATCTCAATAACAAAATGCAAACTTCAACTTTCAAAGGCTCGTTTGACACGTTAGGAACTTTTCTCAACGATTCTAATATGATAGTATTTTCAACAAGCTTTCCAATGAGCTTACTCTCAAAGCGTAGAATTACTGTTTCTAAAATGTCAAACAGACCTTCGGAAGTTTAATGTTGCGTAAAAAAATTGAAATTTTTTTTGGATTTGTTTGACTGCGTCTCATACAATATACTTATAAGTATATGCAAGGAATTTGAAAATATTTCAATAAGTTATTGTTATTAAAACTTTTTGCCATCAACATTTTAAGTAGCTTAGTCAAAATAAGATCATGAAGGTTTAAAAAAAGGAGAAAATAAAGGAATTGACTCAATATTGGACTACCTAGAATCTAGATTAATGTAAATAAGTAGCAAATATTTTACTTTGATCAATGCTTCGGAAATGAAATCAATCAGAAAAATTAATTTTTTCCAAAATTTTACAATAATATATATGTTAGAGCGCGCTGCGAACGCTCCTAAATATTTTATTTGTATGCATGCACTATCTATTATGAAAGATGATCACGTGTGTGAATCTATGAAAAGGATTATTATTATGATGTAATTTTTGAATAAAATGCTATAATGCATACGAAGTCATTTTCCGAAAAGGTTATTTTCGATTGACCATTTAATAATATTATATCTGTTCATTACAACTCGTGGATATTCCTCTAAAATTAGTTGGGTGATTTGAATTTTTATTGGGCGAATTGTGGGGATAACAGTTACTGCCACAATTGTTAAAATTGCTTATACTGCACCTTGGTATGATAATTCATTCGAAGTACATTCATAGCTGAAGACCTACGTGGATGTGGCCTTTTTCTCCAACAATCTTCGTGTACGTACATCTAGCGAATCAAGAATGTATCTTATTTAGGTAGGTTTGTAGTACAGATAGTTCGACGAACGCGCGGTTGTTCGCTGACTTTCCCAGAACGAGTCGCGTATATGATTATATTCAGTGCCCCCCCCCCCTCAGAGGACTTCCAAAATCCTAAAAAATCATCACTAATTTCAACTAACCGATAAGCTTTTTTTATTTTTTTTTGGTCCGATGGAAATTTTTTGTTCTCGAAAATTTTCGACCCCCTCCCTCCCCCCCTTCTCTCCAGAGAGAGTTCCCAAATACGCCACTGATTATATTATGTGTACATATAGTAAAGCTTGCCAACATTTCTGGAACGATTTTTTTTTTTTTTATTAGGTATGTGTATAATAGAAGAGAGAAAAAAAAAAAAAAAAAAAGAGATAGAGTAGACTTGTATTGAGTCGCGTCGCGAGGCGTATAATGTAGCGTAGCTCGGCGCAATGATACCGACGGCGACGCGACGCGACGCCCAAACTCACCACGCACGCACTAAAGTTGTTTTCTCGCTGCAAAACTGTTTGTTGTTAGGTATATTTTCCGCGGTTTGCTTCAGAAATAGCGGAAGAGATAGCAAATGACATCGTGAAAATACTAGACCGTCCGAAAGTTTCCCGTTTTCTAAATCTGATTTGGATGCGGTCGCCTTTTCAACCGTTTTACTCGTTAGTTTAAATTTATACTCCTCGCCCTCGGATCACTGAGACGTGAATTAAGCGAGTTTCCAAACTACGCTACGCCAACGTATCCGACAAAACGCAACGTTATTACGTCGACGCGTACCAAAAATACGTTCTTAATGAATTTAATCAGTTTGATAAGTGTCGGTAATGGACTGTTTCGCGTTCACCACAATTTACCGACCATCCAGTGGCGGTGGCGGCCGTTTTGTGTGTACACGATTACCAACAGTTTAGTTCAGTTCGCAGTTTGCAGTACTAATCTGCAAGATATTTACGTTAAACTTTTACTATACTGTGTTTGTACTGTAGGCTACCGTACTGTATAGTGTAGCCTACACGCACAAACTACTTTATCTCTCCGCTTCGCTCGATCGGTATACTTACTTACTGTATGTATCGTATACTTGAACGGAATCGAAAACGACCACATCATCCGTCTACTTGACGTGTACTGCACTGGTATTCCCTGCTTTCGAAATCTTTCCTCCCTCTCCATTAATACTTTCAACTTAACCGACTCTTTGTTGTGTATTGTTTCATTCATTGTCTATTTAACACAGCCCGGATTAATTGTAAAGCAGAAAAATAAATTAACGTAAGGAGAAGAAAAATGTTTTGACGTGTTTCATGTCTTCAGTCTCATCTTGTCCCCAATCGAAATTCTAGAATACTTTCGAGAAACACTGTGCGTTTCATTAAAAATGAATGTACCTCGTAGGTAATTCAGAAGTTTGCGATAACACCTTTACACCATTGGGTGTGCGCGAGCGTACTTCTTGGGTGATTCAGAAAATCTGCGAGTACTTCTTGCTTGCGTGTGCGAGCTTAGATCCGGGTTGTTGTTTAAAAATCTTCAAGTACCTACGTCTAGTTAGCTCAATATAGATGACTTCTACAAAGGTTAATACCAGAAGACAAACGAGCGGAATGAGTGAGCCCTTGAGAGTTAGTCAGTTCAAAATACAAAATACTGTAATATAGGTACTCTGAAAGCTACTTACCTAGTTAGTTTTTAAAAGAAGGCCGGTAAACTTGTTAGCTCAATACGTGCGTTTTATTTAACTGGCTACGTCAGGATATTGATTTATTTGTAGCGGTAAACGTATGTGTGAGGTGTGTGTGTGTGCTTATCTTTGTTATCTCGTCGAACATTGCATTGTCATGTATCTGTATCTAGAATATTGTATCAATCCGCTAACTTTCAGTACCTCAATAAACGTGTTATACACCGTTCACTACAAATTGGCGACCTTGCCAGCAGCGTTTTGAGATTAATTTGTCTTTTATTCGTTAATTCACAATTATTCGTAGGTAGATATCGAAGTTTCTTTATTGACTGTGTAATTTTAAAAAATTCACAATTCGTACGCGAAGTGCAGTGAGACGAGTATCGTTCTATACGAACGAAAACGACACTATCAATTTTGAATGTTCGACGCCACCGATTGTAATTCGTCGTTTTCTAAAGACTAAAAGTGCTGTGATAAAAACTGAATCGAAAATGTCGCGTAAAATTAAATTACCGGAATTTTCAATCCAAAACCCAAGCCTATGGTTTCTTACTGTCGAGACGATTTTTACAGCGAACGATGTTAAGGAAGAGTCAGACCGATTCGCCTACCTTCTCCAATGCCTATCGATAAACCAGTCCGAAAAAATACAGAGCATCATCGAAAGCGTCAATAATTCGGATGCGACGCAGCGCGAATCTTCACCTTATACAGCCGCGAAAAAAATCCTTCTCATTGAGTTCGGCGATTCAGATGAAAAGCGGCTCCGAAAATTGTTTGCAGAATCAAATGTCGAGGATAAAGCGCCGAAAGAAATTCTAGCGATTCTTCGACGACATGGAGGTAATACAGTTGGCGATCCAGCTCTTCGGGAGTTATTTTATACCAAGATTCCGACCGACGTCAAACCATATTTAACTGGCTGTTCCGCGATGACACTTGACGACTTAGCTGAGCAAGCCGAAAACGTCTACGGATTACTACGTCAAAAGCAGACGCCAAAACTTCAGGTTAGTGCCATTGAAAATTCGCGGGATACATTAATTATTGACGCGCTAAATTCTTTATCGAAAGAGATCGCCGCTCTTCGGGCTGAGCGCACACGCGACCGTTCTCCATCAAAAGAGCGAGGGTCTCGTTCTCGTTATCGCAATCATTCTCCAGAATATCGCTCTCGTGGGGCATCACGGCAGCCCTCACGCTCACCCACACCACATTATCGTCAGCGTAGTTCATCACGACCCCCGATTCGTCGCGTAGAGTTATATGACGGCGAATGCTGGTATCATTATACGTTCGGGACCAGCGCCACAAAATGCAGACCTACTTGCAAACACGCCAAAAATACAACGGAAAACTAGAATGTGGTTCCATTGACGCGGCCAACGGGGACCGCGCGAATAAATCGCCGCGACTATTCATTAGAGACAAGCTTTTACGTATTTGTTTTCTTATCGACTCAGGATCAGACATCACCGTGATCCCACGTAAATGGGCAAAACAGATCGAAAGTTGTGCCAATTATTCTGTTCAGTCGGTCAACGGACAGCCGATAAAAATTTATGGACTTACGACGCTCGCAATCGATCTCGGACTCGGAAAAATATACAACTGGACGTTTGTGGTAGCCGACATCTCAACTCCCATTATCGGCGCTGATTTTCTTAAAGCGCATCATTTGTTACCGGATCTCACGCGCAAACGACTCATTGACGGCCAAACACTGTTCTCGGCGAACGGATTCACGCAGTATACATCTACCCCATCCGTCCATCTCATTACAGCGATTCCAAACGTTGACGAGCGCGTTACAAAAATTTTGAACGAGATTCCAGAACTACTACAGCCACCGCGATACAGAGAGAAACCACACGACACCGAACATTTCATCGAGACAACCGGCCGCCCCGTCTATCAGCGACCGTACCGGCTCCCATATCGCGACCAACAAGAAGTCGATAGAGAATATCGTGAAATGGAACGGGTTGGTATCCTGCGCACATCCAAATCAGAATGGGCTTCGCCACTCGTTATCGTCAGCAAGAAAGGAAAAAAACGATACTGTGGGAATTTTCGCAGACTCAATGCTCAAACGGTACCAGATCGATACCCCATCCCACATATCACCGATTATACGAATCGCCTTGAAGGTATGCATTATTTTAGTTGTATAGACCTAGTTAAAGCATATCATAATATTGTTATTCACGCCGCACACGTTCATAAAACGGCAGTCATCACGCAAACAGGCTTATACGAATATTTGCGCATGCCATTCGGCCTAAAAAATGCACCTAGTACTTGGATGCGATTTATCACTTCTGTTCTGCGCGATCTACCCTTCATTTTTGTATATTTTGATGACATTTTAGTATTCACTAAAACAGAAGAAGAGCACCTTGAGTGCTTGCGCGTTCTATTTGCTAAATTACAGGAATATGGTCTCACAATCAACACTGAAAAATCGCAATTTTTACAGACAGAAGTTAAGTTTCTCGGATTTCAAATATCGCACAGAGGCCTCAAACCTACACAACAGCGCGTTGAATATATTCGTAATATTAAAAGACCAAAAACGGTAACGGCTATGCGAAAAGTTCTCGGCGTATTTTCGTTTTATCGCCGATTCGTTCGTAACTCAGCGCAGCTGCTTGCGCCCTTATACGACACACTAAAAGGTCACCGAGGAAAGAAAGACTACACGGCCATAGTATGGACTGAGCGTTTGAAAGACGATTTTGAGGCAGTAAGAAGCGCATTTATTAGATACACCTTACTTCATTTTGTGCGTCCAGACCTACCCCTACAACTTACATGCGACGCAAGCGGAATTGCGGTTGGTGGGGTCTTAGAGCAAATCATAGACGGCGAACCTCAGCCAATTGCTTTTTACTCAGAAAAATTGAAAGACGCGCAACTCAATTGGGCGACATATGATAAAGAATTATATGCGTTATATACGTGTGTCCAAAATTTTGAATACCTTATCCAAGGATACGATGTAACTTTAGTAACCGACCACAAACCTTTGCTAACAGTTTTCAACGCAAAGAAACGAATTTCGCTCGAACGTCGCTCACGTCAAATAGAATTTATATCGCAGTTCACCACCAAAATCCAGCACATCAAGGGTGTTGACAACATAATTGCAGACGCCACAAGCCGACCAGAAGTTGCCGCGCTTGAGATGATTTCACTACAAATAATTGCAGAAGAGCAAAAAAATGACGTTGAGGTGCTAGAATGGAAAAAAAGTCAGAAACTGCGCGAAGTCTGCTTCAATACTGAGAAAGCAACGGTGCTCTGCTATCAATGGCAGGGGAAGAATTTAATTTTTGTTCCCCAAACCCTACGTCGACGTATCTACAATCAACTACATGGGATTGCGCATCCAGGCGGACGAGCATCAGTGCGGACTATAAAACGTACCTACTACTGGCCAAGAATGGAAGCAGAAATACGCGAATGGGTCAGGAGTTGTGATAGTTGCCAGCGATCAAAAATATCGCGCCATACCAAATCGGAAATGCAACAATATCCCCAAGTTGATCGTTTTGAAGTTGTGCACACCGATATTATACACTTACCAGAAGTTGACGGATATAAATACGCAATTTCTTTTATTGATCGAACAACGCGGTGGGTGGAAACTGTCCCACTGAAAAGTATAGAGGCAACTGTTGTCGCTGAAGCATTCATTGACGCGTGGGTTAGTCGACACGGTGTACCAACTCAACTTAAATCAGACCGAGGGCCTCAATACCGGTCGCAACTTTTCAATGAAATTTGCGCGCTGTTAGGTGTTGACACTGTCCGAACAACAGCTTATAACCCAAAAGCGAATGGAATTGTGGAACGCATGCAGCGTTCACTGAAACAGGGCTTGAGATGTCGTGGTAATGAGTGGTTGAAGGACCTACCATACATCCTCCTTGGGTTACGAACGGCCGTCAACGAGGAAACAGAAATATCCCCAGCATAGTTGACTTATGGACGATGTGTACGACTTCCAGGTGAATTTTATAGAACTGGTACTCCAATGGAAAATGAAAGTATTTATGTGTCACAATTACGCGACCGCATACACAAACTAAAACCGTCGTCCTTCAGAAATAAGAACTCTTCAGTTGTATATATCCCCAAGGACTTGGAGACAGCAAAAAAAGTCTTTGTGCGAGTTGCCCGGGTACGACTACCACTAGAAGCCCCATACGAGGGCCCATACAAGGTCATCAAACGATCTAAAAAGTTCTACACTCTAAGTTTGAATGAAAAGGAAGATAATGTCTCAATTGATCGTTTGAAGCCAGCGTATATGTTGAAACCACTGGTGGAGGAAAAGAAAACATACGCCTCAATACTGAAACGCCCGTCAACATTTGATCCAAGAAACGAAGTAACGTCAGAAAAGGAAAATAAAAATGAAAAGAAAATTTCCTTAACCATTTATCCGCAAAAAACAGTTAATCATCAACCTAAACCTCTACTAGCAGTATCCAATAACGCCGAAAAAACTGTGGTTACTTCAAGCGGACGTACAAGTCGTCCACCCATACGATATCGCATGTAGTCAAAAATTTATTTAGTCATCGATAATACTTTGTAAATTATTTTTGTTTTGTTTGTTTTTGTTGTTAAATTGAATTTGTACATATGATCCAAACCCTTAGAGGGGGAGGAATTTGTAGCGGTAAACGTATGTGTGAGGTGTGTGTGTGTGCTTATCTTTGTTATCTCGTCGAACATTGCATTGTCATGTACCTGTATCTAGAATATTGTATCAATCCGCTAACTTTCAGTACCTCAATAAACGTGTTATACACCGTTCACTACATATTTATTTACATATTATTTATTTTTGTTCCTTTCTTCACTCTGTTCTCTTCTTACCTCGTGGAGTTTACTTTTTACCCCTTATGACGAGACAATGAGTGAACAGATATTATGACGAATAATTTAGGAAGTACACAAGCTGTTGATCCTCTGTTTGTTCAGTGGAAAATAATCAAGAATGTTCATACTATTGGGATGATTTTTCAAGAAAGATACAATCATATATCAAAGAACACTGAAATCTGTTCGCTCTTACTATATTTTTTTTTCCGTGTTGTTTTGTGGGTGAAAAGTCGTTGTATACAAATTTTATGATCTTTAAAATGAGTACCTAACTTTAAAATTAATTTTGATTTCAAATGTATTTTGTTTTTGGTTACTATAAGCACGATCGCTATTTTCAAGAACGCTAAGAGAGGGGCTGAAAAATATCGAAGAAAACGCTTTTACAATCAGTCAATGCTTTACTTCAGCCAACTTTCGCAATAAACTGTAGGTATTGAACAAATTACGTATTATAAGTACCTACACACATTGTATCGCGAATATAGTACCACATACCTAATTAACGTGTGTAGTGTTGCCACACCATCGGACACGCACACGCACACGTACGCACTATTGCTTCGTATCTCTTTGAAGGCGAATAAATAAGTACCTACGTGTGGTATGTATACTTGCGTTGGCGTTGCGTGACGATAACTCGGAGCATCACAATGTGTCGCGTCGCGTGCCGCGCGATTTGGCTGTCCCGTCCTGTCGAATTATGATATGACGTTTGAGGGTAAAATGCGGAACGGTGACATCACTGCAGCTTATCTCGTAACATTCCGCTACATTAAACACTACTTTGTATTCTACAAATACATCTGCGATCTAACGAGAGCGCATCTTTTGTTGTTATACGTACGCCGAGAATATGAACGTGTTTTCTATTACTATTATTTTTACTATAATGATATTATCAGAGAATTCGCAATCCACGCGTTCTACATAATGTGTATTATCAGTTATACGTCGTAGTGTACAAAAGTTCGTTCTCGCAATGCACTTCACAATTTTTGTACAAGAACAAAAATCAAAAGATACAAAAAAAAAAAATAAATAAATAATAATAAATACCGCCAACACGCGATCAAGATAGAAGAAAGACGCGGATTTTGCAAATCTAAAATATCATACTGGGTAGTTTTACGGTATACCTACTACACCTAAAATCCTACTGGTGTCCCATCATCAGCGCTGTGGCCAAAAGTAATTTTTCGACTACGCAACTATAACGTGAAATACGTATTCAAGATCTTGATACAATCGATGATCAAAAATAGAGTCTATACGAACAAAATTTTATGAAATTGATCGTATTACGATTTTTGAACAAAAAGCATATGCGTTGTTCTAGGGACTTGAAAAAATTCCAAGTCTCGATCTAAGATATTAGATGAAGGAGGCCTTAAAAATTCTTGACTCGAGAATAATTCGTTGACCTAGGTATCTGAAAAACGTAAAAAAAATTCAAGCGCGAAAGAAACTTTGAAAAATTTTTGTTGAAAAATAAATGAAGGTGTTTGGGATGTTGAGCCACTGGATTCAATCTGGACCAAATATTGCAGTTTTTCGCTGTCATTAGCACATATCACACGTCCCCCTTCTTTTTTTCTTCTTCTTACTCTACGGCTTATACTAGGTAGATTGAGTATTTGTACATAGACACGTACCAACAAATAACGAATTATTACCATTACAAAAGGTTTATACTAGGTAGTACAAGCCAAAAACCCATCGTCATTTTCTGGTATTATTAAACATTTTACGTTGAGAAATTTCTTATTTTTTAACTATTAGGTAATTTAGCCCTCCAATTTCAATTTCTAGTATTTAAGTTCCAATCTATCAATATTGTTTCTTTTTATTTTGTACCTATTTCATTTTTGACGTTCTCGAGTTCTTTTTCTATATCTCCATTCTCACATCTGGATGTCTTTGCTTCAGAATTTCTTTTTTTCATTCGTCCTTTTGTGTGTAAGCTGAAGAGTTTTTCCATATCATTTAAGGATTTTCACATTTTCATAATAAATTGAAAATGATGAAATTATCACGTTGCTAATTAGGAAAATTGAATATTCTTAGGCCAAGTTACGTTTAATTATTATCTCTTTTATCAGTAACATTCCCTGAAACAATAACAGCAGTTTCTCGAACACTTGGCAAATTTGTCCTACCGCTATGAACATTTGATTCTGAGAGTCGACATTTCAAATAATCATTTTGATTATTATGTATTTGCAAAAGACATCCCTTCACATTTCTCCCTTGAATAATTTGACGTAGAAATTTATACTATGCATAATACTCTGCAATTCTTCTATCTACTTCAAATCTATAATTTTTGAATCAGTATTTCCTTTGCGCAAAGAAGCTCTTCATTGTCTATAAAATACGACTACAAAAATCGCGCACCTTCTGTTGAAGATTACAAGAAACTTCCCATGTAGTAGTGGTACCTATACAATTGTCCTTAAATTTTGAATGTTGTGAAGATGTTTGGGACTTCATTACAACCTGAAAAAGTCATTGAAAGCGCATTATTGTAGGTATTTACGCACATTTTGAAGAAGTGAAGATTTCTGTCTCTTCCATCTATTAGTTTTTGATTTTTCAAACAAATCTGGAATATTCGATAAGACAAGTACATATTTTGATTTTTTCCTCACCCACAATATAGAAATTGAGATTTTCCGTTTCAAATAATTTTACCTCACAAAATACGCAAGTGATTTCAAAATTGCCAATCAAATTCATTATGGAGTAGGTATTCTTTCTCAATCACACATTGACGTTGCATTTCTGGAATTTAATAAGCGAGCCCTCTTCTCTTTCTTCCTCAACCGTCCTAGATTTGAACTCTTCCATTCTGGCATTGTAGTATTACCCATCTAATATTTTGTTTCATAATTTATAAATAATATACTTGTAAACATGACTGAGTCGCTCAGCGCCTCAGTATCTGGGTCTCTTGGGTTTTTCTTTTTTCACTGCGTATTCCCCAACTGTAAGTTACTCTTCTTTCTCTCAAATCATTAGGACGTAGAAAATTATGACTCAAAAATTCTGAAGTTTCTTTTTTACTGATGAGATAAGGAGTTTGAGAGATTAAGAAATCCTAAGACCCATAGATATTTGTAACTTCTTGTCCTACTCAGAACTGTGGAAACCAAGAAAGACTGGTCAAAGAGTATAGGTAGGTACGCAGTATTTTAGGATTCTTTAGGTGCCAAGAAAAATAACCTTTGTACTACACTCTTGTCAAAGACTGTACCAAAATGAAAATACTACTTATGCAAAAATAAAACTTGTAGAGACTGCAAGGATTGACCTACGATAATGAAAAACTTCCAAAATTTGTAAATTGCTATGCAAAAGTGAAATAAGACAATGTGTGTATTTAACTTGAGTGACGTCACAACACATTTTTTCGGATGAGAACCTTTTTGGGGCTCTTGCCACCTTTGGCAAGGCGAAAGCCCACATGCAACCGCGAAAAAAAAAAAAAAAAATTCTCACCCGAAAAAATGTATTGTGACGTCACTCAAGTTATACATACAGTTTTTTATTTTATTATTGCATAGCAATTTACAAATTTCGGAAGTTTTTCACTATTGTAGACCTACGTAAATCTGTGTAGCCTCTACAAGTTTTATTTTTGCATAGCATTTTTTTTATTTCGGTAAGTACAGTCTTTGGCAAAAGTGTAATACAAAGGTTATATTTCTGGGTACTTCAACAGTCATAAAAGACTGCGTGTATTCTTTGACCAGACTTTCTCGGTTTCCAGGTCTGATTAGGACAAGAAGTTACAAATATCTTTGGGTCTCAAGATTTCTGGATCTTTTTAACTCCTTATGTCATTAGTAAAAAAGAAACTTCATAACTTTCGAGTCACAATTTTTCATGTTCCAATAATTCCAGAGAAAGAAGAGTAACTTACAGTCAGGGAATGCGCAGTGAAATAAGAAAAACCCAAGAGACCCAGATACTGAGGCGCTAAGCGACTTGGTCTTGTTTTTACCGACTTTAGGAGGTATTGCGATCTTGCGCGCGGTGGAATTTTTGGTGGGGGTGATGTTTTCTCGGCGTTTCAGAGGGTCTAGATCACGATTCTAACATTCGTTTAAATTCATATTTATGTATGTATGTACTTTTTTTTGTACCTGAATGTTCTCTGTATCTATTCGGTCGATTTCCATGAAATTGAGGGGTGATAAAGTAGTGAACGTGAATCTGTGCGTAGGCTATTTTTTTTTTTAAATCGGATTAATAGTTTTCGGGTGGTGGGTTAAATACTAGTTGGTTAACTAGCGCTTAAGGCTTGTTATGGAATCTTCATAGTTTGTTACGAGGTATTTCTTTTTTCTTAGATGGGGGCGGGGGCGAATGAATGAATAAAATATAAAATGCTAGGCAAGCTACAATAAAGAAATTGTATCGGAGAACGAAGTCATTTGGCATTGTTAACGAGCGATTTATTTCATCATCGATTATTTATAATAATATAAATTGCTAGGCAAGCTGCAAAAATGAAATTTCATCGGAGAAAAAGTCATTTTGAGTTGTTAACGAGCGATTTGAGAAAGTAGTAGAGAAAAAGTCGGTATTGCTTTCGCGCTGCGAAAGCTTTTTATTTTTTTAAATTGGACTAATAGTTTTCGCGTGGTGGGTTAAATACTAGTTGATTAACTAGCGCTTAAGGCTTGTTATGGAATCTTCATATTAGTATGTTACGAGGTATTTCTTTTTCTTAGATGGGGGTGGGGGCGAATGAGTGAATAAAATATAAAATGCTAGGCAAGCTACGAAAAAGGAATTGTATCGGAGAACAAAGTCATTCGGCGAGCGATTTATTTTATCATCGATTATATAAATATAAATTGCTAGGCAAGCTGAAAAAATGAAATTGCATCGGAGAACGAAGTCATTTGGAGTTGTTAACGAGCGATTTGAGAAAGTAGTAAAGAAAAAGTCGGTATTGCTTTCGCGCTGCGAAAGCTTTTTTTATTTTATTTTATTTTTTTTCTTTCGCGGTTGCATATGGGCTCTTGCCTTGCCGAAAGTGGCAAAATGATACGCAATATTTTTTCGAATAAGTAATAACTAAGCAATTTGTTTACAATATCCTCTCGTTTTAATTTGAAAATTGCTATGGAAATTTTTATTCCAAATTTCCATACCTACTCAAAACTGCCAGAAGAAGAAATGAATAGTATTGTCTAGCACTCATATTAACCAAAATTATTGCTTAGCATTATTTAATCAATAGAAATGATTGAAAAACCAACTTGCTTATTCTTGGAATATTCCTCCACCCACCCACCTCCGGCAACAACCATAAATCATAATCCATCCTGAAACCTGCTGATCTTTCAACTATGAAATCATTGCGTCAAAACCTTCTCCCAATTAAGCTGAAGCAATGAAAAAAAGCTTTAGCAGCGCAACAGCAATACCGATTTTTTTTAGGTACCATTTTCTTAGGATTAATCGATGATAAAATAAATTGCTCGTTAACAATTCCAAATGACTTTGTTCGCCGATACCATATTTCATTTTCGCAACTTGCCAAGTATTTTATATTTTTTTTGCTCATTTGTCCTAACCCTCATTTAAGAAAAAGAAACACTTTGTAACACTCTATAAAAATTCCATAGCAAGCCTTAAGCGCTACTTAACCAACTAGTATTTAACTGACACAGAAACTAAAGAAAAAAAAAAAAATATATATATAGCCCACAAATAAATTTAAGTTCATCACTTCATTAGCTCTAAATTTCATAGAAATCGACCTAATAGATACATCAGAGAACATTCGGGAACGAAAAGAAAAGTACATACGTGACACGTACCGACTCGTCATAATCTTCCTCATGGCTTCTATCGTCATCTCTCTCTTATTATTTGATTCGCTCTCGACACTTTTCCTGTTCTCTCCTGACCGACTGACTCACTCCTGTATTGGGCCAAGTTACTTACTAATTTCTGAATATGATTTAGTTACAAATTAACCGTCATAACTTTAACACTTATCGCTCTCTCTTGTGATTTACATTCGTTCTACGTTCTACTCTTAGAAACGTCTTTGTTTTTGAATTCTCTCGTAATAAAGTGCATTCATTACAAGTCGTCTCATCGTACTTACGTAAATACATATGAAATTGAACAAATGTTAGAATCGTGATCTAGACCCCCTCTGAAAGGCCAAGAAAACATGCCCCCCCACCAAAAATCCCATCACGCGCAAGATTGCAATTTATCTTAAAAGTCGGTAAAAAAGGTGTTGTAGGACCACAGTTGAATGGATTTCCAATTTCACAACTTCTCTTTACTTATATATAATAGATAACATTTTACAAAGGACTAGAATTTAGAACGGAACGGAACGGGAACGTTAAAATACACGGGGTAGAGTAGCTTTTGGTCGGAGAATAAATTAAAATAAAATAAAATAAGTTAGGTCCGAAATAGAATGTAGGTCGAAGAACCAATAAAATGAAATAATAAAAACGAAAAATCGAAATATTATTGAAGAAAAGCAGAAAATCGAAAAATTGAAAAAAAGCGACCGGTTTCGGTCATACAATGATGACTATCATCAGGCAACTGAAGAAGTCACTCGCTCCGCTTCTTGGTCAAGTATAAGTCTATACTTTAGAATATTTTAGGCTAATGACTTTAGGGGGCTCACTCGTTCCGCTCGCTCGCCTTGCTTTATGGTCTAGTATACTAAGTCTACTTTTGAATATTTTAGACTAATTTTCCAAGTCCAATATAAGTGTACTGCAGATAGTATAGGAGGGGTGATACTCGCAGATTTCTGAATCACTTACCAGGTAGGCCTATACAAATTTTTCCCAAGTCCTCTAACCTTACCTAACAAAAAATTTTCCAAGTCCAACGTAGCCTAAGTAGACCACGTATAGTATGGAAGGTGGTACTCGCAGATTTCTGAATCACCTGCCAGGTATGAAAACTTTGTTCAAAAAATTTTCCAAGTCCATTATTTGGGAGAGGAGGGGTGTATTCGCGATTTTCGAATAGTCTATGAGGTGTCAGAAAAGACATGAAACATGTTGAAATAGACTGCGCTATCACAGGATTTTTACGATTCTAAAGGAATTTTGCAGTAACTATTGCATTATTTTTAAGAGGTACGGTTGGTTTTTATGTCGTGTCTATATTTCTATACTGATGTATACCGTGGTTTGCTTGTAATTAGTAGAACAAAACGCCCAAGTGTACGCGCGATGGACAAATTTGTTGGTGTTGGTGAGTAACAAAAGCCAGTACGAAAATCAATCATGATTTTCAATTAGTTGTACGAGTACGGTATCTAGCTCTAACAGTAACAACCGCTACCTATTGACATGACGCCGCGCCGCGTACTAGTAGATTATTGTTTTAATCCCATAACACGATATTTATCATATACATGAGCTTTATACAATGAGACAGAACAATGATGATGATAATAATGATAGTAATAGTAATAATAATAATAATAATAATAATAATAATAATAATAATAATAATAATAATAATAATAATAATAATCCGTCGTCCATCTTTTATAAGTATACCTACACGTACTATACGTACATTTCAAGGGTGTTTTGGTCATTGTTTTGTGGTAGGTAGGCCTATACGTATACCGGGCGCGCCACAATGATGATTGTTTACGTATACCGCTGCAGTCAAATAGGAATTTTCACTAAATCTGTTCTCTAGCGTAAAAACGCGAAACGTTAGATGTAGCCTAAGCTTCAAATCTGTGAAATTTGTATTTCACTTTCATCTTCAATTTGCGCCAAAATCGAAGTTTCTACGTTTTTTTTGTTTTTTCTGCGCCAGGTTCGGCGGTACCTACAGATCCAGATCGATATGTGCTCAAAATTAACTAGGTAGGTATAATTTGTCAAGATTTCCAAAATAAGGATACAAAAACTCTCCCACTTTCAAGCTTTGTAAGGTTATTCAGATTATTTTTTTTTTCTAAATCGGCGTTGAATTGTATAGGTAGGTACCTACCGAAGGCAAGTAAAATATGGAAGCTAAGCAATGTTTCATCTTTAAAAATTTTTGCAAATTAGTCAATTTTTAACACATTTTGGTCCATAACTCGGTCATAGGAACGTTGTTTTTGGCGAGAATTGATGATTAAAATTGAATTACAAGTTGAATATAGATTTAAAGTACCTATAAGTACATCCAACATTTTGCGTTTTTGTGCTAGAAAATATTTAGCGCAAACTCCTATTCAGGTAACTGGTAGGTAATATCATCCTAGTTCATGTAATTTTGGTGCATTCTTTCCAAGAAGTGCGGTACTGGTGCACTACGCTATTGCATAACGTGTATTCTGATGTCTATGTCTTAGGTATCAAATGTAGCCAGCAACTTCTTCAAAGCATGGTTCTTCCCCCCACATACGGATAATTATACGCACTATTAAAGGAGAAATATAATTGAGAACATTAATTAATACTTTCGTGACGTTTTGGGCTGTGTACGTACAGAGTCCTGCCTTGGGCGACATCATAAAATTAAATAGGCTATGACTCCTACAGAGTACACGATTATACAGGAAAGTAGGTAGGTACTAATGTAGGTGCGCCAAATAAGGCCCGACCTGCCGATCTCAGCTTTGTACTGAAAAATGACCTTGGTGAAACTTGTTTGTATTTTTCACGTTATTAGTGTGATAACCCAGCGTAAAGGCGTTCCGAAATTTTTTGCGTACAAAAAAAAAAAAATAATAACCTCACTTCTCCACTAGGAAAAGTCGGTAAAACGCAAGGTGCGTAAAAGTTTTTTTTGAAAATTTTTGTCTCATTTTTGGTAAGTACCTACATATCATTTTTTCTATAAATTTAACCATCCCTATTGCTCAGTGGCGTAGTTATGGGGGGGGGGGAAGAAAAAACGTATAATATATGAAATTATCATTTCTTTTCAATTATAAAACGCCACATTAATTTAAATTGAATAGCTGAAAAGATTACAAGCTGTAGGAGAGCTTACCATCATCAGGACTTGAAGGAATAATCCCTATAGCGGATCAGTGAATAACCGGAATCAGGACTTGACATCAAAAGTAACAGCTGTTAGTTGGAATGTGGGTGGGTCCAGCGTTATATGTACAAAGAGGATCTAGAAGAAGTTAGTTGCAATTGAGCAATGATGAAAGAAGGAGATAGGCCTAGCTAATTTGCTTTTGAAAGAGCTGAGGTCATTGAGCTGAGGTGATTAAAAGCTCCAAAAATTACCTACTGTTTTCCTAAACCATTATTTTTTTGTGATGGATTTTGTAATAGATTAGAACAGCAAGGCAGGAACAGCTAAGCTAATGATGGTGTGATACAGTTAGATATTTTGCTTGAATATCTACTTTCGTGATATATCAGAATAGACAGGCTAGCAATCAATAGCCTAACACTGTCAACCTATAACAAATAATGCAAAATTCCGAAGACGGAGGGAAAAAAGGAAAAGAAATGGGAAAATGAAACGAGAACGTAATTATAGAATTTGAAGGAGATATTTTTCTATCAATAATTTGCAGATTGGAGAAGGATGACAATATGTAGAATTAATATTCATTTGCGAGACAAAAAAACTTGATTAGGTATAACTTACAAGATAACAGATTACGTAAGTAATTATTGAAATTGATTTTGGTCATACGGTAATTATATGTACCTCATATTGAAAAAGTCGGTTGTGCTTACACGGCTGCGTGAGCTTTTTTCTTTCATTCCTACAATTAGTATTCGACATTGAAGTTAGATTTCAAAGGGAGGCACTTAGAAATGTTTTCTTTCACGCTCACTCCTAGACACGCACACTCCCAAATTGAGGATGTACGGCACAGTAGTTGGGACGCTCAATCAGTTTCATATAATTATTACTTACCTACCTCGTATTTCTTTTACATACCGATAAAAACATGCAAAGACCTGAGTAACTGAGTAACTTTCAGGATGAATCTCATTCTTCATATGCATTGATTCGTTAGTAACTTAGGTACCTACCTATATAATAATAAATGTCATCAATGTCATAGGAGAGCATTTTGACAGATCAGCAACTTCTGCGATTTCGTTTTGTTTTTTTTATTATTACCTATTTTTTTTTTTTTTTTTTTTTTCTTTAAACGTGAATGAGATTTTTGAGAAATGAATAATTAATTGAAAAAACAACTTACACCAGATAAGCGAAGTCAAGATTTCTATCCCTTTTCCTTGCTTTTCTCATTCAAATCCTATAGACCGTATAGTGTGTTGCGTTGTTTCAAACTAAGTAAATAAAATTTATCTAACAGAAGACAGAAAAGTAGCAGTAAGCTTTAACCGCAAAACGAGGAAATTCCCGCTAATATTTTAATGAAAGAATTAACCTCATCATAATAAGTTAATCATTAATACTAATTTCAGAGCTAAGTGAGTGAACGTAAGATACGTAGGTGGTTTGGCTTGTGTTACAATCGGCGACGATACCCTACTTCTTTCGAGAAATTTATTTTTGTAGACGTATCCTTAAATTGGATTAAATAATTATTTTTCGCGACGACGTTTTTCCAATTTATTTAAGAAAAATTATATCGTGTTTAACAAATTAGGTACCTAATGAATTAATGTAGTCATGATTGCATGACGGCCGTCCGTAAACAAAAGGGTGCTACCGTAATTTGTATTCCGCCTTTTTCTCGATTGTTCTTTTCTTTTCTTTTCTTTTTTTTTTTTGTTAAATTGCCGGAACCTTTTTACATATTTGGAAAAGTGTCACCTCATATACGCGCCGACTATATTCTATCGGCGTTATAAATTTTTCGTGTAGAGTTCTATTATTATCGGCAACATTTTTCCAAAATTATTACTACCTATAATTATGCGTGTACCCTCTTAAATATTTTATTGTGTAGGTACCGTACTTTTTTTTTTTTTTTTTTTTTTTTTTTTTTTTTTACAGACTTCGGCGTGCTGCCTGCGTGTATTAAGTAGTGTTCCTTCCTAATTTTCGAATATCAGGTTCGACAATTTGTATGAATGTGGGTTGACAACAATTTCATCATTTGAGCTATTTTTTCGAAACTGAATTCAGTTGCAAAAAAAGAAAAAAATTGAAGGTGATTTAAAAATTCACAACAAAAATTGTTGCATAGGGTAGCTACCCAGGTATAATTTATTTGAAACATTCAAACTTGAGTAAAACAGAAACGAATTTGTTCAGCGAAAAAGGATACGAATCGTTTGCTTCGCTAATTTGGACGCGCAGTCAACAAACTGAGCAGAGAGAATCGAATAAGAAATAAAATGAAAAAAAGTCAGTACAGTACAAAAAAGAGCTTCAAAATTACTTTTTCTTAAACAATATTCTTAGCCTAGTAATGGTCTAGTCACAGCCTACTTCATACAAGGCCGTAATGTAGAAAATGACAACAGCGCGCATGTGGATTGTTATCAGTTACGTTTTGGGGCGGTTCACGTTCATCGGTGCGGTGTAACAATGATGAAACTGTACCGCACTTTGTCCCCTATCCGATTTTTAATTTTAAAACGATGATAACTTCTCTTGTACTGCACCAATTTTACTAAAGTAGGGCTTAAAAAAATGAGAATAATGAAAGATTTTCTACCAGAGCCATATAAATGAAGATCATGTTTCATGTACTCAAAGTTTATCTCTGAGGACGCAATTTAGAACAATTTTATTTCATTTTATTTTGTTTTGTAGGCTTCTTAATCTAGTACAAGTCTACTAGGGGAATCTCCGCTCGTTCGTCCCGCTTCTTTGTCTAGTATGAGTCTACTTTAGTATACAAGCTGATGAGATTAGGGGGCCTCACTCGCTCCGCTCGTTTGTCCCGCTTCTTTGTCTAGTATAAGTCTACTTTAGTATATTTCAAGCTGATGAGATTAGGGGGCCTCTTTGTCTAGTATGAGTCTACTTTAGTATACAAGCTGATGAGATTAGGGGGCCTCACTCGCTCCGCTCGTTCGTCCCGCTTCTTTGTCTAGTATAAGTCTACTTTAGTATATTTCAAGCTGATGAGATTAGAGGGCCTCACTCGCTCCGCTTGTTCGTCCCGATTATTAACCCTAGTATACTGTATAATATTAGCTCTAGTATAATGAAGGCCTGTATCCTACATAAAAGCATCCTAGTATACTAACAGTTGATAGGAAGGAGACTTGGAAGCTAGTTTTATACTAGCAAGAACTGTCATACAAGTCAAAGAAAGATTGGTCAACTCCCTTCTAGAGCCATTCCAGGTTCAGTATAATGAAGCTTAGCATAGTATACTGTATATTATGGAACCTCGTATACTGTACATTATTAACCCTAGTATACTGTATAATATTAGCCCTAGTATAATGAAGGCCTGTATCCTACATAAAAGCCTTAACAGTATAATCCTAGTATACTGTATATTAGTATACAGAAGAGGCAAGATGGACGTACGGACGTGCGGACGTACGGACGCAAATTCCGGAATTAGGGTACGAGGTCAGGGGGGAAGAGGTCTAGAGCAGAAATTCTTCCAAGTGTCAAGGTCATGGTTGTGCGGACGTGCGGACGTACGGACGCAAATTTCGGAATTAGGGGATGGGGTCAGGCCAGAGCAAAGACATGAAACATGTCAATAATAAGTAGGTAGGTAATGATTTGAAACCTTCAAATTTTGTTCTTTTACGGCCGGCATATACGGTATGCGTATTAGGTACCTACCACTATTGTATTTTGTATTTGTATGCATCTCCCATGCGGGAGGTTGCAATCGACAAGAACTTTACATCTTACCACTAAAGTATGATTTACAATTTTAATGTTGTTCTATTCTATTCCATTGTTCGGTCAATCATGGTAATCCTCTTTCTTCCTCTTGTTTTCTTCCCTGGAATTTTCCCATTGGCCACCAAATAAATATTTTAAAATATTGTATTATACCAATTATAATCCGTAAAAACTTCAAATGCAATGTCTCGTCCACGGTGGATAGCACGCCAGTAAATTCACGCCGGTAAATTCATATGTTATCTCGCATCAGTTAGGTAAGTACCTACGACGAGATCCAGGAAGCCCTTGCTAACTACCAGAACCTGTTGCTTCCAATCATTGAAATCCTTCTCGTATAGGCAACAGATGGTGGAACTACTGCGAGAGTAATTCTATAAATAAATATGTTCCATCCACGGACCAGATACTTATCTTCCTGCATCAAGAATTCTGCTCAGGTATCTCATACACTCACCCAACTGCGCGAGAGCGGCCATATCACTGATTACAGGTTCCACCTGCCGGAAAAACCTAGTAATAAATTGTTTTTTCAAAGAAGTCGCAAATTTGAGACAAATTGAGGCCGGCACAACGTGAATACAATATTACGTGGGACCCCCAGTGTATCCTGCGCTATTTCAAGAACCATTCAACCAGATTCCAACAATGTCCTTAGCTACAATATCGAAAAAAAAACTCAACCATCTGGCGCTGACTACGGTACAACAGCTTCAAACTCTCAGTTTGATAAAAGTTCAGAATACAACAAATGGCAGACAAAATATTAACTTTCATTTCTGATCAAGTAAAAAAGTCAGGAAGAGGAAGGACGCAACCCCTTCTTTCCCTGCCATTCTTTCAAGACCCACAACTGTGTCCCGCACACACACTGATCCATTACCTAAATATTACGCAACCCTTACGCAATGCAATTCAATAAAAGATCTGTTCATTACAACAAACACCCCAATACATCCGATATCCAGTCAAACGCTTAGCTGACGGATCAAAGGGACTTTACATTCAAGCGGAGTGGATTGCCAATTTAAGCCTCATAGTACTTGGCACGCATCAACGGCGGCTGCCCAAAGAGGAGGGGTGTCATCTGATGTCATTATGAAGGCAGCAGGGTGGACCGCAAAGTCGCAAACATTCGCACGGTTTTACAATTGACCCATCATCTCGGAACAAGCCAATTTTGCCTGAACGGTCCTCAATAGTTAGAAGAAAAAATTAATTTTTGCAAATATAGGTCAGTAGTGATAGTTGAAAATTTTCTGTTAAAAAGACTGTCAGAAGCATTTGACTATGAAAAAGTTTTTTCTGTAGGAAAGGAGAAATAAAGACACGAATGTAGTTCAAAGATACTTCACATATTTTTGCCCATTAGGTACCCAAAATCTTTCAGTTGTTTTACAGCTCCTGTCATCGAATAACTCGAGGTATTGCTGCGAGCGCTTTGAACATCTACATTGTGTTCTGCTTGAAGGAGGCATGAATTACAATTGTACAATTGAACAAACTTACCTGGTAAAGTTCAATTGAAATTGTATGAAGGCCTCCTACAAGCAGAACAGTCCCTCCGCTATACTATAAAAATGGAGGAAACTCCCAACCCTTGAGTACTCCCTCGCAGCAATGATTCACTTTGAAGAATGAAGAATCGTGTTACGTGGTTGATAGTGGATAGGGTGAAGATGAATTTTTCGCTTTAAAATTGTGGCTGCACTGCACCGACGTGAGATACTACATTGTGTTCTGTTTGTAGGAGGCCTTCGTACAATTTCAATTGAACTTCACCAGGTAAGTTTGTTCAATTGTACAATTTTCGACTCAAGTGAATTCATCATCAGGAGCTAACATTATTGTACGACAGCTCCCTCGCGCAATTATTAGCCTACGTATGTGATTGATTATTTAATGATCAATTATTCTTTGTGGTGATGAATTGAAATCAAAAGAGTATACCTAGGTAACGGCTATTTGATCACCACTTTATCATTTGAATTAAAACGATACGGGGTATCATATATGAATTATAGATTTTATAAACGTTGCAAAAACCATTAAAATCAGCCTCAAAATTTGTACTAGGCTATACCTACCTACTCCCATACTTGAAAATTTCGACGACTTTCACGATTTTTTACCTATAGATACGTACTTGCGGATAGTAAAAGACAGTCTGAAAGAATTGATTTCCAGCCTTGTCGTTATTGGTACATCATCAATATAAATAATATTATAAAATGTGCTGCTGGAAACGAATAGCCTATACATTATTGGCGAATCGTTTCGACGTCAAAAACAAATCAATTTTTGTAATGAGAGTTTAGACCGTATTTCTAGAGTATAGGTTGGTGAAACTGCTTACACGCGGGTAAATAAAATTGATACTTACATCACTCTGCATTATTATCTAGTCCGAAAGAAAGAAAAAATTACTTTGACGAGGAGAAGTATTCGTTTTTTTGGGCAAAGAAGATAGAGAGAGAGAGAAAGAGAGAAAAAAAGGAAACTAGGCTACCTACGCATACAAATTCAAATGCATTGAAAAGGCTCATTGGTTTTTGTACACTCTGCATTTATTGTGTATAACTCGGATTTTGGCTGTAAATTCAAGTGCTCCTGACAGTTTCACTAATAGCTCGCAATTTAACGTTAACGAACAATTACCAAAGGGAGGATGATTTTTGTGTAGTGGCGATACGCGATACACTGTAGCCTATTACAAATACAGTAGGTTTCGATTAATATCCTACTTCAAAAACAAAACGTTTCTGTTTCTGATAATTAATTAATCCCGCTAAACGCTTGAACCCGCTTCTACGTTATCCACCGTTGGCGTCACCGCCACCGCCGCCGCGAAGCACGAATCATTGTTCCAGTGCACAAATTATCGTCCTAGCTTTCGTCGAGGTCGGATGGGTGCTCACGCTCTGCACGCATCGCACTACTTCTACCTATGTATATAAGTATACAATATAACTTATAATACGTCTGTACATTTCTCCCTTCTCTCTCATTTTGCTCATAATTGATCCTCTAAACGTTTCTTTAGAGAAGTTGTACCATACAATTAATGAGAAGAAACTGCAAAGGATTATAAATTCCCACTATTTTCGATTAACGTTACTTCAACCAGATTTTAGTCTAGTCATATTTCACGACAGAGGATAAACCTATTCTCAGTGTCTACTTCATTACTCAAGCTAAAGTTCAAAATTTTTTCAATCTCCATTAAGTAAGTACCTCTTCTGACCACGTAATTGCCCGTAGTTATAAATTACATGAATTATTATTCATATCTCAAAGCTGGATTATACGCCATTTTAAACAAATATAAACAATAATATTTATTTTAGGAAATGAAAGATTTTCACGGACAAAACCACTGATTATATACAGTCTAGATGAAAAAATGATTCCATGGATTGTACATTTAGGTACAGTCCGACAATGTGTGGTACGGGGTACAAAAAAAAAAAAAAAAAAAAATGGGCACAGCCTCACTGCCTAATAATTCATTTTACTAGCAGAAAAAATGGCCTTAATTGAGAAACCTTTTCAACATGAAAACCATGCGTGTGACTGAGAAGGAGCTGGGAATCCAAAGTGTCGAGTACACGGCTCTCTTTCATTCACCATTGTTGTTATTTGCAAAATTGATATGCTATTCTGATAAGAATGCAAAATAAATAAAAAAAAAAGAGATCTACCTACCAAAAAGTGCAAAACTTTGTCTATCGTAATTAATGGATTTCTAGTATGTTGTTGCTAAGGAAAAAAAAAAAAAAGAAAAAAAAAAAGGAGCTTTTCGTCAAACAATTTACATGATTGCATAAAAATCGTCCAAGAGAATGATATTTCTAAGAGAAAATTAGTTTTATTGCAGAGTAAGATTATCTACCAAAATATTTTAAATTAAACTCAATTGAAGTATGTTTAGGCAAATGTTCATTGATAACCTACATACCTACATCAAAAAATTAATCAATATTTCCCTTTAGAATGATGATGATGACAATACAGAAGATTGACAGAAAAAAAAAAAAAAAAAAAAAAAAAAAAAAAGAATGGAAAAACGAATGCAAACAGGTAAAGAAATTCACGCCAAGTACTTGGGGGTCAATATTGATCAAAACCTTAACTGAAGGGAACAATTAAAAAATATAGCAGCATTCTTTTTGCTCGCTCCGTTCGCGATTAGGTTTATACTCGTAATAATATGAATTTTAATTAGAGCGGAGGCCTCTAAATTGCGGGGGTCCGGAGCCAACGGCTCCATTGGCTTCGTCCTAAATCCACTACTCATTTGACGTCTTATTGGACAATACAATTATTTGCATATCTACTCATGTAAAAATCAGCTTCGTCATACCCTGATACCAAGTCTCTATAATGAACGACCTCAATGCACGAATGAAACGTGAAATCAATTGACGACTATTTATTGCTATTCTCTGTGTCTGATCTTTCTACGAGTATAAAATTGCGACTGTATCAATATAAAACTTGAAATTATATGTCAATCGATTTCGACGTCGATGTCTAGCCAAAATTTTTAATAAGAAAAGTAACGTTAGCGGTCTCATAATTTGACCGAATATCGACGTCAAAATGAAGTTAATTTTGCGTCAAAAATCAATGGGGTTTGGGAGATTCATATTTCGACCTGATATTGACGTCAAATATAATAGGTCAAAATCTGGTCGAAATTTTCAAAAATTTAAAATCGACGTCGAAAATAGGTCGAATGCACGCACTTCCGGACTCTAATGATCACACATTACCTACCTACTCACTTAGTTCCCCTTCCCCCTTCCCCCCGTTAAAGTTACAAAGTAGTTCCGCGTTATACTTTTCCCGAGGAAATCTGTTGATATCCTGTGTATGAGCGATCTTTGTCAATCACTTTTAAAAGTAAGTAGGTAATTTATTTTGTTTTCCTGTTCTTCATTTCTCGTGCAACCTTTTTTTCTTCCCTGTGCATTTTAATATTCCCCATAAATCAATATAAGCCTATCATTTTGCAAATCAAAAAAGTAAAAACAACTACCAACTTGCGTAGGTAACGCAAAGATTACTTTTCTCTTTGTTAGTAAAACAATCAAATCGATCAATGTGTACGGTACACTACCACAATGCGCATCAAAAATTGAAATCAAAACGTTGCTGTGCAACAATTGACAGGCTGGAGAAGAAAAGAGTGGATTGCATGTGGTTTGTGACTCAGTCACGAACACAAACCTAAAAAACCAGAGTTAGTTCTTCACAAAAAAACTTTCCCAGCTATAACTCGGTTCAAAGAAGACAGAAATTGCGCATTTGGCGCAAATTAAAGATAGAACTGATGAGATACACATGTCCTACATTTAAACAATACCTACATCTAACATTTTGCGTTTTTGAGCCACAATAAATTTAGTCTAAATCTCCATTTAACTGTTAACATCTTTTTGGCGGACTCTATATCCTGTGTATGGTGTCATTAGAATCATTCCAAGGTAGGTCACGGTCTATTGAGCGCTTACGAGGGAGTATGCCTCCCAAGCAAATTTGATCAATGTATGAGCATGGCATTTGGCTCACAAGTCTTCCACCATATTCAAGTCACCCTATCGCTAGTATTCCATAGGCTAGTGTACATACTGATACTTCCCAAGCCTATGGTCTCACCAATTAGATAGAGGTTGGTGGGGATCAAAAATATAAGGCCAAAATGAGACCATTGAGCTCAGTGGGAAGACTAGAGAGGTCTTTCTCTCCGCTAATGTCCACTCATCTCTTAGGGTAGAAAACACAAAAATTTGCCCTTCCAATGTAAAAATAAATATGCTCTTCAGGATAGGTCAAATATTAGCTCAGAAGTAAAAATCTCTCCAAGTCTCGCCCAAACGCATTCTCTCACATGATAATCAGGAGGTCTCTTCCTTGCTGATGTTCTTTCTAGATCTCTTAGGGTACTATAAACGAATAGTTGTCAACCTATGACGTCATTAGGATATGTAGTTCCAAATTGTCAGACGGTACATGTGGTCTACAAAGTAACATTTTAGCATGCGGTATTGTACCAATAATTTACGTTTTAACTAACGGTACCGTCGAATAACGCCATCCATAAACGAAATACTAAGCAAAAAAGAAAAAGAAAGAAGTACATACCCAATAATAACAGAAACGGGCCTAAAATATACAAACCTAGAAAAATAGTAAAAAGAAGCCGGTATTGCTTTTGCGCTTGGAAAGCTTTTTTGTTTATTCTCGTGTCACTCGCGAGTTTTCAAGGAACGTCAGCTGGCCAGGTAAATTTCTCCTCAAGTAAAGAGTCAATAACACTGGTATAGGTACTGTATGTGGGCCTATGTCGCGACAAGATCGCCTCAGTCTTCATCTGCTTATCGAAAGTTCAGCTGTCAATGTCGTATTTTACGGCTGCGGCACCTACGTCGCGGCGCGTCTGTTGAAGACGCGAATCTTTATTTTAACTGGTTTCTGAGTAAATACCATTTACGAGCGATACAGTTTCGTGTATCCTCGTCACTATACTTTCATATAATGAGGACGATTTTTAAATACAAGTTCTTGACGCGCCAAATGTAGGTACAGATATTTTTGATCGTTCTAAAATCTGACTGCATTTTCAAAATCTCGAAGTAGATATGTATTGAAAATGAATTCGATTAAACCAGGACAGAAAAAGCGCAATTAATTTCTATAAAATCGTCCTAATTTAACGGTGGCTCAGCGAGGAGAGGAATGGGGGGGGGGGGAGGGTTGACAGGGTTACTTTCCAGGAGCTCAGCGAAAGTATGGTGTCTATTTTTTTGAGTACTTACAATTAAAATTTAATTATTCCTGTTTGGCTGTACACAAAAAAACGCAGTTAATAACCACAAATAAATAACTAGGTATAATAACAATGTCAATACTCAATACCATTGTCATTCGTGCATGCATTGTTTGCGACGCACTGCACTTCACACACACACACACCTGTTTCAACTACTCGCCCTTCCCACCGAAATAAAAATCAAGTATGATATAGAAGTACAGTATATATCAAATAATTTTCCGACCTGGCTACACATAGGTACCTATACACCATTGTTTAAAATGATTTTCTTGTTCAGTTGATAGTTTTTAAATTGCTGATGGATTATAAATACGTCTATATATCTATTTTGACTCTACATAGTATTTGATATTTTGTTTGTAGAGTCGCGGTGCGACGAAGAGGTAAAATCAGTCAAATGCTTAGAGCGACTGGCTTGTGGGGTAGTAATCATACATCTATAAAATTTATGAGCTACGATACAAAAAATAAATTAAAATTTTTCTATTAAAATTCGAACAAAAAAATTTTTTTAATAACTTATTCGTAATAAGTGATGCTGATAATGAGCTTATCCATTTTCTTCTTTCTTTTTTTTCTTTCCTGTGATACTTATTATTAATTTGAAAGAGGTGAGTAGGTACTTTCGACAAATTCAACCTTTTTTTCAATTTTTAATGTTATGTATTAAGTAGTCGATTGGTAAATACTTAATTTTTCATATTGTAAGTAGGGCGATTTTGTCGATACAAAATTTTCTCAAATTAGCCTAGCAGGTTGTATCATATCGGTAATACACAGTAAATCAAGCAACATTGGTTCAAACACATGTGAAAAAAACTTACTTGAAGAATGATTCTCCAGTCTGAACACAATTTGTGTTTTACTCGTTCAACACGCACGCATAAAAATATCAGAAATTAAAAATCAACGCGATTTAGAATAATTGTAGCGTCCATTTTGTTTTTTCATAATTAAAACTTCATACCGGTTCCGAGGATATTTTTGAACCTTTTAGGCACTAAGTATTAGGTGAGGTAGGTATTACGCATTTTCGAAATGTTTAAATTTTCATTGAATTTTAGTGAAACAATGGAAAAACTTACGATATAATATTGATGAATTGTTTGGAGAAAAAGAAGATAGAGTAATGACAAAACAGATTAATCTTCTCCCGTTACGACATTCGCAAGCTCGTACCGTGCGTATCAAAATTTCGGCGAGAATCGCGACTTTATTTCGCTCTCTGTGAAAGCGGCACTGAAAAAGTTGGGACTATCGCCGCAACATTTGCGTCGATTGTAAGGCGTTTGTAAATGCCTTCTTTCGGGTAAAGGCGGAGACACGCAGTCGCTTTCATTCGATTTTCCGCCCTTTTCATAGATTTGAACTATTTTTTCACCTACTGCCTTATCTCCTAGAAGTTTAGTTGGGTTATGAGTTAAAAGAAAAGAATAAAACAAAACAGAAAGAAAAAATGATAATAATTTTTCAAGAAGGGATTGCGGTCATCTTTAATATTTTTCCTTCGTTTTTTTTTTTTTTTTTTTTTTTTTTTTGTAGAAGTCGAATAAATCTACAATAAAGAATGAATCGTGCTTTTTTTTTTTTTTTTTTTTTTTTGTTTACTTTTTATTATGATAAGAAGATACCGCAAGTTGTAAGATAAACACGCACACACTCGAACTATATTCTTTCCCGTTTCTATTGTTTTACATACAGTATATCAGTTAATTCCTTCTAATCGCATTTTCATACCTCATTCAAAAAATCTAGCTCTCGATCTCTTCTCGCATATGAACTATCGCAGACTAAACAAATACTTTGGGACCGTTGAGGCGGATTGATCAAATTCGCTTCAAAATTTTTCTCATGTGGCGTTACTTCATCTTATTTATAAATTTCATTTCACATTTTTTTCTTTATTGTTCAATTTATTTTATAGGTGCTCTTCTTTTTCTGCTTCTTTTCTTCTCCGCACACGTCTATTTCGGAAGTTCACATCATAGATGCGCGCTAACTGATAATGACACAGGTTTCCCAAGGCGAGAATGAAATGAAATGAAATGAAATGAAATGAAGTTTATTACCCATCACTAAGCAAGACGCTTGTGTTGATAGGCCGTGGAAATCATAAATACTGTTTCTTATTTTGTATAGATTATTTACAAGATTTTACTTAATCGGCTACATACAATTATTCGTTCTTCCTGTGCGCTCTGTTTTTTGTTTTTGTTCGACTAAAGTTCGTATCGTTTTTTTGTATTGCACTAGTTTTGCGTCAATGATTTTTTGTTTGGACTCTGATGTGTCTAGTTTATTGAAATTTTGCTGGCCGCGATAAATACAGTTTGTTTTAGGTACCTAGATTCGTCTTTATTTTTGGAAGGGGGATAGTACTCTGATTGTACCTCGTTTTTCCTTCTTTACTTTCTGTATTTCGGCGAGGTAGCCTTGTTTTTTAATATATTTCAGTGTACTTATCTCATGCAATTCTTCTATTGTGGGGACCCCAGTTTCTTGAAATAATTGTTCTGTACTATATATTTTTGGTTTCCCATATAGAATTTTCAAAAATTTTTTCTGACTCCTCACTAGTGGTTCCTTCTAAATTTGTTTTATACGCTGCCCCCCAAGCTGATATACCATAATTATTGTAATTTAGACTGGATTAGAGCCATATGTAATTATTATTCTCTTTGTCTTTTTTGAAATCATACTTCGAATTTGTAGTGCTGCATAAATTGGTTTCAATATTTTCGTTGTCAATACTTTAAGATGAGGTTTCCAGTTGAGTTTTTCGTCTATTATTACTCCTAAGTATTTTGCTTCTTTTACTTCTTGTATTTTTGAACATTCTGCATGGTCTGTGTGTTTTACATCTTCCCTCGGATGCTTGTGGACAAATACAGTCGGACCTCGGTAAGTCGAAACTGAAGGGACTGAAAAAATTTGTTCGAGTTATCTATGTTTCGAGTTATCGAAATTCGAGTTAGGTTTGATGGATGTTCGAGTTATCTAAAGTTCACTTAAAAGCGGTTGCAATTCGACTCAGCAAGAAAAAAATTGATTAAAAACGATCGTCGCACAAACTTATGCATAAGACCCACCGTCTAACAACTTAATTGCGTGTATAAATTCAGTAGACAAATCAATCAGAGTGAAGTTCGGACAAGAAACCTGTTGCAACCAGCTCAAATTCTCTCGACAAAGAAGGTGTGAACGCTCAAAACCGGTGAAAAAGTGAGAAAAATCTGTAATTTTTTGTTCGAGTTATCTATGGCGACGTTCGACTTACAGAGGGAAAAAATGTACAGGGTTAAATGGGAGTGTGTCGGGACCAAAGAAATTTGTTCGACTTATCGATGATTTCGACTTATCTATGTTCGACTTACCGAGGTCCGACTGTATGCCTATATCTTCTTCATATTTATTGTTTTTTATCCTGAATTTTATCAAGTTTGTTTTTTTCATGTTGAGCACAAGCTTGTTATTTTTGAGCCAGTCCAATATTTTTATCATGTCCTCTTCAGTATCTTTTTTTTTTCGCACTTCCTCCCACGTTGTCCCATTCTCAAGTAGAACTGTATCATCCGCATACGATATTAGTTCTCCTTTCAGAACCATTTTACTCAAGTTGTTAATGTAAATTAAGAACAATATCGGGGATAGCGCGGATCCTTCGGGAGTTTCTCTTTTCAGGTATAGACTGGAGCTTTCTGTTGACCCAATTCTTACTCTTTGTTTCCTCAACTGCATATAGGATCGGAACCAGCTAAGAACCTCTTCCCCTGCTCCAAGGTTTTCTATTTTTTCTATTAGTAGGCCTATGTCGTGTTCAACAAGATCAAAAGTTTTCGAGAGGTCCCGAAAAACTGCAAGACATTTTCTATTGTTTTCAAGATTTTTTATTACTTTATTATGCAGTTTATTAATAGCTTCTTCGGTCCCTAAATTTTCCCTAAATCCTAATTGATTTAAAGAATTTTTTTTTTTCCCTTGTTATACAGGAATATACCCACGTAATGAGACGTCGGCTCGTCTCATTATCAACCAGTCGATTTCAGTAAATTTCACCGGTTAAAAACATTATGCTTGACGGATGTATGGAAATTATCTGAACTTATTTACCCGATGTAGATTCATGTTATTCCGACTAATAGGCCTACCTAGATAGGCCTACAACTAAAAGTACCTACCTATGTGCTCTGAAACTCTGAACACTTCAGTTATACTTAATTATCCTACTTTTAAGTGCACACGTTTTCCATGGCTTGAAATTTCTTAGGTATATTACTTACTCTTTCGTAATTCTCATAACTTTCGTAGTCTATTATACTTAATAATATTATTTCGTAGGTCGGTACTGTTATAATTCACAGATCTATTTTAACGATTCGTGTTCATTTCACGCATCTGAAAAATAAAGAATTTGACGATACCTAGTTTAGTTGAGTGTTGACTTGTTATACCTAAATAATATGTTAAACTATTCGATAGCCAAAATTTTATATTCACGCCTAGTGCAAATATTAAGCTTTCGTGTAAAACACAAACAGTACGGTCTATATGATTGGAGCTACGACTCGAACCGCATTCAGTTTTAGTAGGTAAGCTGTTGAACTCTCAGGCAATCATACTTGGCGCAAGTAAGTTTGATGGATTAACAGTGATGTAGTTTACTTTTAAGGGTCAAAATGTACCGTACGTAGATGTCGTGTTACCTACCTACGTAAAATTTCTCCTCATTCAAAAGTTCAAAATATATGCTTACTCGAAAGGAAGTACAAATCGCACGTAGATACTAAACAATTTCTAAACTTAGGTATCACGTTCACAACCAATTGAACTTCCATCTACAACAAAAATTATAAGCGCGGCCATAGAGATCTCCACGTATAACTTAGACAACGTATTTTTGGATGCAGCTTTTGCATGACCGGGCTGGCTCACTTCAAGGCTCCTGGCGAAAGCGGCGCGCGAGGCCCCGGATAATTTTTTTTGCTCCTTCCTCTCCCAATATCTGGTAAATTTCGGGTCCCTATTCTCGAACGGGCCCCTTGGCGATCGCCAGTCAGCCATCCGGACCAGTCCGGCCATGTTACCGTGGTTGGGATCAATAGTAATGATTTATGCCGCACCATCATTTTTCATTTTTGAGAGTTACAAGGTATGAATAAATGAATAAAGAACTCGAGTTTGAGCGTAGCGTCGGATATGTAGAGCTCCGCTATGACTAGTCTCAAAAATATATGTACCTAACAATTATTTTCTATTTTGCTACTGCTGAAATTCCAGCGCCATCATACCAGCACATTATTGCGAGAGCCAGAAATATGGCAAAAACTCGAAGAAGAAAAGAGAAATAGAATAATTAGGTACCTAAGAAAAATATTCTCTTTCAAAATATAAACCTCTGAAATGTTATTGTAGTGCGCTTCTATATTTGGTAATTTTGAGTAGGTATAAGTAAGTACCTAGCTGATGAAAGATTCACCTCAGTAAGCAAACAATGCAACGTACCTTCTGATCTGTATGATAGTGAATCAGTTTTAAGGTCACGCGATGAATACCGGCGCTTGTTTTTCTCGATATTAGAGAGCCAGCAGATAACTGATAACCCTGCTATGCGAGTGGTACCGGAAACCAAGGAAGTAAAAAAAAAAAAACATAGGACACACGATAAATTTTTTTTTTTTTCTTTTTTTTTTGCTTAGCGACCAAAATTAAATGCTCACAACGCGTTCCAAAACGCGATAGAATTTGAATTTTCTTTTTGTGAGTCAAGAATAGTACTCAATACTTACACCGAATGAGAAATTTGTACCTATCCGTACACATCGCTATGTAGAAGAAAAAATTTGCTCACAGTCTATATTATTGATCTGTTTGCGTCGTATCACGAAAGACTGCAGCGCTTTTTGTGGAAACATGCAGCTGTAAATTTTATGTATCCTACAAAAAACTTTTATTTGTAGCCTAAGCATTATTTAATTACATCGATACATTATTTTTGAGGGTTCCGCGCCACATTTCCTATTAAGCGCTGATAAGCAACGAAGCAAAACCATTCAGTTGACGAGCCACGGGTGTGATCTCCATGCGTGGCTCGCAAAACATTTTTAATCGCATTAAAATAGTCAAATCACTGATCGTGTTATTCATTTTCTCTTTTTTTACTTGTGGCCCCAGGGCCTGATCTCCTACTTACGAGAACTACCCCGCGGTCAAAACTAATTGAATACCCTTGCAATTGGATAAAATATTGTAAATTGCTCTAAATTTTGATAACGACGAAAATGAAATGGGTGCTTTACTTATTGGTGATACAGAGTCACGGCGTTTGGAGTTGCAGAAAACATTATTTTGGGACACGCACATTTCTTAGTCCAACAACTTTTTGTGCTGTGACTGTTAATACAGGGGAATGCCACGTAGTGATAACATACAGGCAGCGGGGAGTATGCAAAACTGCTCTTATCAATTTTGTGGTACAAATAACACAGGCTCTTTGGGGTATTTTTCGGAATAATCGACTTATCTTGAAAACCATCAAATTTCATGAAAAATTGTAAAGAAGTAAAATTTATTTTTTTGAAATTTCTTATTTAGTGAGACCTAAATTGAAAAATGGGTCCTTCTCCACAAAAAGAGAAGTCCAGCTCTCCTGATCTTCCTCCCAAATTGACGCTGATGACGCGTAGTGGCATTTCCCTAGAAGATACTACTTGACCTTAATTGTGTCTTGTAAAAACTTTTTTTTTTTTTTTTTCTTTTCATCATCCAATTTGAATAATTATGCAGTTCTTACTTCGCAGAAATTCATTAGAAGCATGTACCGTGATTAGAAGCGTATAACTCTTCATAATAATTTAATATTGTGGCGTATAGAAGAGCGTGATAACATAAACGACAGGATTATATGCATGAATGATGAAGAAGCGAGAAACAAGAAGAAGGATACGTCGCATAATTCGACCGCCGTCCAGAACCTTAAACAAAAAAATACCTTGGGGCCCAATAAATGGACGGAATGACGATTGGTATTGAATTAGCAATATTGTTGTGATTGCTGTGCTCTCGCATTGAATGTGATTGCATAGGTACGGTGTTTGTGTATTTTAAGTGAACAGAAGTGTTGTGAAGTTTTTGGTATAGGTAATACCTTAATAAAGTTTGTTTTGTAAATGCTCTTTATCGTTTGTATCCATCAGTGACTGATATCAGACGTGGGATTGTGGATTCACACTCAGCGTTGATCGTCGATTTACAGTATATTTAAAGATCGTGATATTTGACATGATGAAGGTCCATTTGTGGAAACGTTGGACCTAATTATCGGTGAATCGACAGACTGCCCATGCGATGGTGATGTAGAAAGTGCATGAACTATTGCGCCACAAGTTACACAACAAACTTTGAGGCAGAGGATTACCAGTGAACGGCAGCAAAGTTGAACTAGCTGTACGTTTACAACAAGCTCTGGAAAAAGACAGAGTCAGTAGGGCTGATTTCGAATTCAATGAAGATGGAGATGCTGATCCCAAGAATGGAACAATAGCAGGCGATGTACAATCTCCGTCGAAGCACCCTCCGCAGATAGATTTGGCCAGCATATATCGGAACGACTATTACAAGTACAATCACAACCCAACCCAGAAGAATGGGACGATGAAGATTTACACCAGTACAACCACCGCTAGAAATTTGAGATCGGAGATCTTGGGTGTATTTGGAGAAGAAGTGCAGCCGTTGAGGCAAGAAATACAGCAGGAAAGGGAATTAGTACAGCAAATACTGAAAGAACACGAAGTAGCACGGCAATAACAGGAAGCAGTACAGTAACAGCTGATGAGTCTATATGGGAGCAGATCCAGGCATTAACCATACAATGTTTACATAATAATTATGTTTTATAACCTTATGTAGACATACCGCGGTATTGTGACAATTAATTCGAAGGAAAATTCGACAAAATTACTTTTGGAATCAACATTACGCACATAAAAATGACGACGATACACAGATGATTTAAAGCGCTATTCTAATTTTCATTGCGATCGTATTTGACGAAAATATTATGTATGTACCTATTTGTGTGTTCAAATAATATAGGTACTTAGCCTAATTCCCTCTCGAGTGATGATGGTGGACGAGCACAGAACGAATGCCTGTGACATGGAATAAAATTGATACTAAGTTATCTTCTGGTTCAAAAAAAAAAAAAAAAACAACTAGATAGGCCTATCTTCCGATTGAAACGAAAACTATCGGGCGTATTTTTTGAATGTTTTTTTTTTTTTTTCTCGGGAGGGGGTGGGGGGGGGTGGAGAAAACATAAATTACAATCTACGTATTACAGTTGATCACTTCCATCATGAGAAACGCACCGAATATTCGATCTGTTAGTACCGCTGGTACTTAAATCTAAGTATACTTTCTGACGATAAACGTATAGGAAATTTTGTATTCGAAATCATCTCGCCTGCGTGATGCGTGTTTCGTTTTAATTAAGTTATCCTTGGCTGATCGTAGACGTTAGTAAACAGTCGAGCGTAATTAATTACGGTTAGCCATATCCGGCAACAATTTTGTCAGATATGTCAACTCGGAGCGGTCAGTTTTTGAATGCGCTACGTTATTTAGTAAAACTGTCGTAAACGTATACTTTCGATTTGAATATTAATCACAGAAGTGTGGTGTGGTCACGAGCGGTACTTGTTTAGCCAGATGTTGCACACACTAGGCTTGTAGCCTCACTGTACGTCTGTTCACCCTTCGCCCCGCCTCATCCGATCTACGCGCTCTAACAAACGTTCCTCATCTCTCCTATGACTGGACATTAATTTCCACAATAATTCATTAATACCGCGAAAATTGTGTCGTTCTCGTTGAGTTATAGTGCGTACACAGCAGAATAACCTTATGTTGAGCTGCATAACAGATGTGGTGAGAAGAACAGATAGGGAAAATACCCAAGTTTGCAAACTTTATATGTATTGTGACGCTGTTATTATTACTTAGCTCGTCTCTACCTTTTACAAAAACTTCTTATTTCTCATTCAACTTCGATACCATTACATTCGTAGTATCGCGCGCGTTATTGATTTGTTTGTGAATAGGTAGGTAGGTACTTCTATGTATAGATTTTTAATACATATTATCAAGAGAATGCTAAAAAAAGCCAACATTGCAACCTATTTTTCTAGGAAAAGCTATCATTTTAATTCACGAATGAAGAAAATTTATTCTAAATTGAGGACAGACCGTACGTTCGTTGTCAACTTTCAACGTATATGAGATTTGTCCAGCCAAATACCATCTGTTTGTAATTTTACATGTTTTTTTATCTAAATCGTGCACCTTGAACCTTGAAACTCAAACTCGACCATCATTCCTCGTCAAATGCTAATGCTGAACTCCTCCTTCTTCTTTCATAGATCTTAAGTTCAGACCTTGTTCGAGTTTTACGTCTTCATCAAAATTTTAGAGAACTAAATAACACTTCTAAGAGGAAAAGGCGACTCATTAATTCCGAGTCTGTGTGTGCTTACCATCAGCGACGTGGCTTCTTTCACCGAATTTTCAACTGAAAAGTCAGGTATTGCTCACGACAGCGACACAGTTGTAGCGGAGAAGAGTTTTAGATGTCGTGTTCCTAACATACGTACAGTGCAGTGGACGCCATTTATTTATTATGATATAGGTACCTTAAAGTGGTTAATAACAACGGGTGGCAGACAAAAAAAAATAATAAAGTGTATTATCTAGACAATAATACTTTCTTTACTTTTCCACCCATAGATCCCGCCTTCCGATGCATTGAAATCATCCTTCACAACAGTTTTTGCTAAATCAGTCACTTCTCACGAAGTTGAAGGCCATTTACGCGAGCATCTTAACTTCGGAAATCTGTAAACCATTTCTTCCAGACTTGTTCAATTTGCTCATCCTTATCACGCCTTTTCCTATTTCGTTGGTTGGTCTTTCCAAATTTTTTATACACTTTGCGATTCTTCAACATGCAATTTACCCTCACGTTGGATTGTACGTAGATGGTAATTTTTCGTACTCATTCGGTGGCGGCGATGGCGGCGATGGCGTAGACCTTGATCAACATGCAAATGCACTGCAGGCAAAAAGTGAGGTGAGCACTGCAAATCAATAGCGATAACGTCTGAGAAGCACCAATTACGCGATGAGAGAAAAGAATAACGACAAAAAGTGTACCTATTAGACTGCGAATGGAATGCGTGAACGATAAAAAAGTTTTATTCACTCTTGAAAAATAGATATAAACGACAAAAAAGTAAAATATAAGGTACCTACCTAGCTAAAAAAAATTTCAAAAATTACATTACTGTATTATCAGTGCGGTATACGTGCTTCCGCAGGTCGTTTTACGGCTGAAGGGTACACTAGGCGCGGCGTCAGGTGCAGAAGTAAGTTGAAGTCTGTTGAGCATTCCAAGTGAGCGTTTACAAAGCATATTATGCTTAAAGGAGGTCGCCGGCGGAGCGTTTTGAACTGAAATGGTCCATTTATAAACTATAATTATATTTGCAAAAGTCTTTGAATGTAGTCCACTTCCCATCTTTTAAACGGAATGTGCGTAGGAAATCGGTTGTAATTGGTTCGCCCAATGCTTGATGATATTGTAAAGAACAATGTTTCGCCATCAGACTTTGACTGTTGCAGTACCTTTGTGTTTTTAAGAGCCCATTGTTGAGCGGCAGTCCATTCTTTCAAGGAAGAAAGTGTTTTGCATTCACCGATTGTAGATGCCGCTCATTTGACTACTTAACCACTATTTTTCCCAGGTTTGCTAAAAATTGACCGCGACTGGTAATCTCTCACGCAATGTACACTCCGCTCCGTCTTGATTTATCCCCCATACCGGATTTCGCTTCTTATCTACAAATAAATATTCTTATCGATTACCTGTTCACTTATGTAACTATGTGTACAACATCAGCAGACGGTAGAGCAGGTTGACGGGTGTTTTTTCTTCGAGAGCTAATTCTTCTACTTTTCAACTCTACATCACCTTCTTATTGTCGAATTACAAGTAAAAAAAATTTTATTGGGCTGACATACCTATGTAATTTGTCGTGCTGAGAATATAAAGTTGTCGTTGACGAGTATCCATTTGCTGCTTGTCAATTGTCGTTCATTTTTGTCGAAATTGTCGCTACGCAGCTTCATTGTACCGCTCTCGCACTGTCTTGCGCTCTCATCTTTTTTGCTGTTTAGAATAATATTTTGCCAATACTAATTTGAACTTGACACGCGAAGTGTTCGTTGAAAAAATGCAAAAGTCGCTCTTGTCGCCGTGGTTGTGATTCCGTATCATCAGCGACGTTCGTCACAATCATACAGCGGATGTTATGTTTAATCTTACGTCTATCGTTACCGGTATTTCTCTCTCTCTCTCTCGCTCTCCCTCTCTCTGGAGTTACCGTTGACCGCGGCTTGAATCGTGGCAACGACCAAATTGGGTAAGACGCATGAAACCTGGACACGAAAAATGATTCGTCAAGTAGAGAAAGAAGACAAATGATGGATAGAAAGTAAATGGGAGCAAGAGTTCAGAAGTAGATTCCTTTTCCAGTCCAGCCGAAAAATACGGAAGTCAGACTGATTTTTCAATATTCATTGAAAATACTGTATATTATTAGAATGTAGCTTAATACTATACGCGTGTACTCCCAAAGCACTCGTACACGAACAGTTGGAGCGGTAGGCAACGCAAACTACCGTACAATATTCATTTTTCTGTTCGCCTTCCTTAAACGTACTCATCATCATCAGCAGGAGGTGAATTATAAAGTGCAAGTGTAGTGTAATGCTGTACAACGCAGCACACAGCAGTACGTAGGTACCTAAGTCTTATTGAAGCGCAGAACAGTTTATGAAAATGTGATTTCGGTGAGCTGAAGAAAATTTCCGTTTTTAAATGCGTGTCTGATTGCCAGCAGGAGAGACGAAGGTTTACTGTTACCAAACGAGGTCGTGAAGCCCTTCCGAGAAGGAAACTAGAAAACTAAAAAACTCCTGTAACTCGTTTAATAAATCGAAAAACGTTCTAATAGAATAACATGCGGGTAACGGTGCGACGCGACGGGAAAAAGTTTTTAACGTCTCTCGAATATTAAGCGCGCTACCCTCTTCACCGGCATATCGAGAACTAACCCAAATGATATGATGATTTAACGATGCCGAAGAATCTATTTTGCATTTATTTTGCAAATTTAAGAGAAACATTTATTCGGGCCATTAAGACGTCTTTTGTTCGATAAGGAATGCAGAGCCGATATTTTGCGTGTTTTCTACTCGAAAAACGATCGAATTTGGTAAGACGTAATGGCTCCCTCATCGACACTTTAAACGTTTACCGTGTTACATGTCGACTACGAGGCGTCTTAAATTAAACTTCCTGAACGTCTATACATTCGAGTGCGTCGAAATCGACAAGGGCTTTTCTCTATCGATTCCGAAGACGTACACTACGTCTTCCTGGATTACCTGATGCTGATGAACGCGAGAATCCCTTTGTACCTACCTACTCTCGCATTCATTTTATTACGCGCCCCGTCGTCGTCGTCGTCGTTATCTGCCCGCGAGCGACGCGACGTACGATCATATGCTAACGCGTACTCTACCTAATACACGAGTCACATCCTTATATTATACCTATCTCTCATTGGTATCTGATGTTTCACCCACCTATACTGCATAAGCGGCGCAATTTATTCGCCAACGAACAGTACCCGTATCTACCCATATTACTTTTGAGCAAAGCTGTGGAGTTGGTGTTTTCCTTCATCGTTCGTGGGTAACCACGATTCTCTAGTTTTCTCTTGCCAAAATTTAGTTTATTGGCTTTTATTTAAAACGCGTAGTAGTCGGTATAGCAACAATGTACCGAAAATTAACAACGATTTTACCCTTATTACCAACCAATAATAATAGTTATTCATTACAGTGGCGTAGTTATAAGGGTGGAGGGGTTGGGGTTAGCTCCCCCCGAAATTTTGGTGTCACTACGCCACTTATTCATTATACAAGGTCGTCAAGCGAGTAACTCATTCATCACGAGCTAAAAAACCTCGTATAAAACGTTTTTTTTTTTTTTTTTTCATACGCGTAAATTACATACGGTACGCAGATGTGACTTGAACCTGTGACTGAAACAAATCGTTTACCTATAAAAAACCGCTGATTAATGACCAGTTTTAGCGGTACACGTATGAAAAATAATAACTGAAATGCATGCGGAGAACACGCAGGCTTTGCAGTTCCAAGGGAAACGGCTAATCTTCCGAGAAGACGCATGACGACGCATGACGACACATGACGACATATGACGTCTGATCGAGAGTTAGAAATTTCCTACAGGCGCATCGTGTACGCTTCTCTGATTGCAGTGCAGTGCGTGAGCGGCCTCCAATACGGCAAACAAAGTAGGCAACACAATTCGCGCTATAGGAGCGTTCGACTTCACTACGAGTATGTTGTACCAACTTATAATGGACACACGCCACGCTAATAATACCCAATATAACCAAACCTCAGTTCTAAAAAAGATTTTTCGGAGAAAATGCTTTGTATATCCAATCAGGGGCTATTTCAACGGCGTGGCGGCGTTGCTTTATGAGCTGTAACTCAGGCTGCTGTGATGTAGCAACGATTGCGTGAAGCGAACATTCGGGCGCGTCTGGTTTCTTCGGCGGCGAGGACTGAGGTAGTATTAGTGCGTTGTCGAGATAGCCAAAATTCATCTTCGTGTATCTGAGTTATACAGTATACTAGTCTACCATCGTGTAGCAAAAATTTTCCTACTACCCTTTCCTGTGTTGTCCTTACCTACATGTATCCTTATATTGTGCTTTTTTTTCCACTACCTCGATATTGCAGTAATCTACGGCGGAAGAAAAAGTGAAGTTTTTTTTTTTTTTGCTGCCTTACCGGTGAGCTTTGGCTCATCGGTGAGTAAGTGTATGTGGACTGATGCTTGACAGGCGGAAGATGTAAATTCTTCGATGAAGAGCTGAGCTCGTACCGCCAATTTCAACGTGCTTCTCCCTTTTTCAAAGTGGGTTTTATTTTATATCTTGGTCCGATGAAAGTGTATTTTTAGAGCGAGGACGTATTTCGATACGAAACATCGATGCGTTAATTTTGACGTTATTAATTATAGAGATCGAAGTGTCATCAACGTGATTTTTCGCGTTCGCGTAGGTTCCGTATTCGTGTGTGAATTTTTAAGACGCCAGACTGAGCGATGGGATTCGTGGCCCAGAACTCAGTATAAAGCTCCGGCTATGCGTGGTGCCGTGTAGTTCGTCCTCCGAGAGTTTTGAGGATATTTATCGCGGAGGTAAATTGGGATTGTACTGGCCGTTAACAGATACAGCCGTCTTCATGTAAGCTTTTACGGAGTACAGCAGTATCGATGAAAGAGATGGTAGATCAAAATCACCAGGACTCGAGCAACAGCAGCAACAGCGTACCAAGTTTGCCATATTCCATCATTATTATTATCGATAGACCGGCGAATCCCTTCCGCTTCTCCTGTATACAACTTGAATACATCTTTCTGTTTATTTTACCAAATAACTTCGAAAAAGGAATAAACTCCGAAAATGGGTTTCAATGCTGAAAATTTCCGAAAATAGGTTTAAATACAGAAGATACAATAAAATAGGAGAAATGATGAAATTTGCGAATGAAAAGCTTCGAGACAAATAGTGTATCTTTTTCCCATCTTACCTTCTAAAATATTGGGTCCAGTGTAGCAAATTGTACAAGTTTCTTTCTTATGTATCCCCATGGCAGAATATATGAGCCCTATCTTTCATCAAAAATATCCCTGAGCGTTCCCAGAGCCAATAGCCGCTCGAGATCCGTATTTCGTCCAATGAACGTGCGAACAAACGCCTTAGAATACAGTGTGCTTAATAGGGCCGTAAATTTTTGGAACACATTGACTGATAGGGATCCTGACTTAGATATATTTGATATGGAACGAGAGGAATGGAAGAGAAGGCTTCATATTATGCTGGGGTAGGGCCTGGGTGGTGGTGGCAATGGCTTTTTTTTGTTCAATTACCATTACGGTATCATTATTATCATTTTTATTTTTTTTCCTTCTTTCTTTCTTTCTTTCTTTCTTTATTTATTTATTTATTTATTTAATTATTCATTTTTGTTTTGGTTCAATTATCATTATTATTATTATTATTTTTATTCATTTATTTATTCATTTATTTATTTATTTATTTATTTATTTATTTATTAATTAATTAATTAATTAATTTATTTATTTATTTTTATTTTTATTTATTTATTTATTTATTTTATTTTATTTATTTTTTTTTATTTATTTATTTATTTTATTTTATTTATTTATTTTTTTATTTTTTTATCGTCTTACTCATTTGTTTATTTGTTTTCTATTATTATTTTACTCTATTATTTTTGTTTTTATTTCATTTTATTTTGTTTATTTAATTATGTAATTTTTTATGGGGTGTTGCAAGTAATTGGGCCATGCGTCTGTTTGCAGCACCCTCCCAAATAAACAAACAAATGATAATAATAATAATAATAATAATAATAATAATAACAAAGGATACGATTGAACTCCCCCTTAAGGCGCATTAATTGGTAAGTTTAAAGATGAATAATACTTATGACTATGAGAGTATGACAAAGAAAGCAGAAATAACGCAAGCTGCAGTTTTTCAAATTTTGTTCTTTTCATTACCGAAAAATTAGATCTCGTTCTTATTACGTATCACCACAAAGTTGATCGTTTTGCGAAGGATAGGAGTGACAATTAATGGAGTACAGTTTGGAGAGAGTCGCGAGTTCACAATTGTAGCAATAAACTATAACCTAAGTTTGGTCTGGAGCAAATTTTAGCCATGAAAGAGGGAGTGCGCTCCGGAATAAACTACATGTTTCACTTTTGTCTATTTTCCTTTCAACGTTGGACTCTACCTATATCGATAGATTCGCGCTCGTACATTGCTAGCAACACACTATTTAAATGGAAAATGTAAAAATAATCGTCAACATCTAATTCTCACGACTTTCTCGTGGGTTAAACTGAAGAAGAAATAAAAACGGGAATGCAACGCTGATGGAGACGACATGTAAATCAAAATGGATTTGAATTTGCGACAGGACATCGTATTTGCACAAATGTATTATATCGTAAATAACGGAATTAGGACTAGTTACAGCAAGCTTTGCATAATATATTTCAAACGTTTGTTACTTTGGAAACGTATCCTACGAGCCTATATCTTATTTCCTTCTAACAAACGAAGGGAAAGGCGAGCGGGTGCGGCGCAGCGGTCGCTGTTTTCTGTTTCTTGTCTTTTTTTTTTATTCATTTTTTATTATTCATTTTTTTTTTCGACGTAGGATTGTGTCACGAAACACGAAAAAATCATAATAGTTTATGAGTTGTAACCAGAGTAAAGGAGAATTAGAAAGACTGAGCTCGGAACGTCCAGATTTTTGCGTAATTTTAATGAAATTAATCAAATCAAATTTGGGTAAGTCTTCATGAAAAATCTCATATTTTACACGGATTTAATTGAAAATATCTTTTTGCTAGCGAACTGGCGGGTAATTTTTGTATTCACATGAAAAAAATACAAATTACCTGGGTTTTCGGCATTTCTACTTACTGTTGTTCTGATATACATTTTAGGTCGTGAAGAAAAAATAGTATATTATCGTACAAGTATGAGAAGTGCGCGATTAATGACGAGTCTGATGATTCGCGAAACGAGCCGGAACGGCGCGGCGCGGCGCGCCGCGGCGAGTGAAGCGAACAGACGAGTCATATCGCGCACTTCTTAAATACGTGTGCTATACGCTAGTTTTTTAAACAAGTAGGTACACGGAAGAATGACATAATGCGCACTCTATTAGCGAAATAAGAACTTCCATTATTTCACTCAGTTAAATAATGAATCATACGCTGTTTTAACATCATGTATAGAAAGGAAAATTCTTATCACCTTACAATCTTTCCAGCCTTCAATTGCTACTTCTTGTCATCAGTTACTGTTGGATGGGATGCGTTCGTGAACATAAATATTTTACTACACGCGAGAAAAGATAATAGACACGCTACATTGTAGGTGCAAAGGTTTTATTCGACTGTACGTACAACACGTTAAAGGAAAAAATACCGATTTTTTCGTTACTACTGTACTTTCTCAAATCGCTCGTTAACAACTCCAAATGACTTCGTTCTCCGATGCAATTTCATTTTTGCAACTTGCCTAGCAATTTATATTCATATAATCGATGATAAAATAAATCGCGAATGACTTTGTTCTTACAATTTCTTTTTTGTAGCTTGCCGAGCATTTTATATTTTAAATACACTCATTCACCCCCTAAGAAGAAGAAATACCTCGTAACAAACTATGAAAATTCCATAACAAGCCTTAAGCGCTAGTTAATCAACTAGTATTTAACCCACCACACGAAAACTATTAAACCGATTTTTAAAAAAAGTAGCCTAGGCTACACACACATTCACGTTCACTACTTTATTAACCCTCAATTTCATGGAAATCGACCGAATCGATACAGAGAACATTCAGGTACATAAAAAAGTACATACATACATATGAATTCGAACGAATGTTAGAATCGTGATCTACGTAGACCCTCTGAAACGCCGAGAAAACATCCCCCCCCCCCCACACACACACCAAAAATTCCACCGCGCGCAAGATTGCAATACCTCCTAAAAGTCGGTAAAAAGTAGGTACAGCGTATAAGAGTGGCGAATCGTGCGTACTACACGAGACACAAGACGGTGACAACAGGTTTTCAAGTTTCTTGGTGGTGACGTATTAGGTATGTTGTAGAATTAAAAGGTAGAAATCGCAGCAACAGCTACTATTTCTTACGGTTCAAATTTTTTCCTCAGTTGAAGCTGGTTATATTTTACCGCTGTATACTCTTTCAATCCTGTAATCCTCATGTTATACACATATGTATGTATTTTGCTGTAATTTTCAATGATAGCCAATGGTCTTTTTAAGAATATGTAGTTCTGAAAATGATTATTCAGAATTCTTTTTAAAAAAAAATGAGATTGTAACGTACTATCATCATGATTTTCGATTCTCTAAATAGGTACCTAGGTACTTCAATTCTACTTTGTGCGACAGTATAGCACAATCGCATGACGCCGCGCTGCCACCACCGCCGCCACGGGAGCGATAAACATTTTTTATGCACGACATTGCCGTACATCATACATTGAAAGAGCAGTTCATCTTCAAAATAATCGTTGATCACTATTAGAACTCTATCAACATTGGAGGGTCGCCCTTTCTTTCTCTCTTGCGGTCCTAGTGATATTTGCCTAGCATTCCGTTGTACTTCTACTTTTGAAAATCTATCATGAACTACAAGAATTCGCAAAAGTCAGTATTTTCATTTTTACATTTTTCGAAAATTCAAAAAAAATACGTGATAGAGAACAGAAACTATAGTCCACGGGTGGGCAAATTTTTTTCACGCAATCACCTCTTGAGTTGAAAAAATTTTCGCAATCGACCATCAGGAAAATTAAAGAAAAAAAGTTGCACATTAATGTTTCATTTCCTATAATTGTATATAGGCCTATGTAGTAGGTTACTAGGCTGCTTGTCAACATTAATACTCGTATAAAGTACTTATATCAATACTGTATAATTATGCTATAGGTAAGGTAAAGTACCAGTAATTAATACAAATTATGAAATTGAGAGGTTCATTGTAAAATTTCACGTTTTTGGTAATTGTTTATCTTATTTTAGAATTTTGTCGCGATTCACCAGTCGATCGCAAAACCCATTTTGCCCATCCCTTTCATCTTTCTCTTGTAAAGGAGAACACTTGTTTTTCTCTCTTCCTACAAAACGGATTTTTGTAAAACTTGGCTGGACTCTTCCTTTGGGTATGAAGAGTGCCACTGGGGGGTTAAAAATGGAAAATCCCTTTCCTAAAAGTTATTATAAAGCTTGAGAGTTGAACGTATAATTATCAGTCACCGATTTTTTATGTGCATCTGCTCGCGTGAAAATAAATTTCCAATAAATTTCCAAATCATGCAATCGAACGCATTTCAAAATCATATTTAATGGGCTGCGTTTTTTATACTCGGAATAAAATGTTAGGAGATATCAAAGGCACTAGCCGGGTAAGATGGGGTAAATGGCCTTGACCGGAAAATGTACCGAATGTGGGTGAAAATGTTGGCCCCAATGAGAAACTACAAAATCCAAAAAATTGGACCCATCCGTTCACCCATTGGGGCTGCAGAGCCATTTTTAGGCCAAAAATTCAAATGGCTGTATCTCAGGTAATAATGATCGCAGAGCGATGAAACTTCTAGACATTTTAGAAGATGTAGACGTGCATCTATGATATTTTTTCCAAAAAAATTCATTCATATTTTCCCCACTTTATCGCAATAACAAAACTTCAAGCTTAATTATAAAAAAAAAATGGGGGGGAGGCACCTGGGGATTTTCATTCATTTGACGCGTCATACCCTCCACTAAAACATACTTGAGTACCATAGCCCTTGGTGGGGTGGAACAGTCCCAAAAAAATCAATATCTGATGAATTCCTACGATTTTTTCATCAATAGCGGGGTAAGCTATCACTGCTACCGCAATAGACCGCGTAACATCAATAGCCAATGTTCGGGCTGCAAAATACGCACTACACTTTGTGGAATGATACAAATATCTAGCTAGACAAAAATCTATTTTCTGTATTTCATCTATCCATTGGATCGACTCTCGTCGAATTACATCTTTCAAGCTTGAAAAAAATTGTTGACAGATTCTCCAGTGGCTGGAACAGTCTTGAAATGGTAAATAATCAAGGAAATATAATTTTTTAACCTGGAGAACGGTGACTATTGATGTTTCGTTCATCAATTAGGCCAATTCTTATGTGAATACATCCACCGAGTACGAAAAAAATAGTGAAAAAATTCTCCAGTTGTTGGGGGCTCTGGAAATAGTAAAAAATCCAGAAAATTCCCGTTTCACTACTAGAGAACCGTGATTATTGATATTTCATTCATCAATTAGGCCAATTCGGATGTGAATACGTCCGCCGAGTACGAGAACAATAGTTCCCAAATCCTCCAGTCGTTGGTGGCTCTGGAAATAGTGAAAAATCCAGAAAACTCCAATTTTACTACTGGAGAACCGTGATGATTGATATTTCATTCATCAATTAGGCCAATTCGTATGTGAACACGTCCGCTGAGTTCGAAAAAAATAGTAAAAATATTCTCCAGTTACTGTGACGCTTTGAAATAGTAGAAAATCAAAGGTACAAACTCACTTCTTACATTTACTTTCTTTACTTCATTCATCTTTTTACTTGAGTCGCTGTGACACAAACTGTGTTACTAACATTCCTGCACTTGCATCGAATAGAGGAATCCTTTCTCGAGATGAGGTGACAAACCTTCTGAAATTGGCATTCATGTGTAAGGCAATACAAGGGAGGGGATTGTCTTCTATAGTGATCTCGCGTTAAGAGATCGGTGATCGTCCGGTGTTTGATTAAAGCGTGAAAATTCGCTAAAATTCTCGTTTTCTCATACAAATGGAAGGAAAAGATGACAAAGAGGTCTCGTGAACTCCCAATAAGAAGACGGCGATTATTTGCCTTCGATCGAAACAGGAGAATACGCTAACATTCTTGTTGTCTTATGCCGAAGGGAGGAGATGGAAAGGATTGTTTTTGTTGTGGGCCCGCGGTGAGAGAATGACGATTGCCGCGCGTTCAATGTGAGCAGTAGGGATAGTGCGGAAATTCTCGTTGTGGTGCCAATGGAAACAAATGGTACGGAAAAAGATTCTTTCTGTTGTGAGTTTGTTAAGAGAAGACGGCTAAAACTCTGCATTTGATCGTGTCGGGAATTACGTGAAAATTCCTTTCGTGGGCGAGTCTTTCTATTCTGAGCTCTCGGTGAGAATATGGCAATCACCCCGTGTGTGATTGAACCGGTAGAATATGTTACAATTCTTGTAGTGTTGTACCGATGGACTGTTGTGTGTTCACAATGAGAGTACGATTATAACCCCGCGTTTTATCGTAACGGGGTAATATGCGAAACTTCTAGTGCTCTGCTGATGTAAGGACTGATACCATGAGGTTTGTCTCTGTTGTAGAGTCGCGGTGAGAAAACGAAAGAATAGATGGCTGGGCGGTACTGGATAAGGTGCTTTCTGGGAACGACCATCGGTATATCATCTTTTCCATCCACTAGGAAGATGAGGTTGCTACTCCACAGAAGCTGTTCAGAAAATTGGCAGTTAGGAAGCTGAATAACGACCGTTTAAAGGCTAGCTACTTTGCTCTCACATGGGACCAAGGAGAAGAGCAAGAAGAGAACGTGGAGGGGGCAGCAGAGAGAATAATAAAGACTGTCACCAAAGCATGCGATGCAGCCATACCCAGGCAAGGTCAACCAAAGAAGAGGAGAGCTGTTTACTGGTGGACCAATAATATTGCCGAGTTGAGACAGAAGTGCAACCGTCAGTGCCGAATATACGACGGTAGTAGTGGCTGTAAAGGGGCACGGGTGGTTGCACCTGAATACCAGCTGGCTTGTAAAAGGCTGAAGAATGTCATTGAAGACAGCAAGAGTGCTGCCTGAAAAGAGCTTTGCGAAATTGCCGAGGAAGACCCATTTGGCAAGCCTTACAAGAATGTGCTGAAGAAGCTGAAGAGCCTCTTAGCAGTGAGCCAAATGGAGCCGGTTGTCGTGGGACAAATCATTGACGGTTTGTTCCCGCAAAACCCACCACCAATGGTGACGCTACAACAGGATGGTATATCCCTACTAGGTACCGAGGAGGTGGATGCGGCAGTCAATAGACTGCGGGATAAGTATTGGAAGGCTTCATGCCCGGATGAGATTCCCAATCCAGTCTGGAGCGCCATACACTCAGTTGACCCAGCACTGCTTGTCGATAGTTGTTGGGGGACTGTTCCTTGTGCGATAGAAGAAAGCCAGGCTAGCGCTGATTGATAAGAAGGATGGACCACCTGGCCTACCATCCTTTTATTGTCCACTTTATCTGCTGAACAATGTTGGGAAACTCCTGGAAAGAGTGATAGCCAATCGACTGGAGAGCTATCTGAAGGAAAGAGATGTAATCTCTAGTAGCCGGTACGCTTTTCAAACTGGACACTGCACATTCGATGCTTTGATCTGACTGAAGAGGATATCCGAGTCAGCGATAGCTACGCGTCAGTTTTGTGCAGCCGTTAGCCTCGATATAAGAAATGCGTTCAACTCGATCTCATGGGAGAGGATACTAGCAGCCCTCATGGACGCAGAAGTGCCCGCATACCTGCTCAGGATGATCAGCACCTATCTTAGCTGCCGAGAAACCCAAGGAGAGACTTCTGCTGGTACATTGAAGCGCCCAGTTACTTGTGGGGTGCCGTGAGGGTTGGTCCTTGGACCGCTGTTGTGGTGCGTCGCATTTAACGGGATATTGAAGGTGAAGCTGACGCCGGGTGTTGAACTTATGTGCTATGCGGATGACACCCTGGGCCTAGAGGTAGTGACGCGTTGGATCGAACCGGCTGGACCCAAACTTGCAGCAGATGAGATGGAGGCCATATTATTCACGACCCGTCGAAAGTTCTATCGACCCACCTTTTGCCTGCAAGGTGTGGAAATTGAAACCAAGAAGACAATGAAATATCTGGTGGTTTGACTCAACGCTGAGCTTCAGGCACCATTTCCTGATGACAGCGGAAAAGGCGGGTAGAGTAGTTGCATACTTAAGCCGCCTGATGAGTAACCTAGGAGGGCCAAGAGAAGCCAGAAGAAAGATCACGATGAGCACCGCCTTGTCGATCCTCCTATATGGTACCCCAGTATGGGCCGACTCAATGAAAATACTTTATCAAAGGAGAGAAATGGTAAAGATCCAACAAAAAGCTGCGCTGAGGTGTGTTAGTGCCTATCGCACAATCTCGACGGAGGCTGTTTGCGTATTAGCACGTTCATCACCAATCAAGCTCCTTGCTGAGGAGAGAGCGGTGGTGTTCAGAGCAGAAAAGACGACAACGGCCGACAGTGAGACTCTACGGGTTAAGCAGGAGGCCAAGCGCTCCTTGCTTAAGACATGGAAAGCAAGAATTGCCGAGAACGAGCTGGGCACATGGACAAACCGTGTGTTGAGACGCGACCTGAATGAGTGGGTGAACCGACACCGTGGTCAGCTAAAGTTTCACCTGATGCAGGTGTTTAGCGAGCATGACTCCTTCAACAAGCACCTTTACGAGAAGTTAAGGGAAGTTGGGCAGGCAACTTGTTTCCACTGCGACCAAGGGCGGGATAGTGAACCAGAGCATACCTTATTCAAGTGCGAGGCGTGGAGGCGTGAGTAGAACAAGTTTAGTCGGTCTCTTCAATAGATCGGGGTAGATGAAGTGCTTGTTCCAAGTAGCCTGGTACCCACCATGCTAGGCTCCGAAGAAGCATGGAACCAGGTGTCTGCATTTGCAGCCACCGTCATGAAGAAGAAGATGGACCAGGAATGGAATAGGCAAATGCAGAACCACGCTGTGGCCTACTCGACACCTGTGTACCATCAACATCCGGATCTGCAGGAAGAAGAGGACTAAGATCATCCTTGAAGAGAGACGAAGATGAAGAAACTCCAACAGCAATCTACTAAATTGTGTAATGTGATGGTGTTGTTTTTGTGTGTGTTCTTATGCTTTTTGTGTGCAAGGGGGGCATCGCAACTTGGCAATTGCCAAAGCAGTTTGGCGGTTGGCGAGTAGAAGAGGAAGTTTTCCGAGGTGATTCTTCCAACACTGAAGTTATACCCGAAAGGGTCGATTCCGGTATTGGAAGAAACAAAATCAAATGCATAAGCAACCCGCACTCACTCTACCTTGGAGGACGGGGTGGCGCTGCACATGTGACATAAGCGAGTATTTAGGTTATCGATTGGATCAATACTTATTAAAACTTCCGTCCAAAAAAAAAAAAAAATCATTAAAGAATTATCCAGTTGATGGAACAATGTGGAAGTAAGTACTATAAACTCGAAACGATCCACTTTTTTGAGCTGGTGAACCGTGAATTTTGATATTTTGTTCATCGTTTAGGCCAATTCTTATGTAAACACGTACGTCGAGTTTGAAAAAAATAGTAAAACAAATCTGAGTCGCCGTGTAGCTCTAGAAATAGGGAAAAATTGAACAAACTCACTTTTTCATCCTGGAGAACGTGCATGCTGAGTATGAAAACAATTGCCAATTCTCCAGTCGCTGGAACGGTCTAGTAGTAGGAAAAATCCAGCAAATCCACTTTTTCAAACTGGTGTACAGTGATTTATTACGTTCATTAATAAGGTAAATTCTTATATAGCCACGTACGCCGAGTACAATAAAAAAGTTGGAAAATTCTCCAGTCGCTGGAAGGCCCTAGAATTGGTGAAAAATTAAGAAAATCCACTTTTCGACCTGGAGAACTGTTATTGTAGGTATTTTGTTCATCGATTAGGTCAATTTTGCGTAGAATATATTAAAAATAATCAGAAAATTCTCGAGTCGTATACCTACCGTGATTTTTGGTTGGTATTTTGGTTATCGATTTGAACACGCACGCGAAGTTTGAAGAAGATAATCAAAAAATTCTACAGTTGTTGGAATAGTTTACAAATAGTAGAACCTGGAGAAAGCTCACTTTTTTAAGCTGGAGATCCGTGATCTTTGCTATATTTTGGTTAACAATTAAGTCAATGTGTATGTAAACACGACCGACAAGTTTGAAAAAAATGATCAGTAACTTCTCCAGTCGCTGGAAGTAGTGAAAAATCCAGAAGATCCCTTCCTTGAACTTGGATAATTGTGATTTTTGGTATTTTTGTTATCTATTGGGTCAATTCTCATGTAAACACGTACGTCACGACCTAATCAAAAGATTCTTCAGTCTATGAAACGGCTTGGAAATGTTGAAAGATTAATGATCTCGTACGTACTCGTATGCCCATTTTTTCAATCATTTTCTTTATTTTACGATTTTTTTATTTATCTTTTTCCCCAAGTCGCAACGGTAACAATTGTATCTTTGGTTGGCTTGCATCTCTTTGGAGTGGAGGAGACTCCTCCGCTATGAGGGGAAAATATATCAATAATTGGTGATTTTGAGCAAGGCAATAGAGGGAGAAGATTGACTTCAGTCGCGAGCTTGCGATCAGAGAACGGGTACGGAACGCCTTTTGTCAATGCTAGAATACACGTTGAAGTTCTCGTTGTGTAATGCGGGTGAAAGGGAATGATACTGAAGACTTTTTCTGTTCTGAACCCACCTGTAGAAAACGTGTATACCCCATAATTTGGTCAAAGTGGGAAAATCTGTCTGTCTCATGCCGATGAAATGGAATGATGGCTAAAACGACTTTTTCTGTTGTGAGATCGCAATGAACAAATGGCTTCCCCTCCACGTTTGATCGAATCGGGGAATACGCGAAAATTTTTCCTGTCCCAGAAGATGATTATAATGCAAGAATCGGTACGGTGATGTTTTAATTTCCTAAACCGAGTGTTATAAATCTTCATAAAAAGTTATTTGCAAATCTCAAAAAATAATAAATTATAACTTTCTTCAGCACAGAGTAGCCCTGGAAAGCGTGAAAGCTTGACCTTGGTCATCTGGCACCCGCGTCCCATTGGCTGCAGATCCACAAACTTGACACCTGTACCAACGACGTCTTCCCTATCCGCGGATTTTTCCATTCCCAGGATCAGCACTCTAGTCTGTCACTGTGGCGTCCTAACTGTTGCCATATCTCTAATGAACTCAAGCAGTTTCCCCCAGAATGTCTACATCAGCGTCGCTCCTTCTTCTTTCACTTCTAGGAGCAGCTTTCGACAGCTTCAATCTAGCTGTCTCGAGGTTGATCTCATAGGGTACATCCTCACTTTTCCGACTAATAATTATCGCTGCCAATCTTGGCTTCCTCTTCTCCAGCAGCTTCTTCAGCCATTGTACTTGGGACCGTGGTATGCTGGTAGGGTTATTCCTCCTGGTGGGCTGGGAAACCACCTGGAGGGTACTGCCTTTGAAGTAGCTGCCTGCACAGGCTCTTGCTGCTTGTCTTTCCCTTTGCTGCTGTTGTTGTTGCTGCACTTCTGCCGTCGTTCAAGTTCCCGCTGTTTTTGGCACGACTTCTAGAAGTTTCGCATAATACCCCGTTACAATAAAACGCGGAGTTACAGTCGTTCTCTCATTGTAATCGCATAACAGTCCCTTGGTACAACTTGTGGCTTATTCTACCGGTTCAATGAAATGCTGGGTGATGGCCATATTTTCACCGAGAGCTCAGAACAGAAAGACTCGCCCACAAAAAGAATTTTCACGTAATTCCCGACCCGATCAAATGCAGAGTTTTAGTCGTCCTCTCACAACAAACTCACAACAGAAAGCATCTTTTTCCGTACCATTTGCTTCCATTGGCACCACAACGAGAATTTCTGCACTATCCCTACTTCTCGGATTGAACGCGCGGCAATCGTCATTCTCTCACCGCGGGCCCTCAACAGAAACAATCCTTTCCATCTCCTCTCTTCGGCATAAGACAAATGAAGTAAAGAAAGTAAATGTAAGAAGTGAGTTTGTACCTTTGATTTTCTACTATTTCAAAGCGTCACAGTAACTGGAGAATATTTTTACTATTTTTTTCGAACTCAGCGGACGTGTTCACATACGAATTGGCCTAATTGATGAATGAAATATCAATCATCACGGTTCTCCAGTAGTAAAATTGGAGTTTTCTGGATTTTTCACTATTTCCAGAGCCACCAACGACTGGAGGATTTGGGAACTATTGTTCTCGTACTCGGCGGACGTATTCACATCCGAATTGGCCTAATTGATGAATGAAATATCAATAATCACGGTTCTCTAGTAGTGAAACGGGAATTTTCTGGATTTTTTACTATTTCCAGAGCCCCCAACAACTGGAGAATTTTTTCACTATTTTTTTCGTACTCGGTGGATGTATTCACATAAGAATTGGCCTAATTGATGAACGAAACATCAATAGTCACCGTTCTCCAGGTTAAAAAATTATATTTCCTTGATTATTTACCATTTCAAGACTGTTCCAGCCACTGGAGAATCTGTCAACAATTTTTTTCAAGCTTGAAAGATGTAATTCGACGAGAGTCGATCCAATGGATAGATGAAATACAGAAAATAGATTTTTGTCTAGCTAGATATTTGTATCATTCCACAAAGTGTAGTGCGTATTTTGCAGCCCGAACATTGGCTATTGATGTTACGCGGTCTATTGCGGTAGCAGTGATAGCTTACCCCGCTATTGATGAAAAAATCGTAGGAATTCATCAGATATTGATTTTTTTGGGACTGTTCCACCCCACCAAGGGCTATGGTACTCAAGTATGTTTTAGTGGAGGGTATGACGCGTCAAATGAATGAAAATCCCCAGGTGCCTCCCCCCCATTTTTTTTTTATAATTAAGCTTGAAGTTTTGTTATTGCGATAAAGTGGGGAAAATATGAATGAATTTTTTTGGAAAAAATATCATAGATGCACGTCTACATCTTCTAAAATGTCTAGAAGTTTCATCGCTCTGCGATCATTATTACCCGAGATACAGCCATTTGAATTTTTGGCCTAAAAATGGCTCTGCAGCCCCAATGGGTGAACGAATGGGTCCAATTTTTTGGATTTTGAAGTTTCTCATTGGGGCCAACATTTTCACCCACATTCGGTACATTTTCCGGTCAAGGCCATTTACCCCATCTTACCCGGCTAGTGCCTTTGCCACAATAATATGTGAAATTTTCATAAGAAGTGTAGAAGAAAAATGAAAAGTCGTGTTTTGCTTACGCTACTGCGTGAGCTTTTTTTTTTTTTTTTTTTTAAATTTTATCACAGTGAAGAGAATTTCTTTGTCTACGCTGATATTAAATATTATTATAATCCATAAATAAAGTCAGCAGGTAGTTTAAGCGTATTGTGGGATACTAGGTTATTTCATTTTCAGATGGTATACATGTGGCTCCCAGTAGAGTATTCCAGTTTCTGCAAAGTTATTGTATTCAAATGCCCTTAGACGCTTCATGTGATCCTTGGCAGCTTGATTTTGTGGTTTAGGGTAGAATGGTAATCGGCTTTGTGTACAGTATAGAACAAGCTAGCGTTGAGTAGTTCTACAGGTGCCGAGCGGGTTGCTGAAATGGATGAAATCGCGGTGTGCCTTAATGCCGGCAGCAAGAGCGCAGGTGTTATAAAGTATGTACAAGTGATTTATTTGGATGATATCGATATCCATTTAAGTGGAAGTGATGGTCTGTGGAATTGTGGGTGAGAGATTCAGAAAAGATTCGATCTGGTGAAATCATTCAGGCTTTTTGTGAAACACGTTATTACATTTTCAGAGTATACTGTAGTGTAGACAAACTGACCGTAGAAAGTACGACGCAGAAAATGACTAGGTACCTACTTGAAAAGTTCCCGGTATGTACTTTTTAGCCCATTCAGACCATTGCGGATCGCACATACAAACAAAATTACAGTAAGGTGATCGCAAATGTTCTATATATGTGTTCACGTAGACAAGTAAGAGGATACGATTTGTCAGGTAAAAGGATTAGAAAAGAGGTTTGTGCTATTAATTAAGGAGTAGCGCCGCAGACGTTAATTATATGTCTGAAACGTCGGTTACTCAATGCCGTCAAGAAGCAAGAAACAAGATATGTACCTACCGGTACTTACACAATTTGGAAAATTGAGACAAGTGCGAGCGTGTGATACACTTTCCTCGACTGAAATATGATAGAGGAAATATTGAAAAAAAGGGAAATATTAAAATGCGAAGGCGAACTAAATTAATTTTAAACGCGAAGATGGTGCGCGGTTAGAAAAAATTTTTGGCCTACAGCGTGATTTGATGAGAAATTCTCGCGATGGCCCGCGAACTTTAATTACAGGAACGCGAATTCTAATAATCACGTAATGATATTCAATAGGGCTAATTCTGTTGTATATTTGTTGTTTACTGTATTATCAAAAATTCTAGCTGCAGCTCTTCATTCTATTCGATTCTATCAGTTTGGTATCGAAGCATTTTATCGTTGTTCTTCCTCTTTCATGATTAGTCATGAGGGATAGGTAGTAGAGAGCATTCTTGGAATACGATTATGACTCAGCAAGCAGAGTTTCGTTTCGTCGGATTGTATTTCGATTTTATCACGTTACTTCGTGGTTGAGGCTGTATTAAAATAAAGTGGACGTTCATTAATTTCCTGTTTCACGTGTTCGTGCAATGGACGTCATGTTACGTCGAAGAATTTCACGATTTGGAATCGGATAAATCTATCCGAGGAACCTATGCCCAAACGACGAAGCCGAGAAAATCGTATTTGGTTGGTCCAGGAAAAATTTGATTTGTCTGACGCTACAGAAGAATTAAGCTCTGAATTCCCGCTATCGATGTCGCTCTAAGCTAGGTACTCAAAACGTCACCCTTCAAATAAATAATTTCAAATTCGAAGCGAGAGAAGCCTCCTTCTTTTCATTTTATGCACTCATAATTTACCTTGCATACAAAAAAAAAAAAAAATATTCCCATATCTATCTGTTTTAATTTCTCGATCGATCAAAATATCCAATATCGGCGATTCCACTTAAAAGTATAAGAGCTACAACGAAGTACGCGGGGGTACGATCATCAATCCGCGAGTGTTAGCCGCGTACTTTCGTCAACATTTTTGCGACAACGGAGGTCTTTTGTCGTTGTCTCTTTGAGCCGAGTATAACTCAATTGTGCAAAAAGTTGACCAATTTGCCAAGATTTGAAAAAAATATGTCATATGAGTTGTGATCGTGACTAAGTAAGTGCTGTATGATTTAGGTACCTACAATTTACAATTAATTGGTAATTTCCCGTCGTCCTAAAATGTTCTATCCCACAGAATAGTATTTTTACAAAAGAGTCAGAAAACAATTTTTGAATATCAAATGGATAATTTGTTATTTTCGCTTTTATGATTTTGTAATGAAGTATTATCATGACGAAACTCAAAACCATCAGTAACCCAAAACCATTAAACAGAGTTGGGTATAAGCAAATTTTGCTGAATAATATGATTAAGCAAAAAAAAAAAAAAAAATCAAAACAGTAAACGTTTTGTGGCTAAAAGTTGTTCAGGATGTAGGTAGTCCTCAATTCCCTTAATTTTCTCTAGAAGGTTTTTCAATGGGGTGGTTGAACGCCTCAGGATTACTTTTTTGTTGTTCTTAACTTGCAAAATATCAATTTTATGACACAATGTATCAGACAAAATTTGTAGTGAGATACAATTAACCGGGCTTTCATTGGCTAGTGATAATAACTTGCAACTGGGGTAAGCGTTTCTGAACGCACCCCCCCCCCCCCCGGTAACAGGGTTACAGATCATATACGTGTTACCACTCTCACATCACATAAACTCGGCTAACAAGTAGGTACATTGCAGTGTTACCATACAGGTTGATAACGGAATCAGGAGTCAGGATTGTAACATGAGCAATAGTTGATAGTCTCATACTATGGACGGCCATGGATAGTCCCAATAATTTTTCCAATGGTACTATCGAGACTATCGATAGGCCAGTTAGTTTTTCCTGAAACTATCAATTCGCAAGTGGACACTAAAGAGTCGCCCTCTACATTTACTATGGCGGCCATTTATGGAAGCTGCACTGGAAGGTGATGTTCCAAATAATTGATGAAATTTTTATTTTTATGAGTTTCACATTATTCTTCTAGTCAAGAGAGACAGAAAAGGTTATCACAAATGGTACTCTTTTTTCAGTATCAACAGAGATTACAGCAACTTGAAATAACATAGGCTCTTATGTAAATTAAATTTTCATGTGATCACCTTCTAGTGCAATACCTCTAGCGCTCCTTGCGGAACGTCCACTTGCGTTTGGATGAAATATGAAAAACATCAATCAGGAGAAAAGTATCTGCGCTACTGGTGAGATAAACACGTTTCTCCTGATCGTTATTTTTTGAAAATCCTGTTGAGGAATTGGTTGTTAGCAATTTGATAACACATTTTTTGTTTACTTTCAACTTGGTCGGAAGTTGTGTACAGACTCTTATGGAGTGGAACTACTTTTTGATGAATTGCTCCAAAACTAAGCATTTTCATGAAAAAAGGAATAGAATAAAATTTAATCCTCTTGTAATTTCCTGTTGAATAGTTCCAACTTTTTGAAAAAAATTTTGGAGTCGATTTCATATAATAGAAAATTACGAGAAGAAAAGAATTTATTCTCTTCATTTTTTCATAAGAATGCTTAGTTTTGGAGCAATTCATCAAAAAGTAGTTCCGCTCCATAAGAGCTTGAATGAAACTTCCGACCAAAATGGAAAATGTAAACATAGCGTGACGTCATAATTGGAAACAACCTATGTATTTTAGTGTTGGTGTTGCCAGATGATGGACATGGACGCGACCATTGACTATACACGTACGACGTACCAGACAAATACTCGCATTGTTGAAAAAGAAGTCACTTTGAAGGATACTGACACCAGAGTGTGCTGCGTGTTAACCGGCAGAGTGAAAGAGACAGAACATATTTCTCTCTCTCTTACACCAACGTATTAACACGCAGCACACTCTGGTGTCAGTATCCTTCAAAGTGACAACTTTTTCAACAATGCGAGTATTCGGCTGGTACGTGTATAGTCAATGACGCGACTAAGAAATACCATAAAAATGTGGTATCACGCTCAAAAAGCACGTATTATGTGACCAAAAGTGAACGATGAACATTTGACTATTTGACATTCCAGTTCCTTTCCCTTTCTTTCAAATGTGTTATCAGTAAATTCCCGTCAATTTTGTGATTTTGACTTAATTATCGATCGTCTTTCACAAAACTTCTGTTTTTAGGTTTGTGCTTGTGTTCGAGCCACAAACCCTCTTGCAATCGCTTTTTTTTTTTTTTTTTTTTTCTTCTCAGATTGATATTGTTCTCCGACCTTTTGATTTCGATGTTCGATGTACAATGTTCTCAATTGTCTTACCGCACGGAGAAAAGTACTTTTTGCGTTCGTATGTAATGAGTTCGCGGTTGTGTTCTCGTTTTTGATTTCCAACGCGATATTGATATACCGTTGGGGTGGTGGTATCGACGGGGTTGCGATGTTGTGACGTAAATGTTTCGAACGTGTGTTTTTTAATTTTTAAACATGCGATGTAGTGACGTAAATGTTCCAATCGTGTGTTTGAAACATGGCTAAAACAGCTGCGTATTTCCAACTCACGAATCTTCGCCTGTTTGTTATCACTATCCATGATCCATGAACGTTAACATTTATCAAAATAATTTTCAAATTGATGAGTTCACTCGTTCATATTGCGTATTTTATCCATCTATAGGTATTCGTTTATTTGTAAGGATCGACTTACTTGGACTATATATTAATAAATCGAATGTTTATTCAAAATGTGAATGTATTTAAGTTTCTAATTAAGTATGTAAACTACGATTAACTAATCGGCCAAAATCGGACGATTGATATTTTAAACCCCGATTTTCGTTCAAAAACTAGGATCACGGGAATTGGTAACACAGAATTGTGGTAGCCTAATCTGAGTTTAATTGAGAATAATATGTAAAGTTCGAGTATTTGGTAGAACCGGCTCTTAATCATCAGTTTTGCGACTCGTCGAACATTGAACAAAGGAACACACAATCGGCACATGACATCTTATCCCAGCGAAAGATAGGATGTCTTATTTGGGGTATTGATTTACTTCAGGTTTTGTGGTACAAAGCTTTGTTACTTACAATCATATTGTTGTGTATGGAGACGGTATTACGTCTCTCTATTCGACATTCGTTGCTTGGATTATGGCTGTTCGGTATTACGTCTTTTTATTTGACATTTGTCGTATGGCTGTTCGTCCTTATCAAATAGAATAAAAGTGATCAGAGATGAATTATTTAAATTTGTCCGATTAATATTAATACATTAATACAATTCGCCAAGAGTATTGAAACGATGGAGAACAGTGAAGATGAACGATCGTTGATTATCTTCATCATGAAATCGATATCAAGCTATGATGATAGTATTCAGCTCAGTGTACCTGTAACGTATCTTGTGTTTCCATTTGGCTCCCAATACGAGTTCTTCTATTCGATAGAATATGATTATGAAAGTATTAGCTTCGAGGAAAAAGATAGTTCTTATGCTATGAGTGTAGATGTTGATGATTTATCAATTGGCGAGCGTAATCGAAAGCAAATGCGACGGTCTTACGATAGGGATAGTTGAAAAGAAGAACAAGTGAGTGTTATAAAAATTAAGAACGAATAATGAGTCACTGAGTGAGATATCAGGCAATAATTGTCTATATTATTAGGTACTGGAACTGAATCTACGTATTTGCAATGATGGACGTATTTATTGGTAAATTCGATTGAATGTTTAAAATGGTGAATGAAATTGAGAAGAAAGTTCTAAGAATAAAGTTATAGGTATCAGGTATATCATGGTTTCATGGTTATTGGATGTTCTTTTCACTTTATTGATTATCCTAGACCAACTTAGCAGTATAGGCACTATAGGCAATGATCAGTAGACGCATCAAGAATGGGAATCTCTTTTTCTCTAGTAAGACTTACTTAGAGTAAACTTTCTGAGGAGGAAGATGAGTACAGGAGTACTATCAGAAGAATGAGAATCTTTTTTTCTCTTGTAAGACTTGGAGTAAACTTTCTCAGGAGGAAGATGAGTACAGGAGTACTATCAGAATAGGTTTGCAAACAAACTTTGGGTAAGGAGACAAGGAGTATTCATTAAGCAGAATTGAAAAGCTAAATAGCTGAAAGCTGAATGTCAGAAGCCAAATTCAATAAGTTTGCGAACAAACTTCAGAGAGGAGTGTAAGGAGTATTAAAGCAGATTCGAAAAGCTATATAGCTGAAAGCTGAACGTCAGAAGCCAAAGTCGGATACAAGCTGAAAGTTGAAACTTGTTCATCAACATTCATACAAATAAATTTTATATAACACATAACAGCACGAACCTCTTGCTGCCTGCTACGGGCTGCTTGTTAGGTTCGTGCTCGTTCTCGAGCCACGAACCACTTGCAATCGCTTTTTTTTTTTTTCTTCTCAGATCGATATTGTTCTCCGACCTTTCGATATCGATGTTCGATGTACGATGTACTCAGTTTTTTACCGCACGGAGAAAAGTACTTTTTGCGTTCGAAGGTGAATGAGTTTGCAGTTCTGTTTTTGTTTTTGATTTGTAACGCGATATTGATATACCGTTGGGGTGGTGGTATCGAAGGGGTTGCGATGTTGTGACGTAAATGTTTCTACCGTGACGTAAATGTTTCGAACGTGTGTTTTATAATAGTTTTTTTTTCGACCTTGTATCCATTGAACTTCTAGCAAAAATAATGTTCGTACAAGGTTTGTACCTGATGAATGTAGAACTGTAGAACGGCGTATTGCTGCCTGCTACGGGCTGCTTGTTCCCGATAGTCTTTTCTTTTCCAAAAGTAAAAACTATCGATAGACTATCGATAGTACCCATCACATTGATAAGAAAGAATGCAGTCTATTTTTGTTTACATCCGGCTAGAGTGACTTGTTAGTTGTTACAGCGTAGAAAATGAAGATTTCTCTTCCACTTAAATATAGTCAGAGTAATAGAATAGATCGACTGAAAGTATTTCGCTTTGTCTCTTTGCCTTACTCTGATCGGTTCTTGTATCGTTCAGATTCATCCGATGTTGACGAGGAAAGAAATATTTGAAAGTAAAGGATATAAAGTGCCAACGTATGTTTCTGATGCGGACGGGAAACCGATCGAGGTTATTTAATTGTTCTCTATAAATTCAATGAAACATGCCGTAAATACCTAATCCGAAACTTATTAATTGCGCAGATCGAGACGAGTGAAAATGAAGAACAAAGTTTCGTGTATGATCGTATCATGGCGGCGCTGGTCAATGCCGGCTACTTCCGTGCTAGAATTAGAGGAATCAATCCATTCGATGTGGTGAGGCACTACAGCGCTTGAAAATGTCGACTAAGCGTCCAAATTATTATTTCTATTTCTATTATGCAGTTAATTACTTTTTGAAACTTCTAGCTTGTCGGTGGAATGACTTGGTGTTTAGACTCGAGTTCTGTCGATTTGGATGTTGATTTCCTGTTTCGAGAAGATTTAAACATAGGCCAGAAAATGTAATTATTATCAACTTGAGAATTCTTCCGCGGAAACTGATTCGTATTACCAAGTATTACTCTGATCGAGGATACTTTTTGCAGAGCGATATTTCAAATTATCGTGCAACGTAATTTCCAGTTTATCGCTATAACAATTTATCTCGATTCCTTACAGGTTTTAGATTTAGGTACTGGTACTAATTACAAACACGAGTGTTAGAAGGAGTGGTTATTCGCAAATTAATACGCTCCATAGGTGCTTCCCGGACGTACCTATTGTAATGAAAAATATAAGCGATTAGTGTTGCGGTGAAACCGTCGTGAAATATTTTGAAAATAAAATAATATTGTGATAAGATACGATTCTACCTGAACTTGAAACCAAACGTTGAATAATTTAATTGCGACTTGAAAATAGTTTTTAGGATACTTCGTAGAACTTCTGGAACAGTGTTACACACTTTGATCCTATTAATCGAAATATTTTTCAATTTTAAGCGCTTTAACCGAGAGAATTGTCGTGGCGTTGCCAAAAATTAAGTGTCCTTATTCAATCGAACCGCATCAAATTCAAGGATTGGATTTCATTCACGCCTTTCCAGTTATAGAAGTAAAGAATTTGATTACTAATGATGAAATCGGATAGGTAACTAAGTATTCGTAACGTGAATGATCTCGAGTACTTTGCGTTCTGTTTCAGTGGTTGATCAAATGGTCTTTTAAAAATCGATTGAAAAAAGCCAAATACTTGGAGAGTCGGGCTTTGAATCATTATTACAAAACATTTCGAGATAGTAATGGAGAAGCTGCTCGTAGAGTTGAAGAAGTTAGATGCCAGACCGTTGATTTTATTTTGGTCAGTTTTCGCTATTTTATCCAATTCGCGCGACTCGCAGCCAGACTGCACCCAATACGGCACCGCTCTTTTTGATACTAACACGATCATTTATATTATTTTGATACCTATTCCCATAGGAACAGTATCAACCCCGTAGAATCTGTAAACAATCGAACAGGTCACTCAGCAATTTGGAATTAAGAGTTGAAAGCACTTTGGCCGAATATGGACTATCCAGTATTCTTGATGTGCGTATTCGTAGGTTAGGTACCTTTTATAAATTACGTAGGTACAATTCAGCAATATTGTTGCCATGTTATTAGCAGAATGGTGGCATCTTGTTGGGTCCTCAAGTTTCAATCCATCATGACAAGGTGATAATACGTGTTTTGCGTTTCGTAATTTCGATACTGTTAATTTAGTCTTATGAAAAACTTTCGATCTGTTTAATTTTGTTTGTAGACTGATCTTGCCACGTTGAAGAGTGGATGCTTGTATGATATATCTCGAGTAAGCTTTATTCATACAGTTGGTGTTGAATTTGCCTGACCGCATTCATACTTTCGCTAATTTTCTGTTCATTTATTTGTGTTTATTTAAGGAAAAATTGAATTTTGAAAACGCTGGTAGACTTCTCAGTTCCGATTTACCGAATTTTGTGAGTAAAAATTGGTTGTATTTTTTTCTGGTCTTTCGCTGACCTTTTTTTTTTTTTTTTTTTTCCTTAAGATGGTTGTATGTGCAATATGCTCTCAAAATCATTAGGTATGTGTAAATTATAAGATGAGCGTGATTTTTTTCAGCCCTAAATTTAATTGCATCGTGTAATCTTTTAATCCAACCTCAATCGAACGACAGGAGTCCCAATGAAGATGCGCAAACGAATTTTAATGTAGAATTCTTCCCTTTTCTCCCCTCATTCTGGACCTAAAATTCCAATTTTAAAATTGACGGCCCGAAGAGTATCTGTTTTCGGCTACATTAGTTTCTATTTCTAATTTGTATAATTCCTGAAGAAATTCAAGATTTGAAACCATAGATTTAATCTACACCGAAGAAATGCCGAATACCTATTCTAAACGATAGTATCGGAAACTCTCGTTGATTCGGATTTGACAGCGGAAGAGTCAGTGCAGGGTGCGATGTATGGAAGCTTAACCTAAGATAGGTAGTGATCGTGATATCGAATTCCTACACTTTCTTATGGAAAAAATGAAATTTTTGAACTCATAAGAAATTCAAGATCGCGATCCTATCGAGCCAAAAATCATTAAAAGATATCTTCTGATAATCTTCAACTACAAGTAAAATTTAATCTCAAGTTTTCTCAGAACTTATAACTCGGAAGTTATTCGCAATTTTCCTGACTTCGTTTTCCGCGTCTGATATTTGTAGCCGAATCGCATTTTCACATTCTTGGCACACGACTAATAATCTGTCAATATACTCTTCGTTCACGGCTACGTCATTCACTGATAACAGAGTCGCAAAAAATAGTTTCATGCGACGCGACGTGACGCGACGCGACGGTGCTTAGCACATTATCGACTCCCATAAGAATACATACAGGGAACAATTCGATCATTTGTTTGAATACAGAAGTAAAAAATGAATAAGGAATTAAACGTTGATAATGATCCTCAATATCAGTTTTTTTTTTTTTTTTTTTTTTTTTCATGTTTGTCTCCTACTCTTTTAACGTTTTGTACTTTCAAATGACACCCACAACAATTTCATTTGTTTTCATCAAGATACAGCCGATGGAACATTATCGGTACTGATTGCGCTCCGAGGTCTACATCTCGGGAACTAGAAGAGCCGAAGTCTGTTCAAAGTTCCAACCAACCTCGTGACCTGTCCCAAGAAACGTGACCTTAGCATCAAAAAATCAATTTCTGAGTTTCTTTTGATTTATGGTAATTAAAACCCGCTCTTTCGTGTGGTATTATCGGAAAAAATAACAGCCATGTATTATTATCTAAATTTGTGGCCTGTTTCAAGACAAAAGTAATTAGCTGTAAGCAATAGACTGAATGTATGGCGACATCAATGAGTCAAATACGCGCAAATCAATCGCGAATAGCTCAAAATTTTTGCTGCGGCTGTTTCATTGAAAAATTTGATCTTTTTTTTAATAAGTTATGTAATTTTCCATAAGGAATGAAAGTAGGTACCATTGTTCAAGCGGAAATATTTATAAAATAAAAGATCACAATAAGATAAATTTTATTCGTGCAGAGATTTACAAATTGAATGAAATTATAAAATTGCTTTACTCGCACAGTAAAATAATGTACGTACATAAGTGTACAGAGATTTTTTCGTTGACATTTCGACGTTCTAGACGTCTTCTTCGGAAGTCGGAACGAGACATTATTTTACTGTGCGAGTAAAGCAATTTTATAATTTCATTCAAAACAAAAGATGTATTTAGGATTTTTAATTTTGCAGCGTATTGTAGAGATTGTAAGATTTTTTTTTAATTTTTTTTTTTTTAAACTACTGGAGTCAATGAACGATGATGGTGTACTTTTGCCCAATACAAGCATCGAGTTTTTGCAAACGCTTTGCCATCCTTATGCGGGAATCAACACAGAAAAATGTTTGTTTACACTTCACTTTGCGGTGAAACAGCCGCAGCAAGAATTTTGTGTTGTTTGCGATTGATTCGCGCACATTTGACTCATCGACGCCGACGTCACGTGGATTCAGTCTACTCATCTATTGAACAACGTACTTTGTTTTTGCGCTTGTGGAAAATTTTGTGTTTTGATGCTACGGTCTGTTTTCTTGGAACAGGTCAACTTCAAAGAGAAAAATTAATATTGCTTCATATTGAACGCACAATGCACGAATGTTTGGTTTGGTGAAGTTGACGACGCGACGCACAGCGTACCATCAGGGCACACCCTTCCTCGCACCGTCAACCAACAATTTATCTACTACCCATTTTTTGCATGTTATACACAGGTTAGTTGGAACAGAGTGCAAGTATAGGTCAGTGATTTTCAACCGGGTCTACCGCGAGATTGAAAATTAGCCCCCCCCCCCCCCGTATTGACGAAATAATATACCTATGTAAAAAATCACAAGCGTAGATCTCGCGTTAGGAGATTTTGTAGACATATTTGTCATGCATTTCAAAAATTTTCAAATACTTCCATGCTTTTAATTGGTGTGCCGCAAAAACTTTTTGCCATCAGAAAAAGGTTGAAACCCACTGCTGTAAGTGGGTAGGTACTCAACATTCAGATGAAATATTTTTATATTTTTTGAACTTCATTGGACTCTGTTGTCTACAAATACGTATTTTAATTTTAAGTAGGTACCTACCTAATAAAAAAGCTGAAAATAATAAAGCACCGAGAGAGTTAACTGTGTATCTTTATTTCATTGAAATTAAACCAACTTTCTCGTTCCTGATTAACCTTTTTACAAAAATAAGTTATTCGTGCATTGGTACGTACGTACGTAGGCTTGTAGCATAGGGTTGTTATTATAAGTACCTACCACTAACATTGGATACTGGGAACTAAACTCGTTTCAAGGTTTTAATTAAATTTTTTTCATACGAGCCCTTCTTGAGAAAAGAAAAGAACGAGTGAGAGAGATGATAATAATAGGCCTAGCTGCATCATTTCTTTGAAAGTTTGTCTTATGTTGGCTCTTGCAAGGGATTTCAATGTTTTCCTTCCTTGAGAATCTGAACAAACATAATATTCTAAAGTTCATGGTAGGTACTTGTACATTCTCGAAATAATATTTGCATCTTCAATTTTCATTCAACTCTTTCAATAATGTGTCATTGTTTGGTTACTATTTACTTCGCATTGGTTTTTATAGAATGATGAGAAACGTGTATGCCGATTAGAATACGCATTGAAGAATTTGAAGAAAGAAAAACAGCGTCTCGAAGAAGCTGTGATAGTTGCCGTTCGTGAGAATGAGAATTTATTGAAAGAAAATAACGCAAATATAGTCCAGATCAATTCACTTCACCAGGAAGAGCAGAGGTTGGTCTTTTTTTTCTTTTACACAAGTGCCTGAAAACACGATAGGTATGTATTAAATTGTCTTCATTGTAGTATTGTGAAGAAAATGCAGTCGATGATCAATATTCATGAAAAACTCAAATTAGAAGAAAAAAGTCTGAAGGAAGGGTGCAAATCAGAGTTGCATGATTTGGAAAACGAGATTTTGTGAGTACCTACTTATACTTACTATCAATTTATTTTTGTTCAACGTACAGAATCTATCCTTTTGTTTGCATGGAAAATATAACAAATCTTCATAATTGTGAGCAGGTATACACTATTTTTCTTTTACGCCACCTATACATTTTCTGTATTAATCAACAGAGTTGGTAGGAGCATTATTTTATTTTCTAAAATCAATCGGGTGCGCCTGATTGATTTCATTATTATAAGTAATATGTCATAAGTATGCTACCTAAGTACAATTTGATCATGGTCATTTTGCAAACCACTTATAGGTAAGGTAGGTAAAGTAACAATATTATTTTAAAATACATTTTTGAATCAAATGTCACCAGCCTCTATCAACTAGACTACCTACGTATTTCAAACGAAAAAATACCAAAAGTACCTACCTAGCTTGAATAGCCTTCAAATACTGTATATCAGTCACATGAAACGTTAGTTGTATGGTTTGAATGTACAAAATTTGTTCTGTCTTTAATTTGCAACCCTACTCAGCTTTCTACGACTTTTCTGAGCCGAATTATGGATCAAAATGTGTAGGTACCTACCTAAAACTCACCAATTTGCCAAAATTTCCAAAAATTAATAATCATTCGAACTTCTATTTTTTACTTGATTTGAAAGTGAAATTTAACGCTCATTCCATTCCGAAGAAAAAGAAAAATTAAATAACCCTATGGAGCTTGGAAATGGGAAAGTTTTTAATTCCTTATTTTGAAAATCTTCCACAAATTACCTAGTCAATTTTTGGCACATTTACCCCACCCGGTATTTATACATACGTACTGTATAGGTATGATACTGTATATTATACTGTATACCTACCTATATTTCTCTTTTTTTTTTTCAATCTGAACAATAGTTTAGTGTTCATCAGCTACAAATTTCACGTGATATTTTCACAATAAAATGATAATATTGTTTCGTGTTTTAGAGCGATGGAAAAGACTTTCGGAGAAGACGAAATTGAAGAACTGAAAGGACAAGCGGAGCGCTTGAAGGTTAAATTACAAAATAAAAAATTGGAATTAGGTAGAATCTTGCGGACGGTCTCTGTTCGAGAGAGACTTTTTGACCAAATACCTAGCCGCGCGGAGTTGTCTCAGTATCAAAAGCGCTTTGTAGAACTTCACAATCAGAGTGAGATGATATTATTTTTTCTAAGCAAAATCCCGTAGCGTTTTCAACGTGATATTCTCATCTTTTCCGCCCCTCGAGTCCTCAATTTTTCTCATTACTCTCATATATTTATATAAATTTTTTGAAGCAAATTTTCTGCTCAAAAACTTTTCTTTTATTATTTCTCTCCATTATTCATTTCTCCTCATCTTTAAATCATACAGCGTCACTGTTAGAATCTATAATACAGTATTGTTTGTTAACAGAGAACCTGTTTTACCGGGGGGGGAGGGGGGGGGGTTATTTCGGAGAAAATCTCGGACGCCGTCTGCTATCTGGCCGGCTTGTGACCTAAGAGAGGGTGAGAAATTTCTTCAAGCTTCCTTCCTATCATAATATGTGGCTTGGAAGTCAAAATTCCTAATTTTCTCTGTCCCTTATAAAACAGGTTCCCTGACCTCCCTCCCCCCTCGTCCCTCGTTAAGAACCTGTGAGTTTTCTTTATACCTATACGCACCTACCTACGCCGAATTTTTCAAATTTGACTTTTCAAACTTCTCGCAGTTGCTTTAAAACATACCGAGACGAAAAGATACTTCATTTTGTACAATACGTTGAACGATAGATTTCATTACATGGGGAAAGAGTACAATATATTGAATTCAATTTACGATAGCTACTCTCAGTAAGTAATACATATAGTTGAAGTTTAACAGTTTTTAGTTTATTTTACAGTTCTAGCTTATCAACAACAAAAAGAAAGAAAAAAATAAAAGGTTTATTAATTTACTTTTTAAATTTTTTATTAGAATAGTTATTAATCAGTCTTCAATTTCGGATGGACGGGTCGAATTTTTAAGACAATTACGCGGTATAGTTTCCGGAATCGAGCGAGCAAATGAAAAAGTAAGTCGGAAGTCGTCCGATTCTTTTATTTTATTCTCATATCGTTTGTTTTCCATTCAACTTATGTAGATCATATATTTTGTCGTTTTTTTAGATCACCGAAAAACGAAATGAAAATCGTAAAAAACGTGATAGTTTGATGGATCATCTCGTCTACCTTCAAACATTGAAAAGTGATTACGTGAGTGCCGTTAAGGAATTGGCTGATGCGTACAATCATAACGAACAATTAGAGCAACGTTTACTGAAATATAAATTCGCGAAAACGACCGATCATATTATTGGACCGACCGATCCTCAGTATGAATAATCGTCCTCTTGATTAAAGAATAGGCTAAGGTTCGAGAATAGTAAAATGATTTTCTGTTTTATCCATCTCTCTTTCTCTCCCTCATTTCATCGGCATCGGCATCGGCATCGGCACCGCACCGACACAACGTACACTCGTGTCGTGTCGATGGGTTATTTTAATGCAATAAGTAATCAAATTGTGATAAAACTTATTTTATTCATTAAAATGTTGGTATGTACTTTTCAAAAGTGCTTGTAAGTATTTATTGCAGTGCAGTGGGAGTTTGTAAATCAGTTCAAATGAAAATACACGTGTACACATTAATTATTCTCTACATCTTTGTTACCGTGAATCATCTCCTATTCCGAATCAAATGTGCCGGACCGATACAGGTTTTCCCTATCTTTATTCGTTGAGTACATAGGTATACCTATTGATTGTGTTGCATGAATTAGGTTTTTTAATAAAGAAGTACCTAGGTACAAGAAAAAATATTGTCGTTGAAGCTGAAATGTCGCAAAATCGTACAGATCGGGAATGGTACAGGCATTTTTGTACTAAGTATTTGCGAAATGAACAATCCAGCAATTTGTGCTAAGGTACAAGAAATACTGTTTCATTCACAATTTGTGTAGCCTGGGTACAGACTTGATGAAAATGAAAAAAAAAAAAAAACATGGTACGGAATGTTTTTACCAAGTCCAAAATGTTGTATTAGTAATGATGAATATTAGCTTTCATTCTTTGCATACGGCCTACTAAATCAAATTTGTGGCCCGAGAGTTTGCGTTTCGTTCAGTTTTGCAAGAAAATAATACTTACCAATCTGGAATCAAGCTATCGTCGCCTTTTGAGGCACTCATTGGTAGACGAGCAAAAATAGGACTCTATAACTCGCGGCTCCGTCCCCTGAAATTATCGCATCTTTGCGCTCGGAAGAGGATACAAATGAACGGCCTAACTCTTGTACCTACAAATAAGACTAATAGCCCGGCGCGGCAGATCATGAGCAAATCACCGACAGCATACAGGAAGATCATGAACACATCATTGGAGTTACAGACAGAGATCCGCACAGACAAATTGAAGAAGATTCGAATACCAGTGAAGACGCGCGGCAGAGACAAACAATAATAACGCGTTTAATAGCCTGTAAATCTTCATTTTGGACTCGGTACACAAATTCTATATAAAATCCATTTTTTTTTTCTTTTTTTTTCTTTTCTCTCAGCTTGGTACACTACAAAACTCCTATGGACCGTATGTTTTCGAAGCCCCACCTTAACACAGTCTTATCCCAGTTTACCGTTTGTGTTCAAAACAAAAAATAACTCCATAAGAAATACACAGGGCGTTTCGATCATTTTGTTGATATTTGAAAACAAACGATGAATAAAGAATTACAGATACATTTATGTATACTTCAGAAGTTCCAGATTCTGAATAAGAACTCTTCTTTTCTTATTTTTTTTCTTGCGTTTAAATAAGAGTGTATATGCGAGCGAAACGTTCCCATGCATTTCTTATGGGAATCGATAGTTTGTTTTGAACAAATACGGTAAACTGGGGTAAGTGGTGCTTCACAAATACAGGTGGGGTCTTTCATGTTTTCAGAACGTGTCGACGCCACGCCGGCACGCTTAATACGGTCCATACACACATTGCGAATGGTACAAGATTTCTTGTATCGAGTCCGATATTTTGGAGTGTTTGCAAATGGTACAAAAATAAAAATGCCTGTACCATTTCTGATTTGTACAATTTCGGACTCGTTACGGTACCGGTATGTAACATTATATACCTATTACAACAACTGGCTTTACTAACCACTTTATAAATATTTGTAAATTCTAAAACGCGACAGTCCGGCGACATAGTCGTCGTCATCAGGTGAATCTGATTTTACCTGCGATGATGATGACGACAGTGTCGCCGAAACGTTGCGTTTTAGAATTTATAACAAAGTGGATGGTAGTGCCCCAATTGTTGTATGATTTCTAGTGATGACGTTTCATCCACAAATAAATCTTCCATTACCGGTATATGTACTGATATCTGCAGGTAGGCTACCTAGTTATCAGTCTCTAATTTATTGAGTAGGAACAACAGTCACTTTCTGGTTTCGTATCCTCATAATAGAGCTCGGGCAAGGCGGCAGTTTGATTTTCCCAATTAGACGACATGACATAAGTAACAGTCGGTGCATTTGGAATTACTCTGTAAGCTATTTGTGAAAACGTTTCACATGCGCATGCGCGTTTTTTGTTTGTAAGTACTTACAACAAAGCACGCAGAGAATGCGTTTTCATTCATGCCAACCAGAAGAACCACTGGCGGAAATAGACCCGGTATTTTGGGAGGGCTATGAAAAAATTTTTCCCCCTCTTCCCTCAGGAGACCTGCCCCCACCCCTCATTTCTTCCACATATTTTGTGAATTTTGGAGGGGACTAATTTTAGTTTTGAGGAAGCTTCACCCCCCCCCCCCTCCCTATTTCCGCCAATGAAAGAACTTCTTGAATTATTCAACTTTCCAATTATTATTGGAAGATAACGTTATTTTCTAGCATGCTAACAATGAACTTATATATGGGTCACCCCAGTTTCACCGAAAACACTTTCACCAACGGTAATTTCACCAAGTTTTTAAAAATTTTTTCACCGATAGGTAAGTTCACCGAAATGAACTTTCACCGAGGACAATCCATGTTTCACCGAAAAAAAAATTATGAAACAACTTTTTTTCGTTGATAAATGTGGAAGGCAAAAATGAAACCATAGAATTTTCGACAGCAGAACATTAAACAAATTTTAGTTCCAGCGGTTATTACGGGCATTGCGTGGCTCAGATCCAGCACCGAACCCTGCAATTGTAGTCAGTGATTTCAAAAAAGCTACTATATCAAGGCTTTTGAGAAGATATTCCCTGGCTGTACTATGCACGGATGCTTTTTCCATTTTTGTCAGGCTGTTCTTCGCTACATCCCGTCTGAAAGGCTTCGGCATAGGTAGGAGCATGATGCCAATTTCGCTTTGCGTAGGCCTATAAGACATCTATCTGTGCGCGCTTGAATTTGTCCCATCAAATGCAGTAGCGAATGTTTTCGATTCATTGGTTGCTCAGGATATCATACCAGAACTAGACTATATTTCGAAGACACGTGAGTCGAAAAAAGGACGAGGGAAGGTCATTGAAAGCTGAAGTATCCCATTGATTTTTATACGGAGTACAAATTTAGAATTTTTTTTGGAGAATTTTTCTTGAAACTTTTTTTTTTTTGATGGAAAAATTATTCGGTGAAATATGAATTGCCCTCGATGAAGATTCACTGCGGTGAACTTACCGATCGGTGAAAAAAAATTTTTAAATTTGGTGAAATTACCGTCGGTGAAAGTGTTGTAGGTGAAATTACCTAAACCAACTTATATTCCTCCGACTCGTTCTCTTATGCTTGGAGAACATTATGCCGATGCCTCTCAATGTTCTGAATCTACTCTTTACTCTATCATATTCTATTAAAAATTTATCTAGAAGTATAGCTAAATGAATTGCCATTGCAGTCCTTCGCCTCTGTCTGTTGAATATAATAGCTTGTATAAATTCAAAATGTACAGTACAGTATAGTACCTATTCATTACGGTAGGCCTACGCATTTAATCTTTTCATGAGATAGCGCAGCGGACTCATCAACAAATAACTTTTTCCTCAAAAAATGAATGATTTTATTTAGGTAAAATATTGATTTCACAAATTTCAAAATCTGAAGGATTTGCCACGTAAAACAATATTGTATACAAAAATCATTAAAAATTTGTTCTTAAAAATTGAAGTCTATAAACTTTGCAGACTTCACTGTTGCAGCCTTCTATAGGTACAGTCGTTGGTCAAGAATGGTTTTCAAAATTTGATATGATTGTTAACCAAAATAATGGTATAGGTAAATCATGATAGGTAATAAAAAAAAAATTATACTACCTACTATAAGTACCTAGTAATACTTACTTAGGTAGGCCATTAAATGATGAACATGAAAATTAATCATTATAGGTATTCTTTTTCAAAATACAATGAGAATATTAATAGATAGACGTTAGGTATTAGGTATAAAATATTAAAGAAAAAACAGCAATCCTTTTGAACACTATAGATATAGATTTACCACTGAAGTAGGTAAACTGATGACAAGTAAGTACTTAGTTACTTACAACTAAATTTACCTAGATAGGTAAGTACTGTATACGCAGGTATGGGCAACCTTTTTTCTTCCGCGGCGGGCCACTGTTGCAAAGTTGGTAGCAATTGGCGTAGGCCGCATACAAAAAAAATGCTTCAGTAAAAGTTCTTTTTTTTATACATTTTGTAAAATCGAATTAATCCGAGATTCTATAGGTACGTACATTGTCGCTGAGGATGACTGTCTAGTCGAAAACGCTTCGAAGGTTTAGTATTTTCTGCGGTTTTTTGTATTTAGTTACCGTACTCCTTGAAAAAGAGTATCGACGTCCTTTTCTTCATTTTGTAAAATGTTTGTGATATCGCTGCGGGCCGGATCCGGCCCCCAGGCCGTAGGTTGCCCATGCCTGTGACGTATACTGACGATGTATAATAGGTGAATATAAACTGCAGGTTTGATAAGTTTGTAAATACCTACTACTTACAGTCTAAATAGGTATCCATCCACTGATGTAAAAATGAAGGTTCCGTACCTACCGCACTTAATTCATTTTCGTAGTTACAAATATTGAATAATATTATACTTAAGTAGACTTTGTAGATACTGTACTACCTTGTAGATAAAAAAAAAAAAAAAAAAAAAAAAACTATCGGAAATGCATTTTGAGAGGAAGGATAAATTATTTATTAGGTATAATTATGTATTATGAATACCCAGGTATTACAGTATGTAAGTAGCAAGTACCTACCTACAAATATTGTCAACAACGAGAAGATGTATATAGAGGAAACCATGTCGATCATCGATTCAGGGTCAATTTCTAAAAATTCTAACCATAGAATAAACAGCTGCGTTTGTTTCTGTAACGAGTAACTTCACTATACTCGCACATAAGTTAAATTCACGGTCACTTGAGGACGCATAAACTAAAATGCTAGATACCTATATTTTTGAAAAACGAGCTCCCGTTGAACGTTTGAGCCACAAAATCGACGTCTCATGAAAGTATTTTTTCAAAATTGAATTCCTTTCGACCTTATTTTAGGGCGAGCAAAATTTTATAATTTCCTTTCGATACCTATCGATTCAGAATCTAGGTAGGTACCGATATAGAAGAATCATATATTCAGGCCTACTCTTAATCGACTCGAATCGAAGTTCATTAAATTCAGAGTTCACTCATGATCGACTCGATTTCTACGTCAATCGGAGAACTCATCAGGTTGAAACAGATCGAATTTGTGGTCACTAGGTAGTATAGGTACCCACCTATTGGAATAATGGGTCGACATTACATCGAATTAATAACGTCAAATTGAAGTCGATTTGCAGTCGACATGGTTCCGTCGGGATTATTACCTTAAGCATATAGGTACGCGTGAGTAGGTACGTTGTGTTGAAAATCTAACAAACGCGATCATCACAAAATTTATCTGTATTCAACCAAAGAAAATCTATTAGGCCTATTTGATCTTGTTGGAAAAAAAATAAAAAAAAACAAAAAAACAATAAAAAAAAAATTCTGAACTTAGGGTATGACAGTGGGCGTCAACATTGCATCAAGGTTCGTCTAATTTACTATAGACTATGCATAAATTTACAATGACTTGTATTGTACAATATTAGGTGATGACAACAAAGGAGAAAGAAACAACAACAAAAAATAATATTTGGTTTAATGGTAACGATGATACTTATTTATAATATTATACAGTAGGTACCTCCCTACCTATATTTAGCAGTCCATGGGTCTGTTCTTCATGTTCTTTACACAGCAATAGAGTAATCGGTGTGATCACTTCTTCTCTCGGATGGTTTGGACCATAAACTGGATTTTGCGCCTAATTTAAGTTTTCTAATAGTGTCTTGATCGACTTCGCTTTCGTTCTGATTTGCTCGAGCATGAAATGAAGTCTCTGCCAACGAAGCCGGGCAAAATGGTTTAGTCAAAGGTCCCCATTTATTGCTGCTGCTGCTACTGCTGCTGATCATGGAGGAGAAGATAGACAAAAAAATGATAAAATCACGGCATCGTTTATAATATTTTGTAGCCTACATGGTTCAAAAATCAGAGTTTGGATAGGTGTTGAGCAAAATTATAGTTTAGAACGCACTTATTCTCAGTCACAGCCAGTTTGTGGAAGTAGCGATGCATTAAACTCGCAGATAGTGTGGTCGACTGCGGGGAAAGGAAACGCCGTACCTTGTGTTTCATTTCCCCGAGAAGTCACTAGCGTAGGGTTAATGAAGTCCACCGCCACTTATTTTCTCATCATGTCTTCCATATGTTGTATATCGGGCTCATTGAAGGGGCTAGGTCTAGGTCAATGGGAGAATGGAGTATTGCATAACTAGTCACTTGAAGGAGCTATTTTATTCGGGCTATCAGTGCTGCCAGATCTACGGATTTTCAATTCCCAAAAAAAATTGGGATTTTTCTGCGGATTTTCGGTAAAATGCGGATTTCTTGGGCTCGAGGGAAAAGTACCGCAGTCGCTTGCATGAGAAATGTTTTTTTTTTTTTTTCCCCCCCGGGTCATTACAGGCTAATATTTGCTCTTCTGTAACATTGAGTCGTTCAAGGGAAAAGTATGTACCTCAGTTTGAAGTATGAGAGATACCATTCTTGTGATTTCCCCTACCAGCTCACTCATCCAACAAATATTTCTGGTTCTTCCCATATTAAAAACAGATAAATCTCACCTCATACTAGCTTAGATTTCGGGCCATGTTGACTCTTCCCCCGCCCCTCATGATGCAGTGCATAAAGCAACCAAACAGTACTTATCGACCCCGGCTAAAGATTCGAAAATATATTACGGTACTGTATATGTCCTTTAATCTTTAGAACTTTCCCTAGAAAAAACAGTTTGAAAACAAATCGAGAAAAATCAAAATGAAACACCTAAATTAGGTAATAAACATCGCACCATGATTCCCTATGAGAGAAAGTCATCTCTCATCTTGGCCCAATATAGCCCACACTCGTCTCACTCACTCGCGTCTTCTTAGCAATCTCGCTCGCCCTCGATTGTGTCCTAAAATCCAACTGTAGACCACTTTTTTATATGCCCGATTTTACAAATTACACGGTCTTTCTTCAAAATGCCATCAAACACTACATCCGCACTAGAAGATAACTCCGACACCATCCATTGACTCAACTTCAACTCATTTACGCACCACTCAATTCTACGACAACAAATAACGTTGCCTATCAATTCCCTATAATACCCGGCCTACAACGTTCAATCTACCACCGATCACTACGCGACGCTTGTCGTGTGTGTGTGTGTGTGTGTGTGGGAATACGTGCGTACGTAGTCCCTGTCAGGAATGACTTTCAAAAATTAATTCTCAAAGCTCGAATTTCCGATTAACATTCAGCATTTTGTAGAATGTTGTTCATGAAGGCCTAATTAAGAGCACTGCACTCTGTAGAAGCAAAATTTGGAAATTTGGCTCTAAAAAGATTTTATGGCATTGGAGAAAAAGCCAAATTTTGCCAGCTTCAATAGCTTATATTTTAAAAAAATGCGGAAGAAAAAATCCAAATAAGTACTGTTTCTATAGCGCTTTCAATCAAACCTTTCTGAAGAACATTCCAAAAAATCAGATGAATTAGTTCAAAATTGAAGTTGTGAAAATTAATAATTTTTTGACTATGTTTTACGCACACGTTCTTATGTGCTGTAAAGCACACCCTTAACATAATATCCAAGTCTTCAGTGACATAAAAATTCTTATACCTAATTGTGTATTAAGGTATGAGGTTGAGAAAATTCCTTACAATAAAATTACAATAATTACGCTCATTACATTCAAAGAAAAAACAAGAAATAAAAAAAAAAATAGGTAATAAAAAGCAATGATGAGAGCGAAAAAGAAAAGTCATCTAAGGTACTGTACGTACGTCTAATTTTCAGTTATGGATGCGAGCCGTGCCGGTATTCGTATGTGGGAATGCCGCGCCGCCAAGTCTTTAGTGACATAAAAATCCTTATAATTTTGTTGGCCTATTAAAGTACATCTAGGAGGTTGAGAATCATGAAATTAACATTTTTCTAGCGGCGAAAGAGTTTCAGGAAAGTATGGCCCCCATTAGCCTCCCTCCTTTCCCTTAGTTACGGCCGGGCCTGTGTAAGTTTGTAATCCAAGTTACACGGAGCAAATAGCCTACAAACGCAGCTAAAATACCCGTTCAGAAAGAAGAGAAAAATAGCTAACACGCATCTGTACCAATAATTTGCTCTCTCAATCGTCAAGTTCCCGTAGGTCGCAGTTAGTTAGGTCCCGGATAGGTAGGCATACGGTTGTAGGTCCGAATCCTGGCACGGCTCATCCATAATTAAAAATTAGGCGTACTTAGATAGGTAACTTGTTTTTCGCTTTCATTATTGCTTTTCATTATTATTTTTTTCTTTATTGTTTTTTTTTTTTTTTTCTCTCTCTCTCTCTCTTTGAATGCAATGAGCGTAATTACGTATTGTAAATTAATTAATTTATTATACTTAATTAGGTAATTTTAAAATGATCCGATTTTAATTTTCTTTCAAGATGAACAAATTGCCGATTAATTGTGGAACAGAAATCGAACAAACTAAGTATCGAACTGTCGATAGGCTATAATGTTGTATCACCGTCGCGTCGCGTCGCGTCGAAAGTCTACACAATATCTGTTATACGTTCGACAATTAAAGCATCGAAATTTGCAAAATCGCACCTTGTTCGATACCGCACCGCACCGCACCGTCGAACAACTCTGTTGAACTTGACAGATCGGGAATATTGTAACTTACCTAGATTTTGATCCGCACTGAATTAACGTTGGACGAGCAGATTTAGGTGATATTTCGGAAGACACGGTGGAATGAACTCCACTGTGGTATAGAAACTCTGAAACAATCAATTTCTTGTTAGGTACCATACCGTACTTCTTATAGCTCGATATGGAAACATTTTTTTTTTTTTTTTTTTTTTCATAAACACTGCAACACTGCTGGTGAAAATTTAAGTATGTTTTCATGTGTCAATTTTCATTTTCCGGTAAAATTTTTTTCGGGATTTTGTCTTGTTGGTCTTTCGGCTATTCGGCGGGATTCCTTTTTCGAAAAAACGGCTTCGGAATTTTGCCGTCGGATAGTGTAGCGTAGTCTCTAATTTCAAGTTTTGATTTCACCAAAATGTTTTCGAAATATTATTTAGTCTAGCTAAGTATGTATAAACATTCTCATAAATTCAGAATTTACTTTTATTTTTTCCACTTGAATCTAGTTGATTGGAAGATTCGGTCCGACTAGAAGCCGGCTGATCCATATCGGATTCAGATTCATCAGTGTCTACAGCTGCCGCGTTACGTCGACTATTTTTCCTTCTGATACGCCTAGTCTTGCATTGCTATAAAAGAAAATAATACAATAATAAATCATTGATTTAGAGATTAGTCTAAGAAATCATCCATTCTCAACGGTTTTTTTTATCATGAAAAAATTCGAGGTAAGTTTTTACAGCAGAACAATTACGCGTTTATCGTCTACAGCGGCGTAAAATTATCACATATTATCAGCTTAAGATAAAATGCGTATACTGGTACCAATTTAGTATATATGTATAGGATGGTATTTTTGGTTTGTACCCAATGCATTTCATTTTTTTCTTCTTCTTTTCTTTACGGAAGTTCGTTAATAAGTAGGCCTACGTATAAAAGGATTTTCACTTTAATCCCCTTGTATTGAACCCATTGTGCAAAATGCCGGCGCAGTTGTGGAACACTGTGCCAAGATACTTGCGCCGCGTGTGCCGCTGATTACCTGATCACAGCTAAGCTAGTGTAGGAATTTACAATTACATTCAAGCAATAATGTGCCGCATAGCTCCACTGCGGCACACCCGCAGCCTACACATACGCAGGTTTAAAATAATAGCAGTCAACCGGCGCGGCACAGTAGTCACAGAACCTTCACAACTACACTCACAACTTCTGCAGGTCTAACAAAGTAGTCGTGGCCAACAGCTGTTCCGCTAATGTTCCTCAAATGCGATACTAATGTGAAGTGCTTGCGCCGCGCCGCGGTGCCGCAAGTGTACAAACGCAAATGTGAACCGCGACGCACCTGAAAATCTTGCGCAATGAAGATTTCCAAAAAATAAAATTATAAAAATGGCTTGCATTCTAACATTTTGTGGCTCCAGATAGGTACTACGTATTTATGCTATCGGTGGTTTTAATTGCTTAATGTACAACTCCTAATGTACAGTCTACAGTATAAGTACGTACAACTCATGGGTTAGAATAATGTCATGAGGTAAAGCTTGTCACGAGTTTGTTCAGAAATATGCGGTAACATTATAAGTAACTTAGGTATAGAAATTGATTTCGAGACAATTTTTTCATCCATAATCTTCGGAATTTTCTTCTCAGCCATGCAACTCACCAGTGTCGAAGGTGTTGGGGGAGCCCCGTCCATGAGTTCGCGGTCGTGATATAATAAGTTATGAAGTAACGTATTTTCGCCATCACCCAGCTGGAACGTTGCGTACGGTGAGATATCGGACGCTGATTCTGAAACATAGTTATGAAATTTCTAGTTTTTTCATTCATCACGTATCTACGGTAAGTATTCTGATAAATGATGTACGGAAAATATTTTCCCATTAAAAGAAGGTCACTTGGCCTCGCAAAATCTATTTGTTGCGTTGGTTTTCTACCTAGACTTGTTGGATTTGTAATTTCCAGGCGAATAGTTTATTCATGATGGGGGAAAAAATAAAAAATTCTTAGTTGGAAAACAGTTTATTCGGCAGATGAGGATAATACACAAATTAATAATATGTAGAGACTTTTCAAGTCTAAAAAATAGAAACTCGCTTGGACTAATTCCTGAGACTGAGAAGTCGTAGCTGCTATATGCGGGATCTCTTATTCGTTAATTGGAGGGAGCACAGGACCTGTGTCGTAGAAAAATTTAGCATCTCGATAATCAATTTTAATGAGAAGGACTGGAATCGATCATTTGAGGATGTGGAGTCTTGACCACGTCAGAGCCTCCACTCTCTCAAATATATATCGTATTTTTCGAGAATTTTACAAAATTCTCTTTCTCTTCCCTGCTGAAAACCACGTGGCGAAGAAAATTTCAAATTGTTCGATGTTGAAAATTTCACAAGTCCCAAGGTCATCCGTACGGACGCCTGGACGCATTTTCGAGATTTAGGGGGGGGGCGGGGCGGGGGCGGGGGGGGGGGGTAATAGAAAAATCATGAAACATGTCAAAAATTACAAGAGTGGTAAAATACCTATCCTATAATAATACAGTCTATCACGCGAACGCTATCGACTAATAGTATCATCTTTAGACACAATACAAGTACATAATAATATGACGTGTACTAACAGAGTAGAGAAAAAAAGAAGACGTTAGGTACTGTTCAATAGTGAGGTTTGCCAGTAGCGTGGGATGACGATGATGATGTAGGTAATGATCTTGTTTACTGTTGATGAAAAGTCGAGTGTTTGTATAATTTATTCAATATCAAGAATATCCCTTCTTCTACATGCGACCAACTGCGGTTGAACCCTATTAAATATAAGACTGAAAAAGCTAACACTATCTTTGAAAAGAGCCAATTCATCAGCTTCAATTTTGCTACTCATCCTCCGGCATTCGGACGTTCCTTATTTCTTTTCCCTGTGTATGAAAATGTCCGTTTCTTTAGTAGAAAGAGCTCTAGGAAACAAGAATCGCACTGGAGATGGTACCTGTGTGATGCGAGAATGCAATATAAATGAACGAATATTAAAACTGGTTAGAATCTCATTGGAAAATAATGAATCCGTTTGATCTCTATCTAGACTTCATTTGATTTGGACTTCAAATACTTATTTACACAATCAAGAACATATAAACGAGACTGCAGTACAATCGTCTTCTTCATAAAATGGAAAACGGAATCGATTTTTTAGTTTTGTTTCTACTTTTAAACTTAGCTTACCACAAGGGCTGCTCTAGATTACAGTTTGGGGAAACAAAATAATATACATTATTGGGTAGGTACCTAATTGAAGGGCACACGGGAAGAAGGAGCTTTGTCCAAACGTAACGAGCAGGACAATTGGATCGTTAGCACCTCTCCGAAGAAACCATTTCTTCATCTCGTTACGTTCTTCAATTAATTTAGGGGTATATTAAACTGCACGACAAAAAATTGGAAATTGACTGTTGCAAATAAAAAATAAAAACATGGTTATAAGCGACTAATCAAAATGAAATATACTACTACTATGTTCATGAAATTTAAATGGAAAGAAACGATATTCAAACATGAATACGTATACCTACAAAAAAAAAAGTATCACTACCTGTGTAAAAATATATAAGTTTATGCCCGACATAATATTATTATTTCGTTTTTTTTGCGCAGTATACATGAATTTTATCTAGATAGGCCTACTCCTGGTTGATGGTAGTGATGCCATTACCGCGGGGTGCAACCAAGTTTTCGGCCCCCCTAAAGTACACTTGATGCAGTGTTACTACCATATTCTCAGCAACTGTGAAAAGTATTTCGGATCGAAGGCCTCACAAAGAGGGGAGGGGAGATGTGGAGCACTCAAGAAAGATATTATTGTATCGTTGCCAGGTTGTCGGTCTTCAGACACTTTTCACAAGGCGGCTGACCTATTCTTGAGTATACCTAAGTGGAGAAGTAAGAAGGATGCGAAAGTAGATGAATTCTTGGTTTATTTCGATGAACAAAGGTTAAAGAAATACAACCAGTGGCACTATGGAGCTGCAATGGGAGTACCGACGCATGCGTGAATTTGTATAATATATCGTGAGAGTGTATTATTTTACTTTTCTTTTACGTTAGTTTAGCAGTCATCGTGAGGAGTATTTTTTTTGCAGTAGTGTTTATATTTTACCTGTTGCCGTGATCAGAGTTTTTTGCTGGGCAGATTTTTTATTTACCGTATAGGCCTATGTATTTAATTCCATTCTATTGTAGTGTATTTCATACCTTTGTCGGGTACTTGTTTGTTCTCTTCCTTTTTTTTTGTCGTGATTTTCCATTTTCCCTCTCGTTGACGGGCTATTAATTTAGATCCATTAATTTAGGAGCTGGTAAATATCGCGCAGAGAGGGTACTTAAGTATATTACATCTTATAATAATTGGTTTTTGCGGATTATGACGAATTGCGTACGTCATAGGTACGTACGTCATACGAGATGGCGCTTCGAGGTGGCGCTTCGCGTATTTGTATCAATATGTTCAAGTAGGTACAGTATAATATCAAAATTAACGGTAGAAGTGTACCTATTCTATTTAAAATCTATAGGTAGGTATGGTGAAATTTCTACGATTCGTATTATTCTTCTCAAATTTGTTACGCCGTAAAAACAAAGCCAAAAGTGGCGCCGTAGTACCTCAAGACCCTATTCAAAGTAGTTTCCACTCTACTCACCCGTAATAAAGAAGATCGTCCCATCCATACCTCACTGACGTATTTTTCGGCAATTAATTTCTGACAAATTGAAGTTACCTTACCGTTTAATAGAAGCCTGTCCCGCCTGCTTTCTGTTAGTTTAAGTAGCCTCTTTCAGCTTTCAAGTACCTACCTAAGATTAAGATTTTAGTTGCTTGCACATTGTTTGTCGTTTTTACTTCAAACTTATGATGTAGTTACTCGTCTTCAGGAGTGATCATTGTTCTCGTTTGAAATTTCAAATAGCCTAGTTGGAAGATGAAGGGGGAAAGGCTAGTGTTTTGATTCTTTCTGATGGAAATTCGCTGACAGAGAACTAGAACATAGGCTAGGTAATACAGTAGAAGGCACCTACCCGGTATTTTTTCTGGCGCTTCTTCGTGAACCTTTTGTAGCGTCGCATAAAATCTATCTCTTTGAATAACTAAATTTTGATCGTTATTGTACATGCTTTTTCTGGAATTCCTGGAATCTAAAAAATGATAAAGTTGCTGTGAGTTAACTTACCACGACGATGGGGATGGACTCCTGTATTAATAACTATAGTCCATTGAGTCATTGTCAAATGCCTATGGAAAAGTACCGTAGCATATTTAACTTACTATTTCGCCAACATACAAAAAGGACGAATATCACAATAATAGCGGTGGTTAGTGTCACTGCGATCAGTGTTGGCACAACGAAACTGCTCTTCATAAAAAATGAACCAGACAATTCACCTTTTTTGACGGATTCAGGAGGTGGTATCTCTGCAGTAGGTAGAGTTGTTAAAGAAGCCTTTAGATTAGATTTTTATGTTACAGGAAATGTTTTGAAAATTTCACGTACCTCCATCCTTCGTCAAGGTAAAAAAATAAAAATCTCCCGCCGAATATCCAGCTGAATTGTGTCCTTCAACCTGAACATGATATTCGGTAGCTGGAAGTAATCCCGGTATACTGGTTCTTCGTTGCAACTTCATCGAATTGGATACTAGCGTACACAAAAATAAAAATTACACGTAAGTACGGTAGGTAGATACCTAATTACTCGTACAAACGTCACCCTTCGCTCGTTCGCACTTTAAATTGATCCGCGATCCGCGAAAATACCTTATTTTGTTTTTATTCAACATTTATTATACTGTACACTTGTAATAAGTTTGTAGCGTACCGTAATCTGAGATTGCAGTGCAAACACTGAATCACCACAAGAAATCTACAGTTCCGGTTGGGTGCTATCGCGACATTTTGTAGCCCGGATAAGGCGCTAGAGGTATTTTTGCTTGTGGGATCTCGCAAGTTGGTACCTAACCTAAACTGCCAACCTACAAGATCGCCAACTCTTATAAACTCGCGGAAAAGCGTCGAGACGCCTACTTGTTTGGTCAAGCAGCGCGAGCGCGCCAGTCTTAGTTGTCGCAAAGCGTAGTACGTCAGCTCCAATATCGCGACAGAGCGAGTGAGTTCGCTGCAGTGAGAAAGAAAAAGAATGGTTAAATGATTAATAAATCTTATTCAGTGCATCAGAACGTTATATTCAATTCAATACACATTTTTCATTAAAATTCTTCTCTGGCGCTGCTGCTATACTTACATGTACGTAAATATTATTGCAACAGTTTACATAGGTACGAGTTGTTCTATCGAATTGCTCTATCGTGCGTTATTGTATCTGGAGAATATTTTGCCTATTTTACAAAGTGTGGCGGGACGCCACATTGCTAATTATATATATTATATAATGTAAACAAACATTGCGGGATATAGCCACCCGAAAAATGAAATGGGGTTTACTCATTTTTCGGATGCAATGTTTGTTCACATTGAACAAGAATACCTTTAGTGCCTTATCCGGATACCTATAATGATAACATCTGCAACCGTTCTACTATACCTACCTAAATATAATTATAATGATGCCCGGAAAACTTTCCCTACTAGTAGCACAGTACAACGGACGACCTGACGGAGTTACCCATCACATTTATAAATGTACGTAGGTACTTATCGGTACATTGAAAGATAGTACGGTATATAACGCGACAAGGGAACAAAGTGAGCGATATCCGAACGAGCGCTTCTTAGCGAGTTAGCGACCCGAGCCCGACCCAAGCCGTGGCGAGCCGCGAGGGTTGCTATGCAGCGCGAGTTCGTTCGCGTACTTCGTTCTCGTGTGGCGTTCGCTATTTTTTGGTTTACGTGAATAAACGTGATAGAGTTGATTTACATTTAAAACTCTAATATTACAATTAATAAGAAGAGTATTTTTAAAGAGCACGAAAGGAAAAAATTCGAACACCGATTCACAGTAGTCAAACCAAAGGTCAAACCAGATGAAAACGCATATCTTCCGTCGCTTGATCTGCGTGTGTAATACAAATGTCATGTCACTCGGTCACTGCGCTTGATCTGCCTACAACTGTTTGTCATGTACACAAAGCGCATTGCGCATACTCAACGGCGCAGCCGCAATATAATTATGTAAGAATGTAAATTCCCTCGTGAAAATATACATAACGCGTATTTATTCCCTGCAAACGAAAAACGCAACTTCGCTCCCTGTAACAAAGCACGTAGAGTACGTGTATTTGTTCACGTGAACCGAAAAAAAATTCCATTTGCACAGTATATCGCGCAGCAGGTAGGTATAGCTGTATTGTCAGTTTTAAAATAGGTAATATATGTAGGTACCGTAGGTAAGTATACGGCCATATTTTATGGGCCAATTAATCTTGAAATTAAGTAATGTTTCAAAGGAAAACGATAGAGAAATCAAATTGCCTCGTTGACGATATTAATCCTAGAGCTATTCCTAACCAGACAAATTTGTACTTAGGTGTGTACCTACCACTAAATAATTAATGCTGATGAGGTGCGTGGTTGATCAGGGTAATATTCAATTTGAGCAACCGTGTAACAAATAAACAAAAAGCAATTTCTATTCATTCAATATACGCTTGTGCATGCAAGCATAATATTATATTCTGCCTAAACCTCCCGGTAGGTAACTACCGATATAAAAAGTGAATTAGATCATATACCTAACCATAAATAAATATAGTAAAAGCAATTGACAATGAAATAGTCGGAATAATAAAAATTTCTTCTATCGGATTAGTAATCATTGGCTTTGCCCGTACAAAAATTCCAAACTGTCTAAAACGATTTGACTGCCAGCTGTGTTTATCGGAGTAGTTTTTAGGGTTTTTGCCTCGGCAAGCCAAGAGACGCCCACCTACGCATCCGCGAAAAAAAAAAAAAAGTTTTGTACCGACCCACCCGTCCGTACGTGGTAAGTGGTAACGTCACGACTTGAGATACATATAAGGAGTTATCTGTCGGGGGGAGGGGCTCCTGATCAATTCAACTCTCATGGAACGGGTGCCTTTTTGACAGATACTAGGAAAACTTTCTCCCTACCAATATTTTGATAATGGTAATATACCCACCGCATGTATTCTACAACCTTGAAGACTATTACCTATTATACTTTTTGATTCTAATGTATCCCAATTTCCTCAGTTTTCGATCATTATTGTGGCTAAAAAAACTCATTCTGAACTTATTTGTGGGAATATTTTTGCATTTTGGAGCTTGACAAGCAAAAAGAAACCAAATTTCTCAGATTCCAGAACAAAGATGCAGATTCTTTAATTTCCATCAGATTTAAATGAAGAAAAACTTTTGATCTTTTGATCTTGGTAAGGCTTAAAACTTTAGATCTTTAAAAAAAAAAAAAAAAAAAAATGATGAAAAGAATTTCTGTGTGAAGTACCTAACAGTTGATTGGAAAAAAAAAAAAAAAAAAAAACGAAAGACCCGGATACTGAGGCGCATAACGACTCAGATTTGTTACTATTAAAATTTCGGTTAGCTGGTCAGCAGTGTACCATACCGTACTGTATACCAATAGATTCCGGCTTCCTTAAAAGGTATCACAAATCCCATTTACCTAATCAAAATAAATGGTTATGGGCATAGGTACTCTGTGAAGTAACTGCAAAGACCTACATATATTATCGCACAACAATCCACATAATGAGAACTCACCTAAAATCCATTCGGCGTCATTTTGCTGTCTATATCTGACAACGAAATATAATATTGGGCAACCGCTGTCTGGCCATGCGCTCAAATGGAGTACTACAAATGTCGAATTGGGAGAAATAAAAGTAGATCTTTGTGGAACACCGGGTCTCTGGCCTTGCGTTCTAACCGTGAGTGTGTTACTCGATTTTGATGAGCCGAGTTTGTTTGTGGCGATTAAGCTAACTTGATAAGTTGTGCCGCACATTAATGCCTAATTTGAAAACATGTAAGTATGCAGGTGTACATATACATCTAGGCAATTGGGCATACATTTTTGAAGCATGTGAAAGAGAGAGAAGAAAGACTAAATGACGACGTAACGACTTACTTTTAATTCGTGACTGGACGTTCTCCGAGGCAATACAATTTGATTCTGAATTTCAGTATTTTTTTTGTACTTCATTACATATGATGTTATCGGGGCATCACCATTGTCCGTTATTTTCCAATGGAATAGGATACTACTTGACGTAGAACTGGTTATGTACAGCAAAGGAGCACTCGGAGGGACTAAAACAATTAGTGTACACATGAGAAAAATCTGTGTGTGTATGCGTGTGTGTGTGTGTGTGTGTGTGTACATATGAGAGAGAGAGAGAGAGAGAGAGAGAGACAAAGAAAATACAAAAACAGAAAATTAGAATACATGATAATAGCCTATATTATATACCTTGAACAACAAGTTGGTAGGTGATAGAATCTGAGCCTAATTTGTTTTGAGCTGAGCACGTATAGTTTTGAGCATCAGATTTTTGGAGATTGGTCAACTGGAGCTCACCGTTCTCCTTTATCGCAGTATTTCTATTGGCTTGAATAGGATATTCACCCTTTAACCATTGAACACGGATGGTGGGAAGACCGAATGCGTTGCATGTCAAGGTGATGGATGAATACCATGGTTTTAATAGTCTGACACCAAAAGATGATATACGAGCTGGAACTAAATGTAGGCACGGTATATTAATTGATAGGGTTGCCCATTCATGAATACAACTCCACGTTTATAAAAAAAACGAAATCCAAATTCTATTGTGTTTCGTCGAGATTTGAATTACCTATTTCTAATTATGGTGTCGAATGCATGGGTATTGGCAAGAAAATAAGATAGGTATAAGAAATCGACGAAGTCGTTTTTTTTTTCTTTCTTTCTTTTATTATATATGTTTCATGTCTTTACTCTGCCCTGACCCCTAATTTGAAATTTTCCGAGCGCCCCTCCTTCACCTTCCATACTTTATGGGTGATTCAAAAATTTGCTAGTTTACACCGCGAGTTCACCTTGCCCAGTTCATAGGTACGTAGGTATACTAGCTTTATGCTAGGATTTTACCAGTCTCAAACTAGGTAGACCTATAACGGAACAGAACCTAGGATTTTACTAGTCTTAAACTAGGTTTTTGGGCGTAGGTTAACCATCAAAAATACAGTATACTGTATAAACAGATCGTCGACTAGCAGGCTTAAGCATCCTATTGTATTGTATGTATTTCTTTTTTGAATTCCTATTAAACTGGACCTTAACTATAGCTACTATGGTAGGTTTAGTTTTTTTTGTATGTACCTCTAAGCCTTGAACTGGACCAAGAAGGTCTGAACATTGGGCTTTTTCTAAACCTGACTTTGAACTAGGTGTAGGCTTACTAGGATTTTAGCAGTCTCAAACTAGAATTATAATAGATATAAAAGACCCTTCTAGGATTTTACTAATGTAGTCTTAAACTAGACCTACACGCGACCAAGTAGGGGGGGGGGCAAAAGAGTAAAGCGAGTGCGCCTAAAAGCTATTAGCTTCCGCTCGTTAATCCCCCCCCCCCCTAAAAGTTACTAGCTTGGAATATTTCAAAGTAGAGTTATACCAGACCAAAGGACAGGGGAAAAAGAGTGGGGCGAGTGAGCCACCCAACAGCTATTGTTTGAAAATATTCTAAATTAGAGACGTAGTAGAGCTCTTCTAAAGCTACGAGCTTAAAATTCTTTGAAGTAGATTTCTATCAAGCCAAGGAGTGTGCAATTCAAAAGCTATTGGCTTGAAATACCCTAACTGGAACTATACATGAAACGCTGGTAAAACTGATGAGTGATGACCCTCAGACCTAACACGAGAGTCGCTCAACCAATAATAAAGCAAACCAGGCAGGCGTGAACAATGAAAACGAACAAGTGAAAAATTCACAAAAGGGAAGCAGACATGAAACATGATCTTCTTCTATTTGGCTCAGTCGCAGAAGATTTATTTTTTCAAAAAATAGAACATCCTTTATGACTTTGGATTCACCCGTTCTTCGTTCCTCAATGACCCATAGCTCGACACCACGATGTATCTGTACAAAGTGGTTGGTCTACGGTAACTTACCTTTGGAGGTAGCTACTTGGGCTACTACCGATGAGCTGAGGCCCTCCCCCACTTTTGTGACAGCGGTAATCCAAAATTGATATTCGACGTGTTGCTTTATGTTTTTTATTTCAAATGTCGCGTGAGTAGCGGGTAAATTTTTTTTGCCATGATTCAACTCTCGATTATTTTCAACAATCCTGGTAACAATGACCATCGTGTAAACTATTTGATTCGGACGTTACATACTTAGGTATTCAATAAACAGGTATACGTATAATATCGTCAAATATTAATTATTAAAGAAAGATTCGATTGCGAAAAATTTGAGCGTGTGTTAAGATGCAAGCAGTGCAGTGTTTGAAAACAAGATTCACGAGTCTTTAACGTGCGATCGGCTTTTGAATTCTTAATAGGCTAGGTAAGTATGTCCTTTTATGTAGGCACATTCTATGTTTTGTAATCGAATTTGTTAATTAGGGCAATAATAGTTGAATGTATTACAGACGAACGCACCTTTCCGATCACGTTTTAGTTAGGTATACATACTCGTAAATTAAGTACGAGTAGGCACCTTTATGTACCTACCTATATACAAGCTGAACACAGATATTCCATAACACTTTACGACGATTGAAAATGTTTTGAAAATTGCTAAGTTTGATGAAATAGGTAGAAAGGTTGTACGTATAGCTAGAGGTATTTTTTGTATTGAATTCGAAACGGTTTTTCGTTTATCAATCTTAGGAGAGGGGTCGCGCGCTTTTTTACGTTATGATCATTCTTGTTTAGTAGCCGCGCATCGTCGCGCGAGACATACTCGTAGGTATCTACTTTGATTTATTGAAAATGTCTCGTAAGATAGGTACACACTGATCATTTACTTCGTATTAGCCTATTACTCGTACCTACGTTTGTTCTCGAGCTTCGATCAAGAATAGCAGTACTTATCAACGCTCCATTATACCTTGGTGAAGGACGCGGACGCTTCGTCTCACAACGAACGATGCGCGACAACTAGGTAAGTAAATACCTAAGATCGTCATAACAAGTAAGCCCGATCGCGATCCCCTAACGAAAAATGGAAAATGGTTTCAAATTCAGCCTAAAAAATCAATCCATAGGTAGGTATCTCAGTTCGGTAATTTTCAAAAAAAATTTTATTCTTATAATAGGCTATACATATTATTATGTACAGTATGATTGTATAGATAATTGATGAACTGTATTCGCTATGAATTACCTGGTGTATAAATTGTATTTGATTATAAATCCGTTAGATTCCAGAGGAGGAAGCCAAGAAATCAGAAACGATTGCGCAGAGATTGGAAAAACTTTAATGGCTTCCGGAGGGCCAGGCGCTACACCCACACACGTGTACATAAAGATGATAATAAATGAAGGTCGGACGATAAATAAAAACGGTAAGAAATATCGGAAGTACGTATATAGTTCATTGTATAGGAATTGAATGAACAGTTACACTTTCTACTCACCATCTTCTTCAGTGAGACAGTAAATAGGTTTACTGAAAACACCATCTCCTGCTTTAGTGAATGCCAATACTTCTACGCTGTAATTCGTGAATCTGTATAAATTGGTGAGTACGATTGCCAGCGATGTCGTCTTCCGCACGCCGTAATCTTCAACACCTGCAGAAATAATGCGCGATTAAGTACCTACAATGTACTTGTACAGCTTTTCGAATTCTCATGCGAGCCACGCCTCCTCCTCCTCCTCCTCCTCCTCCTCCTCCTCCTCCTCCTCCTCCTCCTCCTCCATCTCCTTCTCCTTCTCATTCTCCTTCTCATTCACAACAAATTCTTGAATGTGATTCGATTGAAGTACAGTATAGGTATCATGTAGCCTACATTCAAGATGGTAAGAAAGTTAGAATACCAACGAATGTTTTTTTACCGTAGGCTAAGGCGTCATATTGTACTTTGTAACCTTGCAATACGCCGTTGCACATCTGCGGAGGTGGTAGCTGCCAAGTCACTTGAATAGATTGAGAACTGAGAGCTGTGCACAGCGTATTTGTGGGAGGCGAACTCGGTACTGGTTGAAGGAAAAAATCAGCAAAGTAAGTCACACAAAATTAATCATCCTATATAGGTAGGTATAGGTATACCATCGTGATCAAATAATTATTATTCGTCATTGAAAATCATTTTACCATCTTCCAGTGTTAGCGCTGCAACTGGTTCCGAAAAAGGTCCTTCGCCTATCTGATTGAACGCTTGGATAACGATTAGGTATCGCGTATACTTTTGCAAATTTTTCAAAATTATTTGCTCGTAATTATCTCCTTCGCTCGCTATTTTCGTCACATTGAATGTACTCGTTGCAGAGCTGCGAGAAAAACAATTCCATGATGAAAGCTAAAGTAGGTACGGTATGTACATAGTTGATGGTGTATTCATAAGAAATAATAGTTTTCCATGCAATTGTGTGGAATACTTATAGCATTTTCTTTCTTTTTTTTTTTTTTATAAATTTCACACGATTTACTTGGAAAAATACCATCATCTTTATCAACCCGATTTTAAACTTGCAAATCTGAAACGACGTTTTCTAAATGATTTGAAATGGTAGACTTGGGAATACCTACCCTACCATTATAAGTACTAAAATTATAAAACCTACTGAAAATGGCGGCCTGTGGCTAAATAAACAGCTACTTTACTTCTTTCTTTCCCTCTTTCCGCCGTTATTTGATCACCAATTTCATGTTTTTTTTTTTTTTTTGACATATCTGATACGGTAATACTAACTGGTAACGTAGGTACTATAGGTAATGAGTATGAAACTGACAAAACGTACATCAATGAACAACTATCTAACAGCTAATTGAAAATTTTTGTTCGTTTTTTTTTTTTTTTTTTTTTTTTTTTTTTTTTCTGGTATGATTTCTTGATTGTTGTAAGTTATGTAGAGAACAAATATATACCTTTCTTCGCGATATCCGACGATGTAGCCTAGGACATCGCCGTTACGCAAATCAATATGCGGTGGAAGCCAGGTGACAGCCAATTCGCTCGATGAGATAGCTTGTACTTGAAGGTTGAGAGGCGGTCCCGATGGTTTCTGAGGTTCGGTAGTGACGAGAATTTCTTCACTTGGTCTACTTTGACCGGCTGGACCTTCAGCTAAAACTCGAAATCTGTACTTGGTCGCTGGGTGTAACTCTTCTATTAATGTGCCACGTAACTGACTACTCACGTCTGCATACAACCACGCGTCTTTATAGGAAAACCAAAACAAAAAATAAATCGATGAATTGGATGGTTGTGCGAGAAGCAGTTAATATATTATACACATAGGTAATGTAGTCGGCGCGTCGGTAAAATATCAAGCATCCATCCAAAGTGTGCAATTAAGTCTATTCCATTTTAGTCAGGATGTCAGTAGCAGAGTGAGTGCATAGGGGCCCCGGAAATCCGAACTCCTTCAGATTAACCGCAGAGGAAACGAAGCTTGAGAGGAGCCGGTTCAAAAAGTAATTTTTCCTATGGGTTAAGCTTTACAAGTCGAAGGCCTTCACGGCCGTTCGTTTGAAACCGCTTGTATCAGTACAAAAATGGAACGTTCCAACGTATTTCTTCGATACACAGCTACTAAAACGTTTCGAGGCCTCGACGTCATCATCAGGTCGACGAAAGAATTAAACTAATAAAAGTATAGAGATGTACAAACAATGCTATGACTAACGTTTGATGATCGGCGTGTATGTACGGGCTAGGTTTTTCGTATCGGTCTTGTAATCAACGCTAAAAGGGTGCTCTGACCCCCTGAGCTACTGAAAAACCCCCGCCCCACCCCCACCCCCACCCCAAAAAAAAACAAAACTCACCCCCTCCCAATATTTATGAAAAGATGTAAAAAAAAATTTCTATCGGCCCCCCAAAAATTTCTACTGAGGATCGTTCCTCAAAAAAACATTGTCAGAGCACCCCTGCCGTAACGGTATAGTGCTCTACAATGTTTACCAATTCGAGAATTTTTCTTTTCTTATCGATCTTCTCACGCTCTATACTGGATACATTCTTAAAATTGAATCTATGACCGTCGTCTAAATTATTCAGCTACCTATCATGTTCCTCAAACGCTATAGAAAGTCAAGATATGTAACCAAACATATCTCGAATTATTTACAAAGAACATCCTTTGGAATAGATATCTACTACCAATAAGAAACTAAGCAAATGGAAACAGAACTCCATGTGTTTTATCTTAAATTTGGAAATCAACCAACACTATAAGAAGAGGATCTGATTACAAGAGAAGCTGCAAATCTGTGAGTCAAAATTTTCTAGAGCACTAGATTGCCAGATCGACGTCTTTAAATTGGCGTACGATTACCTCCAAAAAAAGATGAGCCAGGAAAAAGTCCAAATTGAGAACCGGCATGAGAAGAAGTTCAATACGTTGAGTAAGAATGAGGAAAACGCACCCTCTCTGCTAATGATCGCTGGTTATAGTAATACTTCCGACGTACCGGTCCCCGACAATGTGGCACGCTGCCTACAGCTGGATCTAAAATGTTGTCTTCCCTCCTCAAAAATCCCAGTGCAGAAGATAATCACAGATACCGAATACAGTCATAATCAATGGATGCCAAGCCGCACCAGAAAAGAAGGACGAAGTCCGCCACCGTATCGCCGCGCACCTCCAACGGATATGCGGAGCTCTCCATCAAAAAATGGTCTCTTCAACCGCAACAGAATCTCGATGTCCGACTTACAGGCCACGAAACGTTTTCTTAAAGAGAACAACCAATTCCTGGTCCTGAATGTAGACAAAGTACTGATGAAGAAAAACGAATACAGAAACGAAATCATACACCTTTTAGAGGATGAAACGACCAACAAAAAACAAGCCAAGGATCGTACGTCCAGCATAGAAACCTAGAGCAATAAATACGTCACGACCATGTTTGAAAAAAAGTACATCGACGAGCGACTCAAAAAATACCAGCGTCGCACCCAAATTCTATGGGCTACTTAAGATACACAAAACCGAGATACCTTTGCGACCTATCTCACATCATCCATTAATTCATCAATTTTACTACTTTCAAGGTTCATGAGCAATATACCTACTCCAGTATATCCGAGAACCCACAATAAACATTCGATCATCTGTGGATTTCAAACACTTGGAACACTAGGTCGATTACTGACATATCCCACCCAGATCAGAGCTACTGCAGACTGATGGTGTCTTTTGATGCCGTTGCTCTATTCGATCACTACCATTCCCGTTATCACTCGCCATCCAGATAATACAGAAACGTTGGTCGGAACTCTAACCTGGCCAGCTCAACCTTTTACAATTCGCGGGCCGCATCCGTTTCTCCTGAAATTTCCGCGGGTCACAAATCTTGTACCTACTTATATTGAATAAAATTTCATTGTAGAACTTCGATTGTATTATGAAAGTATGAGTTTTCTATTACTTTTTGGGTTTTCTGAAATTCTTTCGCGGGCCGCACGACAGAGCTTCACGGGCCGCATGCGGCCCGCGGGCCGTAGGTCGGTCGGGCCTGCAGTATAGAATTTGGACAAGCCTGGACAAAACCTTATTTTTCGACATCCTAAATTTCTGCCTAATCAAAGGATACTGCGTCAGGTTGAGGGGATCGCACGTGTATTCAAATCGAAGGCACGCAGCGATGAGAAATCCTCGTAGGGAAACTAGCAAACTGTAACGCGATCGTGTACGAGTAATTATAGTCGATCATTAAACTCGATACCGCACATCATAGTGCATACCTACGAGTACGTATAAATACGCAAAATACTGTAGCCTACAACGAAAAGAAAATCAACTGAGAGCAATAATATTGTAGTCTCGTACCTTCGGTGCGACTGTATTGTACCACGTATTTTGTTACTTCCCCCTCGTGAGTAGCATGATGTTGCCACTGAATGTTCACCGCTTGACTATTAATCATTACCGCTTTCAAATCCGTCGGACTCTCAGGTGGCTCTGAAATATTATTGCACGTACGTAGCTGTACTTGAGCTCATTGATTCATCAAAAATATTTTAGCAATTAAATGTACAGTAGGTATACGTATACACAGGCTCACCTTGGACATGCAAATTAACTAGTTGTTGCTCTTTGCCGTATAAGTTACTCGCTTGGCAGAAATAGGCCCCACCGTCGTTACTTTCTGCCCCTAAAATTTGCATTTCCGCTAGAACACCGTCGGATGTAGGATCTTGTCGAATCGATACCCTGAAATACATATACTTGATTGATTTGTAAGCGCACCAATACTGCCTACTGCATTGCAATGACTTATACCACTATACCTATTACCGTACCATACATACAAGTGCGATGAGAAACATCACTTGTATACGTACCATAAAAAATAAATAGAATAATTAAGTAACAAGTTCACGCATAAGGCTTAGTCTTGAAAATTTAGTGAGTATAGATTGTTTAAAATACGTATAAAATATGGGACCAAGTGAGAGAAAAAATACCGGTAATTACTGGTCGTTGGAAGTTCGGCTTTACCATTTCGAATCCATTTCACCGTTATTGGCTTATCGCCATTCACATTGCACTGTAACGTTGCGGTATCACCTTTCTTGACCGAAACAGTTCGCGATGGCGCGCCAAAAAATGGCGAAGCTGAAAAATTAATATAGGTAGGTAGGTAGGTAATAATAATTTTCTGTTCATGTCCCCATAACAAAGAAACAAACGGTATCATGTCCCTAATATGTACACATAATATGTAACATATCTCCAATATATTATCCCCAATATGACTCTCAACATACGAGTCGTATTCCTAGTGAGGACACTTCAAGCGAAGAGAAATAATCATCGGGCTTGTTAGAGATGGACTAATTGGTAGGTAATAGACGTCGTCAATTAAAGTAAATGCTTCAGAATGGCTTCATCTTGTTGCGCGACTTTTTATATTTTGAAACAGTATTTTCGAGTATACCTGCATATTTGAGGGATACCTAGCTTATATAACCTTGTTTAAAAACTATGAGAACAATGAAAATTTTTCATTTCAGCATCGAATGGCAAAAAATGCGAGCGTGCACAAGGAAATCGACCTAGTCAGCCAAAACCAATTTTGCCAGTCTGGTAAAATGAAAATATAACTTGATTGTACGTGAAAGCCCGTTCACCAAATGGTGTGTTAATTTGGTGAGTCGATGGGCAACCGACACAGAATGTTTTTAAGGTTGGCCAGCGTCGTGCAGCTGCTTCGTACATCCGTTTAGCAAGGCTAGAGAATTTTCATGTTGTTTGAGGTGATGTGCAGTGTCACGCGGATTCATGAAATCAGCCGAAAAATTTCCAATTTTACAAAATAAGCAACTCTGTTGCAAAGTTCATGAACAATGCAACAAATACACAGATTGCATGGATATAGTCAATTTTGCAAATTACAAGAAGCACCAATGCCATGAATTAGACTGCCAAGGGTATGAATTTGGCAACATACTCAATACCAGCAATTTTTTACCAATTTCACAAAAACACCAAAATCACAAATCCCGCATAACAGCAGCTCTGCAAAAAAAAAAAAAAAAAAAAAAAAAAAAAAAAACTATACGTATTTTTGAAAGAGGAAAGCTTGCCGATGACAACGAGCTTTGGTATTTTAGGGCAGTGAGAACACTATCAGCAAAGAATTTTGTAATACGTACTCATGGTTGCATTTACGCATTTCTTAGTGGTTTTTTTGTATTTTTGGCATTCAATCGCAAAATTCAGGTATTCAAAATTCTTGGGCACACTTTTCATTCTAATCATGTTAACCTCCCCTCCCCCTCCTTCGGCACCTACATTGATTATAACCTGAAAATTGATTTGTTCCCGACTGGTTTGGTTTTTGTGTGCATGCGCACAAATGTTGACTTTGGGTTACTCATGCAACTCGAGGTGGGCAGGACCAAAATTTTGCAGATAGGTTGAACTATTAACGGGTTCTCACGACCATTTCAATGTCAATGACATCACGCTAAGCTCGTGGATGAGAATTCAAGTTGTGAGTATAGGACATATATATCGCAACCTGAAAATGGTACCTAGTCACTAAAATGCGTCCTTTCATTTGTTCTCAATAAAATTTTATACGATTGTATACGTTCATTTACTCTTTTTGTGAATATTGTACCCATATTATTGTAAGCCACAGGGAGTCATAACGTCGGTGTTAAATGGTGTGCCGTCTAAATTGGTGATTATACTTCGGTCACCTTTGCGAGACTATGTACACATAGTGGCCTATATGAACAAGTTTACTACTTACTTGTCAAATCTCCGAATTTTACATAGGTAATGTGAGATTGTGTAGGGTGTCCAGCTCACCACTGCATGCTGAGCCGTCTCCACTGACTCATGGTGAATCGCCAACCTAGTGTCCTTATTGTACTGGTACTTGGTTCACCCTGGTCTTATGGCAGGGGTATAGATATGTTATCATTGCATATTCAATTCTCCTGATGCCGTAAGACGAATGTAAACCAAGTACGATTACGATAAGAATCAGGCGAACAAGTATGCAATATGATATGGGAATAAGCCCGATGTATACTTGTACAATATTCATCCCTCAGTGTATGCGCTGTACTCGTTCGAGGGTTCAATACACATCTCTCGAGCTGGTTACGCTCACCTCAGTAGATTCCCACGTTACTACAAGCCTGGACTGACCTGCTCTCGGTTCCTATTGAGAGCCACACTAAAAGCTCATAACCTCTCTAACACATAACCTATACTATGTAGGTACATAACAAGGATATGAAAAAAAAGTTTCAAGCTATACTGTATATCGCAGTATAGACCTATACCCCCACAAAAACTCCCGAAAATATTGGTTTCGCAATACTTATATAGCCTATAGAATGACATAATTAATACCTAATAGGTACCGTAGTAGTAATGATAACTAATCAATAATTGAAAAAAAAAAAAAAAATGCTTTTGGCTTCTTCAATCGATCAAACCTTCCTTCTGTCAAATTCTCTGTGGTCGTAAGTATATTGTCAAAAATTATTTGACTAATCATTTTACATATAAACCTAAATTCGATAGCCTATATTTCAAACTCACATCTCACTTTCAGCTGAATTACTTTTCCAATTGCGTTTCCAATACCATTGGATGCTTGGCACAAATAAAATCCCTCCATATTTTCTTTGACGTTTTGCAACAAAAGAGAGCCGTTGATGAGTATTCGAGTGTTAGCGCTTTCTCTGAATTCGCTATAATCTCCGGACTTGTCACCTGTTTTACGGAAAAATAATCAAACTTATTAATGTCGTTAAGGTAATAGAGGTCAATTTTTCCAAAAAAAAAAAAAAAAAAGGGGGAGAGAAAGAGAGAGAGAGAGAGAGAAAAAAAAAGAAGAAAAAAAAAATCATAAATACTTTGTTTTCTATACATGATGTTGAAACAGCGTTTTGACTGCATCTACCGGATAGGTACGGTCAAAGTTTTAGTTTTACCCGCACCAAGATTAGCGTGAAAGCAAAAATAGAAGTGTGATAAGAAAATGAATCAGCCAAAATAACGTTTGCGTGTTTTTACCGACTTTTCCTAGTGGAAAAGTGAGGTATTACACACCCGTCCGTTCAGGTTTCCTTGGAATATATTTATTTATCATGTATTATTTACGAGAATCGGACGAGTAGTTTTCGAGAAATTTGCAATTTTTTAATTAATTTCTTACTCATTAGGAGTATAGTCGCTCACATTACCTGAAGCAAACCCAGGCTATCCTTTTGTTATCAGTGCGTCTATATTGTTATGAAGAACCTTTTATTTGACAGGTTCATTCTTGACAAAGAGTCCATTAAATTAGTTTAGGTAGGAGAATGATTTTACATAGTTAGGGCTTCTTTAGGCTTAGGTTAGGTTAGGTTCAGTTGTTTCCTCGACTTTTCTCAAAATATATTTTTTTTTTTTTCGGATTGTCTTTGTAGCTGGATTTTTAGATGAAGAATATTGGGATGGAGTTTGCGGAAGATGGTGGTGATGAGAGACAAATTATGAGCAAATGAAAAGATGAGCGGCTGGAGCCCTAATATACCGTATACTAGACCAATACTAGGCTAAGAATATCGTGTAGGAAAAAGTAATTGTAAAGCTCTTTTTTTTTGTATTGAATTTTCTAGCTAAAAGAGTGAGGTATTAAATCCATAGCAAGGTTCCTCAGAAACGAGAGTGAACGAGGGCCTGCCGAAGCACGGTCTCTACCGTTAGGTCAAAATGGAAAACGGCGGGCGTCCGAAAAACGCCGTACGTGCCTTCCCTTATTGACTCAATGAATATTCCTGCATGTTGTTTTTTTTTTTGTTTTTTTTTTTTTTTATTTTACGAATTTTAGGTAATTAGAACTGGAGTTTTCTTACATTTTAATATTTCTCATCCCACAACTGGGACTTCTAATTTTTTAATTTTTTTCATTCCGCAATTTTTTTTTTCTCGTTACGATTTAGATGTTGCTGACGTTGCTCTTATTTCTTTTCTTTGATTATATCATTTGCTTTTTAGTGTTTTAGCTTGTGTGCCTACAATTTGTTCGAGAATCAAATGAGCTTAATTGATAGTAATTCATCTATGGTTTTCTGATTGAAATGATGGACAATTTGTTCAGTGATTAGATTTTAGAATTTCTGAACATTTGCCGACTTTTTCTTGAAAAAAAAAGGTGATGCGAGAATAATTAGAGTTTATGAGTCCTTACTAGCAGTGATCCTCTCAGTGAATTTTCATTGGTCAAAGGAAAAGTCGTGTACTACTCACGCGACTGCGTGAGTGTTTTTTAATTGAATTTCGTTTTAACATCACTATAGAAAAAAATATCTTACAATACTCGTGGGCATCGTGAACATTCACCAACTCGACAAATTGCTCTACTCGCCTCCAGCTCAGATCGCAGTTTTTGCCTCGTTGGGTAAACAACGCTCACTTCACCCACATGTATAGTAATATCCATCAGTTTTAAATTAACCTATACCTCCTGAGTGAAAAAATGAATGCGTGTCCGTACCGTTCTCGTCCACCCTAAGACAATGGCTCGCAACGTAGAGCACACTTTATCTCTGAATAGCTACGTGCTCTAGATATGAAATCCGGACGTAAGGATCCACATTCTGTCCACATTCGACAGAACCCGTTGAGGCGTTTCAGCTAGAAAAATCCCTCCTAACACGTCACAACCAGTACGGTACCTACATTATCAGCTGATTTTATTTTCATAGCGAACAGTTTGATGGTAATATTACTACACATGTGGGTAAAGTGAGCGTTTACCCAACGAGGCAAAAATTGCGATCCGGGCCGCAGGCGAGTAGGACAATTTGCCGAGTTGGTGAACGTTCCGTTTACGATACCCACATGTATTGTTAGATATTTTTTTCTATAAATGATGTTAAAAGTAACAAACACACAAACGTTATTGGCTGATTTATTTTTCTTCCACACTTCTATTTTTTCTTTCACGCTAATCTCGGTGTGCGGGTAAAACTAGTACTTCGACCGCTGCACCTACGTATATAGATGTAGTCAAAACGCTATTTTAACATCATGTATATATAGAAAAAAGAAAATTTGTACCGCGACGTTATTCTCTGATGGATGTTTTTCTTTACCCGCACACCAAATTTTCATCATACCGTAACAAAGTATATTTTGAGAGTCGTATCTATACTCACGCAAATAATACCTAGGTAGGTATACACATATAAGATCGAATTAATAAATTGATGTGACGGAAAATATTTCGACAAGAAGAAGGATTGAGCGATGGACCAGTACATAATTTTTGGACGCAAAAGCAGCGATTCACATTTATAGGCGTGTATGGAAGTTATGGTATACCTATACGAGAACTATCGTTCCGATTGCAAATTTGATTCTTAGAAAATTGAAAAGCGAATGCGGCATGTAGTTCTTACTTATTGCTTTTTTCCACAATAAGACGGGAGTTGGAACGCCTTCAGCTTGACAGTCTATCACAATATGTTTATTTCTTTCAACATTCATATCAGTTGGTTCAACTATCCATCTTGGAGGAACTAGAACATAACCGATTGGACAAGATTATAATCACGACCTCGAATACAGGTATTATGCGTGATAATTTCTGATATGTATTTTCTGTTTTTTAAAATCATATAAAAAAAAAAAAACAGTTCGCCCAATTTATTAAATCTACACCATAAAGGGTTACTTTGTAAAACAGGAAAACAGAGTAACAGTTTACAAAATTTATACAAATATCTACAAATTAGATTCTACCATTTGATTGAAAAAAAAAAAAAAGAGTAAAGAAAACTAAAGCCGTCAATTTACTACTTGAAAAGCGTGTACAAGCACATAATGAATTTAGAACGGCCGGCCGGTCGTAATTTGCTCGTGAAAATTACAGGAATGTACGCGAGTAATGCCAAAATAGCCTATATAGTTACTGACATAATTATTATACCCATCCATATCGTCAAAAGATGAACATTTATCGAGAGAGAGGGAAAAGAATATTCCGTTTTTTCGTTTCACGTTTTTATTTTGATAAGCACGCATTTTAGACCGCCGCGCCGCGCCGCGCCGTCAAATCAGCGAATTGAGTGCGCTGGTAATCACGCACCATTACGAGACCACAATCGAATGCATACAGTGGTAGGTACCTCAATTTTTAGACGTAAGTACCTATATCAATAATAATAATAATAATTGAGAAAAATAATGTGACCAACTTCAAAACTAATTTTCACGGTTTGTCTAATGTTTGTTGCAGGGAATGTTTAAACAATTAAGTTCTGTTCACGATAACTAATGTCGATCGTGAACAATATCTGCTAATCTCCGATATTTATTGTTGATTTTACCAACAATCGAAAACGTCGACAAAGTACCTAATGATAAAGAGTTGTTTCCATGCGCAGTGGAAACTAGCTCAAAAGTTTTTCAAATCCTCAATGAAGTCGAAGTTGTGTCTGATTTAGGTCTTGTTCGACGGCGGCGGGAATTTTCATTAAAATCTCGTTCCTAAAATAAGTTCACTATTTGGTCGATATCAAATAAGTATAGCATATCTAATTTTTACTTTATTAATTTTTCGAAAAAGTTGTCATCTCAGCGCTGCGGATAGATCATGAAAAGATGACGAACACGATGAAGGACGACGACAAATTTAATATTTTCAGACAAAATACGGTAGGTACCTACGCGTTTTTGGGGTTTATTTCGATTTTCTGTATTTTTGGATGAGATAAAAATTTCACTCTTTTGGCCCCCTTTTTAAGCTATGAAACGAAATTCTTTCCGGTTTTCAGCCATTCTTTGTCACACAAACAAATCTTGAAAAAAAAAAAAAAAAAAAAAAAAAAACAGCAAATGCGGGCTCTAGTGCACTAATGATTATCTATTTGTAGTAGTTGGAAAATAATATACTTAGAATAAAATAATTATCATGCAATCTAATTTGCAGCAGGTATAATTATACTTAAAAATACAACTGAAAGAATAAGGGATACGTGAACAGTATAAAAATGGGAATTGAGCCTTTTGCATTCTGTTCAGTCAAGATTAAATTGTCGTCAAGGTAGGAAACCAAAAAAAAAATTGATTTGCTTACAAGAAAAATACTCATGTCGTCGTTCGCAATTACGAATTAACAAACGTCATTAAACTTGTCTCCTTTGCACAAATTCTCTAATTGCTGCCCCTTCTATAGGCTCAAATCATTCTTCCCAGGGCGCAATTTTATATTGCCCAATGATTAAGAGCGGACCAATGATATCTACATTATCATTTTTTAGATAATATTGCTCGAATTTTTTCGTGATTGAAAGGAGGAAGGGAGGTCGATCGTGGATATCAAAATTATGCATAAACTATCATATTGTATGTTTCTTCGCAATTTTCATGGTTACAATTCTCTTTTTTTTTTTTTTTTTTTTTGAGACTTTATTCAACTTTAGGTGTCAAATAATTAACGTCATAAACTCGTGATTTGCATTTCATATTTCTTCAGGCTTGATCAAAATCAAATTTGTGCGGCTAACACGAGTAGAACTACTACCTAGGTAGTACGGATGGTCCTGCCGGGAACTCAGTTATTGTACTATCTTCAACGACAATGCGAAGGAAAACAAGAAAATACAGTAAAAAAAAAAAAAAAAACACTGACTATTTTCGAGGAACTGCGGTCAATACATATATAACAATGGGCCTACCTACGTATATCTTTCTTTCTTGAAAATAAATTGGTAATAATAATGCAAGTGGATGAGATGGAGAAAATATTATCTTGGAGGGCGAAGAAAAGGGGAGAGATGATAAAAAACAATCGATGTTTCTACAATAATAAGGTGCTGAAATATTATAGATATTGCGAGTGAAAATAAAAAACCAAAAGAGAAAAAAGGTGCGGTGCGATAAATTACCTTGATACGCAGACAAAAGAGGTGCCGAATTCATCTTCGAATGTTACCGGTGAATGTGCAAGAAGCGAACAGAAAGTGAAACAACTTGATCGGACCTGCGCTTTCCCTACGTGGTTTATGGCTTATCTTATTACCTTTAACCTGCAGTTTCGAGGAATATCTCACTTGGGCAGCAGGATTGGTCGCTACACAAGTATACTCTCCCGAATGTGATGCTGTGAGGCTAGAGATGCTGAGCAAACTAGAGTATGGGTCTAAAGTGGAAATGTTGACTCCAGATTGTAAGCTAATCGGTGCACCGTCTTTCAGCCAACTTATTTCGAGAGGAGGATCTCCTCGACTTATGCCGCATACCACTCTCGTGCGAGAGCCTTCTTGTAAACCATCCGTCAAAAAATAAAATGGCTCTATACTAGGAGGAACTGGAAAATTAAAAATGAATACAGAGAGGGAGAGAGAGAAAAGGAGAAAGAGAAGGAAAGAACGGAGAAAATGGAATAAAAAAAGAGAGAGGGAAAAGAAAAAAAGAAGAAAAAAAAAAAAAAAAAAACTCAATGTAACGTTAATGACGACTAAATAAATTAACATAAGTTACCGTTAACCATCAATTGCTGCAAAATCATTTCCTCGGCGACTGGATTACGTGCGGCGCACGAGTAATTACCGCTATGCTCGGGACTCACACTGTCAATCACCAGTATACTATTGAACTGGTCTACCTGTGTGATGGCTGAATGCATTTTAGATTTTAATGGGTGGCCATCTTTGGTCCAACTTATTGTTAGCGGTAAGTCGCCTTTTATCACTGTACACGTTAAGCTAGCTCTTTCACCGACGTTCAGCACTGTTTGTGAGGCTATTGGGTTTAGTTTGGGAGGTACTGAAATGTATACAAATATTTGAGCGTTATCGGCCAAGTTCGCACAAAATAATATCATCCGGAAGGTAAGTAGGTAGGTAGGTAGCTACTGAAATTTTGCGATCAAAATGGATTAGGAACAGCCCACCTAGCTATGTTCGACAGATGTGATCAATCAACTACAAAGTTTAATAAATACCTATTCGCCAATTTTTTCTCTAGGTACTCCAAATTTATCTAGTTTCTACAATCTAGACCACATGAATAACTCTCACCTCATAAAATGTACCGGTGTTAGGCCTAATGTTCGGCCTTAGAAAAATTGCAGAGATATAATTTTTAGACGTCCAGTCTACATAGTGTTGCATTCTTTTTTAGGCTGAAGTACTCTTCTTTTAGAACAAAGCTTAGTTTTCTTCGACCAATTCGAGTGTGAAGAAAAAAAAAAAAAAGACAAAAAAAAAAAAAAAACGACTGAACATTTTTTCTTGTTGTACTTATTCATTTTTTCTTTGTGTCGGGTTTAAGGATATCGAATAAAATGACGAAAAGACTGAAAATAAGTTTCCGACCGATGACTAATCTTGAATGTTCGCACAAAATATCAGTTTCTGGACCAGATTCGACAGATATAAAATGAGTGAATGGTACGAAGGGAATTGAATGAATGTTTGGTAGACCATTAAGTACCTAGTGATATTCAACGCGATAAGTTGCGAAAATATGACGCGTGCGATGGACTTTAGGTACCATAATAATTGCCCCAAAATGGGTGCGCAGATTTCTTTATATGACGTAGCGATTCGCAAACTAAATCAACTCCTTCATTTTCTGTACCTACCAAAGTATGACCAGTTTTAGTAAGATTTAACGATGGTTTTTCAAATGTTCGCAGTCGATGGCGATGAAAACTAGGTATAGAGCGTATTTTTATTTTATATGAATTCACTGCACTACTCTTCACTATTACAGTATATCTAGGTACCTAAAACTTTTTTCTTCTTCTTCCTCTTCTTTTTCTTCGCTCTTTCGACAACAATACAATATTATATGAAATCGAAAGTCAAGCTCATGATCCACTCATAAACGCATTCATCAGCTGCTTCGAGTCGCGTTCGGCCAAATAATACCTGGCATTTTTTTTTTTTTTTATGAACGTTCTCAATGCATTCAAGAGCGCTACATCAACTCGTGCGTAAACGCCACTCATTTCCGCTCGTTTTGCAAACCTTCGCACTCGTTGGTTTAGCGCCCTTGAATGCATCTAATTTTATAATAATATTTTTTATTTTTAAGTCAACGAAGACATAAATCAAAAAGTTTGAACTTCATTGCGTACAGCTAGCGAACTCTATCAAAACTAAGTACTAGCAACACTCATTACTACCTACCTACCCTATTTCTCACGAACAGAGGGTAATAATGTCACATATTTTATCATCATGACCGCTTCCTTTCTTATCACCAAATATCACTTCTCATCTTGAAAGCGATACTTTTTCACCCGCAAAACTGAGGCATCATAATGTCATCTAAGTCCACGTAGGTATGATAAAAAGTAAAATAGGTAGGTACCTAAGTAATGTACTTATTTTTCGGTCACGCGTTGTATCACGCTGAAGTTGGCCAAATTTAATCTTTAAATTGGCGAAAAATAGGCGAAAGAAGAGAAAGAAAGAAAGGAAAAAAAAAAAAAAATTATTCACGCAGCCTACCAATAACGAACACTTCGCCGCTTCTTCTGGCACTTTGGCCTTGTTTGTTTTTCGCCGTGCACGTGTACGTTCCAGAATCGGTAGTTTTTTGCACTGGTTCGATAAGAAGGACACCATTTTGAATTCGTTGTCGCAAATCAATTGGTAGCTCACGTCTATCTACGAGTAGAATGAATAAAGTTCAAAGAAAGACGTTTTATATACATTTATACATACCTACTTCATAAAAAAAGTGAAATGTAGGTGTTTTCGTAGTATTATAGAAAGAAAGAATTACGGGTATAATACCACAGTAGGATATCTTTGCAATCAGTTCTCAATATCTGGTCTAATCAACATCGTTGAGGGTGTGCTTTGCTTGTTGGTGAACTCCAAAACGGTGTACCTCAAGTTGCATTATTATACATTCCCAAAATACCCTGCAACGTCTGGCATACCAGCGGTCACTACGCGACGCTTGTCGGTAGTGCGTGCGTGCGTGGGTAGTCAAAGCTCCGTTTTTTTGACGAATTATTTCGATCTTCAGAAATGTTTGTACAGAAAGGTTCGAATTGGAGCAGAAATCCGAATTTTTGCTCCAAAAAAATTCTACAACGTCAGAAAATGGACAAATTTTCTATGATGTTGGAAGTGAAATGAAAAGCGTATGAAATTTTTTTAAAAGATTCTGCTGCTATACCGACTCAAATTGAACCTTTTCGAAAAACATAACCAAAAATTAGGAAGATCTACTGATAACTCGAGCAGAGAGAAACTTTCTCTGGCACCAAGTTCAGTTTTAATACTCGCGTTTTCACGCAAGTAAAGCACACCTTAAAATCGTAGGAAATTGGAAAATAATTTTCAATTGGACAGGCAATCTGGAGCGATTGATACTTAAAAGATGATTGATATATTATACAAAAGATTGCACGTTATAGGAAATGGCAATCTTTGAGTTCGATCAAGAGATATGATAAAAAAAAAGTAGCCTACGGCAAGGTAAACGTTGGCTTTTCAGCCGTGTGTATATTCTACTTAATTTGAACTTGAAAACCGTTGATTCCATAAAAAAATATCTGAATTACCCAATAAACCTTGGATCAGGGATAAATAAATCGTCCAAAATCCTATTCAAATGTCAACATCATTTTGGCGTGGTATACGAGTAGGCCTAGGTACTTACTCGTATATGGATTTTCATGAATGCAGGTAATTATTTGAGAAGGCAAGATGAATTCATATTATAAGGAAGATTGTGAAAGAAGTGTAGAGAAAGAGAAAGAAAAGAAATGTTGATTACTGCGAGTATTGTTTACCTTTTTCCCATGTTATCTGCTCTATTGGATAACCGGAGACTGGACATCTCAATTTCAATATTTCCCCTGCCACTGCGGTGATTTTTGGTATGGAACGAATGTACGGTAAACCTGGGAATGAAATAATCAAAAAAATAAGTGTCCATGCATGTCTCATCATCATCATCAATCAATTAATCAATATCAATAACTCAATCTCAATCTCAATATTAAGTATAATACAAACGCCGCGCCACGCCGCGCCATCTTGCCTCAAAGTTACCGAGAAATTAACGAGAAATTATTGAGAAACTGTCTAGGTAGGTACCTATAGAAATTATTTTCTTGGTTATAGGCTAACATTTCAGGCGAGCGAAGCATGCGAGTGCCGAGTAGTAGTGTAGCAGGTAGCGGCAAGAATCCATTATTCTTCAATTTCATCCAGATAAAGAAGGCATGTTTATTTGTTCGATTTTGCTGTCAGTGAATCAACCGTCGCTCTGTAAAAGAGGTAGTCCCACTTGTTTGCGTCTCGTGCCTGTACAGATCGGTGGTCTGCCATAAATTGAAATTACGCAGCTGAGATAAGGTATCTTTCATGCTCTCTGGTATAGGTACTGAGCAAGCCACATCGTCCCTGTTTCGCTTGAAAGAGGGAAGGGGAACTCGCTCACATCTTGGAGTGCCTTATAGCAGAATGCTGCCCCTTTTAGGATAATTTAGGCTTTCTATTTGGGATAACTAAATCTTCTCTCCTGCCAATGGAGGATTGCGATCGCATTAAGGAAAATTAATTCGTTGGATTGTATGATCATATAGGTACATCATATTATAGTAGACTTTGTCGCCCTGTTGGGTTGGCTATGTCACAAAACTATGTACCGTACCTATTATTGATAACAAATAATTTATTTTCTTGGCCGATATTAATTACTGATTTAGAGCCATTTAAAAAAAAATTTTTATTGCAACAAGAAAACATCATTCTTGTTGGACTAGAGGAAGTATACGTCACGTCACGGTTAAAGTCGTACAGAAAAACCAATTTAGTCAACTGCGTATTTACTCAACGTTGTTTGTTGAATGTAGAATTAGTTTATCCCGGTAGGCGCGCATGGTGCAATCACTCCCTCGTTTTCACACAGCGCATATGGATAATTCACAAATATATTGATTTACTCGAAAAATATTGATTTTTACGCAAAATTGAAGAGAGGTGAATTTATTGCCCTTGTAATTTCCTATTGATTATCGTATAAAAAAAATTTTGTCACCAAAAAATCTGAAACCACCTTCATCTAATAGGAAATTACAAGAGAAATAATTTTCGTTCTCTTCAATTTTTCATAAAAATTGATCGTTCGGTTTTCAAAATATAGAGAAAAATTAGATATCAGCCCATAAGACCCTGATGTATAGTCAAGTAGGGAGTCTTTACACACAACGCGGTTGGACAGCGAAAAATGGGTGCGCGAACGTAGCGAGTCAAGGGTGTGCTTTACTTGTTGGCGAACTCCGAATTTGTGTAGAATAGGTTGCCTATCAATTCCCTAATACCCGGCCTACAACGTTCAATCTACCACCGACCGGTCACTACGCGACGCTTGTCGTGTATGTGTGTGTGTGTGTGGGAATACGTGCGTACGTAGTCCCTGTCAGGAATGACTTATAAAAATTAATTCTCAAAGCTCGAATTTCCGGTTAACATTCATCATTTTGTAGAATGTTGTTCATGAAGGCTTAATTAAGAACGCTATGGAAGCAGAATTTTGAAATTTGGCTCTAAAAAGTTTCTACAGCATCGGAAGAAAGGCAAATTTTAGCCAACTTCATCAGCTCATAAAGGAAATACGGGGAGCAAAAATTAAATTCTACTTCTATAGCGCTCTTAATTAAACATTTCTGAACAATATTCCAAAAGATCCGTTCAAAATTGAAGCCGTGAGAATTAATTTTCGGTACCATGTTTTACGCTCGCGTTTTCACAGGTAAAGCACACCCTTAACTAATTGGTTTTTCTATACGAGTTTAGTCATACGGTACAAGTAGGTTGACGGTAGGTACCTACCGTAAATGTTTAGTCTCGCGTTGTGAATGGTTTTTCCAGCTCGATTCTCAGCAATACAAGCGTACTCTCCACCGTCTTCCGCAGTTACGTGACTTATGTTTGTGTGACTTATGACATCTCCCAGCAAGGTCACAAACTGACCAATACGAAATCTGAAATTTTAAAATTAGGAAATTGTCAATAACAACATCCATCAAAGAACATCAATTATTATAGGTCACTAACAATGTTTCTGTTATAGGTAGATAAATTTGGCAAAATTTATCCAAACTTAAGACGGATGTTTCTTTTTCTTACCATACAAGTGTGAACGCTTGTGCTTGTTACTTAGAAATAAGTAAGTATGTATTATCCATAGGAGCCGTGTTTTCAATCATTTCAAGATTAATTTTTCGATTACGATCATTAACAAATTAATTTCAATTTTAACAATTACATACCTATTAAAAAATATTTTCTTAATTAGGTACTCGACAATTATTGTAACATTCAACATTTTTTCCTCAACATTTTTTAGGATGAACGAACATATTGAAGATAACTTTTGAGAATTATTTGGTCAAAATTCCCCCATATGTGCATTATTTTCATAGGTCTAGGGACATTTTTGAGATGAAACATTTGAGACATGATTCGATTTGGTCAGCCATTTCTCTATTGAACAAATCATAGGTTATTTTGTTTGTTTTTATGATTCTTTGTGTTTTTGTTGTTGTTGTTTTTTTTTTTTTCTTGCGATAAAAGCTTATTTCGGCCTAGTTCATTTGAGACCAAACTGTGACGTAGTGTCACAACTTCACCTTTCTCAAAACTAGTAAGTGCGCCAGAAAAGAACAAAATAAAATTCAGTATTTTGATTCCTACGCATCTCATTAAGTTGAGAAGGATTATGTTTAAGATGCCGCCAAAAACTTTGCCGGAGCATTAATCATTATATGATCATAATATGGTCAATCCCGCCACATATTTTTGCATCACAAAATGTATACCTGTACAATCAGCTGTTTTAGATACAATTATACCTATGACGTCACTTTCATTAAATAAGCTTAGAAGAACTAAAAACATAGCCTGAGTGGGAATATGGAGAACGGTGTGTAAGCTTATAAGGTCAACATCTTAATAATATGGATAAAATATCAGTGGGTATGGAGTAAAAATAATTATTAGTAGAATACTTATAATGATGATATTAATTAGGAGTATAACGTGTGTGTGTAAGTACATTGTAAAAAGTTTCACCTATGGTTATTATTGTGGCAAATTTAATATCTCCTAACATTTTATTCCGATGATAAAAAAACGTAGCTCATTAAAAATATTATTTTGAAATGCGTTCGATTGCTTACAAGCCTTGTCTTGATTTTCAAATACGGTCTGCGTCACCACAAATACAACCAACAAAAAACATTGTCGCAATTACCTAGCAAAGAACAACATTACAAAAGAAGCGCACTTCCCTACGTACTCGTCTTGATAGCCTGTACGCTACGTGCTTATAACTAGTCCCGCTCCATATTTATAACTCTTAAGAGGATAACTCAAAAACTACTCATTAAATCCTCAAACAAAATGCAGGCGTATCACTTCAAATATACGAGTACCCCGACAACATACCAACATTTGAGAAAAATTGGATCGCTAGTTTCCGAGAATGAGAGGTGACAAAATTCGATCTATATCCCTATATATGTATGTATAAGTTCTTGATCAATAACGTATGGCAATCGACGCAGTAAGCTGTACTGTTTAATTATAATAATATAACATTACAGATATGATACTCTTATCAATTATTAACAAATGGATGAATGACAGATTACTTGAGTCGATTATAAGATTTACCGCACGGGACGGGTTCACTTGCACAGATGGTTTTGACACGATAATATTATGACTATAGAATGTAGGTAGTTGTTGAGCAACAATCAATCTCGTACTGTACACACTGCTCACTCTCTATCAAAACGTTTCGTACTCTATCGAATGATAAGATTACCGATACAATGGAGAGGGTAAATCTTACATATATACGTACACTATATATATATTATGTTACCGGCAAATTATGAAATCCGCCATTTCATAGAATGACAAAATTGCTCATTTTATAGAGTGCATTAGGCAGATTATATACACATGACTCATGATCTTCCAAACAATGAATGTACTTGATGTCATCACAACATTTGGGGCTCCCTATATTCTGCAGACAGACAATGGTCGCCTGCGCGCGTGAGGCTTGAAAAGACCAGATTACCTAGTGACCTATGCCATTTACTGCAGAAAGAGGATGAACTGCAAGATGCCCTCATCATGGGAATGTATACGCCAAGCGACAACAAAAAAGAGAGCAGCAACGGTGACAAAGAGAGATCTATTGATGATCCCACCTCCTCTTCAATGCTTGATGTTACGGCACAGGAAAGTTGTCAACAAAGACTTGCTGCTAGAGAAGGCTTAGTTCATCAGGCCAAAAAAATGAAACATGACTCCGACGCGCAATACGGAAAGCTCTACTTTGTAACAGCAAGTGTCACAGCAGCACTTCTTGCACAAACAAATGAGTTGTCGCGTTTTTTTCTATATTAGGTATACTAATGTTGAACTAATGCTTTATTTTTCACTGACGCGTCCTTTTTTTTGATAAGTAATTGATTTTACTGAAGAAATTATTCATGACGTTAAATTTCTGACCCTTTTCATCAAATTACTTAGGAATTTATTTACTCAATATTTGGTGTTAACAATATTTAATTTTGATGTACTAGCTATCTCCCCCCTTCCCCTGTTATGTCACGTTTTTCATACAACTCTAACAAAAGTTTTACATTCCAAGAGGAGATCGAAAAAAGCGTGTTGTCTTTGTCTTGACTGTGAATATTTTTAGTTCCATTAAAAATGAACTTTCCTTATTTCACAATGTGCCTATATTGGTCAGTTAGCATTTTATAAAAAGCCTAGTCAATTTAGAAAATGCCTAGGCAAATTATATACTTTATGTTCCGTTTTCACAATTTGCCCAAAAATGATTATCATTTTTCATGAAATGAAGGTACAGTATTTTATAATCTGCTGGTAACATATATAGGTAAATAAGGAAACCTTGAATTTTTTTAATAGTCCGGGAGTTGTCTACGACCCCCAAAACGTCGAGAAAAATCATTACCTGCTCCCACTGCCACCACTGTGGCGAATGTAATACCTCCTTTCTTCAAAAAGTCGGTAAAAAAAAAATTCAGGAGAGTGGTTTGAAGATTGAATGTGTAGCCTACCATTAATTTGAATAAAAATCACGAGAAAACAGAATTTTTTTTTCGATCCACAAGGCGCTGGGTACCTATCTTCAGCACAGGTCATATAATATGAATAATATGATGTAGTGTGCGTCATAACGATGATGAATTTTACATGGTATGAACTTGGATGAACGGCGTGTTTAATGAAAGTGTTGTTCAGATATGATTTGTGATGCAAAAGAGGTGGAGAGATTGATCAGCTTGCGTCACATGAAATAATCCTCTTCTATCTGCTATCTCTCTTGTTAGATTTCTTGTATAGGTACCAATTACAACAATCCGTAATATGATTGGTACAGCGCTACGTACGACAAAGTAAGTACCTAGGTATCTCCATTTACATCAGACTTTGATGTCACAAAAAGACTTCGTGAATACCAAAATATTTAATACTTAGTAGGTACCGGTAATGATCCAATCTGTGGAACTGTGAGCTGAGCTACTTCAAATTTTAGGAAATTTGAAAAATGATACAGCCTATCGGCACAGCGTAGGCCTAACTGCGAATAGAACAAAATCTAGTACCTACCTATAGTAAAGCTTCTCGGTACGGTGAATAGGTGAATATGCATACGGTACCTTTCGTTATCAGGTAGATTGAATCCGTCCAAGGTCCATTTGATATTTGGTGTGGGATTCCCAGCGGCGCTACATTTAAGGGATATTTCTGGACCTGGCTGTAATGTTTGTTCTATAAACGTGTACGTCAATACTGGCGCTGCATCTAAAATAGATGAAAAATTAAAATTGTAGACGGGTAAACTTATTGTCACTGACAACGCAGTTAGTACCACTAATAGTGTTGAGTGTACGTGTTTATTTGTTATACTTAAGTACAGTAGTCTTCTATTGCCTATAATTTTTGTTTCATCTACGCAATTGAAAAACAAATTGCTCCTACAAGAAGGAGTTCGACTGAACGGGCTGATATTGTTTCTGGTAATAGGAAAGATAAATCGGCCATAACATGAAAGATGGAACAGAAAAGAAAAAAGTTCAATATACTTCCATCCTTCCTCCCTTCTTTCCTTCCTTTTTATTTATTTATTTATTTTTTTTTACCGAAACGGTGTTTTTTTTTTTTTCCGAGAAAAACGTATTGAACAAAATCTCTCTGGAAGTTCTACATAGGTATATATATATATAATATAGGTACCGGATCCGGCAAAATGATGTGAACAGTTCAAAGGGAGTTTGCGTTGAATCCGTCGTAGCGCAAAAACGTGAAACGTTATATCTATAATTCAAATGTACAAAATTTGTACTTATCTCAATTTTATCATTAATTTGAACTATAAGTATCCAAAGTTTCTACGACTTTTCTGAGCCAAATTATACTTCAAAATGTATGACGAGAATCACCGATTAGTGATGAATATTTAGGTGGTGCTTCCCAAGAATAACCAAGCTTTACCTAATTTTTATAAATTGACGTTAATTGCCAGTAATTAACGTGAAATCATACGACCCTAGCTTATTGGTGGTGAATAAAATTATTGCCCGGCCAATCACGTTAATTTTATTATCACGTCTTCTCCTTTACGGTAACATACATTATGTATAAAGTAGGTATTGAATGACTCATCTTTGGTAGTACAAATAATGGTTTTCACAATTTTACGAGACATTGTTTTAATAAAAGAGTTGCCTAAATTTGCAAAGCAAGCTCATTATAGTTTTCGTTATTTCAAATCAATGAGTTCAAAACGTTACGAGCTTTGCAAATTTAGGCAACTCTTCTATCATCTTTGGTAGATCTGTGTATAATATGTTGAGTAACACTGTAATAGTTTTCAACAGATACCTAAGTATTTTCATCAACTAAGTTATTCTATTGTATCGCACAAAATCCTATTTTTCAACTTGTTCGAAAGGCAATTACAGAGGCTACAGCTCTTATTCTTTTCAATTTTTCATAAAAAATAATGATGATATCTCTTGATTCATTAGGAAGCGACCAGATTCTACTCTCTCTTTCAGCATGTTCAAACACAAATCATGATGATTTTGGATCCGCGTATTAGCCGAATGAGAAGAAGATTTTCTACAAGCCAAAAATAAAGATCATGTTTTATAGGTAGGTATGTCTCTTGTAGGACAATGAACCATTATAACATGGAGGTTTTCCACTTGACTAACAAATTGTTGGGGTTATTGTATGTCACTTCATCAAGACGTATCAGTCGCAAAGAATGTACCTAGTAGTTGGTGTGAGGTAGTACCTGCTTAGTCTACATTATGTCTCACGACATGATTGCCCTCCCCCTCTTGCGAGGACGGAATGGTCACCCTATTAATTATCCGTGTCCATGGATGAAGACGACGACAAGAGAAAACAATGAAGGCGGACGGTTTACACGATCTATGAGAATGATCATTATTGAGTGCTTTGTCAATAAACGTGACCGTGTACTGTACCCCGAAAGAACGTTAGGTATTAATGTTACGTATTATAATGATTCAATGTTCCATATTATAGTCAATAGTAATTCAAAACATTTTGACGTGAAACATGAATAAGATCCATTTCCAAAATGAGCTGATAAAACATAGGTATACTTAAATATTGCAACTCACCTCCCAATTTCAATTCACCAGCGTTTTGAGCAGTTTCACCCTCTGATCTACGGACAATACACTGATAAATACCGCGATCTTCCCTCGTGACGCTCGATATAATCAATTGGTCACCATTTGGTCGGCCCGGGAACACACGTCCATTCTTGTACCACGACAGTAAATGCAAATCTGAGCTGTGAGTCTGTGGTATTGAACAACGAAATTCAGCCATATCTCCTATGTTGACTGTCTGAACGGAGGGGATGACTTTTACAGCCAAAGGCGAACTAACAATAAGCTGCACTTCGGCGTTGGATTCGCCGCCTTCATTGCTTGCTACACATTTGTAGGTACCCGAGTCGCTGGATGAAACTGCTTCGATAGTCAACACAGGGCCTAAAATTCTTGTACGAGGTCCTGGCAGCACTAAGACCGGCTCCGTATTGCTTTGAATGTGGTACCACCTGTAATAAAGAGCGAAAGTTGATCACAAAAAATTATTTTGAAAAATGTGAAGCTGTTGGAGATAGCGCGCGTGAAGAAAATACCTTCCGTATATATTATGTTAAGCCGAATCCGTCAAATTGCCGCAAATTTATAAAATCAGCAGCTTAAACGCTAATTCTGCTGATTTTATAAAATTGGCAAAAAATTCTGCTGGTTTCATAAAATCGGCAACTAAAATATTGTGGTTGTATGTTAATCTACGGATAATATTTTTTTTCTCTTCCAATTTTTTTTTACCGGTATTCTTCCCAACATGGTTATATGAAAGAAAACTGAATCATCACAATTATATGTGATATTTCTTTCTCTTGTTCTCCAATTGTTTTTTTTTTTTTTCTCTTCTTCTTGATTGCATTCAATGACAATCTTTGAGGGAGGGGGTGCAATGCGGCCTGCCATTTAGGGCGTACATTTCAGAATCTCGAGGGGTGATTGTTTTTTTTTTTTTCTTTGACTTCAATAATGACGAAGATTAACATTTTCTGACTCTTTTCATATTTTTCAATTTCTTCAATAATGACAAAGATTATAACTTTTTCTGACTTTTTTCAAATTGAATTTTCCCATTTGTAACATGTTATTGTGATTATTTGCTCTACAAAATTTATTTCATTATTTTGTAGATATCATCATTTCACCCTGGCCAACTGATAGAATGTTATCGGGTTAATTAACCTTAATTTGCTTCAGATGTGCTCACATGAATTCGTTTGCAAATATTCTCAACGTTTATCATCTTCAGATCAAATAGAAATTTTGCCTACCTATTTTATAAAATCGACCACAAATTCTGCCGATTTTATCAATTTGGCAAGCGATTGCCAATTTTACAAATTCGGCAAGATTTGTTGCTGATTTTATAAAATCGGCAATTTGACTTATTTGGCTTAACATATATACCTATACCCTCCGGGATTACTCGTAATAATATTGTCATATAATTGATAAAGTCCATTTTATTAAAGAGGAGAATTACTCTGCACTTTAAAAAAGATGGTTTGAACAATAGGTTGATGAAAATGTAAATGGTAGGTACAAGCAATAAATAAATAAGAAATCAACAATAACTTATCAACAATAATTTAGCCTATTTGAACAATAATTTTACTAAGTTCTCGACAATAAACGCGCATTTTTTAGAAATAAATGTTCATTTGCAGGAGACTGTATCTCCGACAATACATTGTGCGTAAAAGGGAGACTGGTGACGATTTAACATTTATTTTCGAGTCTATTTATCAAGTTCGGCCGGTGTGGTCGCCGTCCTTTTTACTTCGGCAACAAAGCTATAACTTTTGGATTTAATCGAACGGGTGGCCGGCAAACCTCGCATATGTCTGATATGTTATTTTACCTCCTTCCAGTGGCTCCTTAAAAAAAAAATCAATGTTTCGCAGGAGCAGCACCTGGCTTTCTTTTATCACTAATAAAGGGGGAGAATTATAGGAGTCAACTTGTACGTGTCCTTACTTTGTCAAACTTATGACGTGTAAGCATGTACTCCGGATGAAGATTAGAGAGCACAAAGTCACTGTACCCAAAGCTGCCAACCAGAATGATCCCACTTGGGCGTAAAAGAAAATGGAGGGGGCCACCGAAGGCCAAACCCGCTTTAATCATTCAATAACTTTCTTCACTGTTTTTACCGTTCCAAAATCATAAATCATTGTGCTATTAATTTCAGGCTGTTTATTCAAGTTTATTATTGTCATTTTTTCATTTTTATTGTTCAACCTCTCACGTAATTGTGCCTCGTCTTGTTTATAGTTCGATATTATTAACACGTGTCATTTTACACTATTTTATTGCTAGTTTACTCTTTTTTATTGTTCTGAAAAATCGCACCCTTTATTAAATATACAAAAACATAATACGCCACCGGTATACATGTATACCTGCTAGTAAATGCTGCTGCAATAATAACGTAGGTAATGATAAGGGCAGACCTCTTAATTGCTAGATTATGCCATCACATAATATAAAACCTGAACACTCTAGCGAACGATCTGTATCTTGTGTCTTATTTCGTATAATAATCATCAATATTAATGGCACAACGCACGGAAGAGGCCTGAGTCTATTGCTCAAGATTTTAAGGTATATGTACTACATAAATACTGTGGGTAAAAACTTGCCGCTAGCAATGGCCTCTAATTTTCATTATTATAAACTAAATCGAATACCGACACCGCAGCCCCGTAGCCAGGGGGAGCAAGGGGGCATTACCCCCCCCCCCCCCCTAGCATTTGCGTTTGCGCAATTTGACCAGAACAAAAGCAAAAAATTTTTACCATTGTTTTTTGAAAAATTGCCCCCCCCTTAAAAATCTATCTGCCCTTCCTGAAATTATGGTCTGGCTACGGGGCTGCGACACCGCGCGGTCAACGTCTCCCCAAGCGAATAGAAGGTGTATTCGTTTGTTACAAAACAGACAAAATACACCTTCTGCGAATTTGTGTCCCGGTTTTGAATAATGGAATTTTCGAGAATCTTTATGACAAATTTTTGTCTGCTGGGTTTGGTTGGTTGCCTTTTTGGCTGCTGTTTTGATTTTATAATTGTTTCTTGGGATGCTCTTGAGAACCAGATATGCACATGAAGAATATTAAATAAGAGTTCACATGTGTAGAAGATTAAGCGGTTAGAGCGTGAATTCAACAGCTTATGCGTGGATGAAGAAAAGAGCGGCTGAGGATAACTTCAAATGATACTAGAAAATTGGCGGTGATGATCAAGAATGATTTAGAGGGGCAAGAGATGGTAAGAATATGTGAGTCTTATCGAGAGAACAATTTATAGAATAAGTTTGATTTCTGAACATAGGATTTTGTTAGAGCGTCTAGATATGTATAGTTGTGCCCGTTCTCCTGGTACCATACGCGATTGTCTAGCGTCTCTCGCTACTAGCTCCTATTCAATCACTTCAGTCTATGTGCGCTGCGCGCACCTCTCGCATGCACGCTATCGTGTATACTTTGAGCTCTTGTCTAGAGCAACCGTCCTATGTAGATTCTCGTAGTTGGATTAACCCGCTTGTCAATTCCCTAGTGGGAATGCATCTCAGGGTCTAACCCTGTAATAGATTTGAGCCCGATGCTCAATTACAGATGGAGGTAAAAAGTTATGCATTGCTAACGCAGCTGCGTAAGCATGTTTTCTATTTCTATTATTCTGCAGCAGATGCATTATAGAGAACAAGTTAAGAAAATTTCCATTCATTATGTAGAGGCCCCTGATGCTATTGCAATGTTCAGAAATTACATGTTCTATTGAAAGTGCTCAGGGCAAGAGCTTACCTGTAGTCTGATGTTGGGCACGCGTGCGCAATGCATACAAGGATTGCTACTTCATCTTCTAAAGAGAATGTTGCCGAGGTTTGACTGATAATTGTCGGATGCGTCACTCCCCGATTTTCTGTAAACCAAATGCAATACTCAAAAGTAAATACATGCGTACATATTGCATAGGTAACAAATAAGTGTGACTACATCTGAATACGACTAATATTATGAGTATACTTTTAACAGCCTATTTATTTGAAACTTTTCATAACAAAAATAATGTGAACCTATTCAGTGTTGTGAAGGTAGCCCTCATAATTATAGGCTACTCACTCGGAACAAATTGAAAACAATACCGACTTTTTCTTTACTATTTCCTCAGGTTTGTACAATAATCGATGATAACATAAATCGCTTGTTAAGAACTCCAAATGACTTCGTTCTCCGATACAATTTCATTTTCGCAGCTTGCCTAGCGTTTTACAAAATATATTTATAATCGATGAGAAAATAATCACAATTCCAAATGAATTCGTTCTCCGATACAATTTCTTTTTCGTAGCTTGCCTAGCATTTTATATTTTATTCATTCATTCGCCCCCACCCCCATCTAAGAAAAGGAAATACCTCGTAACAAATTATGAAAATTCCATAACAAGCCTTAAGCGCTAGTTAACCAACTAGTATTTAACTCACCACACGAAAACTATTAATCCGATTTAAAAAAAAATAGCGTACACACACATTCACGTTCACTACTTTATTAACCCTCAATTTCATGGAAATCGACCGAATAGATAAAGAGAACATTCAGGTACAAAAAAAAGTACATACATACATACATACATACACACACACACACACACACACACACACACACACACACACACACACACACATACATACATACATACATATGAATTTGAACGAATGTTAAAATCGTGATCTAGACCCTCTGAAACGCCGAGAAAACATCCCCCCCACCAAAAATTCCACCGCGCGCAAGATTGCAATACCTCCTAAAGTCTGTAAAAAAAAAAAAAAAAATAGCTTGAGCAGCAGCCTGAGCAATGCACGATTTTTTTAAATTAATGCAAGAATGACCAACGACCTAGTGAAGTTAGCCATTGGCAAAATAATATTGCACAACAATAATCGAATTATGTATTAGATTGATAAACGATGTACAATACATTTACCCCAATCTTATTACACAAATGTACACACACTCGCCTGACTCATGGTCAGTATGAGTCGTTATCTATCTACAGTGAGGGGAGTGGTGCGACTGTGTTACGGCGTACTTATATGAGGGGCGAACGGTACACACCAATGTGGCGAGGAGGAAAGGTGCAACGTGTGTATTTTAAATGGTCGTGGTTTACCATCATCTGCTCCTCATATACGCTTATCAGATCTGTGGACGCGCTTTTCGCTCATTTTATACACGTTAGCGCAGTCCACATAATATAATTATACAGTCGGACCTCGGTAAGTCGAAACTGAAGGGACTGAAAAAATTTGTTCGAGTTATCTATGTTTCGAGTTATCAAAATTCGAGTTAGGTTTGATGGATGTTCGAGTTATCTAAAGTTCATTTAAAAGCGGTTGCAATTCGACTCAGCAAGAAAAAAATTGATTAAAAACGATCGTCGCACACAAACTTATGCATAAGACCCACCGTCTAACAACTTAATTGCGTGTATAAATTCAGTAGACAAATCAATCAGAGTGAAGTTCGGACAAGAAACCTGTTGCAACCAGCTCAAATTCTCTCGACAAAGAAGGTGTGAACGCTCAAAACCGGTGAAAAAGTGAGAAAAATCTGTAATTTTTTGTTCGAGTTATCTATGGCGACGTTCGACTTACAGAGGGAAAAAATGTACAGGGTTAAATGGGAGTGCGTCGGGACCAAAGAAATTTGTTCGACTTATCGATGATTTCGACTTATCTATGTTCGACTTACCGAGGTCCGACTGTATAGTCAAAGGTCGTCATTCTTAATGTCAAACTATGTTTATTCTGCCTATTGATGCGCGATCGTACCTTATTGAATCGCGACTTTTTGCTTTATAACAGACCGGTGATCTTATTGGATATAACAATGCTGTGTTATGATATGATTGGTTTACTCTTAAGAGTGGGCTTTACAAGTGAAAACGTGTGCGTAAAACATGGTCCCAAAAATTAATTCTCAAAACTTCAAATTCGAACTAATTTCTCTGATTTTTTGGAATGTTCTTCAGAAAGGTTGGATTAAGAGTGCTATAGAAACAGAATTTGGATTTTTTCCGCATTTTTTTTTTTTTTTTAATAAGCTGTTGAGGTTGACGAAATTTGTTTTATTTTCCAATAGCCAACTTTCCAAATTTTGCTTCTTATAGCGCTCTTAATTAAGCCTTCATGAACAACATTCTACAAAATGCTGAATGTTAATCGGAAATTCGAGCTTCGAGTTCCTGACAGAGACTACGCACGTATACCAACGTCCAACACATACCCGACAAGCGTCGCGTAGTGACCGGTCGGTGGTAGATTGAACGTTGTAGGCCGGGTATTAGGGAATTGATAGGCAACCTATTCTACACAAATTCAGAGTTTGCCAACAAGTAAAACACACCCTTAAAAACTTCTTATTACAATAATGCGACACTGTATAATTATTAGCTATTTAAATAAATTGAACATTCTCTTCCTGTAATATTATTGGTAAGATATTACTTATACAAGTAACAACTTATGATCTGATATGCTGCTTTGAAGCTTGTAAATAAAAATTGATTGAAAAGGGAAAGAATCACAAATTTTCCATCTTGAAAAATTTTATCTTTTATTTTCCAGCGTCACACGTTGGCCAGTAAAAATTCAGGTATCCCAGGGGAATTTTTTGTACCGAGTCCGAAATTTTCCATATAGTGAAATTTTTGCAATTGATAACTGGGGAGAAATATGGAATCAATGTTTGAAGATGGTGGGAACATGAAAAAATGCCGGCCTTTACTATAGCATAGTTAGATGTAGCTACAAGTCTACCAACATCCACTCACCAAGAAGCCTTATGCTGACGGCTGAACTCATGACAGTATTTTTTGTTAAACGATTGATTGTTTTGCATCGATATGTGTGATATTTATCATTGAAATCCACATTATGCACCAAAAGTTCTCCACTAGGTAAAACATGATACTTCCCATCTGAAAAAAATGAAAAAAATGAACTGATAGGTATAGACAGAATATTCACAATTCAAAATAGAGGAAGCAATACAACCAACAGCTATCAAAGTTGAGTAAAAGAGAAATCGATACCGTAGAACGAATACCTCGTAAGCCACAAAAATTGACATTTTTTTCCCTGTGATTTTTGAAATGTGGAGTATGAAAAACGTGTAAAATAGCAGTTATCTCGATTTTTTTTTTTTTTTTTTTGGTGGCTCACGAGGTATTTGTTCTACGGCATCAAAATACTGTAATTAGGATAACAGGCCAATATTATTTGTAAATGGTGCCCTTTGTGCTGGTAAAATTACACTGTCCAACATTGTTTTGAGGACATTGAAAACCAAAGTTGATTCTAAATTAAGTAGATTTTTGCTCTGAGAACAATTCTGTTGCCTTTTTTTTTTTTTGCTAGAACGTCTCAAATTTCCTCAATTTCAAGTTAAAGTTGTGAAAAATACCAAAATTGGCCAATTTTGATAGGGAAAATAAAAGCTCAGATTGAAAATTGGAGCCTTCCTTCAACGCGGTGACGTGCTTCATACCTAGGAGATTGTATCAGAAAAAAATTGAATCAATCCAAACAGTAGGTGGGTTTTATTGTAATACCTAGAAATTTCAATTTAAGACGTATGCCGAAACAAAAGGTCCCCTTTTGTACGCTTGAACGTTATTTTAGAACAAGTAACAATTCGGTTGTACTCATCCTCCAAGCGCAAAAAGATATGAAAACCGTGCGCGTAGTGAGAAGCCCTGCCATTATATAAACATGCTCATTGCAGAATAACGCAAGCTTAATATATTAATATCTTATTGGAAAATGGGAAATTGGAAGCAGTTTGTATTCCATTCACATCAGTTGTACATGTGTACATCATAATCACATCATCAGATTCAGACCTGTCCCCCTGTTGATCTTGTTCTCCTCAGCCAACTGAGCAACGTGACAACGATCTGGAGGAAAAGACCTGCTGAAAGTTGCAGAGATACCTTTTTTTTTTTTTTTTTTTTTTTTCTTTCGGATTGTTATCATGTTGCTTATAGTTGGTCAAGCCCTGACTAGGTATTTACCTGACTTTCTTTATTTTTGAAACGACGCTGGCTCTGATTGGCCGGGATTTGGGAATTGGCCTGCAACGCCTCTAATTTGAACACCATTAAAAAAATTGTCGTCAGCCAAAAAAAAATCTGAATGAAAAAGGAGAAAGCTCAATTCAGCTTATAGCTTGGAGCAAATTTATAAAGCTTTGAATCAGCTGAAACCGTTACACGGCTGAATACGGCTCTTTTGGCTGGCTGCAGAACACTGGTATATGTTGACAAATCAGTAAGATACGCCAGTGCAGCCACTTCAGAACGCTCAAATTAGCATTTAAATACAAGTTATCGTTAGGTATTAGGTACTGCTTGTTTTCTCGCCAAAAATCTTTTCAAAAAAATTGTAATTTCTCTGTCAGCCTTCATCCAAATAAATAGGTAGAGATTTTTTATTTTCATTGAAGAGAGTTAAAAATTTTCATTAATCTATGTATATTGTGACGTTCTACCAGTCACCAAGTTTCTGCCGATGCCAATAACAAAGGACAATTGTAAAAACCGAACTTTATTACTGACACCGCAAATACACTACACAGTGCAGTCCAAACACTGTAAACGCACAGTTAATCACGAGGTGTTTGCGTTAAAAAACACAAGAGCACGTAACTGTACACCGTCAATCACTATACAATCGCGTTAAAGAACACGAGAGCAAGTAAACTTTATCGCTTCAGTATACCAACTGAACCGGCCAGTCCTTGCAGGTTACTGCCGGCTATTTATAGTCTTCTTCCTATTCCCGGATTCTTCGAGATTTCTTCCAGAACGGCAAATCGGTTATGCAAAATCATTCGCTTGAGCTCTGGATTTTTCGGGAATGTTCGGCAGTTACAGGTGCGCTTTCTACTAGTGTCCGTCATTACTGAAAGATTTGTGGTACATGCAAGCTTGCTGCTTGTAATGTTTTACCGTTCTCACGAATTTTCGTGTTGGTAGCGTTGCATCAGCACTTGCAGTCAAGGTTGCGAGTTGCAAGTATACCTATAAGTTACCGAGCTCTATTATGCCGGTGCTTATCGATTTTGCTGTATACGAGTAGTACGTAGCTGGATAATCAAGTGGCATGACGTTTAATAAGTTACCTCATAAAGTAAGACCACTTCTCAATTATCCTAAGGGCGTAGGAACAAGTTTGCTTGACAAACCTCTAAGTTGCTACATATATTACGTAGGTAAGTTAGGTATAGGTATCAATAATTTTTCTTTAGAACGCAGTACCTACATAAAATAATTGATTGGAGTTGTCGATTTTTTTACAATAATTATTTTTGAACACACACACACGGATAACCGTGGTACAACTTTTGTTGAGGTGGTGTTGCTGGTAATTTCATTGGTTTGAGGACTGTTGGCAGCACCACCTCAAAAACTAAACATAACAAAAAATTAAAAATAAATAAAATATGCATCAGCTAAAAGTTGAACAATTCTTTTTTCAAACATTATCTAGAATCAAAGTTACCTAGACTATAGGTACTCATTGCAACCATAGAATTTTTGTTCTTTTCAATTTTTCATAAAATGAGCTGTGATAAACCAGTTTTGTACCATCGGTGGCACTGCCTACAGGAAATTTCCATAGTTTTTTTTTTTTTTCTTTCTCTGATAAGAGATACGTCTGTTTCTTTTGTTTTTCTTTCTATCCAAAAAATATCTGGATTATACTTAATTTGAATAGATAGCAAGCAAAGAGCACTTTTTCTCTTCTTTTTCTGTTCGTTGTCGTTCATGCTGTAAAAACTTTGCGTTATTCCTTTGCTGTCGCATTTTATTTCTTCTTGAAAGAAAAAAGAAAGAAAGTTTCATTTCGTATCCTTTTCGAATATTAATATTCGAATTCTCAAGAAATAATTTACTCTAGTAAGTTGCCCATCAAGTTGATCACAAACCGCATATACCGTATTGGTTTCTTCCGTGCAATTGAAATTGTTCCGGAGCTGTGTACCAGTAGTCGATCCAAGTACGCTTAGTTCTTGTGATCCGGATCTGCACGTCTCGTGTCTTTATAATCACCCGTTCGGCTCTAGTGTGAGGATTACAACAAACGGAGTCCAGACAAGTTGAAAAGCTCCAGAACGTATCTTATTTCAATTTTAAATATATACATATATATATAATATAATAAAACGCAACTTTCTAGCGAACGTGGTGTCGGTGGGTCGGTGCCGGGGTGCGTTCACGCGGTCCTCCGTGCGATAGTGGAGGTGCTATCAGTCGGTCATCAACGTACTTGAAGCGTTCTTCTTATTGGTCGAAAGAATTTTTATTATCATCATCCTCTGTCATTATTATCACTCTCAGCTGTTTTAGTTCGAATTCGAAACTGTTTGAAATCAGAACTGAGCGAAGGAACTGAGAGATGATTAGGTTTATTTAGGGTTTATTTCAGTAAAATATTCACAACTCAAATAATAACGAAACGAAATCAAGAATCAATTGTCCGATAATATTGGAAGTGGTAATACCTCGGAAGACGTAGATATTTCAATGCGTATTATTGTTTCTTGATCGCATCTAGCTTGGCTTTTTGTGAATCATGAAATTTGGAACGAAGTAGAATTAGAGAATTCGAGATTTCCTGAGAATACCCATACACAAAATAAACGCCCAGCTTTTCTGTTTTCGGTATTACCCTGTTTTCTTCTGTCAGGAAAGACGATCGGAAAAATAGTAAGTAGTTCGATGTGTTTGTGATTGACTACATAAATGGAAGCGTATTTCGAATTATGACAACAGAACGTGATCTATCGTCATTTTATCATCACTCTGCTGTTTCAGTGCAAACTGCAATACCTACCTACTTTTTAAAATCGATAGAGAACTGAACTAAGAAACGATGAGATTTATTTCAGAAGTGATGACAAAACGCGATCGAAAATTATCCGATAATATCAGAAGACATAGATATTTTATTGAGTACTATTGATCCTTGATCGTATCTAGCTTCGGTTTTAATGAATTAATGAAATTTGGAACGAAGTAAAAGTAAAATTAGGTTGCAAAAATTTGAACCTAAGATTTTGTGAGAATACCTAGGTACACAAAATGAACACTCTGATTTTCTATTTTCTTTTTTGAGTGAAGTCGATTGGGTGTAGTCACTAATTGGATGAAAAGACTGACAAGTACATCATTAGATTAACCGGAGAATAGTTCTAAAACAATGAGTAGTTTGATGGATTTTTGATCAATTGCGTCAATAGAATCGTGGTTCCAATTGTGAGTACGTGATCTTTGATCGTATGAAGTGATATCGATCAAATTATTTAATACCGGTAGATAGTTACTTTATGAAGGAAATTCATTGGTATTCGAAATAGCAGTAAGGCCGTAGGTAATCTGTAGGTAATGACATTCGTATTTTTTTATTGTTTTTTTTTTTTTTTTTTAGGACAATTTCTAAAAGAGAATAATTGTTCTTGTATAGTAACTCAAGACGTGTTGTTCACACGAACACATGTGTAGGACAGAGCTACCTATGTCAGCACCTGACGCTATTTCTTGGCTGATTTTTGAATTGTTTGCGTGCTGTGCAAAGTGCAAATGAAAATCTGCTCTGTCCTGTGGGTACTAAAACAGCAAGCAATATAGTCTACCGCGATAATTAAAGACAGCCATGATCAGCGGCATGCCTTATAGCGAGCGCGGAGCGCGAGCCCGTGTGGGCACCGCAGGCCTAGCCGCCTAGGCGCGCCGTCAGCGGCTAGTTTTAAATAATTTATAAGTACTCGATCAGGTCAGTCCTGTTTATCTAATTACAAAAACATTATATGAGAAACAGGAGTCTGATACTTTTTTTTTTTTTCTTTTTTTTTTTTCTATAAGAGCACGTGTCTGGAGCGAAGATGGGAGCTATTGAAGGATGAAATCTGGTAGGTCAAGATGATGGTGTAATCTTTATAGGAGCCCTTGACACTCACTCAGATGTAAGGAAGGGGGGAAGGGGACCTTTATTCTTTTTTTTTCAGGTTATTCTCTTGGGGTTTCGGTCAGGAGTGTGGAAAAATATTTCTTATCTCCTTTGCCTCTAATTGATACCTCTCGTCAATGTGTCGGAATTTTATTTGGATTTTTCGTCCTAAGATTACTGAGAAATCTATACTGTACAACACTGTCTTTTCTAAATTTTTTCTACGCACATGTCCTTTGTGGTGATTTCACGTCCCTGAACTGGATATGTTCTACTACCGCGAGCCGCGCCGGTCGTGTTAGTGAGTAGCATTAGTGCACTGCGCCTTGCTTGGTGGCAATCGTGTAGGGGATTTTTGACCTGTCCGTATTGAGGCAGGTTCACCCTGAGAATTGGAGCAAGGTTACCACGCCCTATCCGGGGATGTTGAAGTCCCTGTGAGTATGAAGACCTCCGATCTTCGTAGTTTTCTTTTTTTCTTTTTTTCACTCCAGAATTTAGGAAACATTCACTCATCCTTCGACAGGGCGGAAGCAGTTGAATTTAGACTGGTAGTAGGCTATATCGATGATTCTTGGATCACAACAGAGCAGAATTCAAGTTATGATAATAATATGTGTAATTTTTGTAGAGAATGGACAAGTGGATCTAGCTTGAGTGATTCTCAAAATATGAGTATAAAGTTGTCAGGGTTGGCCAATTTGAGTTCTTTTGCCCAACAGGTACCTGATATACATCATGATTGTATTAGCTGTAAAAATTTCTTATTAGGTACCAACCGTGTATGATTGAAAAATTCAACATTATTTGGTACCTACGTTAAAATAGATGTTGCAATAGATGTTGCTCGTGAGCAATGGATTAAATAATGAGCCGAGTATCTTTCATAAGTGCCTAATTCTTGCGTGTTAGATATTCACGGATTATCTTTACATATACATACTTTTTTTACCGACTAAAGTGACACCGAACGCTTTTTCAGCGATTTTTCTACACACATTTGCGAGAGAGAGAAAAAAAAAAAAAACGTCATAATTATTTAAGATGATGGAAAAATTGAAATTGAGTTCTGTAATGTATATATGTATCAATCATATTGATTGGTGTTTACGCGTCTGCGTATTTTCATTTTTTGCTTTTCAGGGCAGCGTCCAATATATTTTGTAAATAAAAAGGCAAAAATAGGTTGGAAAAAATTACACACATCAAGTTGTCAGGTTAAAAGGCTTCTAGAAGTTGTATGAATTTTTATACCTACCTACGTATGCACTTATGCGATACTCACAGAATTAGTATTTTGCGACTTTAAATTATACCTGCATTAGATTATTTTGAATGCTAAAGTGATCCTCCAATAAGAACGTAGTTGCAAACCATCCTAACATCATCCTTCAGAAATTTTACACAGATACCTACTTAATTGAAACTTTAATTTTTGTTCCAGTCATTTTGTTCAAATATACAATAATTTGTATAAGTTATTCAAGTACCTAGCCCACGGCTGATAAAGTGATATACAGTACCTATACTGTACAAATTCAATTATAAATCGAAACGGTGTCGTTTTGAAAAGTTTTAAATTAAGACATTAATGAGTTTCTTTGTTTTGTGTTCTCGTCGCTCTCTCATTGAAACAGATCCGCGCACAATTTTGATTCATCCAACAAAAGTAAATTAGGTAGGTACTGTATTCTGCCGCGTCAAGTTTTCATTTTCACGCTGGCAAATTCGCAGTTTGTCCGCCTCTCCATCTAGTTTTCCTTATAACTTATAAGAACGGATTTTCGGTGCTAAAGAATTCTGCAATGCGGTGACTAAAAGGCAAAATTTGTTAGTATTCGGTACCTATTAAAAATAAAAAAACCGTACAGAAAATTGAAAATTGTGGAAATTTTTACGCAAGTTGAACGTGAAATACTTGATTATAATACTAGGCATCAATTACGAGTAAATATTATCATTATTCATTCATTTGAAATTCAGAATTGTGTAAAAAATCAGAATTATGCAGAAGGAGAACGTCAATATTTTTTTTTGTAAGAAGCGTGATCTGCGGTCGCTCAGGACATGTTTGCAGAGAGAAAACGACCGTTCCACGTCCACACAAACGAACGGCGGCGCCCAAAATAAAGAGCTCAGAACAACGGGGTTGCGAATATTACACCAAGTGAAAGCAGAGTCTTCATTTTAAACGCATGATAGATGATACAAGGACAACAGTGATTGAAATCCTTTATATTATTCTTCTTCGTGAAAATGGATTCGAATTTCTCTTTCAGGACAAATCCCTTCGATCCTCCAATAGCTAGCGACACGATTAAATTGCCTAGTTTACATGCGTACAGTGCGTACAGTTTGCGTTCACTGCTATCTCAGATGTATACGTGCATGTATGAACAAGTCTTGACGATTACTCATTCATAAAATCATCATTTTTATCGACTATCCTATTTTCTACTACAGTACTCTATTTTTTTTTTTTTCATCTAACGCACCACAATCGGTAATTTTTCGGTATTTATCCCATTTTCGTCAATTTTCGGTGAAATAAAATTTCGTTTGCAGATCCTTTGCCCGTGGAATCCGTTCTCTTCATATTACCTATATGCGGTGCACCCAACACGCAGAAACTTCCTCCGTTCTGGTCTTAATGGCTCCTCTATGAATTCAACTGCTTGCCCTTCAGATTATACACAGCACCTTATGTACATTAACAAAAATCATGAAGCCGATAATCTTTCAACTCCGCCATCATGGCTACACATCAGAGGATTTCCACCTGGAAGCACGTAGAAAGGTCGCTTGTATCTATTTTGCCGGGGCCATGCCACTTGCATTCGTCACTTGGTCATCTGCGGAAGACCATGGCGTAGGCTTGAACGGCCGCACCGTTTGAATCAGAGGACTGATGCATGGCCGGGAACTGATGCCATTGATAAGCCGCCGCTCGTTTTAGCGCATCATCGCCGTGTGCTCGTCTCAACATTTTGAAACTCTCGGTAGCTGATTTACCCAATAAATATACAAAAATCTTATGACATCGCGCTGTTTGACTTGCAAAGAGGCCGGCAATATAGCGACGGAACATCAGACATCGTTCAAATTTGCACAAATTTTTCGGCACAACAAAAACAATACACGGAATTTCAATTCAATTTACTCAACAACCAGACGAGGCGTCGGCATCAAAGTAGGCTCATTTACGCAGCAAGCCCTCCTCTTTCCAGACATACATCCCTTCTTTCATCTGACAGTGTTGCCACCACGTACCGCAACATTTCCCAAGAGAAAAAAATTTTCGTAGGGCTACATCGATATGATGTTGAGCAAATGCGCAGTACCGTCGTAGGTACTCTTTGCAATGATTTTTGAAATTGATTTTTTTTTTTTTTTTTTTTTTTTTTCTTTTCTTTTCTTTTCTATATAAAAAACTACGAGCAACACGTTCGTGCAATCAGTTTTTCAATTGGAGCAAATCTGAGACCCGTACAAAACGATTCTATGTAATTAAAGACCAACCTTTGTAGTATGATATAAAAGTAAAAAGATACCTATTATATTTTTGTTGGCTGGTTCATAAGGAAAATAAAAAATAGTGTTACAAAATAATGTTGCCCCCAAAAATTCTTTCGCGGCAATCACCTTTCCTGTAAGTAAGCATTGCTGTGACTACTTTAAGCATCTACGTAGTCGTATATAATGTTCTCTTTGAAGGAGGCATAAAATACAATATATTGTAAAATTGGACAAGCTTACCTATAAGATCCGACTGAAACTGTGCAATAGAGCCTCCTCCAAACAGAATAGTCTCATCCTCTAAGAATTGTGGCCTTTGAGTGACTTATAGCTCATCTATTCACAGCAATGTGGTTATGTGTTCAAGAATGAAGACCTCAAGGTGGTACATTGCCGGACCCACCAATAACAGAGGAAAAAATTCCCTTTCCAGGTTTTCCTTTTTTTCTACTTTGAAGGTGTGGCTACAGTGCACTGCACTGCACTATATGATGTTCTGTTTGGAGGAGGCTCTCATACAATTTCAATTAGACTCAGGCTCGCCCATATTTGCAATCTATCTTCCTGAACAACTACAATTACAATCACCATCAAGGAAATGGGAATTTTTTACCATCTTTGTTTCAACAAATAGGCCAACAAAATGTACAAATTAAATTGTCATCAAAAATCGAGTTCTACATACCTCCTTGTAATGATGGATGAATGTAGAACGTTGGTTCTTGTAACCAAGATATTACTTTCACAAAATCTTTCACAAACGACGGTATTGTACATTGCAGAATCGCTGTGCAGCTTCGAGCAGAATTCAATACGCTTGCTGTTACCTTGTACGCTTGATCTATAACTGAGGAATAAGTTTTTCAATCATCATCGGAGAAAAACAAACCAATTTATGAAACGAATCTTCTATACAGTAGGAATACCTAATAAGTAATATTATAACGAATAGCAGCCGTTTTTTTGGAGAAATGTAGCCTAGGCTCGACTGCTTTTATAGCAGCAATTTTATTAAAAATTTAAATGTTGTTTCCTATTACTTAGTGCATAGTTATCAATAGGGAGAAAATGAATGAAAATAGGCTTTTTTACCACTTTTCCACAAAATTTTCTATTTCTCGGACGATACGGTATGGCTTAGAAATCCGAATGATGAGTCTATGAATAGTTACGTACTTATTCACTTTTGATACAAAGATCCTTTTTTTTTCATCTTAATACAAAATTTTTTAGGTAGGTACCCTTATTAATTTGAATTGAACTATTTTGAGGATGTATCACATTCTTGTGCTTTGCCTATTCCTGGAATGACTGACATTGCTATACCTGTATATAAAAATTAATTCAAGCCAATCTTCCGCCGCATATATGCTTACCTCCTCGTACTTGGACATCGCGACTTATAAGTGAGCCGTGTGTATTTGAAATGACACAACGATAGATCGCCGAATGGACATCTTGTCGATATTCACCGTCCGAGAATGGTAGGAATACGAGAGTGCCGTTGGCCAACATCATTCTGATACCGGGGATATCAGTCGCCAAATTACCATCAGTCGCTGTCCATTCTATTCGCGACCTTGGATATCCATCTGCTGCGCAATCAATCCAGCTACCAGTGTTATTGGAAAATTCAACTCTGGCCGGAGGTTCCATCAAGAAACTAGGAGCACGCGCATGATCTTCATTAAACCGCATCATATTGCCCACCAAACAATCTGAAACGTAGGTAACACAGGTAGGCACAATGTTATTCACTACCGTAACGCTTTTGTCTGTATTATGTGTATGAAAACGAGAAGAACAAACAAATAAGTAGGTACAGTTTATTCTGAAAAATAAAAAACATCTACCGGTAGGTACGTCGTTCCTCATTTTGAAACATCGCAGCGATTCTTCTCTCCTTTATTCTTCAGCAAATAATACGTACAATATGTGACCTGTCACGACATAAGGGACCCATCTCTGAATTGGTATCGTAATACCCATCTTCCTTATTGTTGGTGACAGGTCACATATGTGATCTAATCAGAGCTTGCTAATTTTATTATTTATTCATCTGAGGTTGGTTGTGTTACGCATTTAGCCTTCTTACTTTATATTTTTTTCAATCTCTTTCAATCTTGTACCTTCAGTACTCTTTTTTTATCGACCTGATGATACATAGGTACCAAAATGCGTCATCAGGAGGAGGAGAGTGCGTTTGGAAACGCTTAACCAACTGTGGCCCCGTTACTTATTCCTCCCTTCAGTCTAGACTGGATGAAAAAGGAACAATCAGGATAGAAGACTGGTCGGTTCCTTTTAGTTCTAATGAGCTTACTTGTACATGCCATTGATTAGGTACCAGTTTTGTTTTGTTTTGTTTTGTTTTGTTTTTTTTTTTTTTTTTCAAGTTTCTGATCGTGAATCAGCTTGATTTACGCACTGAACTCCGAAAGTTTTGAAATTTTTGATGGGAGAAAACAGAAGCTGGAGCTGCAATTGAATCCAGACAAAGGAGGAGCTGGGTACCATTATTCAGGGGTGTGAGTTTCATAGTCATATAGCGTTCATAGCAATCTGAACAGTCGGATCGATAGGTTTGGAAGTTAGGGATTGAATAATAATTTAAAGGAAGAAAGCAAGTTTCGCTTAATACTAAGATATGGAAATTTTCCTTGTGAATATTAAGTAATCATGTTCTGACGAGCCATGCTTATTTATCTCAATCATGATGTACTGTATGACAGTAGCTCTCAACCATTGGGAGATGTCGGACTCCTCCAATGCTCCGGCTTTTTTTTTGCGGGCCTCCTACGAAAAATATTGTTATAGCAATGAAGTTGCCTTAATCAGTATAATGTAGGCGAATTAGAAAAAAAAGAAATAATATTTCTGTTTATGAGAGGTTTTATGGCTGAAAATGGTTAAGGAAGGTGTCCACAACTTTAAAAATCCCACGCTTTCTCCCTAAAGCTTTTTTTTTTTTTTTTTTTTTTTAGAAACCTGCTAGTAGAGAATGCGTGCGTTCTTACATATACATATACCTGACGACAACTAATTATGTGTGACAGTTCCTCTTCTATTGGGTCAGCTCGTCTTGAAAACTACATAATTCAATAAAACTTTCGTCAAGAATGAACCTCTGTTAAGTAAAAGGTTCTTCATCACAATAATATACACGTACTGATAACAAAAGGATAAGAAAATTCGATTCTCGTAACTTAGATGACTATCGGTAATAGTGAGAAAATGCACGGATAAAATTTCAGATGAAAGAATTTTTTTAAAGCTGCTTTGAAACAAATATCCATTTTTCAGATGAAGGAGTGTCATGAAATGAGAAAAAAAGAAAAAAAGAAAAAGAATAGTTGCGTTAGCGACCTTTATGATTCATTCATTCACATCAGAAGTTTTTTCTCAAGACACTGTTTTTATAAAAAGAATGAATTTCTTTCTTTCAGAAATAATATTTTACAATGAACGAAAACCTTGAGAAAAATACGTGAGTTTACACGACGAAGAAGTATTCGAGAAAGAAAAAAGGAAGTTGAGAGAGAGAGAGAGAGAGAGAGAGAGAGAGAGAGAGAGAGAGATAAGGGGAAAATAAATATAAAAGAGATAAAAAAGGGCGAAGATAGGCTATGACGATGTCACTAGCTCGGTTATCTCGCCAGTTTTAAAAAGACGAATTGACTTCTTTGTTGAGTAATTTTAGCTGGTACCGTAATTGAAAATCTTCCAAGAAAAATAAAGAAAATGAAAAGACTGTAATATTGTACGAGGCGGGAGAGCGGCACATGTAAGTGAAATCCTTCGGGAAATCTGAGCGTCGCGTAATACAAATAGAAGCGCACAAAAACGTGAGAGTACATGATGTACAGTACATCAGTGCTGTGCAGTGCAGTGCAGTGCATGTAGGTGAGTATACACCGCACGTACATACGTAATATTACCTAAGTAGGTAAGTACTATTAGGTATTATTTTTTTTAGATAGTTCCAGTGTAAAATATCTGTATACCGTACAGTATTATCGTAGGTACCGTACGTACCCAAATATAGATATGTATAGGTACCTATTATAGAGACATGATTGTAACTTAGAATTTTAAAGGTGATGATTTTCACAGGCTACGTACGTACCTATTGGACAAGGTTCCTTGACGAAGGCTAATAATAATGTACGTACCTAATATCATAGCCAACGAGAGAAGCAAACAGACCGGCATGGCACGTCCAATAAATTCCAGTATCAGTAAATCAATTAAATTTAGTAGGCAATTAATTCGCCAAACTAGCCTACGCCGAACGCATCGAAGATAGCGCAGTATCGTACCCGCGCGCCCGGCGAACCTGCGTTACATTAATTGCAACGATGCGCGGCAATTCGATGCAAAGATCGGCACGTTGTTGCAAAGATTACAGGAAATCGAGACCTGTTTGCGAAAAATCGGAAAACGATATAGGTAGGTACTTATTGAATTTAGCGTGAAAAATACTCCGCAAGAATCACCTAGCCTAGGTATCTACCTAAACTTATTCTTGTTCCAGCAAATTATTTGCTGTAGGCGAGTGATAATTTATGAGTGATGATGATTGAAAACAGCGGAGATTTGCAAAAAGGTACAATGCCCGTTCATACGTACTGTTTGTATTTTTGTTTTTCTTCAATGTTTGAATAATATTATTGTAAAAGCTCCTGAAAAATATTTTATTTAGTTCCTTGTGGTTTGGGAAATTGGTGGAGAGAAATTTTTTGGTGAAACAATATTTGGGAAATTGACTGTTTGAAGAAACAATTTGTGGAAACTGGGCACAACATTTTTCCAAATATATTTTCCCAAAAACGAAACTCGCGGACTTTATTTGCCCAAAGAAGTTCTCCCCAAAAACGCACTTGCCGAACGCAAACAAAAAATTTGCCTAAATCAGAATTTCAAGACTGTATGAATCTATTTTTTACGGTTTCACAAAATTTTTCTCAATTACGTTAGTGCGAAAACTGAATAAGAAGATCAGAATCTTTGAGGACAAAATAGAGTACCAGAATAAAAAGAATTTCAAGACGGCGCGGCGCTTATAGCGCTTATTGAACTTCCACGGAAATTATAGAAACCACCGTTACTGTCATGTGTACAGGGCTCAGGGCACAGTATGTAACAGTCAGTTACGTTTGAGATGCCGCGCCGGCGGAAGTCATTGGAAAGAACATAGTTGTACCTGGATGGGTTCATAATTGTGGTGTATTAAGTACGAGAGCGCGATAACATACAGCACAGTCCAGTCCGCAGGTATGCAGTATAAGCTTAAGAAACAGCCGAAATAGCGATCAACACTGAGTTAACTATTGTTGTGATTATTGTGCTCTCGCATTAAGTGTGATTGCCTACGGTGTTCCTATATTTAAAATGTACAGAAGCGTTGTGAATTTTAAGATGCCATGATCCCCTTCAACAATTAAAGAAAGGTTAAAAAAAAAAAACACTCACGCAGTCGCGTGAGTAGTACACGACTTTTCCTTTGACTAATGAAAATTCACTGAGAGGATCACTGCTAGTAAGGACTCATAAACTCTTATTATTCTCGCGTCACCTTTTTTTTTTAAAAAAAAAAGTCGGCAAATGTTCAGAAATTCTAAAATCTAATCACTGAACAAATTGTCCATCATTTCAATCAGAAAACCATAGATGAATTACTATCAATTAAGCTCATTTGATTCTCGAACAAATTGTAGGCACACAAGCTAAAACACTAAAAAGCAAATGATATAATCAAAGAAAAGAAATAAGAGCAACGTCAGCAACATCTAAATCGTAACGAGAAAAAAAAAATTGCGGAATGAAAAAAATTAAAAAATTAGAAGTCCCAGTTGTGGGATGAGAAATATTAAAATGTAAGAAAACTCCAGTTCTAATTACCTAAAATTCGTAAAATAAAAAAAAAAAAAAACAAAAAAAAAAACAACATGCAGGAATATTCATTGAGTCAATAAGGGAAGGCACGTACGGCGTTTTTCGGACGCCCGCCGTTTTCCATTTTGACCTAACGGTAGAGACCGTGCTTCGGCAGGCCCTCGTTCACTCTCGTTTCTGAGGAACCTTGCTATGGATTTAATACCTCACTCTTTTAGCTAGAAAATTCAATACAAAAAAAAAGAGCTTTACAATTACTTTTTCCTACACGATATTCTTAGCCTAGTATTGGTCTAGTATACGGTATATTAGGGCTCCAGCCGCTCATCTTTTCATTTGCTCATAATTTGTCTCTCATCACCACCATCTTCCGCAAACTCCATCCCAATATTCTTCATCTAAAAATCCAGCTACAAAGACAATCAGAAAAAAAAATATATATTTTGAGAAAAGTCGAAGAAATAACTGAACCTAACCTAACCTAAGCCTAAAGAAGCCCTAACTATGTAAAATCATTCTCCTACCTAAACTAATTTAATGGACTCTTTGTCAAGAATGAACCTGTCAAATAAAAGGTTCTTCATAACAATATAGACGCACTGATAACAAAAGGATAGCCTGGGTTTGCTTCAGGTAATGTGAGCGACTATACTCCTAATGAGTAAGAAATTAATTAAAAAATTGCAAATTTCTCAAGAACTACTCGTTCGATTCTCGAAAAAATTGCGGGTGCACATCTTCAAATATATTACTACAATATGGCCAAGTTACCGGAAAATCCCCCGGATAGTTTCGGAGGAGTTCCACGGACAAACACATACTCAAAATACTGAAAAATTTCTCAAAAAATCGCGAATTTCTCGAGAACTACTCATCCGATTCTCACAAAAATTGCGGGTGCACATATTCAGATATAATACTACAATATGGCCAAGTTTCAAGAAAATCCGTCGGGTAGTTTCGGAGGAGTTCGACGGACAAAAAAATCTTATAATAAATAAATAAATAAATAAATAAATAAATAATAAATAAATAATACATATATAAGGAAACCTGAACGGGCGGGTATAATACCTCACTTTTCCACTAGGAAAAGTCGGTAAAAATAACAATAACAACAACAACGAAAAGAGCAGAGAAAAGAAGCGCCCCCTCCCAAAAAAAAAAAAAAAAATGCCTACGAAGAATCATCTTCAGAAAAGTAGTCTTATGGAACCTCTGTAGTAAACTTGGGTTCTTTGTAACTGTTCTTCATCGTTATTGTATCCAATTAACGGCAGAATGTCACGATATAGACTCACTCGTAGATCAAATTCTTGCGAAGGCAATAATCGAGTTTACAGAGATTGCAGGAAAGTGCGCGGAAAAGAATGCAGAGCTCGCGCTATCACCGATATTCATCTAGCCGGCCAACCAATCGCGGTATTCAAGGGTCCAAATTGATCGGCACTTGATCACCAGGACGAGATTACGGCCGGAAAACTGACTGCTGCAATCAAACAAAACGCCGAAGATCATCCAGAGGAGTCACCGGCATCAAATAATACGTGTTGAACTGCAGGGGGTATACCATCTCGAGTTGTGAGCCAATCACCATCTCAGCCTGCGTTTAAAAGATCCGCAGAAGTTATCAGACATTGGAGACGTCTTATCGGATAGGTTTTTAAAAACGGTGATTGGGCAGCAGGAACTGCTGATGCACAATTCAAAGCCTGAGGTTTCGTTCACGCGGTTATCGGTCCACAAGAACGGACCGGTAAGGATGATGAGATCGTAACAGCGTCACTCGGGTACGCCTTCCTCTCTGGTAGGAAACGAGAGCGATAAGAGAAGTTCTTACAGGTCGTCAAAAACGCTTTAGGGCGACACCAAATTGCACCGTGCGCGCCATTGAAACTAATGACAGACTTCAAATTAGGCATAATTAATGCATGTGCTCAGATATTTTCAAGAATACCAGTGTTCTGTTGTTACTTCCATCTCGGGCGCTCCGTCAATATTGCTGATACAGAATTAATAGAATTAATACGGTCCGAAATATTACTGTACGGTTACACATATTGTAAGATACTCAATGAGTATCTTACAATTGCTGATACAGGTTAGTATGTCAATCGAGCATAATGGAGAAAACTTTGAATCTTAGGCGAGCGTAAGGTATACTGGTATGCGTGGTAATTTAATATTCAAATTTTTAATCTATTTTAAGACGTTGGACTGTACCAGCAGTACAGTCAAATTATTTTACTAAATAAGCTCATACTTCGCTGTGGGTCCTGAGAACAAAATAAAATAGAGCTTGTCTAGACGACTATTCGATAAATAGAAACACAGATTTGTAATTGCACTTTCGTCTTTTAATCAAGTACACACGTAATAATTTGATCGACGTTTCGAACGTACGACATTCTTCATCAGGATCAATAATTATACTACTAAGATAGTAAAGAGCTATTTGACACGAAAGAACGGAGCAGCAGTACAAGGATCGTGAAAGAACAAGAAAACGAAAGAGATTACTCACGGCGATTGTAGATAGCCGGTAAATAAAATTTGCTGATCTTGTAGCTATCAGTTTTAAAATTAATGCTGTCCTTACATTTAATAATTTCTATGGCCTCACGAATTTTTCTTTTTCTGGCATTTTTTTCAAAACAACAAATGGAAGCTTTATCAAAATCAAAACAATGCCCCTCACCATGAGAGTGCTCAACCAAAGCCGTACAATTCTCTTTGGATTTTACATTACTTTTATGTTAATTCTACGACGAAGTAACTGTTTTGTTTCGTCAATATACTTAGAATCACAATTACTACAAGGAGTATTATAGACTAGGTTTGAGCACTGGCACTGCCCATGAGGTAACTTATCTTTAACTTTAGTAAAAAATTTATTATTTCTATTGGTACTACTAAAAGTTACGTTAAATCTAGAGTCAAGACTCATAAGTTGCTTCTTCAACATGATACTAGGCGTACCAATAAAAGGAATTGAAAAATTTTATTTATTATTATCATTGCCAGTATTTACGTTATTCAGGAGGGGGGGGGGGGGATAATTTACGTTATAATTTAAAATAGAGTTAATGAAATCGTCAGGATAATTATTAGATTTTAGTAAATTTTTAAATTCATCTCTAAGGTCGTCATAATACTGAGGGTCCGAAATGCTAAGCCTATTCTTAAGGATGTTTCTAGCCGGATTTACTTTGCAATGAAATGGCTGATTAGAATAAAAATTAATGATGCGTCCAGAATACGTCGGTTTTTTGTAATGCTTAAATTTAAGAGTGAGGTCATGATTCTTAATAATAGTTACATCAAGGAAATTAATCGCGTTATTCTCTTCTTTTTCTAAGGTAAAACGGAGACGGTCATGGAAACTGTTTAAAGACTCGAGGACGCTATCAAGGAGGTCAGAATTCAAAATAAACAAACTATCATCAACATACTTGAACACACATGTAAAATTGTAACTGTTTTTCAGCGTCATGAATAATTTATCAAGAACTAGCTCCGCTACAATAGGTGATAAAGGGTTGCCCATTGCCATGCCTTCAATCTGAGAGTAAAACTTGCCTTGAAAGCAAGACGAAAGTGCAATTAAAAATCTGTGTTTCTATTCCTGAGAACAATTTGTCTGCTAAGTATGATTGCTCAGTTGGTAATTTAGAATCTGTGATCCATTCAGCTCGAGATTTGCAAATGAAAAAATGGGTCCAAATTAATAGCCCGTAAACGAGAGGGAAAATCACGACAAAAAAAAAAAAAAAAAAAAAAAAAAAGGAAGAGAACAAACAAGTACCCAACAAAGGTATGAAATACACTACAATAGAATGGAATTAAATATACTTGAATAAAAAATCTGTCCAGCAAAAAACTCTGATCACGGCGACAGGTGAAATATAAATGCACTACTGCAAAAAATTGCTCCTCACGAAGGTAGGTAAATACACTCTCACGATATACAAATTCACATTCACGCATGCGTCGCGTCGGTACTCCCATTGCTGCTCCATAGTACCACTGCACTGGTTATATTTCTTTAACCTTTGTTCATCGAAGTAAACCAAGAATTCATCAGCTCCACTAAGGTACTCAAGATTAGGTCAGCCGCTTTATGAAAAGTGTCTGAAGACCGACAACCTCGCCACAAAACAATAATATCACTCTTGAGTGCTCCACATCTCCCCTTCTTTGTGAGGCCTTCGATCCGAAATATACTTTTCACAGTTGCTGAGAACATGGTAGTAACACTGCATCATCAAGTGTACTTTAAAAGGGCCGAAAACTTAGTTGCACCCTACGGTAATGGCATCACTACCCTCAGCCAGGAGTAGGCCTATGGGTAGATGCCATTCCAGATAAAATTCATGTACTGCGCAGAAAAACGAGATAGAAAATATATAGAAAATATGTCGGGCATAATATATTTTTGCTGCACAGGTAGTGATACTTTTTTTTTTGTAGGTAGGTAGGTAGGTAGGTAGGTAGGTATACATTCATGTTTGAATATCATTTCTTTCCATTTAAATTTCATGAACATAGTAGTAGTGTATTTAATTTTAATTAGTCGCTTATAACCATTTTTTAATTTTTAATTTGCAACAGTCAATATTCAATTTTTTGTCGTGCAGTTCAATACTTATACCCCTTAAAAAATGGCATACACATATCGGCACGACGAAAAAAAGAGAAATCCCGACGACTTCTTGCGACGACTTCTTGCGTATAAAACGATGAAACAAATAAAGAACGACCAAAAATAGAAAGGAATGATCAATAAAACTTACTATAACGTTTAGTGAAATGTAAAATCATAATAGGTAGTGAATTTTACTATACGCGTGTACACTTTTTACTAAGATGGAAGGGTATATTTTACTATAATACCCACCGTGTCACTTTTTTACCCGACGGCGGTTTAGTGAAAATTACTGTACAAATTTATTTCAGTGGCGCGCGCAAGAGTACTTACTTTTGGGCGTTATCCCATTATTAATTGTGTCGTGACACCCGAAAGTATACTCACTGGTAAAACTAACAAATAAAGTAGAGTTGTACTTTTGGAAAACTTTTTCAAATGGATTTTGGTTTGTGGGTCCAGAAAATGATCAATTCTTATTTTTAATTTTCGATTGTCAATTTATCAGTGTGATTCAATTTATTTCGATTCTAGTTTGGAATGAATTCAAACTATAGGTACTTACAATCAAGATGAAGAATAAATAAGGCAGATTTATTTTGATTTACCTACCAATGCAATGATTTGCACTGCAGGTCTGAGATTGGCTTCGAGTTTTCGGCAAGTGGCATAACCATGAATTTTTTCCAGGAGAAGAAAGGGGGGGGGGGAGGTCTAGTAAAAAGAAAACCTAAATCTATTCTAACCCAAAATTTTCATACACCACTGCCGGTTGTATGTGGATAGTCGTCTAGACATTGATGGCGTTCATACGTTGACCGACAAAGGAATTAAGGAGCTGCATCAGTCGATCTCTCGCAATACTCTATTATAGCATTGATACACCAAAGATTGCTCTGATTGCATACCCGCACTGGCGCGGCTGGCGGGAATAAGTCTTAGTAGGATTAGATATTAATATGTAGGCCTACATTTCATATAGGTAGGTCCTACTTAATATTTCTAAACTATGCATTGTGACTGAATCAATACTTAGATTCTTCATTGTACATACTTCTTTAGTTACATTTCTGATATGATGTGAAAAAATTGCGAGAAAGGAATGCGTATTTTTTTTTTTTTTTTACTTTCTCTAACCTCATGAAGGGGGGGGGAGGAGACGTTGACCCCGACCCCCAGGCTACGCCACTGGGTATGCCCTCCATATTCTTCAAACCTCCCCCTCTCATCCCTCCTACTGATAGACTTTTTGGGAGGGCTGGGCCCTCCCGGCCCTATCCTCAATCTCAGGTCCGATGATTTGTTCAAGAGAAGGGAATAACTCAATACGATAGTAAGGGAATGACTGAAAGTCTAGCATTGGATCAGAGCATTCATCTCTATCTTATTCTCAATCATGTCGTACTTGCGTGCAACAAAGGTGATAGGTATCTAGTTTGATATTTTCTACGCCGCGTGAAGTGCGTTTATCGATCAACAATGAGGGACATGAGAACAGTGGCGAAAAAGCTCAAACTCGTGGCGAAAAACTCCAACCCGTAGCGAAAAAATCAAACTCGAGGGGAAAAACATACTTAGCAACGATGATTCTGATTGGACAAAGACCTTATCGTTTGAGGAACGACTCGATTAACTTACAGATTCTGTGGATCTTGATAAAACACCCGAAATTTAGGAAAATTGAATAATTTAAGCATCAGAAAATTGTTTTTATAATACATGCAGCGAAAGTGCCGCGTATTGTGTTTGTTTTTTGAAGCGAAACTCGCCGTTATCAGAACCGTGGCGAAAGTGTTTTACCCGTAGCGAAAATCGCGTCAGTGGTGCCATTTAAACAATAATTGGACATTAAAACTATAACAAATTCTACTTTTGAGAGTCTAATTTTGCTTCATGTATTAAAAAAAGTAGTGTTTGTAATTCGTGTCGAAAAACAATATTGTAACTCGCTCACTATCCGCACTCGCTTTGCTCGTGCGGCTACACTTTGCTCGTTCCAATATTGCTTGTTTTCGCCACTCGATACAAAATGTACTATTTTGGTGTACGTTGTTTGAAAAACTATCTGACAGTACGAGCAGCGAAATTGAGACGCATATATGTACTAGCAACTCATTTGATTAGCTCCACCCGCTTTGCTCGCGTGGCTGTGGTGCTATGATCAAACCCGCGATAATTCTCACTTTCGCTGCTCGTACAGTAATATACGTACTATCCTTCACTTTTCACTTATTACGTTTTTTCGCTTCCAAAAACAACTCTTTGATTCCCCTTTGAAAAATTAATATAGCCAAGAGCTGACCCTTTTGGTACCATCGTCTTCTTCATTGTCATATGTGACTCCGCGGACAGAAACCCGGTTAAGCCGTTATCAATTACCATATGAAAAGCATGCGTTACTGATAACGCTTAACCGGGTTTCTGTCCGCGGAGTCACATATCCATTTTGAGTTAATAATAAACGAATATAGAATTTTCAGTATTTTCATTTTCATTTTCATTTTCAATTTCAATTTCAATTATAATTATCTTCGCACATTGTACCGAGACAGCCGATCTCTTCTTAGGTACCTCGCGGAGAACGAAATTGCTTGTGTCTTTCTAACAAATTTTTGCCGCGTACGATATGAAATCTACTTTCGTAGGTATTCCGTATAATCCGTGTATGTATAATATTCAAATGGGAGTAGAAGAGAGTTTGGAGAAATTATGAGTGGTGAGACCGGTAAGATGCCGTCACCATTGCCATTTCCTCCCTCTTAAGGTTTGCAATTTTTTAGAAAATTGAATGCTTCGCGAATTCTGCGATGTTCTTTTTTGTTCAACATAGGAATTTCTGTACGTACAACTGAAGTAAAAAGTATGCAAATGGCACTCGAGTACGAATACAAACAAGAAACAATACGCCTACCGAGTCAAGATTAATAAAGCTGGGAAAAAGTACACTGCACTGGCAAACAGCGAGCATGAGTACAAGGAGTTGTGACAATAAAGCTTTAGCACGGCGCAGCTACGCTTCAATATTCGCGTACGGTACGGTTCGGTACGGTACTTGCGAAGATTAATTGTAACTGGAGAAGAAAGTGTGGTACTATATTTGGGTCCATTGTTTCCACGAGCTGAACAATGCTAACTTTCATATCTCATCTCAATACTGTCTACGATGCTTTAGGATGTACGAGTAAATCTCGCATCCCATATTACGCTCTGTATTGTAGCGTACCTTCACGTATATTTGAATAATATGTAACTAAAAAATAGCGCATCATAATTTGGGTAAAAGAATGAATGGGAATGTTGTCTTCATGTGTCCGCCAGACTGTTTCGTTTTCAAGTTTGTTAATTTTTAGGAAAAGACAAGTTGCGTTATAAAATTCGCTAATTTACCAAATTTCTCCCTCTCTCTCTTTCTCTCTTTCTCTCTCTCTCTCCCCATCTGAATCAAGTGGACTTCTCGCATTTTGCACACTTTGGGTAGGCGGTTTTTTCATCCAATATTCCTTATTCGCGCATTTTTATTATTTTATTACAAATAAATTTATTTGTAATAAAATAATAATCATGTGCCGTAACATAGAGGAGATAATTAATTCTATTCATATTTTTTTTTTTTATATAGGTACCAGTTGGTGAACAGCTGGTATTATTAATCTTATTGGGGTTCACGTACCAGATTTATAGGATTATTGGGTGAGGTCATCGTTTAGAATGATATAGAACGAAGTTGACTTATTGATTGGAGACGCACAGAACTCTTGAAATGATAGATACTATATGTACCTATTACTAATGTTATTTGAAATTGTTGAGGTTTCTTTTTTTATCAACGCTTTGACCATTTTATGTTACCGGTCGTAATATGTATTTTTTGAATTCGGTCCTGACCACAATCTAAACCGAACGCTTAACAGACCCAGGGAAGAGGGGGGGGGGGCGAACAAGAGGCGCGTGCTCCCTCCCTCACCCTCGTTACTCCGTTGGTGATTAAAAAATCTGTGAATTCACCCCGTAAGTTCAACTTGCCCAGTTTATAATCTACCTTTATACTGGCTTTATGATGGCTTTATACTAGGATTTTACCAGTCTCAAACTAGAAACTTATAATAAACCAAGAAACATCCTTTAAACTACTCTTGAACAAGGCTCATAATAGTGTGTCCAGGCGTAGGGCCCAGTTTATATGTATTCTAGGTTTATACTAGTTTTATGATACTAACTTTATTAAAGGCTAGGAATGTACCAATCCTGAACTAGACCCATAGGAATGGAGAAGCCCTCCCCCCCCCAGGATTTCAGTAGAACTAGGCTCGTAATAGAGTGTCTGGGCGTAAGCTAATCATCAAAAATGCCCTTGAGATTATTCAGAGATGGTTTTATAGGGCTTTTCCACTTTCAGTATTTCAAATTGCATACTTATTCTCCTGCGTGTAGTGTTTTTAACATTATTGATCTTACAGGACTTGCTGGATTGCATAGGTACTCATCTCATTCTGCAGCTTTTTGCCATAAGAGTAATATTAGAAACACTACCAAATTGACGTAGGAGAATGAGTATGCAATTTGAAATACTGGAAAAGCCGTATTATAGGTATAAGGTATTAAACATTATGCTACTTGATCTTCTGGCTACTATTCAGCAAAATCGCAATAAACACCGGTATAATAGAGCTCGGTAACTTATGTACTCGCAACTCGCATTCTTGACTGCAAGTGCCGATGCTATACACTACCAACACAAAAATTTGTGAGAACGGTAAGCGTTTTTATATACAGTATGTATAAACGTCTTAAACTAGACTTATACTAGACCAAGGAGGGAGGCGGAAGAGTGGAGCGAGTGAGCCCCCTAAAAGCTATTAGCTTGGAATATTTCAGAGTAGACTGATACCAGACCAGGGACGGGGGCAAAAGAAAGGAGCGAGTGAGCCACCCAACAGCCATTGTTTGAAAATATTCTAAACTAGACACATAGTAGAGCAAGGAAGAAAGCAAACAAGCAGAGCGAGTGAGCTCTTCTAAAGCTACTAGCTTGAAAATATTTAAAGTAGGCTTCTATCAACCCAAGTGGGCGAACAAGTAGAGTGAGTGAGCTACCCAAAAAGCTATTGGCTTGAAATACTATAACTGGAACTATGCACCAAGCGCCGGTAAAACTGGGTCTCAGACCTAACAAGTGAGCCGCTCAACCAATTATAAAGCAAGCCAGGTAAACAATGACAACAAACAAGTGAAAACTTCACAAAAGGATAGCAAACATGAAACATGATCTTCTTTGATTTGGCACTGTCAGAAGATTTTTTCTTATCAACGCTTTGACCGTATGTTACCTGTTTTAGTATGTGTTTTCTATAGTTGGTCCTAACCACAATATTTTTATCCTTTTATGTGTACTCTCTGTGTCGGCTAGTTGTTAAAAAAGCATTTTGTTTATTTCTTGTGTCAATCCATTACACTCCTCAAAAGAAATTTTTAGGAGACAGTGGGGTCCTTGATAACAATTGCTCTTGTCGCATGTAAAGCACCGCACCGCACCGCACCGCCCTTCCTCCATGGTGGAGTGAGTGTGGGTTGCGTATGCATTTGGTTTTGTTTCTTGCAACACAATAAAATATGAAATGAGAAGTACGCAATATTATTTCGAATAATTTCAACTTGACTAAGTGAAGTAAAGGAAACGGTCAGATTTTTTCCAGTTACTGTATGTACTGTTTCATTGATGTAGGTACTCACAATTATTTGTAACTCGATAATTGTTCTCTGCTCGGATACGTCGTTCTTTTTTAGTTGCCTTAAAATATTTTTTTTCTTCAGAATGTCTTCTCACGTGTATTAAGTATTTCAACACTTACGCACGCACTGGTTGATTAAGTAGAAGCCCCCCCCCCCCCACTCGTTCGTTGCAAGTTTTTAAAGGCGTACGTTCGAGTAAAATAATTTTGAATTTATACGTCTTAAAAACAATTTAAAACGTGTTTTGGCAGCCCTGATGAGTTCTGCTCAACACGCACTCGCCTGTTCTAGCAGCGCTTGACCCGTCTTAGCGTACAACAAGTATAGGGAAAAATGCAGGTAAATACGTGTAGCGTTTCACGCAGTTTTCTTTTGACGATTTCTCGGCGAAAAAGTATCCCATACACGTTAGAATATTTTCCTTAGGTTCGTGCTCGTTCGAGCAACAAACGTATTGCAATCGTTTTTTTTTTTTTTTTTTTTTTTTTTTTTTCTTCAGTAAAAACTTGTTTTTTGACCTATCGATTTCGATGGTTGTGGTTGTACAAAGTAGAACATTGCGATGTGACCAACTCCACAGGGTGAGAAGTCAATCGACGATCACGTGCACCTGCGCGATATTACTCCTTTAGTACGTTCACACATCACGCAATCCTGGAAGGAGCTCGATCCCTAAAGAGAGCTAATCTACCCAAAACGATACTAGGCAATGTCATAGATCCCCTCAAGGCGTGAGCAACTCCCCGATTCGCCCGATGTGGACGTACAGCTAGCTCAGTGTAGCGGAGAGCATGAAGAGACACTATGTCAGACTCGTGGGTATCATTTCAAGTAGTCGGCCACCGATCTATTCGAACACAAGAAATAAGAAAGAAGGGGATTTCTGTTTTTGGAGTGAAATTTGACTACTGGGACGGGTCATCGAAGAGAGACGCTCCTTGTCTATCGATGTAATTGGGATTGATAATGGATCAGATTCGTAATCACCTGACTGAATAAAAAAAAGGGAATAGTAGACGCAACTAAAAATATAAAATCCTACGGAGAGACAAAACTAAAACTATTGCCAGGTGATGGACGGAAACTACGTATTGAGACGAAATGAAATTCCCTAATAACTCTACCACGAATAGCGATTCATATTCGACCGTTGGTACCTAAAAAAAAGAAAAAGTTTTTCTTCATGTTTACAGCATTCAAAACGACGTCCCGAGGAAATATACACCTAAAAACGATAATCAGAGATCACTTCGATCACATCACGAGCACCTCCCTCCCCTCAACGAACCTGTCTGTTCATCGCAAAATAAGATTCGACGTTTCAATCTCCGAAGACTTAAGTTTATTCAAAAGAGAAAAAAAAATAAATTTTCGTGAGATAGTGGTCACTTACTGATGAAGAATTGCATAGACACGTGCTAAATCTAATTACATAATTTTAATGAAATACAAAACCGGTTCGGTGAGAAGAATTGCGCGTTCTGTTCTCGACTGTTCTCGATAAAATTTGATTATGCTTTCGATCTGAAGATGAAAATTCACATGGCTATGGCCAACACGCCTACTGGAAACCTCATTTGAACTGTGTAGACGACGTGACCTGTTTTCGACGGATAAACAGGGAGGATATACATCCCTTTGGATCAATGACGGTCCTTTGAATGCATCTCGCTTCCCCTTTCAGTGTAGTTGAATTTATCGTACCCCGAAATGGGCAATTAAAATAACGATGCACGCGCGAAAATAAATCCCCGAGATAATTATTAACCGGGATATATCGTTTAAGAACCCCTCGATTTCGCGTAATAAAAATTTATAAATTCCGACAAATTATACCTCGGTATTGGATAGACATTAATATCGGCAATCAAAGCGACCCAAACAATGTAAAAATTTATAAATTTTCGTAACACACATTCAAAAATTTTTTTTTAATGAAATTTTGGCCGAAACGTGTTCTCGAAAAATCTCGGTGTACTTGAATTTTCGTTACGAGGTCGTAGCACACCGCTTCGTGTTTGCTGGCGAACAACGACTGACTCCCAAGATGGTCGAACGAGTCCGATCACTTGTACGTCTTTTCCGGCGCTATGCCGCGACCTGCTCGAATCTAGATAAAGCTCAATAGAAGTAGGAGAGATAGGAACAGGATCACGTAGGAATTAAAGGATAGATAGATAAAGTAACATATAAGAGAAAGAGAAAGAGAAAGAGAAAGAGAAAGAGAAAGAGAAAGAGAAAGAGAAAGAGAGAGAGAGAGAGAGAGAGAGAGAAAAAGAGAAAAGGAAAAGAAAGATAAGTAATAATTTTCGATACGATGCAGACCGAGATATGAGCGTCGAATTCGTTCTTCACCAACACACACAGGCACATACGGTATCCCGATTCGCAAAAGGTGGTCCCCTTTCAACATCGATTCGATTGTTTGACTCCAAGAGAAAAGTAGTTTTTGCATTCGAATGTAAACGAGTTGGTGGTCGAGTTGGTGGTCGTGTTTTCTTTTTCGATTCCCGTTGTGAAATTGATGTGCCAAGCCGGTGTTATCGAGTAACGTTTGTAAATTTTCAATAGCCAATTGTAAAACGGTATAGTTGCTGCAGTCTGCTTACGTCACCTTACAAAATTTTACACATAAAAAATTTCTTAAAGAGGGTTCAGAGCGGACTAGAAGCATGTACAGAGCATTATCGAACTTTTGTTGATAAATTCATGATGCATCAGTTATTTAGTTATTAATTAGTTCGCTAATTTTTTTTTTTTTTTTTTTTTTTCATTCGAAAAAGTAGTTTTATATTTTCTGGTGAGAATTTGTGGGTGTCGTCACACGCAATATCTTTATGAACCTATTTTATGTTCACAAATTGATTGATGGATTGATAACGATAACACATGATTTAATTTTGCGTACGTACGTCACATAATATTCAAATTAATTATTGGGAAGAAAAATTCTTTCTTAGTTGTTCAAAAGGTACAGTTTGCCTGATTGTTGATTTAGATATATATTCTGTATCAACTACAGACAATCAGCAGGGCACGAACCTCTTCCAGCCTGCTACAGGCTGCTTGTCTTGAAGTCATACTTTCATGTAGATAATTTTATTAAAAAATTTATGAGAATTGGAGTGAGTCAGAAATTACACTGTTGCACGGGAAACAAGCCCGAAAAGTAAAAGTATGTTCAGAGCTATAAACTGTTAGTGGGTTAGACCCTGTAGAGAATTGACAAAAGGGTTAACCCGACGACGGGAATTTACATAGGCTGCCCTAGACAAGAGCTCGAAGAGTACACAATAGCGTGCATGCGAGAGGTGCGCGCAGTGCACATGAACTGAAGTAATTGAATAGAGCTAGTAGCAAGAGACGCTGGACAATTGCATTGCGTATGGTAGATCGCTTAGAGATGACAGGTGCCGACTGTGTGGGAAGCAAGGCGAGACCATCCAACACATCATAAGTGGATGTAAAATGTTAGTCACAACAGACTATAAGGAAAGACACAAAAGCGTTGCAAAGGTCCTCCCCGCAGCAAGAGCCAAGAAATGGAATCTAAAAAAAAAAAAAGAAAGAAAAACCCTACTGGGAGTACAAACCTGCAAGTGTCGTTGAAAATGATAGAACTTTGTTACTGTGGGGCAGAACGGTCCACACAATCATATAAGATTGTATCACACAGTAGACCGATCAGACATCATATTGAAGAACAAGACAGAGAGAGACTGACTTATCTCGTAGACATAGCAGCCCCGAACACAAGGAACAAGAAGCAGACGATACATTGCAAGATCAGCAAATACAATAAAGAACTAGCAATAGAGATAGAGAGGCAGAGGCGAACAAGAACAAAAACAAAAACAAAAACGCTACCAATAGTCGTCACGGCCATATATGGGATTATTCTCAAAGATGTTACCAGTTAAATGAGAGTTTGCGCTAAATCCACTCTAGCACAAAAACGCAAAACGTTAGACGGGTACTTCAAATCTACAAAATTTGTCGGTATTTCAATTCTAAGTATATTTTCAATATACTCCCCTACTCAACTTTCTACAACTTTCTTGAGCCGCGTAATGAACCAAAATAAGCCATAAAATAACAAATTTGCCAAAATTCTCAGAAATTACAAATTGTTTCAACTTCCAAATTTTACTAGATTCGAAAAAGAAATTAAACGCTAATTTTGAGAAAAAAAAAAGAAGAAAAAAAAAAAAAAAAAACCTAAATAACCCTAGGAAGCTTGAAAAGGTATAAAATTTTCAATTTCTTATTGCGGAAATCTTTGCAAATTGATCGATTTTTGGCACATTTTGGTCCATAACTTGGCTCAGAGAAGTAGTAGAAACTTTAAGTAAGGCTCAAATGAAAGATTAAATTGAGATGCAAGTTTTGAACATTTTTGCGTTTCTGCGCTACAATAGATTTAGCGCAAACTCCCACTTAACTGGTAACATCTTCCTGGTCCATTCGGTATGTATGTTGTAGGTAGGCAGAATGTAGAATCCGTCTTTTTACAAACTGCCTAAGGCTGTTTGTGAAGAGCCGACGAAGACATCAATTGCACAATAAGCCTATAATAGGCCAGGCCTATTCAATTAGCGGCCCACGGAGCCTATTTCAAAGGAGAATAAAAATATATAAAAAAGCAAAAAATATGTAGCGTCGTATTTTTATTTTCTCTTTCTTTACTTGTGGCCCGCGCAACTTTCGAACCTCCAAGGCCCTCGATAAAAACTGTTAACAGACAGACCAGGAAGTTGACAAAAAGGCGTTTTTGTCAGCCGACAAAATTGTTTGATCTGACCTCTTGAACTTACAAGACAGTGACAGTGAACTCGGTTGAACCGTAACAGCCAGGAGGGTATTTTTGGTAAGCATGTATTTGCGAGTGTGCTAATAGGAGTAAGATAGACGCGTTCTATCTCAACAAAAACTAATTGAGTAGGCCTGCCATAGGCTACTATTAAGCGTCGTGACACAGTTAGGCAGTTTGTAGATCAATACCTACCGATATCCACACTACGTTTGAACTTGCATACTATGTTTATTATTCACCCTCTTCTAAGCAGTAGACGGGAGATAATACTATAAGAAAGTACACGTCATCCTGACGTGTAGGCTAATTTGCATCAATTTTGCTTTTAGTAAGTATTAGGTTGTGATTAATTTTATTTTGAAATGTGTACATAACCTCAGAATCAAAATTTGGTGGACAGGGCTACGCCAGCTACTCCTGTGAAATTTCAAGCAAGCAGTGTTCAACAAAAAGATGCGCTTGCAAGAAGGCGGGGCAGTTATGCAATTCGCGATGTCACGATAGGGCCTCATGTGGTAGCAAATAGCTCTCATTTTGGATTTTTCAGAATTCTTGACGAAACATTTTTATCCGGGTGGTGTGTGACCCTAAATATTTTTTCATAGTCATAATAGTCTTAATTTAACTGACCATAGGTAACATTTTGTACTTTTTATTTTCGCAATACATAAATATGTCCGTGTTAAACTTCATATCAAACAAAATTTAACGGATTTCTCATTGCGCCCAATATGGGTTCGAGGCTAATTGTAGCATTTAATGCATCATTTTACATTTTGTTTGTTCGCAACAAGTAGCCTTAGACAGTTTGTAAAAAGACGGATTCTACATTCTGCCTACGACATGACATAAGTTGTACACAACCGTGTTAGGAATGGAATAATAATAGGTAATGATGATTTTATACCAAGGAGAGAGAGAAAGCAGCTTACATTACGATGGAGCTTTTAGTAGGTGATGGTTGCTTTCAGACTTATTTTAAGAATAGTCAAGTAACTTCCTTAAAGGACAGAGCAGAAGGCCGCAAGGTGCGTTGGAAGCATTATCCCAGTGTCAATGGCTAGCGAAGCATACAATGTAAAATTGGATTTCAATAAATAGAAACACAGATTTTTAATTGCACTTTCGTCTTTTAATCAAGTACACACGTAATAATTTGATCGACGTTTCGAACGTACGACATTCTTCATCAGGATCAATAATTATACTACTAAGATAGTAAAGAGCTATTTGACACGAAAGAACGGAGCAGCAGTACAAGGATCGTGAAAGAACAAGAAAACGAAAGAGATTACTCACGGCGATTGTAGATAGCCGGTAAATAAAATTTGCTGATCTTGTAGCTCCACCAAAGAGAATTGTACGGCTTTGGTTGAGCACTCTCATGTTGAGGGGCATTGTTTTGATTTTGATAAAGCTTCCATTTGTTGTTTTGAAAAAAATGCCAGAAAAAGAAAAATTCGTGAGGCCATAGAAATTATTAAATGTAAGGACAGCATTAATTTTAAAACTGATAGCTACAAGATCAGCAAATTTTATTTACCGGCTATCTACAATCGCCGTGAGTAATCTCTTTCGTTTTCTTGTTCTTTCACGATCCTTGTACTGCTGCTCCGTTCTTTCGTGTCAAATAGCTCTTTACTATCTTAGTAGTATAATTATTGATCCTGATGAAGAATGTCGTACGTTCGAAACGTCGATCAAATTATTACGTGTGTACTTGATTAAAAGACGAAAGTGCAATTACAAATCTGTGTTTCTATTTATCGAATAGTCGTCTAGACAAGCTCTATTTTATTTTGGATTTCAATGGCGTAATTACAATTTTGCCATTGAGAAGGACAGACTGCGAGGTTAGATTTGTAATGTCACGAAGAAAAAAAAAATTGATGCACGGTTCAACTCTCATTAGCTGATTCTCACTCTCATAATAGGCTATTAAGTACTACGGACGTACTGCAGTCGGTGTTGTTGGAGGCGTCTAAATTATCATGACGCCACTCATTGCTCACTCACAAGGCGCGAGGGCCGCGAACCACGCGCAAACTCATTTCAAAAAATCTTCGAGTGTGATGATCGATTGTATTGTTTTTAGATCTACGAGTATATCACGTTATCAATTCTCATAAGAAATATATTAGGTACCTATTAGAATGTTTTGATCATAGGTTCAAGTTGGAAAATTGGAAATAAGCAATCATTAAGCGGATCCTAGGGTGCGTTGAGGTAAACGGATGTGGATCTGGAGACGTTCCAATAACACTTGGACTATTGCATTAAAAGATATTCCACGAGTACATAAGAACATTCTTTAGTGGATTATCCTCGTTCAACAAATGTACCGCTCTGAAAAATTTGTCACGAGGAGGCTGGTCCCCTTTATTTCCGCTTCCAAGATCCGCCCTTGCTGGATTTCGCAGTGACGTCGTCGTCGCGGAAGGCGAGTAGTATGCCTGCAGCATGGATCATTATACTAAACTTTGTACTTATTATTTTCAATAGTAACATTTATGTAGCGTTCTTACTCGCATACAAGTCGCGCAGTGGGAACTTACATGTATACTATACCTTTTAAAGCCTAATAAACATCTTTTAGTTCCTACAAATCGATTGTGTACCTTATTCTTTCTCTCGACGAAAGGAGAAGTAGGAACGGAGTATACAAACAGCGAAGTTATCGCTAGTGAGTCATCTCCATTCCTACTCACTCTTTTCGCGACATTCGTTGCGCTTTGCCAGTGAGTAAACTTTCTCTTTCTAGTAGATTCGCGTACACGCGGGCAATCCTTGAAGTGTGACATTTCCACTTCCTGGACGTACCGTACTACCGTACAATAATATAAGGTATCCTACGATCTGAAAATGCGAACATCTACGTTTTATGGTATGTATGTGTCGTAGTCAAATAGGGTAATTTGACATTACACGAAAAGACTGGTCTTTACGTGAAGTGGAACCAGATACTGTAATCAGATTTTGTCTACATTATATGACCAAAATTTCAAGTAATTACATTAAGAGACAACCGACGTTGGTCAGATATTGGAATGCTACATCTTATTCACTATCTGACTGAAGCATACAAGTCATTTCATGTACTGACTTCATATGGAGGTCAATTAGCGTAATACACGCGCGTCATAAATTTGAAATAAGAACAATAGAAAAAAAAAAACTAGAAATTAGTCTGAAGCGTACATAGATCCTAATTCCAATCAAAACTTCACTTATTCTTGCAGGATCGACTATCATTCATGACACTTGCTTGTACAAAGTTGCTTTAAGGCAAAACAACTACATTTTTTAGTACCACATTGCGTTCTCGAGGCTCTACAATTATATCTTTTGAATCCCTGTCCTCCGGTTGTTTGAGTGACAGCCTGATGTCACAGTGAAAGTAACGTTGCGCGATCAATATTATCAGCGTTTAAGAATGCGGCGTCAGCCGGTATGAGGGTCTCCGCTCCATACCATCCTTTGATGACACCCTTCTCACAAGCGACTTGAAACACTCCATTCTTAGCATCAACTATCTGGCACAGCAAATTTGGAGGATCTGCTGGACCTCGATCGACTTTTGTCACGGGCATGAGAACATTATCTCCCTTCTCAAGTTTTGGAATTCTCTTCCGACTTGTTTGCTTTCCACCATTTTAGTAGCTGTCACTTTGATATGCTTGTGGGTGTCATTTCGCTCAGCAACCAAGCGCTTTTCTTAACGACAGAGAGGACAAACCATACCTTCTTCACCATCTCCATTTCTTGATGACAACATGCAAGCAGAGTGGAAAAAATTGGGGCATTCCCGACATTCTTCTTTTCAAACTTTTCAATGTAAAGTAACTGAATCAGCTGATTGTTTATACAGCAACCGCCCGAGAGTGCGGTCAGTACATGAAATGACTTGTATGCTTCAGTCAGATAGTGAATAAGATGTAGCATTCCAGTATCTGACCAACGTCGGTTGGCTCTTCATGTAATTACTTAAAATTTTGGTCATACATACCTAATGTAGAAAAAATCTGATTACAGTATCTGGGTGGTTCCACTTCACGTAATGACCAGTCTTTTCGTGTAATGTCAAATTACCCTATTTGACTACGACATATGTATTATGTACTGGGCCCTGTAATTTCAGCAGCCCGTACGTATACGCACCTCATTTTTTTTTTTTTTTTTTTCTACAAGTACATCGAGAAAAGTGCATGGGGCCCCTTTAACGTGATACTCGTAAGTAGGTATCTACATATTGTAAGAATACAGTATAGTACATACAGTGTACAATCCGAGCAACTCACCTATTTTCATAATTATTATTATTATTATTATTATTGGTATCACGATTATTGATGATGATGATGATGACGATGATGATGATAAGGATGATGATGACGATAACGACGACGACGATGATGGTGATACAAGAGCGCTGATCCTCATGGCTTTCACGAGTTATAGTATATAAGTCATGAAGATAAGTACAAAATTAATCGATACAAAAATGAATCGATACGACGGACGATCGAAATTAGTATACTGGGGCACAAAACAAAGAACGGTTCGGCTAACTGCGGCGGCGATACAGAGCATACGATACAAAACGAGACGGTACGATACACTATATTTTTAAGGTACGCGTACGATGAGATAGAATTTGGATGCGCTGGAGGATGAAATCCACGCGGTGAACGACCTTCGATACTTTCGCGGCGCGGCGCGGCGCATTACGGATGGAAGATGAGAGAGGTAGAGGTAGATAGGGGTGGCTGTTGTACAGTACAACGTAGAGTCAATATGTACTCGTATACGACTGTACACGGAGGCGTTCAGCTCCGCATCCGCGACAGTTTCAACCGAAAATGAAGCCTAAAACAGAAAAGCCAAGCTGATGCTGCTACGTTGAATCGAATGCGAAAACATTTATTTTCTGGAAACGACAATGGGCATGCGTTCACTCAGCAAGACGATACTATCAAACAACTTGCTGGAGTACCTCTCCACTCCTTCTCCCGCCATGTCTCTCATTTACCTCATGCTCACCCCTTCGAGCGGCGTTCGCTTATACTTCGTGAAGTTCTTCCGTATCCTCTTCATGTTTCTTTTGAGAATATCGTAACCCTACGCTACAGTCATCCTTCATGCCTATTATTCTATTACACTTACCTCACCGGAATATGAAGACGTAGCCAATTCAATATAGCAAAAATCGTGCTTGGGAACGTTTCAACTTTATTCGTAAACTCCACCGCGCCGCGTCCTTTCACACCATGTCACAAAAAACTATACGATGTGCAGTAGTACACATACGCAATCATCATACGTAGGCCTAGTCTGTACTCGTACGCAGTACCGAGGTAGGCCTACATGATGCATCCATCCATCCATCGCATTTGAACGTATACCTAGTATACACGACCTACTAATACGTTGGGTACACACTTTTTTCATTAGTACCTACACCCTCAATACGTATTACAGTATAGGCTAGGTACATCCTATCTTATTTTGAACTCGACTGTGCAATATGAAGTGAGTATGAATACGAATAAGTGTACGTGTATAGCCAGTATCGTAGGTATTTGTATAAGACGTTATTTACATAGGTACCTACTTAATAGCCCAGTTTTCTGTGACGTCAATCAGCGAATAAACGCTAGCAGGCTTTGAGTTGCTTAAGAGCTTTGCTCCGGCTGGCATGTTGACTCTCATAAGAATAACACAGTGAGCTAAGATCAACGTGTTCCTAATTAAAAATAAGGAATTTCTTAAATACTACAAGTTGATGAACAGACGCTGAGAACATAAATAGATTTTAAATATATATCTCTGATTTCTTATTTCTTTCTAATTTTGAAATATTTATGTAATGATCTTTGCTCCCAATGTTATTCATAGGGGAGTCAACAAGTCAGTTGGAGCAACGTTGGGTAGTTTTGCTACGGTTATTCGATAGAAACCTAATCTGTTTTCGATATTTCGCGATACTATCGAATGAGTATCGATATGTGATGTCATAGGAAAACAGTCCTATTAAATGTTCGTACGAGCATCTACCTAGATACCTAATGGATACTGTACCTATACCTACCATACAAGATGGGTGAGAAATTGTGCGCGATTATTTTTAATCTTTCCGTTTCATGTATTGATCATTTACTATAGGTACACAGAAATAAGGAAGAGTAATTTGAAAGAAAAGAAAAAATAGAATAAAAAATTTTTCAATTTGACCGATAGGTATCAATATTAGCCTTTAATTTCTTCTAATATTATAGAAAGAAGTTTCATGGCACTTCCGCTATAAATTTTGATTTTATTGTAAAACAACGACCAACGTTTCGAAGTGTAATTGCGAGACGACTGATTCTCCATCTGTCCTCAACATCCTTTATAATTCCTTCAACGATAAATACCCTTTTTCGCAACTAAACTCAATAACACCGCCGCGTGCTTACAGCCCTGATGACAGACTCTTGATAACTTATATTAATTGGACAAAAAAAAAAAAGATGAAAAAAAGATAAAACGAAAAAAAAAATAGGAAAAAACTACTCACCCGGCCGTTAGAGTAGAGTAGTACACGACTTTCCCTTTGCTAGTCAAAACTTATTAAGAAAATCACTGCTACCTACTATGACAACTCATACATTTTATTTATTCTCTCGTCACTTTCCTTTTCTGAAGAAAATAAAAGTTGGCAAATGTTCGGAAATTCTGATTAATCACTAAACAAATTGTTCACCAGGTCAATCAGTAAAATATATATGAATCACTATCAATTAAGCTCATCCGATCGTCAAACCAGTTGTAGGCGCACATCTTCAGATACAAGATTATAATTTGCTTGAGTCTGGACTACATCCAAGTAATTTTGGAAAGATCGGCAGACAAAAAAAAAAAAAAAAAAAAAAAAAAAAAAAAAAAAAAAAAAAAGAGACCGTACCGTATTCAAGTCTAAATATAGGATTATAATATTATAAGAAAACCTAAAATTATTGCAGATTGAAAATGATCTATACGTAGGACGTTGAGAAAATTTACTACGCCCTCCCTTTGACAACCTTGCCGCATGGATATAACACCTCTCATTTTTTGAGCAAAAAAAGTCTGTAAAAATAAATAGGAGCTTCACAATTACTCCTTCCCATACGTTTTTCTTAGCCTAGTATCGGTCTACTAAGTAGGTATATACTGTACCTTGAGCTAAGTGGCTCGATTCTTGGTCACCCTAAATTACTGGCAACACTAAGAATCAAGATTGAAGCCAAACAAGCATCGAATCACCCATCAGTCCACCGCTCACCATCATTCCTTCTCTCGAGCTCCGACCTCTCTAAACGCGCGTTGATAAAAAAAAAAAAAAAAATGTATGTACATCAACCGGGTTTAGTTTATACGCGTGGGTCTGTAACGTGGCGTTTTTTTCTCTACGCTGTAGATACACGAAACGCAGATCGAACCTGTTCGTGTATCTCTCGCTGTACCGTATCGACCCTCTCAAATAGTGTATTTCATTGAAAAAAGAAAGCGACGAACCGGTGGATTCAAACACATACATGTGACTATTGCTACTCGCACTTGTCGCTCTAAATTCTTTTCCTGATAAGCCCCGTTCACACTATAGCAATTTCTGAAGCAAATGTGGACGCAATTCTGGCGTGCAATCAGTGAGTGGGCGGAGCTTAGAGACAGAAAATCGTAACCGCTTCGGATTGCGTTGAGTTGAACATGTTCAACTTTTTTCAAGAATTGCATGTAATTCGTGGACACTCGCTTGCACTCGTGTTTTCAGTTAAAATTAATTCACCCTTATTCATTTCGATGCATACATGCACCAGCACGTTTTGTCCTCGAGGCTGGACTGAATCAATAAAATTTTTATAATGAAAAAGAGAAAAAATAGTAAAACGCTTAGTTTTGGGTTATAATAGGCACACATCTTGGCAATCTTTACACTGCAATAGTTTTTATTACTTTCGAAAGAAGATCCTCTTTTCTACAAAATAGTCTTCAATGACTCCGCAGCGGGAGTTAGGCAGTATCTATGCTAAGGGCTGGTGGATGTATGCATGAGTTTCCACTCGCATCTCGAGGAAGTCGTAAAATAGTTCGAAGTAGACCGTTCTCGAGATAGTACAAAAAATTTGTCCCAAACACGTGCGGCCTCTAAATTCCTATTTCGGATACCCTCGTTGATTGAATCAATTGGTTGTTAAATCTTGGGGAAGATACGGATGGATGTTCCAGATCCACCATTGCCTGCACGCCTAAAAGACGCAATTGAGAAGTAAGGGCGATAGTTTCGTCACTTCAAAAAATCAGTCTGCATCCGACAATGCTCCCGAATAGCATGCGAGTTCGGTCTCGTTTATATTTTTCATCATACGATGTATGATATCGTATGTCGCTCATACATATGCCTCCGGCAATGTTCAATTAATTAACGTTTTAAAGATTTAGTTTCCGTTGATTTTAAAATTCGTCAATTGCCTAGTAGAATGATGATGAATTAATTTTCGATAATTATGAATTATTAAAAGTCAATATTTTCGTCAGTATCACATTCAATGTTTTTTATTTTTTACCTACGGAGTGATGTGTTGTGATTCGGTCATGTCCGGCTAATTTGTCGTGGGGACGGACGCACAGCCAGTGTGGGCGCCCACGACCCCAAATTCGCTCAAAATGTCCATCCAGTCACCGTCATCGTCCGTCTACATACCAATTTTACACGTATCGTTTTATATCATTATTTTTGTTATGCTTAATTAATGCTGCTTATTATTAATTTACACAATGGCCATTGATAAGTAAGCTTTTCATTTGTGATCAACGTGCAACAGTGATGGTTGTCACATATTTTCGATTTTTCGGGTGTGCAGTCTTTCCCACTCGAAATTGCAATTATTTGATTTTTTTTTTTCTATTATTTTCTCGGGAATGTCCCGTAATACGAATTTTTATTCGTTTAAATCATTTTTTATTTATTTCTGTCAATTAAGGGGAGGAAGCTAAGAGGCTCCAATTTCCCCAACAGTACGCGGTTAGTTTCGCCGAAGACTGTTATGGCGTTAACCGCACTTGATATTTCCGAGGTGAACGATACCTTGATTATACTGCCCCAACCCATTAGTGGTTGATTTAAGGCGGGTTACCGGTTCGATTGCGAGATGCACGATCGCGGGCCTTGCCTCCATGGTTTATTTTCTTTTTATTTGAGAAGATCGCTCATCCCCCTGGGCAAGGGTGAGCGAATAGGTTCATCACTTCAGGTTATTTGATTGAATATTATACCGACAGGTTAAACAGCTTCGGCGGGCTAATTCGTGTACCAATTAAGGAATAAGGGCCGATTAGTACCCCCCCCCCTTTTTTTAATTTATTTGAAGTACTCAATTTATAAAATTACTTCGCACAATTTGAATATATCGTATTGCTTTCGATTTCATTTTTCATTACGTATTTTTGGTCTAAGAAAGGAAGTTGCATGTTTTTCTGCATGACCTAATTTTGATTTTATTTCAAAAATGTTTTATTATAATGAGGAGAGACTCACACCCGGCTATTTAGTCCTGGTTTATAGGAAATTATAAATTCAGTGTTTTCTCCTGTTGCTCGAGCGCCAAATGGATGGCTTTACTTTAATTAATAACAATGATTTATGCGTACCCCATTTAAGATATTATTTCATTTTGCATTTGATTTATGTTGCAATTTTGTTTGTCATTTTGTTATTGAAAGTTCAATAGATTCTGATCCTTTTGAAAAGGTGTTATTATTCGAAATTATTTTATTTATCGCGTAACACGCCAACTAAAGATTAACAATCTCATTACGGGAAGACCTGGCCCTCCCAAGGTCTCGACCCGAGGCATTTATAGAACGTTCCGAGCCTGTCTCGGGTTTAAATCGGTTTGTGACCTCAATATGGCTCTAAATTTGGTATATAATTGACTAAAATTTTTCGTAAGAAGCTACGCATGCGTAGACATACGGTTCGAATCGTAAGATTCTGGTTTTTCTTATCCTACCAGGCACAAAGAATATTAAAGTCCCTTTTTAGGCACGAAATTTAAAGGATAAGATGGCATACCTGATTTTTATTAGAAATTTTTACAATTCCCAAGCTCCATTTTGAGGCTGCGAGGGTTTTCAGCTTACAAACCTCTGGAGTCCTTCGTGAGCACTGTCACAGGTCTAACCTAAATCTTGCTCAATGACGCTGGTAAAAAATTAAAATCGGTAACCGCGCAGCCGGTGAAAATGATATTCCCATCTAATGAGACACCTCAAATCAACCATAAGAAGTTCCATATGAAGTTCCTCCACCACACGGTAAACAATGTGATGCACTTGGGAAAAACTACCCTCATTTTTCTCGGGCAATTATAACTTTCACTCTTCAAATTTAATAGGTACTAATCACCGATCAAGCTAGATATTTAGGTAGGTACGTATAGAATGAACGATTCGGACTCTACACAGCTGTGTCGTGCGAACGCCGAGCCTTCCTTCCGCGCCGCACTAAGCCCATCAGAGTTAGGATGATGGAAATATCGCCATGCATTTAAATGTAGGTAAAAATGCAACTTTCAGTTAGTCCTAACTTCTTCAGGAATTTATTCGAAAATTCAACCAAAGAGAAAGTATCCAGATGACTTGGTACGGCAACGATATTTAATAGGTAAGTACTTAGAACACGTTTTTGCTAAAAATTTTTTTGGAATTGAATAAAAAATATTTGAAATTTTCAGTTTTACATACGGTACGTTCTTATCCAATCAAAAACACCTACGTGTACAAAAAAGAAGCCAAGTTAAAAAAAAATTAGGCCTACTACCAAAATTGAGAAAAAACTTACTGCTTCATTTTTCACAATTTTCTCTTGTTTTTTAATTTCTGAGAAGTACCAATGAATAATGAAGCACCAAGTTTTCCCTAGGTAGGATGAAGGAATGAATAACTTGGCCCACAAAATTGATATCAACAATTTTGGTAGTAATTTTTTTTTAACTTGGCTTCTTTTTTGTACACGTAAGTGTTTTTGATTGGATATCACTGGTTTTTCTTAATTTTCAAATGAGCATATTTCAATTAAATAAATTATTAATGTAACATGGATACCTAAGTACTAGTAAGCTTTGCTTTGTATCGCTATACGATAGGATACGATGCACTCGAAGGAAGAACTGAACTATTTGTATCGTATCACATTTTGAGTTTTTGACGTTCAGTAGTGTTCAGAGATCCTTCAAGAAAGAACAAACTATATTTGTATTATATTTTGACGTTCGGCATTGGTCGAGGATCCTTCAAGCAAAAACACTGGCTCTTCAGAGCCTGACATTGTACGTGATAAACTCCACTTAAGATTTACATGGCCCATCTTTTTTATGACCCAGTTCCCTGAATCCTCCACGTTGCTGTAATGTTGCGTAACATTGAACTCCAAAATTGTAGTAGCTATAAACTGCTATAACAGATGTGCCGACTTCCGTTTCCAGTAAAATATCGTGAAATTATTTTTCGACGAGTACAAAGTATAATATTCACGTGATATTTCTTCTCGTATGAAAATTTAATATTGAACTCTAACAGTTAATTAGATTAATTAGATGGAACTTGTCTAGGCCTACAGAAGTAGCGTGAATGAAAATTTTGTCGATCTTTTCGTACAGAGCGCCATAAAAATCATCCAAGTGTTTTTCTGTCACGTATTGATGAGCTCAGCCGTATGTACAAATCAACGCCTACGCGAGCTGTGTGAAGGTTTCCCGAAGGTACAACGTTTACCGGGGATACAGTCATACGCTCGACAGTTACATTGCAAACAACGACTAGTCGTATTTGTATGCTCTTTCTCATTCTCTCTCTCTATTCCAAATGTCATGTATCTCAGGAACGGTTCGTCCGATTACAAAAATTCTTGCGGATTTGGATTCAGCGTCCTTTTCTCTATAAATATGCAACTTGAAATTTTGAAATACACTCAGCTTTAAGAACGAGCTCAAGGGGGCTGAGACGTATCCATGGGGGTTAGGAGGTTTATTTTATCAAAAGGCACTTACGGATAATAACATGAATCTAAGTATCTTGAACGTATAAACTCTCTATGTGTATTTTCCATAATATGACCTGTACCTTTGACTAGGATAAGAACTAAAGGAGAAGAAAATGTCTGAAAACCGCCTACTTTGAGGCTTTATATCTCAGCCCCTAATTATGCTAACTGAAAGAAATGTGGAAACTGAGGTCTGAGCAAAAAGTCCACAAGATTCTGAAACTTTGAAGAAATTCTATCGGATAGTTCTCGAGATACGTGACCCCGAAAACCGCCGCGAAGCGCTTACTGTAAATATGGTAAGTACGGTAGTCGCGTCGCGTTGTACCAGTTTTAACTTGGCTTTGGTAAGACTACCGTCTTACCTGATATGTAGCGTCGCGTCTATTCATCCGAACTTTTATAGAAGTGACGTACGTGTATGTGTGTATGTGTGTGTTTGTAGTTGGTACTCGTAGTACGTAACGCGTATCTCATAGTTTGCTCACGTAGATTCTGAATAAGACTCGTGTTTATGAAGTGCATCACCGTGACGTCACATCAACTGATAACAGAGTAGAGAGAGAGTACCCATCATCTATTGAGGAAGCCCAAATGTTATTTTAATTTGAGCTAGGAGTAATGGAACATGTTCATGAATTATTATAGGTATCAATTTAGTGCTGGCGCACAATTTCAGATATCAGACTATTATAACTTATCTGGATAAGTCTTGAAAAGTCGGTAAAAAAAATCCAACTAGTAATTTTGGAAGAGATTTGCGCGGATGAATAAATCTTGTAATACCTACTAAACATATAGGCCTAACTATACAGTATAATTAGGTAGGTACCTATAATAGACTTGAAATTTTTTTAGAATAAAAAAGATCTAGAACGTCAGAAACGAAAAACGTCGAGAAAGTTCTCTGCCTGTCAACCTTGCTATGAATCCATTAGGTTTGAGCTAGAAAAGTCGCGGTAGAAAAAGAAGCTTCACAATATTATTACTTTTTCCTACACAATATTTTTAGCCTAGTATTGGTCTAGTGTAGCCTACTTACTGTATACATACAGTATATAATAGCCTGAGTGGCTCGACAAAACGTAGCTAGGTGACAATCTTTGTACTACTGTATCACTGTTCAGAAAAGTGATTAAATGTTACCAAAGTCATACAATTAGCATTAGGTAGCCTAATATTCATGAAACTGATAGGTATACCTACAATGAAAAAGAGCTGCTTAAAATTCATTTGGTCGGCAAAAAAATTTATGAATAAATGTAAAGTCGTCGCCTTTTCTGCCGCACGAACATGTGTAGGTTGTGTGAGAGTGTGCGTGTGGTTTGAGTGTGTGTGTAGACGAGATGCGGTCGTCGTTTTACCGACTTTTCCACTTGGAAAAGTGAGGTATTACACCCGTAGCAAGGTGAATGGGGGGAGGGGGCAATGAATTTTCTCGACGTTTTAGAGGTCTTAGATCACAACTAGCATAAAATAAAAATTTCAGGTTTCCTTATATATATATAGCCATATATATAGCGATATATATGTATAAGATTTTTTTGTTTGTGGAACTCCTCCGAAACTATCCGGTGGATTTTTTTGTAACTTGGCCATATTGTAGTATTATATCTGAATATGTGCACCCGCAATTTTTGTGAGAATCGAATGAGAAGTTCTCGAGAAATTTTCAATTTTTTGGGAAATTTTTCAGTATTTTGAGTATGTGTTTGTTCGTGGAACTCCTCCGAAACTATCCGGTGGATTTTTTTGTAACTTGGCCCTATTGTAGTAATATATTTGAAGATGTGCACCCGCAATTTTTTCGAGAATCGGACGAGTAGTTCTCGAAAAGCTTTCAATTTTTTCAGAAAATCCGATGAGTATTTCTTGAGAAATTTGCATTTTTCTCACTATTACAAGTAGTCGCTCACATTACCTGAAGTGAATTCCTATCCTTTTGTTATCAGTGCGTCTATTGTGTTGTGATGAAGAACCTTTTATTTGACAGGTTCATTTGATAAAGGGTTCATTGAATTAATTTACACAGTGCAGTGAGAGCTCCTTTAGGTTACCGACTTTTCCTATTGGAAAAGTGAGGTATTACACCCGTAGCAAGGTGAACGGGGGAGGGGGCAATGAATTTTCTCGATGTTTTAGAGGTCTTAGATCACAACTAGCAAAGCAACGCGTTTAAAGTAAGAGCTATCCCTGTGGAGGAGGCTGGCTGACCCTTCCTTAATTATCTGAATATAATGAGTATCCCTCTATAAAGTTTACTCTAGAAATTGAACGTTCCTCCATAAATTTTATGGATCTCAATATCTCTAATGAAGATGGGAACCATGATTTTGCAATATTCAGAGCTCGAATATCGTCGTTGGCCTCCGCTGCGAGTAACCAGCGGCAGTTGTCAGCATTCGCGTTTGTGTTAGGTCGACAAAATGCGATGGGATTGACCATAACCTATGAAATTGATTCTTAGCCTAGTCGAGCTTGAGACTCCAGACTGACGTACTCAAGATTGAGGCTCGAGCTTGACACTCGAGATTGAGACTCGAGACTGATACTTGGAACCGAGACTCGAACTCGAGACTCGAGACTGGGAATCAAAACTGATACTGGAGACTGAGACTCAAACTTGCGACTCGAGCTTGAGAATGAAGGCTGAGACTGACACTCGGGATCGGGACTCGAGACTGAGACTGGAGACCAAGACTCAAGATTCAGACTCGAATGGAACAAGATAATAGATATCTGGTAACAAATTTGTGATTATATTTCTCGATTTTTATTCGAAAACTCAACTGTACAATCAAAATGAAAAGAAATTATTCAAATAGCGAATTTCGAGGTGATGGTAGGTTCCCTGCTATTCAAATATCTTTGTCCAGTGTGCCTTGTGCTTCTGAAAAAACGAAGTTCCGAATAGAACGGAGACTATTCCGAGAAATGTCTTCCAGAAAAACATATCGATGTATCCTCACCAACTCGGATAGGGAAAATTTTATCTATCAAGCTTTATAAGGGAGAGAGGATAGTGAGAAAGATTAGAAAAATTTCGATCATCGCAAGTCACAATTGGTCTTAATGAAATTTGGTTATAGTCAAAGGAAAAGTCGTGTATTACTCACGCGACTGCGTGAGTGTTTTTTATCTTGCTTCCATTGAATTTATTCCTACGTACATCCTTCTTACTGATGGTTTTCCCGTCTATTCCTTTTCGATGGACTTTCTTCTCATCGAAAGTAAGTTCTCCTTTCCCTTCTCCTCTCCTTAATAATATCGTACGATGTTTGATTCGATTTCCTATTCGTCCTGTCTTAAATTTGATGGAAGTGGGAGAAGTGATGGTAGCATCCTCGTATGATTTTTCGGTCGATGCGAAGCTTTCGTACTGTTTCGCGCCGAACGAAAAATCAGTGAATGTTAGAGTACCGTGTGTGCGAGTACCGCAGCCGCAGTGATCATGAAAAACACGTGTTCGCATAAGTTGTAACATTCCTCCATCTCCAAGCTTTTGTAACAAAGACCACTGCACTGTTTTGAATGTCAACCTATTCTCAGTGCCAGTTAAAGTTTCGGGAGATAAATATTTCGTAATCCGTCTGTATATATACGTACGTCGCGAATTGTGCATCAAGAGGAGACCTTGATGAGGTATACAGTATAGCTACAACGGGCACCACGAGACTCGCAGAGGATGAAGAGGAGACGTGTCGACTATTTCCACGTGGTTTCTCGCTACCCCCTTCCCGAAGTATAAACAGTTTTACCATGTTTATGGGAGCACAAAGTATGGTTTTCGAAGTTCCCAGTACCAAGTGTAACCCAGGGCCGTTTTACCCAATTCGCAGTCCCAGATCTCAGGGAGATATACGAGTCAACACCGTCAGTCGGAGTGGAGACAATCCGGAACCGCTCAACCTACATCCATTATGTGGTATTTTAAGAAATGATTTTTTCGGTTACGTACAAAGACATATTTTACATCTTGCGTGATATATTTTCTTCAATAATATTACGTGTACGAAAATTCGACTTGCCTTTTCATTACATCGAAGGAGATCTTAAAATATAGTTGAGTGGACAATGGAGTCGTATCACAGCACCGATTTGCTTTTCTCTCGAATCTTTTTGTCTTACCTTTAGCGGATGTGTACTGCAAATTCGTTGAACTTTCCTCCCTTCCACGTCGTTCATCGGGGAGCAGGCGCTCTTGTGCTGCCAGCGCCGACAACGTTCTTAAAAGGTCTATCGATAGCTGTAAGTCATGAGATGCTTCCTCGATAGAGTAGGGCAACACGTTCTCGTCAATAGTTCCTTTTTTTATTTTCTATTCGATTATAAAAATTCTTTCTTTAGTTCGATCCTAGACGTTTTGGTCATTTTGGTCTGATCAACCAATTACAGTGATAATTCGAATTACTCCTCCCTTCCCCCATAGGTGTCCGTAGAGATAGATGAAAACGTTTTCTACACTCCTACGAAGAGCCGGTATACATTCAGTTACGTTCTAGATATTTTTCGTGTACATATAGATCCAATCACAGCGCAGAATCTGGTGACAGTAAGCACCATAACCGAGTAACCCGCTCCATCCCTGAATTCGGGTCTCCATGTTCCCCGATTTATCTGAGCTAGTTTATCAGACAGGAGAATCCCTCGAGATGGTTTAGACTTGAAAGCTAGGTAGGTAAGGATTACGAGCTCGGCAAAACCATTTTATTTTTGGACCACGCCTTCTAAATTCCCTCCTAACGAGTAGAATCTCAGCCGTGTCTTTGGATTCGTTTTTAATGTTACGCGGGTAAAATACTTTGAGCTTATGCTGGTGTAGATCGTACTCGTCTACATCACATAAATAAATAAATAAAAGGGTAAAGGGACTGGGTATTCATGTAAGTAATATGCAGAATTGTTGCGTATTTCATGAACTCTGCAGCAACAGCGTTGCTTAATTCTGCTGCAGTTTTTCTGCTGTTTTCGCAAAAACAGCAATTCTTGAGAAAATTCGGCGACATTGTAACACTGTACCCACCAACAAGCCATCATTTGTAAACTAATTTCAATAACCCCTTTGTCAAGAATGAACCGCTAAAATACTCGTAAAAGGTTCTCATCACAACACACCTACCTACTGATAACAAAAGGATAGGTGGGGATCAAATATGTTACAAAAAAAAAATAAAAGACTGCGTATTCATGTAATATGGAAAATTGTTGCGTACCTACCTATTTCATAAACTCTGCAATACAGCGTTGTTTATTTTGGCTGCAATTTTTCTGCTGATTTCACAAAAATACAGCAATTTGAGAAAAATTGGTCTGGTAAAATCTTGACTGAACTTACGAGTCGTCATCGATCGGCCAGATCCATATCACCGTATAAATCATTCTGGTAAACTAATTTAATGAATCCTTTAATTAATTAGGTACCTACCTAAAACAAAGAAAGGAGGTTGAATCTTTCGGGCGTATTGCTCTCGTCTTCATCGGCGCGTCGTAGGCGTTTAGGTTGCCATCGATTTGATCCGGCCTGATCTCTTCTTTCATGATCATCAGAAGTACCTATTTTAATGTCGCGTCGCTCTTTGGAGATCGATTTCACGAATACTGTATAGGTATTACCTTGCCTATAAAAAATTAACTAAGTAAGTAAAATTCCTACGTAAGTACTGTATATTATGTCAATGTATCGTATCCGCGCTTTTGAGATCTGATCGGCCTTCGCCACGGCTTGGGTCGCCTAAGCGCTTGTTTGGATATTGCTCACTTTGTTCTCTTGTAGCGTAATTTTAGACTATTTCTCCAAAATTCTTTCTAGCATTCCTTCCATTGTCAAATAGTTAGACCTTTTCACACACTATATTATAGCTAGAGATACATATAGGCCTAGGTACTAATACCTACGCAGAATAAGTACAGTTACCTACCCATATAATTCCATTTACCAAATACTTGATTCGTTTCTCTTCTTTCACTTCTCACAATTGAAGGGATTTTTGATATTTAAAAAGTTGACACTGATAATAGACCGAGGTATTTTGATGACCAATGTAAATTTCTATTTTGCCTGTGGTCTCCTTTTCATTACCTATTATCAATACGATTATGTGGACGTCATGCCGTCAATAGGTATAACTTTTTGTCGAATTAATTATCCTCTAAGTAATTTGCTAAATACAGTATTTACTAAATTGTACCTACTTACTGTTTAGAAGATATACGTATCCTATCAATGAGAAGAATACAATTTTTTTTTTGTAAATTTATCAGAGTACCTAATCTAAATAGAAGACATTTTGAGAATGAGACGTAACCACTCCCTGAAATTCTACCGATCCGACTCACCTAACAATCTTGTATTGGATCAAACAACCATTACCTATTTATTCTTAGGTACTCATTTTTTTAAACTTGTGAAATAAAAGCGGTTGAGTACTCCATTTTCTTGGATAGTAATATTAGGTAAATAATATCTAACAGATAGGTCTCTCATTGGTTTACTTCGCTCCTCGTCAACCATGTTTCAGGACACTCAGCAGACTTACCCCATCATCTGGATGTTGCGCCGGAAACCATAAACAATCGCTTCTCACGCTGACTAGGTCCTTCATTCTGTTCAGTATCGAGCCTCCTTGCGGGCTATAGTTCCACAAGAACACCGTAGTGTCATCAATAAACGGCAGAAACCAGGTCCCCACCTCAGCCATGGCTCGCGACACCCTGGCTCCGAATCTAGACCTAGACCCCCGACATAAATGCAATCCGGTTGCCACCTGATATCATGTGCCGATCAGTACTTCAACGCCCTTAACTATTAATTTGTGTTATTACGAAGCAGCTTCACATGGACCGCTTACCAAGAAGTACCGCCACTAGGGCTCGTCACACATTTTTATAAGGGTACGCTTCACTTGTTGGCGAATTCCGAATTCGTGTAGAATAGGTTGCCTATCAATTCCCCAATACCCGGCCTACAACGTTCAATCTACCACCGACCGGTCACTACGCGACGCTTGTCGGGTGTGTATTAGACGTTGGTATACGTGCGTAGTCCTTGATGTCAGGAATGACTTTCAAAAATTAATTCTCAAAGCTCGAATTTCCAATTAACATTCAGCATTTTGTAGAATGTTGTTCATGAAGGCTTAATTAGGGGAGTGCTTTACACGTTTTCACGTGTAAAGCACTCCCTTAACATTCGTGTTATTATGGTGCGGTTACTCAGAATTGCTCACCTAGTACCGCCACTTGGACTCGTCGTCGTACCTACCCCACAAATCGTGCTGCCGGTTAGGCCCGTCGCACTTCTATCTATAGTTACAAATAACTCGGATCACGAATCATAAGTAATCAAATCAATAATTCAAATGCACAATCATTAAGGCGAGACAAGGTCTCAGACGAGGCTCGAATTAAGTAGGGTTAGCACATCTCATAATATGCGCCAACGAGTAATCATCATTTTTTTACTATTCGTCGAGAAATAGTTTACCATCCCTTATCACGCACAAAAGAGTCACCTTTCACAATCAATATTACTTCCTGTCCGTAATGATAACGCTAATCTATACAGATAAGTTGATTTACAAATTTCACACGCGCAAATACTTATAAATCGTAAATAAGTAGGTACTTGTACTTTTAATGTAAGTACCTACAAATGCGCTCGAATTAAAATATGTATAGGTACTTAGTCTACAACACAGCAAAGATGTCAATGAACCTGCTGCGAGAACAAATATCAACGAATCGTACAGGACGCACTAGGCTATACAATATTCAGTTGTGACTCCTCTTCTCGCGACTTCTACTCATATCAACGACCCTTCGACCAGCGAGAATTTCTGTTTTTTATATCGAAGAGAAAGCGGTCACCACGAGTAAAGTCATCTACCGTACTAGCTCTTACAGTGAACAATGCTAGAAACGCATTGACAACTACCTGTCTGTATCCGCGTGTGTCCACTTGTCATCATGCGTGCGCTGAACGTCTCGAGGTGTATCTCGCGTAACAAAATTATCGAAGATCTGCACTAGTCAGCTTCAATCTTTAACTATAATTACTGCACTGTGTAGTAGGTATGTACTTATATACCTACCGTACATTTTTATAAGTATAAAAAAATCATTTCAGTAGTGGTTTGTATTTTGCTCGGGCTCTGGCAGGGTTCCTCAATATTTAGAGCGCCAGGCAGGTTGGAAGAATAGCCTACTTGTTTGTATTTACACATCTAGATATTCATACTAGGTACCTATGTATTATACAATTGTATGAAACCGCAGGTATTTGAAGGACAAAGGGGAGATCAAAGGAAGTTGTTGAGTGCGGATGCTCACAAGGAATCATTTAGATAAGGATAGAAAAGAAATTATGACGAAAAACCCTCCTAGCCCGGGCGGGATCGTTATATATACCGTTCTATAATATACATATTTGACTTTGGCTATTTTTTAGCTTAATTGTGGGTATCGGATTAATTATGTACCTATGAGGCGTGCAAAAGGCGATTGAGTTTTTCCATTTTGCTAAGTAGGTATAGGTAGGCCTGGGTAGTAGTTGGTAATTATAATCTTCACGATAGGTAGTGTTACAAAGATCAGAATGCGAACGTTGTGACTTCATTAAAACTTTTCGTCGTAGGTATTCATTTCTGTTGTTTTACGCCTAACAGAGCTGCGGACGTACTTTTTATTGAGAATATGCAGACATCTGACTGGAGGTGCGGTTGATAAGAAAGGCGAGGTAATCGACATAGTGTCGAATCATTGTTTTTCTTCTAATTTTTTTAATCAATTCATATTTTACTCTTAGATTCATAGTCTACAAACATACCTAGTAGGTAATAGAATGCACGTACCTACCTAATATTCGGTTTTAGGTAGCTATTTTTTTTTTTTTTTTTCAGCTGAATTATAACGATATTTGATACGGTATTTGCATATACATATTATGCTCTTTAGTGTCTTTTGACACGCATCAGTGCTACTATCTATGTATATATTTTGGAAAATGTTGTACGCTCAATATTCCATCCTCATTTTGAATACGCAAGAAATAAAGAGAGAGCGCTGCCTGACCTCGTATAGGTACCTACCTATAGAGTGTGTAAGTATGTGATCCCTTTCGGGAATTACGTGTACGGGCAATAATATAATCATCAAGATTGCATTTTTCGCGCCAATTAATGCGGTAGGTACCTGAAAGTGACAATTGAGGATTAAAATACAAGCATGATACCTACTTATGAGATAATGTAGGGTAAAAATGTTTTAATTTAGGTACCTACATTAAAACTCCAGCTAGGTATACCTACTGCTGATAAATTTACTTGTAAAGCTCAATATCCATTCAATTCACATCATTCTACAAATTTACGTACGAGTATCTAGATGTCGTTATACTCATTCCAAATTATACGCTGCACCTATGAACCTAAATAATTAGGCTATATGATCACACAAATTGGGTTATTCAAGTTCACTTCTAACATACCTAAATAAATTTTCTTCAATTTAAAGCGCAATAAGTACCTTGTCCTCGCCTGGATATTTATTATGCAGATAATTTCAACTCGTAAGAATAGGGGTAGGTACGGTAACTATAATTTTTCCTCATGAACACATCAGAGCTCTTTTCAGTCTGTAATGAATCTACCTATCATTAGTACTCGTACAGCTATGCGGTAAGAGAAAAGGACACGCGGCGCGGCGCGGCAAGTCCGCTTTCTCAAGATGACCGGATATAGTTCCAAAATTACGAATCCGAGGCAAGATGTAATTCAACTGCATGATACCGCAACTGATACTTTATTGCTATACATTCGTACTCGCGTAATTACAAACAAAAAATATGATACGAACGAACGATACAGCTACTTCCGGCGTTTCGCTGATACGTCTACGTATAGACGTAATATACTTACTGTGTAATAGGCCCCTACCTAATTACGACTTTGGCCGATGCGACGCCTTGTTGCAGTTTTGAAGAGTGAAGACCAAGCGTGGATATATTCTTCGGTAGCTCGTACTTCCTACTATGTACGCAGTACACCTCATGCTTATTCAGCTGTTTACGAGCTTCGAACTTTGTATAATTATTTCCGTCTAATCGTCATGTCGACCGAATGCCTATCGCATCACGTAAAATTCCCTTAGCCTACACCATAGTACCTACCTACCAAAATTTGTTATTTGATGGTAGCTCAACTTCTTTCGCCGGTATAGCTACAGTATACTGTATGTATACCTACATCAAAATAGTGCGTCAACAATCTTAATTTTAAGAAATAGGTACCTAGGTACTCGTACCTCTTTGCAATATCAACGGCGCGGCGGTCTTAACTTTAAAAGAAATAGGCCTAACAAACGTTCTCGCAAAGGAAAAAAAATCTTCCTACAAATTTTTCAGTTTTAGGTATTTGCGGTACTACGCGCGTTGCTGACATAGGTAGAATGCCCTTCATCAGGCATAACAAGATGTAAAAAGTTATAGTGAAATTTTATTCTTTTCATTTGTTAATTTTGATTTTCACAGAAATAACTAGATTTTGAATAGGTACCTACTTTTTTGAAAAGAACTTACCAGCTACTTTTACTTTCCTAAGGAAGGAACCGAAAAATCTAAAAATACATACCTACATAAAAATAAACTTTTGCTTTATTAATACCTAAAAATAAAAATTTTCTGGCGTACTAGGTAGCCTAGCTAAATGAATAAAGATCACGTTCCATGTCTTTCTCAGTAGCTATTGGCTTTTAAGAAGCTCGCTCACGGCGATCTAGTATAGGTCTAGTTTAGAATACCGGTATTTCAAGATAATTACTTTTCGGAAAGCTCACTCCTTGGTGATCTAGTACGTAGGTAGGACGTACATTATAAATCTACTGTAGGCACTCATCATGTTCAAAGGTCTTATTTTCCAGTTGCGACACAACTGACGATGGGATAATACTCAGAAGTACCTAACTTACTATGATAAAAGTAGGTAACGGGTGTTTGAATAGGTGTGCATCATTTTGCGTGTTCCATTTTAATGAAAATAAACCACCTACCTTATTCTCTCGAATACAAGACGCACTTCTTTACCGAATTTCAGAGCTCTAAAATTGGGATGGGTCTTGCATTCGAGTGATAAAATGAAAATTATATTTCGAAAAATACGTACCGTACCAATAAAAAATATAGGTACTGTAAGAAATATACCGCGTAGGTAGGTAGTAGGTATAGGTGAAGGAAGCGTCCCCAGCGATTGTGGAAAAATCATTTCGGATGTGCTGTGTTATTGCAATGCTCTAGATGGGTCCGAAGACGACCTGCTCCGGGAAGAAACTGACAGTGGTAATGACTCCTCTTCATCAAGCGATGATGACCCTGACGACCCTTCAAGTGGAGAGTAATCAGATACTGACTCTGAATAAAGTTTTTCTTTGTGTAGCAACGATATTTTATGTAGGTACCTATCTACGATAATTTAATTATTTCGGTACTGCGCTGCGTCTTGTAATCGAATGAAAAAAAAAAAAGAAAGAAATTCTGAAAATGCATTCTTAAATTTAGGGTGCGTCTTGCATTCAAGTGAGTCTTGTTTTCGAGAGAATACGGTAGTTTTGACTTATCAGTGTCAAATTTTTTCATATTCCAACACCTTTTAGCATTCCTTCAAGTGCAATTAATTCAAATTATTCCCCATGGAAAAATCGACGGCAATAAGTACCAACAATAATAGGCTACCTACTCGTATTATAAAAATGGACTTTTCGGAAACACTACCTACTCGTATGACTCTTCATTTAATCATAGAGACCAACTTTTTTTTTTCTTCTTCTTCTTTTTTGATCTACGGTAGGCCTATTTCTTGATGAAAGACATTTTCAGCTCGATTCTGGTAAGAGTGGGCAATTTCCCAAAAATTTCAATAACCTATAATGTATCTATCACAAGTGTATTCGAGAACGGTTTCTTCTTCATTTCAGATAAGCGGCAACTAATCTGTGACGCCACTTTTTGCTCTATTTTACAGCGTCGATCACAATTTAAAGAAGAATATAACGTATCGGCCTAGCGTAGAAAAATCACCGTGAAGATCGTATAGCCTAAATGGAAAAATGTTGGTAGGTACCGCTCATTCAAGGTAGGTAAACATTTACAAATACTAGTTGGAATTCGCGAAGCGCGAGTTGATGTACTTAGGTACCATAATAGTGGTGCGGCGTATAATTCGTCATAATTCGGGAAGACCAATTATACGAGTAAGATGTAGAATACACCCTCACCGCGCGATATTTACCCACTCCTAAATTAATTATTCAATAATGTATATTTTCTCCAAACTATGGTTTAGACAAGCTCTCGCGAGGCAAGTTAATTTCAAGAGTAGAAAAAAGATATATTGAATCATTTCGTTTTTCCATCTGCAAGGAAGACGATTTCACTGTAATCTCGTCTACATAATGTTTTTTATTGAGTAAATATTTCAAGTGCAAATAATAGGTCTACTTACAAAGTTTAAAGAGATCAATCAGATCTACCTATTATTTTCTAATGAGCCTACCTAGGTATTTAGCCAATTTAGTATTCGTTTGTTTAGGTACCTACATCGATCGCGTCTTCTTTCATTACACCTGTGCATGTGAAGGAGACCGAGCTATGTACTTCCTATATGTGACTTTCCAACAGAAAAGGGACCTTAGGGTTAAACAACTCTAACACCACTCGGCAGATCACGTTGTGAAACTAACCAAAGAATAATTTGGTTAGGTAGTTTGAAACATGGTAAATTACTTGAATGAATGCCATCATTTGAGCTGGTAAAAAATTCGCGTAGGCTACGTGTTATTTTCACAACGCGATCTGCGAAGTGGTGCTACAGTGTTTTAACCCTAAGGTCCCTTTTCTGTTGGAAGGTCACCTATAGTCAATTTTATGCTTGCCCACAATAACAATATTATTATGATGATAGTCTACCTATTAAGAAAAAGAAGCATAACGCAAAAAACAATTTGTGTTGAATAAAAATTATTTCTTATTTGATTTTGATTAAATATGACTTTCAATATACACTTTCAATATACAGGGTGGGGCGGAAAGATGCGTTACCAGTTGTATACCTATGGGAGTTAGCGCTAAATCTGTCGTCGCGCAAAAACGCAAAACGTTAGACGTACACTTTGAATGTACAAATTTTATATTTTAATTTCATCTTTAATTTGAGCCATATCCGAAATTTCTACGACCTCTCTGAGCTGAGCTATGGATCAAAATGTGCCAAAAAGTGACTAATTTGCAAAGATTTTCAAAATAAGACACATTGAAAAATCTCCCACTCTCAAGCTTCATAGGATTATTTAGGTATTTTTTTTTTTTTTTTTTTTTTTTTTTCGTAGGTAGTCGGCGTTAAATTTCATTTCATTTCGAAATCAGATAAAATATGGGACTTTAAACAATTTTTTTATTATTGAGAATTTTGGCAGATTTATCAATTCAATTTGTGACACATTTAGGTCCATAACTCGACTCAGAGAGGTCGTAAAAAGCTGGGTAGGGGCGCAAATTGTAGTTGAAAATTAGATATACAAAATTTTCACCTTTAAATTATACGTCTAACGTTTCGCTTTTTCGCGCTACAACAAATTTAGCGCAAACTCCCATTTAGGTATATGTACCTGGTAACTCCTTTCTGCCCCACCCTATACAGTGCAGTGTACTGTACTTATGTACCTACATACCTATATAAGTGCATTATTTCTACGGCAAATATAGCCTACGTATCTACCGTAATACAAAAATTGACGATAGTCTAAACAGAGATAAAAAAAAAAAAAGTAAATAAGTAAAATGAATTATTTTTATAACTTATCAAAATGTCTCGTCAAATGAGCAAATAGCCTTTTGAAGAGCGACTGAATTTATAATCAAGTTGAATTATTAGAATCTTCGGAGTTATTAGAAGATTGGTTCCAACGACCGCGCGTACATTCGAGATGATATTACTATGAAATACTGGCTTTTAAGCGTTTTTGTGAAAAAACTTTTCTAAAAACTTTTACGACCGCAAATAGTTTTTTTTTTTTTTTTTTTTTTTTTTTTTTTTCTGGTATGTATATACTTATAACATTACACTTTCTTGGCGAGTAAATCCGAGTTTTTGAATGTGGAAAAAGTTTAATACGTTTTCACCACCCTCGTAACTACGACTCTCGCTTGATATTTTAAATAATTTTTCTCGTCCCTGAAGTTTTTTCTTATTCTTCATCTCATCCTCTTTTGAAATCTCTTTTTTTTCTTGACTCTCGCCTCTTTTCTTTCACAAGAAGAATGTATATTTTTTGAGAAACAGCTTGTGCCCGAGTACATTAATTCTATTTATGTCCATTTCAGTCATTCCTGGAAGTTTTTTGTCTGACTTGAAACCTAATTTTAGATGGACATCTACATCAGGAATAGAAAAAACTGGAGAAAAGGAAAGAATCAAACTGAAATACGAGTACCTATGTATCTGTTAACATACGCGCCCATGTTGTCATTTAGCGCTAGCGAAAATTGAGGGAGGCCATAGAAACAATGAAGAATAATAATAAGAATGTTAATTTCAAATCCGGTAGGTACTACCTACTTAATAAACTCGGCGGTAAGTACTTACTATCATATCCAAATATCCAATATTAGCTTTCCAAATGTCTAATTTTATTTACTTAGTTCGTTTGATTAGGTACCTACTCATCTTTATCTCTTGTAAGTTTCATTTTATTTCCTCCACGATGAAGACCGCAAGCTCGGTCAAAACGTTGATAAATCTTTCAAGTTGCCATTTTGTGCAGGCAGAGCCAAATATTTACCGATGGAAAAACATTATTATTAGAAACAAAATTATATTATAAAATCTATACAAATTTACCGCAGGTGTTTAGCAAATAGCGTCTGCAAGCTATGCTCGCGGAGAGTGAAATGAGTACTGTCTGCGGTATGTAAGATCTGGATGATGATAATAATACATTCCGTGAGAGCAGTTCCAGCGATAGCACAGTTCTACAGGAAAATTATAACTTTATAGGTATATATTGAAGTGTCTTCAGTCTTCTCTATGATCTAGAGGATTTGTTCTCACAAACCAGTATTTAAAAGTCTGATGCAATAAGAGATTCGAGACTAAAAACCAGAAAATGAAGTAGCTGTACAATGAGTCGTCGGAAGTGTAAAAATAATTAGGGGAAGGGGGTTGAAGATTCAAAGGATCGATATATCATTCGAATACAGTATGTGTATAGTTAACTCGTAATATTACCATGTGCGATCATACCGCTATACGAATACACAGGAAGCTCTTTCATAGATTTGAAAGACATGACGACAGTATAGAAACCAACAGTTTTGCGGACTACTGCGATGGTTTTTATTACCTTTTAAACTCGTTCTCTGAACTGCAAAATAATTAGGTACGGTACCTACACTTATACCCAAACATAATATACGGTCTTATAAATAAAACTCGCGTATACGCGTCTTACAAATACCGTCTACTTATACCTACACAAAATATTAAAAATTATTTCGTTTCACCATCCATTCAACAAGAATGATTGTGACAAACTGTAAATATTGGAAGGCTAAAACCTGTAAACAGAAATTCGTCCAGACCGTAGGCCAGTCTAGACAACTCGCATAGACTATACGAGTACTCTAAAGAACGTTTCACCCTCCAAGTTTTTTTTTTTTTTTTTTGTTTTGAGGAGGAGGAGGAGGAGGAGAAGGAAGAGAACAACATCGCATTAATACTCGCCGAAAAAGAAGCGAGAGCTATTATGAGATAGAATCTTCTGGTGAAAATGATATGATATTACGGTATAACCCGAGAGCAGTAATAAGTTGCAAGAACAAAAATCGAAGAACTTCTTAGGGTTTTGTATGCCTAAAATTAAGACGAGCGTCAGTGCGGCAATACCATAGTGGATTCCCCCTTTTATTAAAAACTTAACAATCCTCGTGATGCAACAGGAAAACTGTTACATGTGTGTTATAAGTATGTACAATTAATTGTTTGCAAAACTGTTTGCGTACAAAATTGTTTGCGTGACGTACAAAGAAAATTCACGGCTTCTTCAACACAGTTAAATATGAGGGGAGGTGATGGGGGACCTGCTTTATGAGTCTTACGGTGTTTGAAACGATGTATAACTGGCTCATTGAATGGGGCTGGGCCAATATTGGTGTATGGAGTATTGCATATATATACTCGTAGTTGAAGGAGCTATTTTAATCAGGCTATCAGTGCTGCAAGATGAGACCAAGAGGACTTGAAATTTATTGAAGGGGTGGTGTTTGAAGCATTACATATCTATAGTTATACTTGGAGGAGTTGGTTTGATCAGGCCATGTTCACCGATTCTCAAGTTATAAGTACTTATGATAGGAAGGAAACTTACTGGACTTAAATTAGTCCTTACATCATCCTAGCTTTAAGTATACAGTACTAGTATATATATTTATAGAATAGGAGAGGGACTTGGAAAAAATTTATCGACCTCTGTCGGATATTTCTATTGTGTAAAGAGAAGTTGTGAAATTGGAAATCCATTTAACTGTATCCCTATAACACCTACAGACTTGGATTTTTTTTTTTTTTTTTTTTGGTGTGAATTTGGAGCACGAACAATTAATGCTTTTGCGGCAAGACTAAATTGCAGCTTTGAGCTGGCGGACCGAGAATATACAATTTTACTCAATTTTAGCCTAATTGTGGCGATCGACAAGATCGATCGTCACAGTGTTTTATATTTATTATCGTCGCTTCTATGTACCTAGTCAATTTTCAGCCTTTTTCAAACTTTGAAACTAAATTCCGAAAAATTGAGCAGAAATCCTGGGAAACGGCTGGCGCAAAAAGTACCTAGTTCTACAGAAACACTTTTGCCTAGGTTCATATTCACTGAAGGCTGTTCATGTGTGTTATTTAAGCCTGTAACTAAATCATGTAGATCGTTGTAACATATCTCAGGTTCTACTTCTTTTTTTTTTTTTTTTTTTTTTTTCCTAGTGCTCTATAAATGCACAATATTGATACCTACCTAATAAAAATTTATTGGTGGTCTGTATTTTTCACGTTTTTCACGTAACAATACAACTTTTTTGTTCTCAGCTTAGCAATACGTAACTATGGGAGAATGGAAATGCACGCAATGCTGATTTAACTTCTGGGTACCTTAACTTGGAAGAATTGATTTCATAGGCCAAAAATGTCTTTTTTCGGCAGTTCAGAAGATGATTTGTAGAGCCTCACGATGAAATACAGCATAGACACGTTTTTGGTCGATATTTGCCGAGAGAAATAGCGAAAGATTTTTTTAATGCGTTGCCCAATAGTCACAAACAGAGAGTGCTGTTTTCAACTTGTACCTAGCTGTGGACGATATTGGTGATTAAAGATGAAAGACGATGAATGACATCGCAAGAAAACACATTAGATCGAATGAAGGTCTAAGCGAAGAGACGAGACGTAAATACGAGATCGTTCACCGGACAGATTTAGAAATGAGGAAAATATCATTAATAATAAATAAAATGGTACATTTTCAATCAAATTCATATGAACCTTTTACTGGTTCGTCATCAGAAGAGATAACAAGGAGAAAAAAAAAAAAAAAAAAAAAAAGGAAGAAAAAAAAAAATATGATCTACAGTCAATTTTATGTATAGGTAGTCGAAGGATGAATGGTGCGGTATCGTGCTCTCGCGTCCATCAGTTTCTCCATTAGACTTCATATTTTATCGTCAGCAATGCCAGTGATTAATTGAAAACATTGACGGTGTTAACAGCATCCTTATCTTTGACAGCGTAAACCAAACTTTTTATTATTCTTGAAAACAATTTTTATAAGACTGATACATAGGCTAGGTAGGTACCGCTATGACAAAAGAAGAAAACACAGAGTACAAATATGATTACCTACCTAGGTATATTAGATGAAGAAAATATTCCGAATTTGTTTTTCAAAATTCGCTCTGTGATGGAGAAATTTATTGCATTCAATGAAACACCACTTTTATTAACGCACCAACGTTGTAAACTACGAGCTAAAAAAGCCTGCTGCGAATAGCCTGAAAATAAGAGTAGGTAGGTATAGTATGAAGAGAATGATTCATCATACTGATAAGTTCACAAGTTCACTTATTGCTTATGATGGTAGGTACTTAGGTACCTACCTACCGTTTTTCTAATAATTGTTACGCGTCTCTTTTACGTAGGTAGGTACCTAATTAACATCAGTCTTTTTGAATTTTATAATCTCGCACGTATTTTTCTTTTTTCATTACTATTTTCGTGAGCTAAACTCTTGGAGTTGTCAAATATAAATTTATGGCCACAATTTGTTGGATGACGGGCCAGTCCAGCGTAATTGTTCTGGGTTCTTTCACCCCTTTTATGCTGGTTATTCATCTCAGACTGTAGCTGACCAGTCTCCCCAACATAGAACTCAGGGCAATCATCGCGCACGCATGGTACACCATAAAGAACACCTAATCTTTTCTTTTGAGATGAAGGGGTTCTCAGGCCAGGAAGAAAAATGATCTCGAAGGGTTTTACACCGTAATTACCAACAGCTATCCTAATTTTAGGATCATCATCTAGTATGAAATTCACTCACAATTACCCTGCTCTAGCCTGAGAAGGAAAAGAAAAAGAAAAAAAAAAGTTTCAAAATAAGTAATAATAATATATAGGTATGAGCGGTAAGTATACGATTAACATAATATTAAATGCTATACCTACGTCGCGTCGATTAACAAGCTGCCTGCCTACGTTTACTACCTACGCCGTTTGTGGAACACGAGGTAGAGCCGAGCAACGCAACGTAAGCGCAGCGAGTCAATCGTGTACGTAAGTACGTTTTTTACCAATCCTACTACTGTTTTAATTCAACGTGAGAGGAAAATGCAAAATCTAAAAGTAAAGTTTGAATTTTATTTTGTACATACTACTCGTACTTATGTACAAATATAATATTATGACTGTGTATTCAATGCATGGATGCGACGCGGCTTGGCGTGTTCATGTGTCTCTGGGTTAGGTACGATCAACAATTGAAAGAAGGGCAATTCTTCCATTTAAAATGTACACAGAAATTGCCCTTATTCCAGATAGCCCTTCAATTATTGTTCATTTTATTTTAATTGTGCCTTGTTTTCGAATTTCTTTTTCTTATTTAATTGCTGAATTGATATGGATGAAAATATTCTATAAAGTTGACGAATTCGATCACATTGAGAACACTTCCGGAAAATGAACTGGGGGTTACACCGCCAGATATTTGTATCATCAATTTGGCTCTGTTGTGAAACACGTACGGTTCACAAAACTCAATAACAACTGATTTCTTTTGTCTTCTTATCAGTATGACATGGGTGTCTATTATATGTATGATTGAGGGTTGACTTATGCAAAACAACCACCAATCCTACAAAGATGCAAGCCAATAGGATAGAGGTGCAGCGTAAAAACTGAAAATGTACACGCACTACGAGTGCAAATGAGTAGGTATAGGTGTGTGTTTCTTCTTCTCTGCTGAATACATAATATGCATCTAGTTTTTTCAAACTTTTTCTTTTCACCCTGGTTTCTAATAATTATATTATATGTATAGGAAACAATGTGGAATATAACTCACGGTAGATTTGCTCATCAGACTTGGCGGGATTCCCCGACGACATAGCGCAGTCCTCTGCCTCACACCATCTTCTGCACCCTCATCTTTAGGCTGCGATGGTTGGGTATTTTGCACAAGTGTCATATATGTAATAGGTATGCGTAAAAGTATGTACAGTACAAGTAACCCGCATCATAATTCTTCCCGCCGGCACTCTTGTGGATACAGGAGCCAAATTTTGCATTGTTCTGTCTACACTACAGCAACGTTTCGATGCGGGCAATTGTTTAAACTGAAGCAAACTTCGCTATACCATCATTTCTTTGTCGTCAGTTTTACAGGTAGGTATTTCTCTCTAATAAGTAAGTAAGTAATTTTTGTTTATATTCGACACAATGTCCAGAGATTTTATATAGAAACAAGAAATCAAGAATAGCTCGATCGCAATAGCAGTAAAACAAAATATTGAAATATTAAACAATCTATATATTAAAAAAATTTGGGATGAAAACGCTTTCGGAGTTCGTCTGGCCGTTCTACTGGACGTACTTGCTTCATTTTTTTTCTTTTATTCTCTTCAGGAAGACCTCCCATTTAGCCATCAAGCATTACTTAGTGCCTCACTTCAGTTGTTCCCCAACTATTTGTATTTGCCATTTCTCCCGATGTATTTCTTATGGGCAATTTTTCGTAGATACAATGACACTACGTCGGGCTATCTTTGACGTCGATATCAGGTCGAAATATGGGTCTCCCAAACCCCATTCGCAAGTGGATACGCCGCTAGAAACGCTACTTTCCACATGACCCCAGAAGGTGATGCAAAAAATTTGCCCTATTTGAATAACATGGGCAGTGGTTTTCAAAAGGTTTGTTCTTGTTAATTTTGTATTGATTTGGAAAATTGAGATATACAAAATATTGGGTAAAGTTTCTAGTATCGATTTTCAAGATTTCTTGAATTTCCCCCCCAAAAAAAAATGAATGAAACGAAAATTCTCCCACTGGACGCAATGAACGCGATCACCTTCTAAGGACAAGCTTATGAAAAATTTTGCTTAGCATCGAGTGGTGGCAACTCTTTCGCGTCCACTCGCGAATTAATTTTCGACGCAAAATCGACTTCACGTCGATATAAGGTCGAATTATAAGACTGCAAACGTTACTTTTCCAATTACAAATTTTGACTAGAAATCGACGTCGAAATTGACTGACATAATTTCAAGTTGTTTTCGACGCAAAATCTACTTCTTTTAGACGTCGATATCAAGTCAAATTATGAGACCGACAATGCTACTTTTCTGAACACAAATTTTGACCACAAATCGATGTCGAAATCGACTGACATTATAATATTTCAATTTTTGTGGCGCATTGATACTCGTAGTGAGATATCTTATAAGATAGAGAGAATAGCAATAGATAGTCGTCAATTGATTTCACGTTTCATTCGTGCGTTGAGATCGTTCATTAGAGACTCGGTATCAGAGTATATAAGAAAGGTCTACGGATAATTAGAGGTACCTGTTATCGGGGTATAACAAAGCTCTATGCAAATAATTGTATTGTCCAATACGGTGAAATATGTACTAGATATAATTATACTACGTCTAAGTATGAGAGGGCTCTAAGATAATATAAGGTAAAAGAGCCCATAACAAGCCCCCTTCTTATTTATACATTATACACTTTAGCACTGCTGTTAATAATCTAAGATGTACAAGACCCAAACACACTGTACCTAGTGTTGGAATGTAGGGGGGGGGGGGGTCACAAATCCATTGTACCAGTTAAATACAATCTCCCACACAAAGTACGTTTGGAGTGGGTGGCCCTTGAAAGAAAAAATAAAAAAACAAGAAACAAAAAAAAAGTGTCCCCTCCGCAGCCGGATTGAAAGGCACGCTGCAAACCACATTGTGAAGAGCAAAAGTGCGCAGGTGTCCGAGCACGCAGGGTGCTGGAAGAAAACGCAAGCAAGACCAATGGCGGGTGTGCTATCCTTTCTTCAGTTGACTTGTATAGAATTGTATTCTCGCGCAAGATCTCCTATGGCTATTTGTAGCAGAGACATCGACGTCGATTATGAGTACTTACAAAAACAGAATTTAATGACCTTTGATATTCGACGTCGACAAGAAGTTGATATGGAATAAATGATTCTTGTACATGTGCCCTACAGTATATCAACATTGAAAATGAATAATTATAAAATGTTGCTCGTCCTAAAAAAGAGTCCATTTTGAGTAGATATAATTTTATGCCTACTCTGAATTGACGACAAAATATAGTCGATTTGGAAGTACTTACAGGTTGATATAATTATATTATGGAGTCAAAATTGAGTCGACATCATTAGACGGAGTTCAAATTTTTTGTAGACTTAGAATTTACGTTGATTTCAAGTTAATTCCGAGTAAACATTCTCAGCTCCGTGTTCAACCAAGAATAAAATCCTTTTCAACATGAATAATTATGATGAAATCAAAATTAAGTCGACGTTAACTGACATACATAGTTTACTTTTTTTGTCGACCAAAAATCAACATGAATTTTGAGTCAAACTTTTCAAAATTTTTATCGACCATAAGTCGACTCAATTTCGACGCCGACAATGAGTCTACCTCCAGTCGAGTTTCGGTCAAAATTAGTGCCAAACTACATTGACTCAAAATCGACTTTGATTCTAAGTCGATTTCAAGCCAACGATAAAAATGATAAAATTATCGTAGTCGACCGAAAATCGACCATTTGTTGCCGTCGACATCGGATGTACAAATTGTTCACATTTTTCTCATTTCAATCACATTTTTGGTAGCCTAAGAGTCGACGTCAAAATGCAGTCAACATGATATCGAACAAAATGTTTTCTGAGTCGATGATAGTTCGACTTCGGATCGACGTCGTCATGCAGTCTATTTATCCTCAAAATTGACTCCATTTTCATGAACTTTGGTGAAGATGTCGAATTGACGTCGAAATTCTGTCGACTGTGAGTCGACATTGCCTATGACTCGAAATCAACCCTAAATCGATGGTCGACATGGTTCAGCGGTGAGGGGAACGCACGTTGTGATCACCAGCGAATACTAAAATGTGGTAGGAGCACAAGGGTACTGGCTTGGTGGCCATTGGTGTTTGCTCTCAGAGTGTCCAAAGGCTCCGGGAGATGTCAAAAGAGGGGAGAGGGTATATTGCTGTGAAGGGTGCTGACATGGTCATCTACAGTTGCTACTTCTCTCCAAGTCGCCCCTTCCCAGAGTTTGAGTACTTCTTAAACAAGCTGAAGACGAGGTGATAATTGTTTATTGGGGCAGGCGATTTTAATATCTGGTCAGAGGAATGGCGTTCTGGCCAGACTGACATCAGTGGGTATCTCTCGGGGGAGTGGATTGCCAACAATCAACTGGACTGGAAACGGTCAATGTGAACAACACTCCTGGGTGCATCATTGATGTCACTTTTGCCTCGGAGAGCCTAGCTTGAAGAATAGAAGGTTGGCGGTACTGGACAAAGAGCTTTCTGAGAAAGATCATCGGTATATCAACTTTTCTATCCATTGGGAAGTTGAGGTAATTGCTCCACAAAAGATGGCGAGAAAATAAGCGGTCAGGAAGTTGAATAGCGACTGCCTGAAAGCTACTTGCCTTGCTCTCACATGGGATCAAGGAAAAGAGCAAGAAGGTTATGCGGAAGTGGCAGCAGAGAGGATGATTAAGACTTTCACCAAAGCACGAGACGCAGCCATACCTAGGCAAGGTACACTAAAGAAAAGGAGAGCTGTTTGAAGGTGGACCAATAAGATTGCCGAGCTAAGAAAATAGTGTAACCGTCAGTGCCGGATATACCAACGTAGTAGAGGGCGCAAAAAGGCGCGGGTGATTGCACCTGAATACCAGCTGGCTTGTAAGAGGCTGAAGAGAGCTGTAAAAGACAGCAAGAGTGCTGCTTGGAAAGAACTATGCAAAATGGCGGAGGAAGACCCATTTGGCAAGCCTGATAAGTAAGTGTTGAAGAAGCTGAAGGGCCTCTCAGCCATGAGCCGAATGGAGCCGGATGTTATGGGGCGAATCATTGATGGTTTGTTCCCACAGCAGCCGCACCACCAATGTCTAACGCTACCGATAGTAGAAGAGGATGGCATATAATGGACTGCAAGGTACGTATTAGAAGGCTCCAGGACCGGATGAAATTGCAAATTCAGTCCGGAGCGCCATACACCCAGTCCTTCTTGTTCATACATTCAATGCGGCAGTTGTTGGCGGACAGCTCCCTGCGTGATAGAAAAAAGCCAGGCTAGCGCTGATTGATAAGAAGGATAAACCACTTGGCCTGTCCTCCTCTTATTGTCCACTTTGCCTGCTCGATAATGTGAGAAACTCTTGGCGAGAGTGATAGCCAGTCGACTTAAGAGCTATTTGAAGGAAAGAGATGTATAATCTCTGTCAATCATTACAGTTTTCAAACTGCTTGTGGTACATCAGATGGTGGGATGCGACTGAAGAGGATAGCCGAGTCAGCAATAGCTACGCGTGAGTCCTGTGTAGCCGTCAGCCTTGACATAAGAAATGCGTTCAACTCGATCCCATGGTAGAGGATACGAGAAGCCCTCATAGACGCAGAAGTACCCGCATATCGTAGCGTCGCTGTGTTATAAATACCTCATAAGTCTTAAAAAACAAACTTTTGCAGAATCAACATTTTTTATGTTCGGTAGCGTTCACGCAACTGCAATTTTTTTTTTTTTTTTTTTTTGTCTTGACTTACCTACCTCAAATTTGTTAACGACCTCACATATAATTATTACACTGTATAAGTACGTAAACGTTGGTTGCATGCGACGAATATATTACCGGTAAGTAGGTATATTGTTATAACAGATATTATACAGTTTACGCTTGCTACTGGTTTTCTCATGACGCGTCGCATGTTGCGTGACACAGGAAATAACAAAAAATTAATTTCTCGCAGATCGGCGCGGCGCGGCGTCACCACCAAAAGGATTCGAACGCGCACTATCTTAGAGGACAATATTGGTGAAAATATTTAATCCACTGCGTATGGTCGTGTGGCTATGCATAAGTTACACTATAACTCGCAGCTTCGGCTCGTGCTCCGCATATGTAACGTTTCAATTGTGTCTCGAGCACACCAAGATTGTATTTTTTCAGAATTTCTAGAATTGCTCCACAAAGCGATTGTGGGGAAAAGAAATGAATAATATGATAATAGAGAAAAGCAATAAGTGGCAAAACTTGAAGATTATAAAACAGATTTCCGTCAGATAGAGCATCGGCGAAGAGAACGAGTTATTCATTTATGTTTCGGAGCACGTCCGCGACTTGGGTTGAATTTGAACCCTCTCAAAATAAAACGAAATCACGTTACTCCGCCTGAAGGAATGTTTGTTTGTTCTGCGATGTATTTTCACATTGCCTTTATACATATTATACTGCGTAAATGCTCGTGCGTTCCGATTGTACAAAAAATTTCAACGCCTTTACTCAAATGGTCAGGGGCAGAAGAGGAAAAAATTAAAAAAATAAATAAGACCATAATTATAAATCTGAGGAGTTGTACTCATAAACTATACTGTATAGGCAATGCGCTAACGGCAAATTATTCAGGCTCGTCATGAAATACGAGTAGGTACTTAATAATAATGTGCCAAATAAAAAACAAGCACCTCGGGCGAGGTGTTAGGAGGGTCGGCGGGTTGATTTTCATTTTAAATCTATTCAAAAAAAGAAAGAAAGAAAAAAAAAAAAGACTTTTGGTTTCTTACTAACGGATATTCTTGCGGATATTTTTGCTTTGCGCATCCTCAGTAGTAACAGAAAAGAGAATTATTGTTTTCATAAGAATGAAATCATTCCTTAACGAAGGTAAATGACTTTGTTCTTGGATATACAATTATTTTTCATACACTCTCGCCCCCTCCCTCCTTCTGAGAAAGTAACACTTCATGAAACACCTTAAAAGGATTTCATAGCGAACATTCCTCTCCTTGCGGGCTAGTTATAACCTATTACTATTCAACTCACCGCACAAAAACTATTAATCCGATTTTTAGAAGAAATAGCCTCTACAAGCAATTCACGTTCATGACTTCAATAACTCTAAATTTCATGAAAATCAACTCCATAGCTAAGGAATAATAGTAATAGTACCTAATAACAATAATCTTACCTCCAGATTCAAACAGGTTAAGAAAAAAAAAAATTGTTGAAAATCATAAAAATAATAATTCAGTTTAGTGATGACGTTTATATGAAAATTTTATAATTGCACGCTGATACTCTGTTGGCCTTCAGAAAGCTCATTTTGTATGGGATTTTTCAGACTTTAATAAATATTGAAAGAACCTATCAAATGTTGAGCTTTTGCAATATCTTTAACGGAAAAAGAACTAACAATGAATATTTTAATGGTAATACATCTAGGTTAGATGGCAAACTCGGATTCACTCAAATAGAATCTACAGTCACATCTCATATAGATACCTTTTTGCTAAACCAAGTTGAAATTATGAGGCCATAATGAACTTGTATATTGCAACCACCAATCTTGTAAATAATAATGAATAATAATAATAATAATACCGGTAATAATAAAAAATAGAAGTATGTGTGACGAAAGCAAAGCAATAGGAGGAATATGTTCCACAAAGAAAGTCAAAAACGCACTGACAAGAATTTTCTCAGATACCGGAATACTGCAGTTTATGATAGGGGAAAAGAAAGAAGGAATAATATAATAAAAATAAACTTGAAATAGAAATAATAAATGCGACCACTGATCTTGTAAACAATAAATGAAAATAATAATATAATAACGACAATAGTAATAAATAGAAATGGATGTGAGGGATATGCTCCACAAAGGAAGTCAAAAACGCACTGACAAGAATTTTCTCCGCTACCTGAATACTGCAGTTTATAATAGGAAAAGGAAATAAAAAGAAAAAAAAAAAATGATACTGATAATAATAAAAAGGGTATTCTCCATTGTGTTGTGTATCTAAGGTAAGATAAGAAGATAAGAAAAGGTAACGGAGAAAATGTGAAGTAGACAAACGAGGAAACGACACTGACGACGACGACAACGACGACGACGACGACGACAAAAAGTGATTGTAATACGGTCGGCTAGCGAAAGCGCGCCGACCCTAATAACTAACTGATTATTTTGAATGAGCGCGCGACTATGTACACATAGTAAGAGTTACCATAATTAAGGGTGAGCTTTACAGCAAGTGAAAATGTGTGCGTAAAACATGGTCCCAAAAATTAATTCTTACAACTTCAATTTTGAACTAATTTTTCTGATTTTTTTGAATGTTCTTCAGAAAAGTTTGATTGAAAGCGCTATCGAAACCAAATTTGGATTTTTTCTTTCGCTTTTTTTTTTTTTTTTTTTTTTTTTTTTTTTTATGAGCTGTTGAAGTTGGCAGAATTTGTTTTTTTTTTCCCAATGTCATAAAATCTTTTCAGAGACTAATTTCCGAATTCTGCTTTTATAGCGCTCCTAATTAAGTCATCATGAACAACACTCTACAAAATGCTGAATGTTAATTGGAAATTCGAGCTTTGAGAATTAATTTTTGAAAGTCATTCCTGACATCAAGGACTACGCACGTATACCAACGTCTAATACACACCCGACAAGCGTCGCGTAGTGACCGGTCGGTGGTAGATTGAACGTTGTAGGCCGGGTATTAGGGAATTGATAGGCAACCTATTCTACACGAATTAGGAGTTCGCCAACAAGTAAAGCACAACCTTAATGTATATCAACGGCAAAGAGGTCTGTATACAGTAAAATAGTCAAGTACATTATACTGTACAACTAGATGCATGAAAAGCTCAATTGTCAACGAGTGCGAATGGTTTGCAAGACGAGCGAAAGCAAGTGAAGCAATTGCGCAAGTTGATTTAGCAAACTTGAATGCATCTAGTTTCATCATCTTATATTAAAAAACTTTCCAAAAAAAAGGCAATGACAGTCTATCTGTCCGTTCTACTGGGATGATAAGCCAGCTATAAAAAATGTATAGGTAGTCTAATGCAGAAGGTCGTCTAGGGTTGAGGGCTGTACGGTACCTTCTTCTTCAAAAAATATTATAACTTCATCAACCAATCATCAACCATCATAATTAGTACCGAGGCTTGGTTAGATTAGGTTAGTATTTGTGAAAAGCAACACCCAATGCCCTTCAATTTGATTAAAAATACAGCTCACATTTCATTGCTGCTGCAGAGCAGCACAGATTTACTAGTGTATTATTTATTTTAAGTGAACAAAGATCTAAATCAAAACTTTAAACTTTGTTACATACAGCAAGAAAACTTTATCAAAATTATTGTTAACTTCCTTTATTACTACCCTGTTCTTTACGCAGACGGTAATGATGTCATAGGTACTTTTTCATCCCGCTTTCTTTCTCATAACTAGAGCCCGGATGTTATGGCATTAAAAACCCAACATTTCGGCATTTTTCGGCAATAAAAAATTAAAATCAATAAACGGAATTTAAAAACAAAAAAAAAAAAAAAAAAAAAAAAAAAAAAAACGAAAAGGTTCTATTTTCCTTACAATTTCTTGTTATGCATGACCAGTAAGTATCGCTCAACGTTATCTTGCGACAAACTAAGTCGTCTATCGGATAATGACGCAGTTTCCACTCAGAGAATGTCCTCTCAACGCCGACGGCGATGTAGGAGAGTGGACAAAAGGTGAGTGTGCTTAAAACGGGCGGGTCACGAGGAAGGCTTATGAGGACATGATCTAGTTCTCACAACGTAGAGTAGCCAGTATTCTTTGTGAATATGTCGTCTGCCTTAATTTTCAAAGTTGATCCCCGTGACTCAGGTATCGCAGCTATTCTGGTGCGAACCTCTTCTATGTAACCAATTTGGCGACTTAAGGAAAGAAACGCGACGTGAGCATTGATGAAGGCAAGCTGAGATGGTAATGTATCCAATGAGCAAAGTAATGATTCCGACTTTTGGGTGTGAATGGAGTCTCCTTCTAGGGCTTCGGCGACCGTAGTAAACTTTTCAAAACGTTGAGCGTAGAAAAGTGTCGTGGTTATCCAGCTTCCCCATCTCGTTATAATAACGTCAGGCGGCAGCGAAGAGTTCATTATTTCTTTAAAAATTGCGATTTGTGCTGGAAATTTCAAGAAATAACTGATATTTGGCCAACAATAGTGTTTTCGGCATTTTTTTGTCTTTACCTCCATTTTTGGCATTTTTTGGCACAATAAAATTTTTCTCCTGGGCCTCTCCTCTCACAAATCGCACTCCTAGCTAATTTCCACTCATCTGCCCCTTTCCTAAACAATCCGACAAATGCCAACGAATCCGAGCTCTACTCATAACCAAGTATCTTTTCTTATCTTGAAAACGATAGGTACTTTTTCACCGGCAAAACTGAGGCATGATAATGTAATCTGAGTTCACATATTACACTACTGATCGAACAGCATTTTATGAACATGAACAACTTAAATTGTTTCTAAAAGTACTTTTCATGCTGAATACGATACCGTCGGCCATTTTTCTCTATCAGATCTGAGTTTCTCACAATATTATGTTTTAGTTCTCCAAAACATTGAAATAGGCATACTTTAAAAAGCAAATAATAAAAGGTAGGTACCTAATATACAATATTACGTGATGAAATGGGCTTACCATTGGATTTCAATTCATTAAAAGTAGGTGCTTGTGTGTGCAAGAGTGTTCCCTGAAAGTTTCAACAGAATTGAACAAGAACTAAACGTTTTATTGTTTTGTAATAAAATCATGTAGTGTGACCACCATCAAGCACGTGAATTATCCATGAATTTCGACGTTACATAATATCAGCAGAAATAATTTTTTTTTGCGTCGTCCTATAATTGGCATTATTGGCTGTAGGGGGGCAATATAAATTAAACTTATAGATGAATGAAGAAATTTTGAAAATATGTAATTCAAAAACTGTGGGTAGGCGTACCTACGGAAGGAGGCAACCGTGGAGCGATTAACATTTTAACTGAAGATTTTTTGACATAAAAAATATCTGTACACAAATTAGAGCTTAATGTGCGTGATATTGTATCAACGCTTTGATAAAATTGTGGATTTTTCTCAAGGGTACCTAGATAGGTATTGGATAGAGGAGGACTGTCTAATGCTGGTCTTGAAAGTACTGTAGTAGCTATACATACGTACACGTACACGTACAATGCATTTGGAAGGGATTCAGAAACCGGAGTAAGATAAACGGACTGAGAAAGTAATACAGTAAGCAAACTCATTTCCTTGTTCAGTTATTAAGTTTATAGGATAAGAACGTCGCGTCGTTTCCCTCTATCCGCTTCATAACAACAGAGTTTTCATACAGTACCTACACACTTGTATTGAACAGACAAGTAGCCTATACTTACTGTATACAGTATAGGTAGTTTTTTTTAACTGATGTCATTTTCACCCTATCCGAATTTCTGTTCTCAGCGCAATAATCATACAAGTCTATCAGAAGTTACAAAGCAAAAAAATATTATTTGTGCAAGTACCTATAGGTACAATATTATTAGGTATCTTTCTTTCAGCGACGGTGGGTACTTTTCGTTAAGTACGTACGTAGTACTGTTTACCATGTAATTTTCCCATTCAAAAAGGCTTCATTGTTCCAAAAATGATAGGTACTGAAATTATACAGTCAAATCACACATTTTGGTAGAAAGTTGATTTATAACAATAATATTTGTAATCCTTTTTCCTGTCTCATTTTTTGAAGACAGCCGAAAGCCCCTATGCATTTGTAAAAGAAAAACTTTGGTTGCGACGCGGCGACCATGTACCGGTAATTGCACTATAATTATAATAATAGTTCCTCTTTCCAAAAAATCAGCTGCAAAAAATAGTAAATACCTGAATAATTTGTTTTTCAGGCTATGTGCTTGTGTAAAATTAATGGTCAGAGTATTGCATTCTTGCGAGTGGTGGAATTTTTGGTATAATATGGGGTATCCATGTTTTCTCAGTGTTTCAGAGAGTGTGGATCATCACAATTTTAACATTGGCTCAAATCCATAAATTTTTTTCTTTTAAAGTAAAATTTGTGTATGGTAAAAATTTTTCTTCACAAATGTTCTGTGTTAGTACTGGGTCGATTTATACAAAATTGAGCGAAGTAGTCAAAATTTAACACAAAACCTGTACGAAAAAAAGGCGATACTTCTAAAAAGAAAAGAAGTAACTCAATACAAAAAACCGCAGAAAATACTAAAACCTTCTGCGGTTTTTTGTATTGAGTTACTTCTTTTCTTTTTAGAAGTATCGCCTTTTTTTCGTATTATGGATAGCCGTACCTTGCAATCTCGCATCAATTCGACAAAACCTGTTCTATGGAGGAGCTTTTAGGAAAAATTTGCTGTGCGTCGTGCGATGTCCGGTGGACTTGAAACTTGGAAAAGAGTGCCGCCTGGCAAAGAGACTTGGAAAAATTTCCACCTTCGAGCAATATCTGGTAGGAAGGGAGTGAAAAAAATTTTGACTTTCAAGCTGTGTATGATGGGAAAGGATTTCAAAAAATGTTGACCTGGGGGGTTGTCGCATTCAGTATCAAAAGTTGCACGCCCGTTTGTACTTTAAGTCACGCAACGCGTCGTCGTTTTTGTGGTTGTGCGTTGCAGTCCACCTTCCCTTGAAAAGTCTGTTACGTATATTTGCATTTTTAAAAAAATTAATATGTTCTATGTCTTTTCCCTCGTGTGTTCCCGTTTAACCTCGTTGGTTGCCAATCAACATCGATTGGTTACAGTGTTATTTCATACTCCCTTTGAATCTCACAATTTTTTCTTTCTTAATAATCTACGTGAAAAGACGATTCCAAAAGTATGCTGTATATCTTTTTGCGAATGAAACATTTTTTGCTGACAAATTGTTAAAAGAAGCTGCGCAAAATTGCTATTTTTTGTAAGCGTGTATTATTCTTTTGAGTAGGTATTGCTAGGGGAGCGACCACCGATGTTTTGTTGAGTGTTGCAGCTGCTTTATGCTGCAGCAGATCGGAGGGGAGGGGAGAGAGGGGTGCGACGCTCGTTGTTTGTGTCACAATAAAGGTTACTGATTAATAGTATTGAAAGACTTGAATAGATTCAAATTTTACTTTTGTGCGTATTAATTTGTCCGGAACCAACCACAATCAACAACTCGCTTTGCTCGTTAATTGCGAAAGTAGCACCCCCCCCCCTTCCCTTTTCTTTCATTACTCAAAATATAAGAACTAGCGCATCCCACCTCTCGAATTTCGGTTCTTGTTGCCGTCCTTCTAAATAGTCAAGAATAGCATAATAAGGTGCTTGACTCGTACTACAGTAAGAAAAATAGTAGGTAGATAGCGTTCTCACGCAGTTTTCTTTTGAAAAAATGTTTCATTTGCAAAAAGATCCATGTGGATTATGTTTTTTTTTTTTTTTTTTTTTTAAATATGAAATTTAAAGGAAGTATAGAGTACAACACCGTCACCCGAACCTGAGAACAGCAATGACGTGAAAATCAACATATTTTAATGAACTTCAATTCGTCGTTGATAACAAGTCAATTTGGAGTACATAAATGATTCTTATGACTACTGTATGCCCTGAATCGACATTGAAAATGAATGAAAAAATTTTGCTTGCCCCGAAATGAGGTTAAAGTGAAGTCCATGTTAACTAGCTAGTCGATTTATAGAATACGAGTTTTTGTTCTTTTTACAACAACGTCGATATGAGGTCAATTTAGTGGCTCGGGGCCTCCAAAATATAGTACTCCAATTCCTCCTTACGAGTAGTGAAGTTTCCAAACTAAACGAATTGATGGAGTCTAAATCAAGTCAACTAGCAGCAGTCGAAAAAGTTTTGACCTCGACACTTTAGGCAACACTGTCGAACCAGTTTTTAAAGTAACATTGTTAAAATACCCTCGCTCGCTTACAGATATATATAATGAGGACCCAGATAGCGGGCTCGCCGTCTAACGTGTATTATATTTTTGTGAGCAGTTTTCATGGGACATTTTGTGCCTGCCACTTTGGAATCTGGAATGAGTTGAGAAATGACATGTGATTATCTTTTGGTACTCTCAACAGTGTAATCCTCATCTTACAACGGTGCCGTCTATTGAGGTCTTGGCGTTTTGGCCGTTGTCTTGATGGATCAGAAGTCTTGGAGGCGGGATTCTGTTCAGCTTGACTGCATCCATCAGTAAATGTGGAAGGCTCATTTGCGACAGTTTGTTCCACTGAGTTTATTCTTGAGATGCCCTGAATTACGCCACGCAGAAGGGTAGAAGATGTCTGAGCAGAGGCATCATTGCTTGATTTTGAATTAGTGGTACTTGCACATCTTTCTTGTGCGGAGAGTTCCATTGCAAGCCTCTTTGCAATTGCTTTTCAGCTGACACTCCAATTCTTTATTCACTTCTTCCATTTGGAGGATGAGTTTATCTCCCTGTTCAAGTATTTAGGTTATTCTTATGAATTCTTGAATTAGTCTGCCAAGTTTTTCTATGGCTTGCTTGATCTCACCTCTTACCTAAACCAATTCTGCGGCTAGATCGTTCTCATTGTAACTCATCCGGTGGAGAGAGAGCCTATCTCTCAGCAACTGATTCTCATTGAGGAGGGCTTTTACTTGCGTCTATAACTGTGACCCAAAAAGAGGTTGACCAGCAGATTTTTTTTTTTTTTTGAACACTTAACACACAGTAAAGCTCTTCTTCTACAATTCGTTTTCTACCACGTGTTAAGAGAGGAGGAAACTGTTGTGGATTGCCTTGAATTTCAGCCATTGAATCAACCTTCGCGGCTTTACTTGTTGACGATCCCAGGACGCCTTATTCACCACATTGGTAATTCTGTCCACAGGCTTTTAACTGTAGACCACCTGAAAACTATTTGCGGAATGGCAATCTTGCAAGCCATTTATCATCACACTCCAGCTGCTTGATCCTAGATGTGTGACTGTCTTCAGTAGAGTGAGGGGTGAGTGAGATAGATCTGCTTCCGACTTCGGTTACAGGAGGGCGCGAAATTTCCATTCCCAAGCAAGATCCTTGTCACTCTGAAGTGGTGGTGGCCAGTGGCGGATCTAGAAAAACAAAATGGGGGGGGGGGATTTTTTTTCTTCTCGTTTTCCTTTTTTTTTTGTGTTTTCCGTTTTTTCCCTTCCTTTTCTTCTTTTTTTCTTTTTCCTTTGGGAGGGGGGCTTGCCCCCTCACTTGGATCCGCCACTGATGGTGGCCCCCACATCAGTGGATGGGTAAGTGTAAAGAAGGATAAAATAGGGCAGAGATTTGAGGGACAGGGGATGAAGGATGGGGGCATATGCAGTGGGACTGCTGCCTGAGTCATACTGCTTGATCATCAATGGATTGCGCCTCACGCCCAGCACCTTTGTTTCCAGATAGGCCCATAGATAGTGGGGTTTTTAATGGCTCACTGAGTTGTGGGCCACATTTGAACAATCCATGTTATAAGCCTTCTCACCACATCAAGGTAGCAGCTAGACTTGACATGGCCACAGTTACGTAATACACACTGGCTGCTGTGCCTCTCCCTAAGGACCATGCCCCTGAGGAGGTAACCTAACTTAACCATAACCATGGGATTTGGAAAAATTTTTGCTTTCATACTATCGCGAAAAATAATCAAAGAAAATAGATTATTAGAAAAAAATTACTCGAATGAAAGAAAAAAAAAAAAAAAAAACAATTTACTACGATGAGACAAAAATGTAAAAAATTTAAGGAGGAAAAAGAAAGAAAGAGAGAAAGAAAGAAAACCAACTGGGGCTCGAACCCTCTACCACATTTCATTGGTACATAAGACGAATCAAAATTCTGCAGAAGTATAAACGCGACGTCGCCGCTACGAACATACCACACCACATCGTTCAAGAAGAAAGCTTGGTAACCGCGTACCTCTGTAGAAAACACGCAGGGACGAGTCACCATAAGTCATCGAGGACAGCTCAGCAAGAAGTGGTAGCGGTCACAGCTGGAAACCCAACACACTCTGACATTTTCTTGACTAATAGACTAATGAATGAAAACGGTGATCTGCCTTCACTTATGCGCATCAGATTAGAAATTCGTACGTTAACTAGTTTTCAATTTAAAAATTATGCGTGACTGCGCTCTCTCAAAATATATTTAGGTATACAGTATATATATACAGGCTATTTATTTTGAGCTACAAATAAGTTGATCAAGCATACTCGCAATACGCATCGCTCATCAAAATGAATAGCATGAGTTTATATTTTTTCCGCATATAACCATGAAAGAGCAATTGCGGTATGTTTACAATTTATATGGAGGAGAATGCATTTATAGGTAAGTACCTACTTTAGAATTTGCATGGATTACAGTTACGGTAATGTTTTTTGTAGGCGCATCATTTATTTTTCGAATCGATTAAATCAGATTGCAAAGGGATAGAGTAAAGCTACGACCTCATTGAACTGACGAACGTTTACGTCGCGCCGGTAGGCGGGTAGTTAACAAAGAATAACCTACAAGGACAATAATAAACAATTAATTAAACTCGGTTCTCTCTTTTAACGTGTTGAGTTTCGAACCTAACCAAAGTTTTCTGTAGGCTATCTCTCGTCACTCTGTCTCTTACCTCGCATTTCGACATCGTCAGTTTGATGCAAACTTGTTCGTTTTTCAAAGCTTTGTTAAACACAATTGTTTCGCCAGGTTCTCCTCGCTGTATACCGCGCGGCGTCTCTTCATCTTCATTATAGGTACCTACTCATCTAAACGGTGATTAACATTAATTTATACGCTATTGTGTTCTTAGAAATGCACACGCCGTCACGCCGCTTCAACTTTGTCGAATCCGATAAAAACTTTTTTTTATAAAATTCTCCCATCGGCACAACGTTATCTCTTTCAATGGTGGTCAGTACGGTATAAGAAAAGTTGAATACTTTGCCAAAAGATCAATACCTAACTATATTTAAATAATGAACTCCAGTGTGCAAAAGCCGTTAAAAAATATTGAGTAGCGATTTGCTTGCTCATGTAGGAATATTTCTTAGGGGGCAAATTTTTTAAGTCTCAAAATTTACAACTGTGAGATCTCGCTTTCTACTAAACTGGCCTCCAGACTTGACTTTTTTTTTTTTTTTTCTTTTTTTTCTTTCTTTCTTTCAAATTATTCAAATCGAAGTAGGTACCTCAATAAATTCTGTAACTTTGATATAGCCAAACAAAGAAGAAATAAAAATTTCAAGTTTTTTACGGCTCTGCCGTCATTTATTCGAGAAAATCAAAAAATGCGTTGAAGCCTATCACTCACAAATTTGGCGATGAATCTGCATACAATCGCAAAAGACAGATCACATCCTGGCTGAACAGATCACAAAAATTTGTACTAAACTTGGAGCTGGATGAACAATTTATTGTAAACTTCACTCTCTCACTGCCAGTCTACAAGATATAGAGATCAACTATTCAAGAATGGTCACAGATGATCGTATTTTCACCCTATCCTACAACTTCGTGAAACATATCAAATGTCAAGCTAGCCAAACGACCAAGGCGAGATTTGTGTAAACAGTTCAACTTATTAGTATAGAAAGGCAATGTACCAAAGCCAAACTCCACCCCAATGAAAACTGACTGGTGAAAAAAAAGTCCTCGGGTTGGGTCCCAAGTTCGCTCACAACTCGTCCAAAGTACCATTTGAAAAACTTATTGCGGACTCAGAGCACGTTATCAGACAGGTGAGGACAACGGAAGAGGCTAAGATTGAGGTGAGGCAAAAAGTGGCCGGGGTCCTTACTAAAATGAAAAATTCCAAAGAGCCACGGAATCCAAACCGAGATCACGTCACCCCTAGAGAACATAAGGTAGTGGCATCCTTTCTGAAGGCCAACAAAAACATAGTGGTTACAAGAGCTGACAAGGGAAACGCCACGGTTTTGATGGGGGAGGCAGACTACGATCAAAAAGTACGATTACTTCTTGATGATCCCTCTACCTACAGAAGACTAGCAGATGATCCCACCACATCCGTCCAGACAAAGAACAACGATTTAGCCAAAAAAATGTATGAGAAAAATCGTATAGAATTATCTGTATAGAAATTTTCAACACCTAAGTATAATAGCGTTGCACCCCGTTTTTATGGTCTGCCGAAGACTCACAAACCCGATGCCCCTCTCAGGCCTGTAGTGTCGTTTGTAAAAGCTCCTACGTACAATTTCTCTAAATTTTTGTCTCGTATCTTGTCCGGTGTCTCAGAGGATAGTCTTAATGTAAGAAATTCTTATCAACTCATTGATAAATTAAGAGATGCAGAACTAGAAGACCACGATATTTTAGTATCTTTTGATACTGTCTCCTTGTTCACTCGTATACCTGTAGCCTTTGATGGAATGACATTAAAAACTTCACGTCAATATGCGAACCTCTGTTTTTTGAAGCGCTAGAGTTCAGCCTCAAGAATGGCTATTGTACTTACAAGGGAGTTTTCTATAGTCAAATAGAGGGAGTGGCGATAGGTAACCCTCTGTCGCCAATTGTCGCAGAAATTGTTTTAGATAAGCTTTTCAATACTAAGTATAATTAACACCTTCGATGTAAAATTTTTGACAAAATATGTTGATGACAGTCTATGTGTTGTGAATTGTGATAGTGGATGACATTTTTGTATGTATGAACAATTCTCATGAACGTCTTGAATTTACTTGTGAAAAAGAAAAAGATAACTGTATCAATATTTTGGACCTTACTATCTTTAAGAATGACTGTAATTTTGAATTTAAGCATTATAAGAAACCGACGTACACAGGGCGTATCATTAACTAAGTTATTTTTCCAATCAGCCTATGCAATTCAAAGTTAACACTGCCAAGAGCCTTTTTCGTAATTGAATTAACCTTTCTGATGTTTCCTTTCATAAAGAAATTGAATTTGAATTTCGAAATCTTCTTGAGCGTAATGATTATCCTTTTAATTTCATAAGTTCTATTATTAAAAGTTTTGCCAAGAAAAGTACCAATAATGTTCATCTTAACGTAACTCAACCTATTTCTAACCCTCCTCACACGAGGGAAGTATTTTTTTCTATTCCGTTCATTGGCACTCCTAGTGTTATGATTAAAAAATATCTCGAAAATCTCAATTCTTCTACCAAAGTCACCTTCAGTGGCTACAACTGTAACGTAAAGTATTTTTCTAAAGTTAAAGATAAGGTTCCTCAGGATAAACTCTCGGGGCTTGTGTTCAGTGTTCCTTGCGGTAATTGCAACCGCAGTTACGTGGGGGAGACTATACAATGGCTCGAGAAGAGACTTAATCACACACGAAAGAGATGTAAATAATCAAAGTAAAAAAACCGCCCTCTGTCAGCACACCTCTGAAACCGGACACCTATTTAATTTCGATAATACCTCTGTTTTGTGTATCGAGCTCAATGAGAAATAAAAACGGAAGATGAGAGAATGTTTGGAAATAATGAAAAGGAATACTGTGAATTTTAAAACGGACGTTGATGGTATTACTCGCACGTATCTACCGATCATTAAAAAATCACGTCATCTTCACGTTCATCCTTGCTCTCCTAACCGTACTTAGTATCTAGCACTTTTCTTCTTGTACTTTTCAGTACTCGCGTAGACCCCAAAGATGGTGTAAGTCTACTTTGTTTGATAAACTCACCGTCGCGACAAGAATTTACCTAATTTGATGTAGCCTATTATTATGATTGTGATTTACTCCTGGATGTACATTTGAATCAGTGAGATTTTAAAACTGAAATTCAAAATTCATTTTTAATTCATACGACGTTTATTCATTTATATTGTTTATCGGAGAAAGGGCCATGAACAGACGCGTAAGTAGTCCAATTATTTTTGGATAGGGAGATATCAGCTTTCACTGAGCCGATCACGTCAGAAAAGTATTTTAAAATTCTTTGGCTAATTTTTGCATGCGATGGTAAAAAACGAAATAATGAAGTACCTACTTGACTTCCACCATTTCCATAGAAAATTATGTATAAGTCTAAGGTGTACAAAGATTCATTTCCATCAGACCTGCATTAGTCAAAGGAAACACCTGTTGTGCAAAATGCCGGCACCCTGCCACTGTACCCAGAGATTTTTGTTGCGTAGGTAGGAAGGTATTCCAATAATTTTTGACACCGGTGTGCCGCTGAATAGCTAATCACAAGTAGGTAAGCAAAATATCTTAAAGAAAATTAATGCAAAACATAGGTGGACCTTAGAGAGGTATTGAAGCGATAATGTAACGCGCGGCTCAACTAACTTACAATACAAACGCGGCACATCCAGGTTTGAAACGGAGCAGTTGTGACGGTCGGATTGTGACTAGTTAGGTAGTGACGGTGATGACGACGACAATATGACGCCAAAGTGATGCGACGCCATATTATGACCGAAGAGGTCCAAACAAGTTTCTATCAAAGAAATTCTTTAATGGCAGAGATGTGACAGATATGTTTTTTGCAAATGAGTGTGTAAAATTTTACCTTCTATGAATGACTTTTCAAACATAGTTTGCGAGTAGTGTGATTTCTTTATGATTTTTTCGCGTCAGAGTTAAAGAACACTGCGCATCAGCCGATATTGTTCCGCTGATATGACTCCCTCATAAACTAGCACAATAGAGGAACAAAACCTCGCCGCACGTGCACCTCAAACAAAGTGGGGCAACCCAAAAGCTGTTTCGCCGATATTCCTCAAATTAATGTAGCTAATGTGAAGTACCTACTTACTTGTGCAGCTGAGCCGTTTCATGTGAACTAGCACACCTGTCTTGGAAGTAGGTATGTATTCAGTTACAAAACCAAAAACAAATAATTATTGATGGTGTAAGACCAAGTTTGAGAAAATAATACCTATAAAGACTGAATTTTTATCTACAAGGAACTTCTTATTTTTTCACTGAATGATTTACACGTAAGGAGTTAGATGGTTGCCTAAATTGCAATTTAGTTCATACCTACCTATAACTTTTGAACACTCACTGATTTGAGATTATCAAATGAATGAAATAATTAGGTAAATTTTGATTAAACGACATTTCTACCGCGATGTGTAATCTTCAATTTCCTGAACTTTCCTGCCGCTGTATACCGGTATATTCCTCGCTAATATAACGTAGTCATCTTGTTGTTACAGGCTACCTACAGTTAGCTTTTGAAATTTGTCCAAAGATGATGGTTATCGCGCATCAGAAGCCTCACTAAATGTAACTCTACCGTGTTTGTACCTAATGTTTTAGAACTCTATACTTAATTAAAAAATTTGTTTAATCAAAGTTTACCGTAATTATTTCGTTCATTTGATAGTCTCAAATCAGTGAGTGTTTGAAAATTATAAGCTAGGTACTTATTGCAATTTAAGCAACCATTGAAAAATTGTGAAAACCATCAATTGTAGGATTTGTAGGTATCAGGCTATATTACACATAAGGAGTAGGTACCTAACATCTACAAACTGGGTACCTACTTATCAATTGAGGGCGAACAATTGGGCGCGATCGTCAGGGATTAATTGGGCACGACGGAAAAAAATCTGTGAAAATATTCATCAATTCATTTGACAAAACGGTATGGGTTTTTTTTATGCACAATTTGTGTGCCTACACGAGAGAAGAATTGAGTGACTCAACATTAGAACCAGAAATATTATTTTTCGTGTGACTACAAATTGGCTTTAATTCAGAATTTGAAGTTCCTGGCAAATTTTCCCAATTCCAGCGTAGGAGGATACTTACGAGTACTTCATTTCAGGCAAAATGTGATAAAGAAAGTGCTTAAACACCATTTCATGCCATTCTATGAAGCAGATCCTCAAATAAATCTGCAAGTACGCACGGTCATCGCTTTAGCCTTCACCCCTCCCGTTGATACCCCGACTGTAAGTATTTGAAGAGATGGAAAAATAATATGTAGGTAGGTCGTCGTTTAGACCTTCTTCTGGAATACATCGAAGAATACTACATTGGTCGCCGTACCCGAACCAGACGGTATTGCGTGGTGAAAAGTGTACGATCGAACGCGTGAGGGTGACACCCCCCCCCCCTCCTGGACAAAATAAGTAAGTACGGGCAGGTTGATGAACGCATTCGTAGAATAGTTGATGATTAGAACAATAGGAGCGGAATCAAATACTTGAGAGCCATAGCTCACAATTTATAAATTAGAGCAAAGTACTCGAGCATATGTAGTATATTTTCTCGTCTTTTCGTTGTTTTTCCTTTTTTTTTTTTTTTTTTTTTTTGACGCCCACTATTGGCGTCCTATTCTCCCGTGCCCAGTCGTCCTGCGCCCAGTCGTTCGCGTCCAATTGATCGGTTCCTGTTATATTTACTATGTAGCGGTACCTACGTTGAATTCAACAATTAAAAACGGATAGCGCAAGAAAAATCTAGGTAATTAATTTCCTCTTTGGCTGGAAAAACAATTTACTAATCCAAATTCTCTTTTTCTCGCTTGAAGTCAACCTGCCTTGAGGGCTGGTCTAAATAATACTTATAGTTTGGAGTAAATGTACAATTGTAAATTACCTACTGGTTGTTTAGTTCGAATAACAAATTTTTAGACTAAATTCATTGAATTTTGCCTAAAAATTTGTTATTTGAACTAAGCTTACTTACTCAGGTAAATACTCGTAATTCACCAATAAAATTTAAACCATTGGTTGTTTAATTTATAGGATCTGGTAAATATCTTTAAGTAAGGAGCGAAGAATAGGTACATCTTATAATTGATCTTGCGGATTATGAAGAATTATACTTAATTTCATGAACATTTCAACTTGCGCTTTGCAAGTTTGTTGAATTAAGTAAGTATTTATATACAAAAGCGACAATAGGTACGATTTAACGGTCTTCTTCCTGTGCGTAGAAAATATGCCTCGGAACAATATTTACAACGTTAATTCAGTCAGCAGAAAACAATGATAATTTCTTCAATTTAATGAATAAATTGTCACGCCATTTTACGGTAATTGAATAGGTAAGTAATAGGATTGAAGTAAAATGGCGTCACAACACCTAAAAATCTTGCACGCTGGGAAGTTTGTGTCTTTTGGTCGCACGTTTGCGTTTGAAGATCGCCAGCATTAGATATACTGTCCCGTGCCGCGGGAAACGCGCGAATCAACCCTCGTATTTTCATATTTTTCTGGACTTTGTTACACGCGGTCAGTACCTAGTGCATGATGCTTAGCCTACCTGTAAAATAATTGATCATTTTTTCGCTTTGCAAATATTTGTTCTTTTTTGTTGCTAAATTTCAATATTGTTTGATTCTTATGGAAAACCATTCAAAGCGTTTGAAAAATATTGGAGAAATTCTTTAGGCGACGAAATGCGTTGACAAGAGTAAAAATCTAGAGAGAACTGTTTTTCATTTTTAGCTAATAAAAAGTGGGAAACTTTTAATTTCTCAAATTCAGATTCTAAACCCTGGAGTAAGGCGAGAAAGAAGAGATTCACTGGCTTCTGATGAGGAATTAGTAGATTTCTATACAAGTTGGAAAAGTAAGCGATTGCCGACGAGTTGCGACTGTTGCAACACGAGCCTTGGCGAGTGCTGTAATCGCAACAAGTCGCAAGCGTTTACTTTTCCAATGTGTATAGAACGCTATTTTTTCTAATAAGTGCGAGAAAGCGCATTTTCCGAAAAGGTTATGGCGAATTAAAACGGCTAATATACAAACAGTGAAGAAATGAAATTAGAAGTAGCCTAGTGAAGAAATGAGATGAAACAGTGAAGAAATGAGCGATTTTCCTCACTGTTCCGTAGCAGGCTTAGAAGTAGTGAAGAAATGAGTTGAAACAGTGAAGAAATGAGCAATTTTCCCCACTGTTCCGTAGCACGCTTTCAGCGTAACGCACGGTAGGGCAATCACCAGTTTTCCCAACGCTTTTCAATTGAGAAAGAGCGCGCTTTTGTAGCACGTATTAGGAATAGTATATTACTATACATGTGGGTAAAGTGAGCGTTTACCCAACGAGGCAAAAATTGCGATCCGAGCCGGAGGCGAGTAGAGCAATTTGCCGAGTTGGTGAACGTTCACGATACCCACATGTATTGTAAGATATTTTTTCCTAATACGTGCTACAAAAGCGCGCTCTTTCCCTAGTGAAAAGCGTTGACAAAACTGGTGATTGCCCTACCGTGCGTTACGCTGAAAGCGTGCTACGGAACAGTGGGGAAAATTGCTCATTTCTTCACTGTTTCAACTCATTTCTTCACTACTTCTAAGCCTGCTACGGAACAGTGAGGAAAATCGCTCATTTCTTCACTGTTTCATCTCATTTCTTCACTAGGCTACTTCTAATTTCATTTCTTCACTGTTTGTATATTAGTCGTTTTAATTCGCAATAACCTTTTCGGAAAATGCGCTTTCTCGCACTTATTAGAAAAAATAGCGTTCTATACACATTGGAAAAGTAAACGCTTGCGACTTGTTGCGATTACAGCACTCGCCAAGGCTCGTGTTGCAACAGTCGCAACTCATCGGCAATCGCTTACTTTTCCAACTTGTATAGAAATCTACTATTTTCTATAAATGATGTTAAAAGTAACAAACATGCAAAAGTTATTGGCTGATTCATTTTTCTTTCACACTTCTAATTTTTCTTTCACGCTAATCCTCGAACGTGATTGGCTAATTCGTTTTTCTTTCACACTTCTATTTTTTCTTTCACGCTAATCTCGGTGTGGGTAAAACTAGTACTTTGACCGCACCTATAGATGCAGTCAAAACGCTGTTTTAACATCATGTATAGAAAAAAAGTATATTCTCTAGTTCTGATCCTCTCTAAAACTACCTAGGTACTCGGTAATATGTTTGAGAAAATTTTTTGCGAATTTTGCAAACGATTTAAAGGTGAATGAATCATAATTATTTAGAAAAAGAACTTCGGAAATCAAAAGCTAACACCTCTTTTTATAATACATGAAGCGAAAGTGCCGCGTATCGTGTTCGTTTTTTGAAGCGAAACTCGCCGTTATCAGAACCGTGGCAAAAATGTTTTTCCCGTGGCAAAAGTGTTTTACCCGTGGCAAAAGTGTTTTACCCGTAGCGAAAATCGCGTCAGTGGTACCATTTAAACAATAATTGAACATTAAAACTAAGTATAACAAATTCTACTTTTGAGAGTCTAATTTTGCTTCACGTACTTACTTACCTACCGGTATATTATAAAAAGTACTTTCTGTAATTTGTGTCAAAAAACAATCTAATATTGTAACTCGCTCACTATACGCACTCGCGGGCTACACTTTGCTCGGTCCAATATTGCTTGTTTTTGCCACTCGATACAAAATGTACTATTTTAGTCATGACTCTTCGGAGACTTCTTTACGTTTGAGAAATTTTCTCATAATTTTTTTCAAACTCTACAAATGATTTTATCGAGGAATTGAATTTAAATAATAATTTTTCTATTACTAATTTTTGTCAATTAAAAATATTGGCAGGTGTATTCCGTATTTTCTGATATTTTTGTAGACTCTGCGTTAAATTTCACTGCTGAAAAATCAAGAAACATTTTGAAGTTGAAGCAAATTTTCAATTCAAGAACCTTTTGACCCTTCTACAACTTGAAAAACATGGAAAAAATTATACTGTAAGTAACGATTGTAATTTACAAATCCACAAGTACAATGAACGTTTTGACTCAGTAGTCATTCTCAAGTGCTTGTGAATATTATAATTGTGACTTCTTCTACGTGTATACAGTATAGGTATCTATATTTTTGGTTTTACGTCTTCTGAATTATGAGTCACTTAATAGAACGTATTAATGCTCTTAAGACTCGAAGCTCTCAGTGAGCCGGGTCTCAGATTGAGACTCAATAGTAAAGAGCGAGTTGAATAATTAATTAGACCATACCTAATTGACTCACATATTACCGGAAATGATGGTTTGGCAATTCCAGAATATAATCTTCACCTACCTACCTCCCCATATTTTATTTTGGGAAGGAGAATTATTTTGCACACTAAGAAATAGATGGTTTGAACAATAGGTTAATGAACATGTAAATGGTAGGTACGAACGATAACCAATAAATCAGAAATCAACAATAACTTATTAACAATAATTTAGCTCAATCGAGCAATAATATTACCTACGTACTAAGCACCTACTTAACAATAGATGTGCAGTTTTTGAAACGGAGAAAAATGAAGAAAGGAAACATACGAAAATGCTTTAAACAAGCGCATCGCCGCAATACGTTACAATATGCGGTAAGTATTGCATTAATAACAATGATTCAAAGGGTAACACTAACTGTGTTACATTCTGCAATTTTGCCACTATTTCAATGAAACTGTGGACCAGCGCGTACCACTGGGCACTCGAGAATTGCAAGGTAATCAAGAAGAAAGTACGGGGCCAGACCACCTACTTCACCGCGGCTAGTGGTAAACTACCTATTACAACAACTGCAACCATGAATGAGTACGAGACAAAGAAGAGACAGTGCGAAGAATTTTGGTGATTTTCTAGATACATCAGTACACACTTATTCAGGAGTCAACTTGTATACTTATGTATCCTTACTTGGTCAAACATATGACCTGCGTAAGCATGTACTCGGGATGAAGATTAGAAAGCACAAAGTAACTGTACTCGAAGCTGCCAAAATGATCCCATTGGGGCAAAAAAGAAAACGGGGACGGCCGTCGAAGGTCAAACCCGCTTTAATTATCCAATAATTTTTTTCATTTTTTTTACCGATCCAAAATTATAAAAAATTGTTCAATTTATTTCAGGCTGTTCATTCTGTTTTATAATAATTGTCGCATTTTTCTTTTTTATTGTTCAACTTTTCACTTGATTGTGCATCGTTTTCATATAAGTTAGTTCGATATTATTACGTTTGATTTTAGTCCGTTTTATTGCTGGCCCGCTCTTTTTTATTGTGCTGAAAAATCGCACCCTATTTTATTTCGTGTTACAGGATGAAAGGGCAGTCTTCTTGATGCAAACAATACAGCCTTGTTCTAACTTAGAAGCCCATTTTGTCGTTAAACCTGTGCGGGGAGTAATAGCTGACGTTTCATCAGATTGAAAAATCGGCAAAAAGTAAAACAATTTTTGTCTATTTGTCGGTGTAAGAATGAGGTTGGTTAATTGCACAATCGAAATAGGTATTGTTCATACTAAACCCTATGCCAGCCAATGGTATCTAGTTTGTTTTGTAATCATCATTAATATTCAAGGAGGCTTGTTTTGACGCACAATATGGAATTCAGTATCGTTAACAATTTACGTTTCTTCCAAAAAAGTTTCACGCGCCCAATTTAACTCAAATTACTCAGTTTGGATCTCCTCATTATACGCGCGTAGTTTGGTTGGACTCGCTCCAAAACGGTCTCGTTCTTCGCTTTCCTCATTAAGAATAGCGCGAGTGAAAATAGTTTATGATTGTGCACATTCTCTTAAAAATTTTTATTCTTCAACGACTATTTGTGGTAATTACGCATACAAAGTGAAACGGACCAAATAATAGCGTAGACTACCTCTATCTATTTGCCAAGTTGAGAATACTTGTGCTGGAAACGGACAAAAGCTTACGTACGTGCAAATCGCAGTTCATCAAATTGAATCAAATTAAACTAAGTAGATATAGGTACTTACTATAAGTTCCATTTTCGCATAGGTACAAGAGTTACCTACAATATAGGTAATAGTCGAGGAAAGAGAGAAAGAAAACAAGTAGACGGGACCGCTGTACCTATACAGTATAGGTAACTTGAAAACATTACAAACAGTAAAAACCACTTTATTTGTAAAATTTTTGATTTCACATTTTTATCACTTCCTTCTGTACAACACTTATAGGCTATAAATATTCATAAATCTGATGACAATAATCGCAATATTTTAAGCTTATCTATTGATACGTAATGATAATAGTTTTAAAAAAAAAACAGACCGCAAAACATTAAAATTGTGGATACAGTATGGGTAGTTCTCAAAGTAGGTAGGTAATAATAGAAATTATAATGAGAGATTTATTTGTGGATGAAACGATATTCCTGGAAAGCATTCAACACAACGGCACTAACATCCACTTTGATTATAGATACTAAATAGGTACCTACACGACGTTTTGGCGACTTATTTTTTCATCTTTAGGTAAAATCAGATATCTACCATAATGACCCTGCAAAACTAAGCAAGAAAAAATAAAGAATGAAGACTAGATAAATGTCAGCAAGTTTGTATACGTACAGCTCTTCAAATTTATGGTATGTAGGTATAACTATGATGATCTTTGATAATATTACCAAACAATCTTCTAAAATGTACGTTCCACTTTCTCATCTCATCTCATCCTCTTTTCCTGCAATTTTAGTTTCATCGAGAATAGAAAATAACAGAAAAATCGTCCCCCTCATTCATTCTCAATCATCATCGATTCTCTAGCATCATTTTCAAAAGGGGGGGGGGGAGGGTGGTTACACTTTTGATGTATAGAATTGAAACAACGATAGTCCTGCTTACTTTTTTTAAGGAAAAAGTCGAGGAATCGATGAAAATAACCCATTCATGAAATGCCTTACCATTGAGAAAACCCGGAGTGCCAAGCTGTATGTGGACGGTAATGAAATGAAATGTACATCTTTACGAACGAAACTAAATTTATTTGGATATCTCGATCATGAGTTCACCTTCGCACGTAGACGTATGGTATTGTTACATTGTTACGCTTCGATCACAATGATGAAGGGATGCGAAATGCACGGTCTTCGTTCGTACGAGTCATAAATAAAAAAAAAAAAAAAAAAAAATTAGCGGTACGTTACCGTTTATGGTATTTTCTCGGTGTCCGATGTAGGTAGGTATACAGTACACATTTGATGATGATTTTTCTTCACTTTACTTTTACCCAAGGTTCTTTTCCATCCGTCGACAATCCGTGCATTGAATTAGCTCATCTCGTTTGGCGTAAGTCTAGTCATCGTCAATTTACTTTTCAGGATGGTTGTTAATCCGTATACAATAAGAATAACACAATTGAGAGCTTGGCCACGCTCTTTTTTCTCTTTGTTTTTCACAACACACTCAAAAACGTCTTTATACGAGTAATCTTCTCGTTTATCAGCTCTCTATACCTTTTTCATTGGAACTGATAGAAGTTGATATTATGCGTACTTCCTATCTCTCTATAATCAGTTCTGCCTTCCGACGATACACCAGAAAGTGAAACCATGATCAAAAGAAAAAAAGGAAAAAAAAAACCATCGTGTAAGTACACCGAGAAAACGCCGAGAGAACGTGTTTTTATTCATTCATTCATTACAGTGGTTGGTTGCCTGTTTGGCTGCTTTTCCAATCTTTTTGTTCTTTGGGATGCTCTTGTGGCCGGGTATGCAGATGGAGAATAACTTTCATAGTGGTTTAATATTCACCTTTCAACTCGAACAAGATTTGACTATGAACATTATATTCCTTTTAAATTATCTAAATTTTTTATGTGAAATTTAACGCAGCTATTAATCTGAAACGTAATTTTTAGACCATTCTGACCTCGTTTTTCATGACAAAATAATAGAAAAAAGCTTTTGCAGCGCAAAAGCAATACCAATAGGTACCGACTGTTTTTTTTTTTTTTTTAAACCATTTTCTTAGGCTTAATCGATGATAAAATCAATCGCTCGTTAACAATTCCAAATGACTTCGTTTTCCGATACAATATTTCATTTTTGCAACTTGCCAAGCATTTTATATTTTATTCACTTATTCGCCCCCACCCGCATCTAAGAAAAAGAAACACGTCATGACACGGCACACTATGAAGATTCCATGGCAAGCCTTAAGCGCTAGTTAACCAACTAGAATTCAACTCACCACACGGAAAGAAGTAAAAAAAAAAAAAAAAAAAAAAAAAAAAAATGGCCAACAAATCAATTTAAGTTTACCACTTCATTAGCTCTAAATTTCATAGAAATCGACCCAATCAATACATCAGAGAACATTCGAGAACAAAAAAAAAAAGTACCAGTACATACGTATACATACATATGAAGTTGAACAAATGTGTTAGAATCGTGATCTAGACTCTCTCTGAAACGCCAAGAAAACAATATGCCTCTCACCAAAAATTTCATCGGGCGCAAGATTGCAATAAGTAGGTACCTTTTAAAAGTCGGTAAAATCAACTGATACCATTTGAATGAACGGGTGTCCCTATTCTTTAGTTAAAATAGTGCTGGATTATGATACAACCCACCCCTCCCCCTTGCAATGTTGAATCCGATGATAATTCTACGTTTTTTTTCGATTCCCCATTTGTAAGCCGCAGCATTGTGATTATTAGGAAACATTTTTGTACAGTACTCTCAACCAAAATTTGAATACTACATTCAGCAGCTACAACATCTACACAGAAAAATTTTCCAATTGTATCAGAGATAGGGTCCCCGAAGAAAGAAAATCAGGTGTTGTAAATTCCATTTCCTGTTTAGACTAACTATCACGTTTCTTAAAAGTGTGAGAGACATAGCAACGCCTCTATCAAGATAAGAAAGACAATAATAATAACTGAATGAATCACACTGCTTTGGTCAAGTATACCCTTAAAATAACTTCTTTTTGTTTTGTTTTGTTTTGTTTTGTTTTTTTTTTCAATTTTAATGAAACTAAAATTGTAGGAAGAGAGGAGGAGTTGAGAAAAAAGATCATTTTAGAAGTTGTTAATATTATGTAAGTATTATCAAGGATCATCATCGCGGACCATAAACTTTAAGAGCAATACAAACTTTAAGAGCAATACTCATTAATGTGTAATTATTATGCAGCATTACTCATCTATAGTTGATACCTCTCTCTTTTTCTTTCATCTTCATTCATTATTTATTTATTTATTGTTTTCTTGTTTAATTATTTTACGTGGTCACTGTTCTATATCTGGTTTCACCTGAAGAGTAGCCTTTTATAGGATTAAATTCAAGTAGATGTTAGTGCCAATAATTGTTGAATATTTTCTAGTAATAATAGAAAATTCAGGAGCGGCAAAATGTCTAACGCTACTGTTTACATCCACATCCACACACACGCACACACATACAAAAAAATAGGAACATGGGAAAATTATAAAGAAGTTACATTGGAGAAAATTTTTCTATTTGAGGTTTTGGTAAATATCAAGTACCTTTAAAAACCCTTCCCTTAGCTTCATAGGTACTGCTTAGTTGTTTGCCTGATTTTTATCGTAATAGCGGTAGGCTACTTGGTTTACATTGGTCTCGTGTCAGGGGAATAGGTACGCTATTATTGCATATTTAATTCCTCAGCCATAGGACCCCAAAGAACCCTATAAATTTTCAAAGCAGGGACAATAGTCTACGTTATTAGTGCGCTGATAAAGTGGAGAATGCAACCAACTACTTACATTGAGTGGTGACTGGTGCTGTGTACTCATCTGCCTATTCTGTACACTTTTGAAGAATAAGTTAAAGAACTTGTCCTGACAAAAAATATCAATAAATTATTTACTTTTCATTAAAATAAAGTTTTTCTGGCGGTAGAGCCAAAACGTAAATAACTTACTTTTGAAGAATTTCAAATACAGGAAGATGATGATACCTACTACATTTTATTTATTACCGTATGTAGGCTAAAAAAATAAAAAAAAAAAAAAAAAAAAAACGATTTTATAGTTGATTGATAAAAAACTTTGCTCTGTAATTAAGTAGTACCTATAACTGAAATGAATTTGATTTTAATTTCCAGAAAATGGATTCGAAAGAACTAGGTACGAGACGCAGGTGAATGTTACAAGAAGAGGAGAGGGAAGAAGTATAAAAACAAGTTTGAGCAATACGCCAGCAGATCATAAGTTGCCGGCCCTCATGGAAAACAATCATCATTTTGTTATACCAGTGTATAGGAAACACATATTTACATACATAAGTACAATGAAGTACCTAGGATAGTAAATTATTATACAAGAAACAGCAAACTAAAAGCCGTCAAAAAGGGCAAAATTGTTGTCATGGTTTCAACTTTTTGATGAACAAATAGGTAATGCGTTTCTTTACATGGAAAATTATCCGGTATATTTCGAGACGCAAAAACTCTTTCCTTTTAACAAATTTACCGCGTTAAATAAGTTCCAAGTTCCGTATAGCAAAACTAAATAAAAAAACAAAACAAAACAAAAAAAAAACGGAGGCTGGAATAGTATAGGCGACCGTTTTGTAGCCCGGTAAACAATTTGAAGGGCTCTGAAGCCCTCTGAAGCACTTGGGAATTACTACCCCTGTTTTTCCCTTTTGAAGCCTGCTTGCAGCCTGCTTGCAGCCCGCTTGAAGCACTGAGAAGCCCAGTAGAAGCCCTCTTGAAGCTCGCTTGAAGCACTGAGAGGCTTAGTTGAAACCCTTTTGAAGCCCTGATCTTCACTAGGCTTCTCAGTGCTTCAAGCGGGCTTCAAGCAGGCTTCAAAAGGGAAAAACAGGGGTAGTAATTCCCAAGTGCTTCAGAGTGCTTCAGAGCCCTTCAAATTGTTTACCGGGAGGCGAGAGGTCTCCATTTCGACCACTCCCGCAGATGAACAAAAATTTATGCATTTTTCGTAGTTTCTTAGGTCTCCAAATCCATGTGTACAGTACACATTCATTATAGATATGACTTTTGAATAAAATTTCGAATTTTGTGCAAAATACAAGATGGTGAATTTATTGTAATATCAAATTATAGGCTACGTGTTGATTTTTCTCTCTGGGAGTATATTTAATAGCCTACACGAGTAAATAAAGGAAAATTTATAATATCATAGGTTTGTTGCATAAATGGATGAGAAAAGGCAATAGGTTCTTTTAATAGGTACTCCCAAAAAACAACAATATCGTACGTAAGATTACCAAATTCAGGCATAAGCCAAATACATGCAATTTATGTCGTATACCTATTAGGTACCAAAAAAAATCGGCAATTTCACGCTTTTAGAAACCCTTTTGAAAATATTGCGTAGTCTGAAGGATAAGTAAAAAATAAGGGATATCTGAAAACAATCTTCATTTCTTGACATAGACTTATGTTTGTGAAATAGGTTTACGGGCATTGGAAAATTTTTTCCAACTTCAATGTGACTAAATGTGCATGCAATGCAATGAGAATGCAGGTGTGTGAGATAATATTATGTGGATTTTAAAGCTGGATGTACAAAAGAATACTTAGACTACCTAACAAATATAAGATGATGAAATGGAAACGTGACAGAAATATTCATAATTTTCTGCAATTTTGCTGATATTTGTAGACAGGCAAGGGGAGTCACTCATGAATTGAACTTGGAAGGAAGATTTTGAACAGAAATTTTTGTGTCAAATTGTTGTACTGTAGGTAGGTACCTATCAGACGCGACGCACGCTTTAAAAGAATCAATCAGTCTGTTGCACCTGACAGGCCGGATCGAGGTCAAAGTATAAAATTTGGCTTTAAAATTGCGATCTTCACAAAAAAACGTACCTAGGTAAACTAGAACTGGCCTGTATTGGATTCCTTACTGATCTATCAGAAGTATGATGCTACATACTGAATATACCGATCCCAACTTGAATATTCCTCGAATTAATCCGAGATTCTAAATTACGGCTAGGTACCTACCTATTCATTTTTATGAAGAAAAAGGCGATACTCGTTTTTAAGGAGTAACTAACTGAATAGGTACTAAAACCGCAGAAAATACTTAGGTACTAAAATTTTGAAGCGCTTTCGACTAAACAGTCATATGTACTTATACTTGGCAAAAGCACGGCCATGGCAAAAGACAAGAACACAACTCTCTTTTCTTTGTATTCTGAATAGGCCTAATATTCCTTATTCAACAGCGCCACGTACAGCGGAGTTTTACTCACTATGTAGATGTACCTACCAAGTGAAAAAAAGGCAATATCGAACTCTCGGGTTGAGTCATGGTAGAGTGATGTTTCAACTTGTTACCTATGTTTCCGTCGCGTCGTAAGCGAAACAGGAGAATGCGCATTTGGCAACATACCTAGGTATTTGTTGAATGTACGCAATCGGCAATTGTGGGGAATGCAGCGTAACGTATTATCGAGATTACCTAGTAGGTATACTCTATAACCCTTCCCTTTTTTTTTTTTTTTTTTTTCTTTGCTAATCGTACGTCGTATTTGTAACTAATAGCTATACTTACAGGTAAGTAACTATGATTATAATTATAAGTATTGCGAAAATATAGGTAATCATAGGGCAATTTGAGAGGCGTTTGTACCTAGCTGTGGCTCAGCAGTTGTAGGTATCTCATAAACAGAAAATGGTCCCAATAATGGTTACATTATTCAAATAAATACAAATAGGCCTATTTTTTTCTAAAAACTCAAAACAATTATTACTTATATGAGTAATACAATTTATTTAGGTTCTTATTGGTAAAAAACAAAATTATAATCGGGGAAGACATTTCATAATACTTAGTGAGAAAATATTAAGATTTAATTGTCATAGACCTAATATAGTATGGGTAATTTATACTTAGGTGCCAACATGAAGGATTCTTAAAGGGTGACGAAATGGAAAATTACAAATAAAATTTTATTTCATGTCAATTTAATGAAATAAAAACAAATTACCTACGTAAGATATTTTCCTCGCTTTTACGCGACAATAATATTATGATAATGGAGATCTCTAATAAATTGGCCTGAGAGAATAACAAGATATAAATCGGGGGTCTGTGGTATATTTTCTAGCTTGAACTTCGAATAACAATCGAGAGAGACATTACTAAATTCTGTACGGAGGGTACCTACTCTTACTCGTACTATTCGGATTAAATTATTTTTAAAAAATAATAATAGGTAGAAAAGAAACGCCACAAGTGGTTGAGACGCGAGGCGACGCGACGCTATCCAGTGTTAGGAAAACATCAAGGTTTGTTTATTTCTGATCCCTAGAGAGATTATCGTCGAAATCCAATCTCTAATTACACAGTACCGGTACCTATATTCTCAGAATAATTTTCTTGAATATAAGTAAGGTTACGAGTACCTAAGTTGATTTTATTGTGTTTATTGTAACTAGGTACCTATTACTGATAGTAAGTCAAGTCAGCTATATAAAGCTGATGTATTAGGTACCTATTGAAATCGAAAAACAATATTTCATTTCAGAAAGGAGTAAGAAGAGAGCGAGCATGCTGTTTGTTGGACCATCTGACGTGACCAGAAATCCGCAGAAGGGGTGTGCCCTCGAGAGTGTTTGATTCGGAAAATGATGCCTAAACTTTCAATTGGGAATAATGAAAATAGAATATTGTCATGTGATAAAAGTATAGGCCTACCTAATAAGATTACAAACTCGTTGAAGACATATCTTCAATCTGCGTAATGATTTAGGTGATTTTCCATAAGTACCTATATACAGTATACTTATTCACTTCAGTAAATTTTGACTTATGAAAAAATAAATACTTAGATGTATTTCAAACAGCAAGACCATGAGCTTCTTTTGCACAAGAACATTGGTATAGGTAATCATTATTATTAGGCCCTATATATTATTTTTTTTTATACACGAATGTAAAAAATTCTCTTGATCTTCTGTTTTAGGTTTGTTACTGATATAGTCAAAAACATAGGTACTGAAGAGTGATATAATATGAGGAAAGTGCAGTGTTTAGTGATAAGGTCCACTAAATAAGGACAATTTTCAATAATTCATAACGCAGCTTTTCTCATTCTCTGTACAATAGTCTGCATGCACTTCTGTGTTTTCTTATTAATTTAATACATTAGAGAGGAGAGAGAGAGAGAGAGAAAGAAAAAGAAAATATGTAATAATATTTGTAACAATTACATGTAGGTAATTACATGAGCAGCTTAAATATGTAATAGGTATATTTCTATTCAAGTTATTCATATTTCAATGTAGATTTGCGAGGAATGTTTGAGTCGTCGCCACACTAATGATGGTTGAAAGAGCAAATAGAATTTCCATGTTGAATGGGTGTTGTAAGGTTAGGCTACGATTAGGTGACAAGGTCGATAAATTAAAGTTGTTATTGGCAATGTTTTTCGGGTAATTGATTTGCAAGATACCATTTGCGTTTTCACGCTGGTCGAGCCGCTTCTTATTACCACCGTGGGCGTTGTTTGTAAAAACAGTTGAACCTGGAATTTCTTGATGAGAGAATGATAAAAATTAGATAATAGTAAAATTATTATATTTTTGTTGGATTTATTTTGACATAGGTAAGTGTAACAAATTAAAAGGCTTGTAATTGTTTAGGTCAACTTTCGACTTGTAAAAGGTGGGTATCAAGTTTCACCCAATGTTGAGTAAACACGGAGGAGGAGGCAATAAACTTTCTCAACCTTTTGGAGATCCTTTATCACTTCTATCCTAATGAGAAAATTCCAGGTCTACTGATAGTATTATAATATACGCCCCGTACATTATATCAAGTAGTTGAAGGATACATTTGCAATTTACACTCCTCTATTTTTTCCTTTTGTGAGACAGGAATTAACACTCAAAAAGTCACGAGACGTATTTAAATCAGTCTACCATCTACATAACAGTCATAAAAAAAATAATACATAAGTATGTACCTATCTAAATTAAGAGACAATGCAATGCGAGCTTTCTTTGCTGCCGCTGAATGACAACTTGGTCCAAATGGGACACTTTCAACTTGGGCAAAAGTAAAGAAATTTTTTTCGCTACGACCACAATTTTTATTGAACACTCCACGCGCTTCGGACGACCTGCGTCCTTCATCAGGAGTTTCTTCTATAGTTGATCGGAAGTCCACGGAAAAATAAATCTTTAAAAAACTTGGGCAAAGAAATCTCATAGCTCAAGCCTAATCATCATGTCCTGCACATGCTGATGGCGCGGCGCTTCCCGACAATACACGCGACAACGCAGTAGCTCCGCGCCTCACGACATTTTCAAACCAGTTTATTTTGTTGCATTATTTCTACACGGCAGCTTTTGAGCTACGAAAATATAAGAACTCAAGAAGAAGGTGATAAAAAATCTAGCCATGCTACTCCATAGCAATCATGTAAATTCAACTCGTTCGGTCCACTCAAATCTCATCTCTACTTTATCCTTTGATGCGATATAGGTTTCAAATAAAATAAATGAACTCCATTGTTGATTAATAGAGTGTGTAATAACTGGCGCGCAATTTCCTACCTAGTTTGACTTATAACTCAGGCAGGCCTACTAATCAAAATTAGAACCTAGATACATAGCACTGGCAGTTCGCATTTAATGTAATCTCAATGTTTATTCTTCTTTTCTGTTATCATATCCGAATATTTTCTTTATTATTCCCTTTCCATTGAATATGAGAAAAGACGAACTCACATTGTACCTCAATGAAACACAAAATGCGCCATGTCGCAATTTTTCCACCGTATGAGTATATTATTATGGTTTGGAGATTAAAATTTCCCCTTGTCTAAATTAGTGCAGGTCAAAACGGCACACGGTCAATTTTTCAAAAAACTCCGTGAGAGAGAGAGAGAGAGAGAGAGAGAGAGAGAGAGAGAGAAACAATAAAATCGACAAGTGCGATGAAAAATTAACATAAGCTGATGAACTTCCAGAATGCATCTGACAACGGGTCGCACACACTCAAATAAATAACTGGAAACACTATATTATCAAGAATTGGAATATCACTCATAAGCCAATGTAATAATATAGGCTATACTCATTTTTCAGCAGATAGCCTACATGATTTTTATCCTTAAAATAACCCTTGCCAAACCTGTTATCCATGACCTATATTTTCGGTTCTGCGCGCATATATGACAACATGTTGATGTAACTTATAGTACAAAAAAGACAAGCTAGATTCACTTGATCGTGACGTCAGCGTTTCAACCTACCTAAAGAAGTCAGAGTCCGGAGGACACAGCCGTATTGCTGTATGATTAGTTTCATGAATTAATTTTTCTTTCTTTCACTTTGACTTAGTCTCAAAATATTGTACATATTAGAATTATGTTTCGTAATACCAAGGGTTTCTTCAATTCAAATTCTTGTTTTATACTTTTCAGTTCTACTTGAAGGTCATCTCCCACCTCCCCACTCCTCTCCCATAATTACTTCAATCAACTTTTCAACAACTTCGGATTTTTTTTATTTGTCACTTGTGACTAGAGCTTCCCCATTGATGGTTGTTTAACCAAAGACGTTTGGAAGATATAAACACTGGCACTGTCTGCTTAAATGTAGTGTACATAAATTCTTCATCCAGCTCTTCAACAATACCTGTGTTCCGATTTGTACTAAAACAATATTGGCACACATATCCTGATTAGTGAATAACCTATGTCTTAATACTTTTCGTATTTAAGGATTTTCTAATACTACTCTGCGAGTGGTATACTATCCTCTCTGAAACCAAAAAAATAAAAAAAATTGAAAGAAATTCCTGAAAATATGAAACCTCAACCATACTAGAGTTTCCAAATTCTGAGCACTATCGAAGCCACAAATTTTGATGATAGTTATAAGTACCTACCTCTATACAAGCTTGGCAGTTTTAAACTAAAAAAAATACTCACGCATACACGACTTTTCCTCTGACTAATGCAAAACTCACTGAAAGGTCCATTGCTAGGTTAGGTCAAATTCTGTCGTCATTTGTTCCATACTCCCCGTTTAAGAAGATCGCTCAGCAGGGGGAAGGAGGCGGTACCAGCAGATTTCTCAATCACCACCAAGGTATAAAAATTTTTCTCGAAAATCAATATTCTTCATCTGCGTTCTACTTAAAAAAGACGAAAGAAGACGCGAAATGAAAAAAGATGCTATGAAGCAAAAAAAGGAAGAAACATCGCTGGTAAGGAAGGGAACGGAAAAATACAAACAAGCGAGAAAAGAAAGAAACACGCGCAAGATAAGAAGCACGCGAGACGCTGACGTGTACGCGTGATCGGTGCGCGACTTTCAATACTGTACATGACATAATACTCTACGAGCGATGACCTCCACGCTTAAATTAATTTATTCGTTGGTGACGTGTGTTTTAAGTTATTTTAATATGCTTCTCAAAGAGTTTTATGTGAATGTAGTTTCTTCGGAAGGAAAGTGCGTTGATTTTCTGCAGGACCATTTGCTACTCGGTGATGCTGACGCCCACGATCCGTGCCACAAATGTGGCTCAGTAATGAACGAAAAGCGACGGAAGAACCGCAATGGCGACTGGACTCCAATTCTTCGTTGTCTTAAGAAGGGGTGTCAGACCTCGCATTCCATGCGTACAGGCAACGCGTCTCCGTCCATTACAAAGACCTGAACGGCAGAGTGAGATGTAATTTGACCCTCTGCGAGATTATGGAGCTTGTATTCCTAGGAAAAAAAAAAAGATGATCGGCACCCTAGATGAGGCCCGATTTGCTGGGAAGCGGAAGTACAATCGCGGTCGCCAACTGGCAGGTGATGTGCCCCCAAGAGCGAAGATGACGAGGCAGTTGTTGGCAATAATCGGAATATCATGGCTCCAGAGTTGATGGACCGTGGGTCTTTGAACTCCGGCAAGGTAATGACTGCCGCTATTTCTACGTTCAACGTCGCGACAAAGCGACGCTTCTGCCGATCATTAAGCGCGAATGTGAACAAGGATCCCACATCCATTTGGACGAATGGCCAGCGTACCGATGTTTAACAGCCGAGGGTTTTAACCACTTCACTGTCAATCATCAAGAGAGAGAACTACGTTGATCCAGACACAGGTGCGCACACCCAAGCTGTGGAACGCTCATGGTTGGATGCAAAGATATTCATCATGAAGAAGAAGAGAGGCGTCCCTCTTCATCATCTTCAATTCAATTGCACCTAGACCACTACTGCCGGCAGATGTGGCGGAAAGATGAGAATGACCAATTCCTAGCCTTTCTAAAAGACATCAGGACAACGTACACCTAATTGAACGTTCACATTCATTTTGGACGATACCTGATGAAAGGTTAATTCATTTTCGACAAACCTTATTGAAGGTTCATTTTTGGGAGCCGAGTAAGGTGACCTCCTCGTGGTGTCTCCTGGGTAACGCTAACAACCTTAAGGTAGAACGCACACCGAAGTAGTAGTTAGGAAACACAAACATCTAGGTAGAACACATTCGAGAAGTAGAACGCACACTATACCGGCACCATCCAGCTACAAAGATAATCCGTAAAATAAAATTGATATTTTGAGAAAAGTCGAGAAAATAACTGAACCCTAAAAAAGCCCTCACTGTGTAAATCATTCTTGTAAACTAATTTAATGAACCCTTTGTCAGGAACAGAATGAACCTGTCAAATAAAAGGTTCTTCATAACAATAGACGCACTGATTACAAAAGAATAGGAATTTGCTTCAGGTAATGTGAGCGACTACTCCTAATGAGCGAGAAATTAATTTAAAAAATTGCAAATTTCTCAAAAACTACTCGTCCGATTCTCAAAAAAAAAAAAAAAAAAAAAAAAATGCGGGTGACCATCTTCAGATATACTACTTACTACAATATGGCCAAGTTTCAAGAAAATCCGTCGGGTAGTTTCGGAGGAGTTCGACGAACAAAAAAATCTTATAAATAATAATAAATAAATATATAAGGAAACCTGAACGGACGGGTGTAATAGGCCTCACTTTTCCGCTAGGAAAAGTCGGTAAAATATAGACTTTTTTCCTCAATATTAAATGATTTCAATTATCTAGGTACAACACGAAGCAACTACAACCCCAGTAGGTAGCATGAAATATACAAAAATTATCGCACCTTACTTCAGTAAAATAAGAAAGATTAACAATGAGCCGGTGTTCGAGGACGCGCGCGGGGGGAGGGGGGAGGGTATTTCTTTTTGTTTGCACTTGCCACGCCAGTGTGCATACATAATTTATGAGACACTACGCGAGATCCTTAAAATTTGATTTGAGGTTAGTTGTTCAGCGTCTTTGAATTATATTTCTGATATCGAAAAGACATAGCAATTTCGCAGCCTTGAGCGTGACACGTGTCGGCTTATAAATAAGAAATTTCCTGTTTTATAATTTTTCTTCTCTACTCTGATCTGCGTTGTAGCTTAATTCATTCAGAAACGTTCTCCTCCATTTATTACGTGTACGTACCTACCTAATTCTATGATTGACTTCGCGTTTTTTAATTCTTGTTTCCTTCCTTCTGTTTCCTCGTATATAAATAATAATGAAACAATAGTAGGACCGACGACATTCGAGCGCAGGATTCCGTAGTAGAGAGGGTGAAATTTTTCCTTCCGTATTTTCTCTTCTTCTATATTTGCGTGAAGATGTCGCATTGATTTTTCTAGGTAAGTATATCATTTATAGAATTTTCTTCTCATACCTAGATGAAATAACACTACTGGTACTGAACAAAATGTTTGCATCACTGATTTGAATAGCCTACACGTGATCCCGGAGTATTTTTTAACGCTGATTTTAATGCCGTTTGCCGTTTTTTGATAGCACGTCTAGATTTTTCATAATGTTGTTGTTTGATTGCGTCCATTTTCCGCGGCCTTAAGCGATACGTAACGTAGGTACCTACGTTCAAGCTCGAATACTGCTCAACTATACGACGTATCACTGCGTTCCTCAACGTTCTGCGGAAAAGCGACGCAAATAAACATCAACACTATGAAAAATATACCTAGACGTGCTATGAAAAGACAAAGACGGCAAACGGCAAACGGCATTCAATAAAGCATTAAAAAGTACTTCAGAATCAAGTAGGTACCCGTATTCAAATCAATATACATACATAATGCTACCAAAATTTTTTATTTTTTTTAGTATTGTACCTACCTAATAAGACAATTATGTTTATCCTGAATTCACTGATTGTGTAATTGAATAGGCTAAAGGTTACAGTGTGAAATGAAAATTGTAACCTTTTTAGAGAATCGAATTTTGATTCAATAATTAAGGTCCATTAGGATAGATTGATTTAGTACATGAGAACGTATTTAAACAGCGCAATAAGTATCTATAGGTAGGTACTTAGGTAGGTACTAGGTACGTATAAGTATTTGAAAATGGAATTTCGGAGGACAGAATATCTGCAGGCGTACACTAATCCAACAAGCTCATAATTGCTAGTAGATGCACACTCAGAATGAGGAATGCCTATTTTCATTTACTGTATTCCTTACTTGTTTAACATTTGACTATACCTATTGTTCATAAAATATAGTGGCTGGGCCTGCGGCGCTCGCCCTTTTATGGGTCGACAGACTCGCGCCTCGCGCTCGCTTCAGAGCACGTTGCCCAAAACGCAAATGGACCAAGATACCTACTAACCTACGCTACAATCACGACAGAACAGAATTTCAATCTCACTTCCCTCGCGTTTTGCGCTCATTGATATGAGATTAGTTATGCACTCGCACTTTGTGCTTGCTGTAAGAACAGCTGCCAATGCTTTTTGTTAGATTGGTAGGTACCTACCTACATGACATAGCTGATTCCTATTCCCCCTTCCCGTAGTAGGTACGCACACAATTCAAAAATTAGCCAAGGAGTAGCGTAGTCAGGCGCTGACCTGACATAGGTAGCTCTGTCCTACTCCTACATCTGTCAACAGCAAGACTTGGGTTTCTATCCAATAACAACTATTCTTTTTCAGAAATTTTCTTTTAAAAAAACACCAAGTCTCATTATACCTACCTACGGCCTTATCTTACTGCTATTTCGAATACCAATGAAATTTCCTTTGTCATGAAGTACCGGTATCTTCCGGTACCTATTGAATAATTTGATTGATAAATAAATTAGAGCAGATATCATTTCAAGCGGTTTAGTATTCATAATTGAAACCCTAATTCTATATAAAAGACCGCAGATTTGTCATGGGTGTTCCGTTGAAATCTTAAATCCAGTGACCTTGAAAATTGATGCTATTTTTTTCTCATATCATCTACCAGCATTGAATGATTTGATTGAATGATTGATTCATCAGAATATCTTTTCATGCGATCAAAGATCACGTTCTGTAGGTACCTATTCAAGCAGATATCATTTCATACAATTGAGGGAGGATCACGTAGGTACTCATAATTCAAACCACAATTCTATTTAAATGCAATTGATCAAAGACCCATCAAACTACTTACTCACTGTTTTTAAACTTTATCTCCGGTTAATCTAATGAGTACCTACCTGAGTACCTACTTCTTTAATAATCATTTTGCGCTTGTCAGTCTTTCCATCCTATTACTGACTATACCCAATCGACTTCACTCAAAAAAGAAGATAGAAAATCAGGGTGTTCATTTTGTGTATAGGTATTCTGACAAAATCATGAGTTCAAAATTTTTGCAACCTAATTACACTTTTACTTTGTTCCAAATTTCATAATTCATCTAAAACAAAGCTAGATAGATCAAGGATCAATATGGTACCTACCTACCCAATAGAATATCCATAAGTATCTTCCAATATTATCAGACAATTTTCGATCGCGTTTCATTTCATGATTTATGAAAAGCTGAAGCTAGATGCGATCAAGAAACAATAATACCTACGCACTAAAATATCTACGTCTTCCGAGGTATTACCTTTTCCAATATTATTGGGCAATTCTTGATTTTGTTTTGTTATTACTCGTGAATAAGAGACCGGATTTCGTGGCATTTGGCACTTTTTTTCCAGGGAGGGCGGGACGGTGTTTTCCCAATATGAGCGCGAATCATGGTGAGAGGGGGCGGAGAAAAAAATTTTATTTTGCCGAAAAGTGCCGAAAATGGGAAAAATGCCGAAAACAGGGTTAAAAGCCGAACAATGCCGAAAATGAGCAATTTGTGGAATATTGTCTAATATCACGGAATTTTGAGCGAAGAATTGGTGAATTTTGCCTAAAATTGGGCAATTTTGGTGGAAAAATAATGGAGCTTAATTTAGAACAGATCAGAAAAATTAAAAATTTCGATTGAAAAATTGTTAGGATTTCTGTTCTGATGAGTTTTATCCCTAGAATTCGTTTATATATTTTGGTCAGAAATTGAATAATTCTGGTCGTAAGTTTGTAACAGCTCTAAAAACGCGCGTTTTTTGAACTTTTTTTTTAAATGCCGAAAAATGCCGAAAATGCAACATTCAAGTGCCGAAATTTTTCATTTTTAATGCCAAAAAGTCCGGTCTCTGGTTATCACTGAAATAAAACCTAATCGTCTCTCAGTTCCGTTCTCAGTTCTCTTCCAATTATTTCAAACAGTAATTTTAAACAGTTTCAAATTTGAACTAAAACTGAGTGATAATAATGATAGAGGATGATGATGATAAGAATTCTTTTGACCAATAAGAAGAATGCATCAAGTACGGTGATGACCGACTGATGACACCCCCGATGTTGCTCCGTTGTACGTTACTGATTACACCGACCAACCAACCAATCAACCAACCGACCGACAGTCTGACAGACAGATACGCGTTGTTTAAAAGTTGCGCTTTATTACATAGGATATCAACTATTGGGTACCTACTTATGACATTATTATTCGACGTGCGGCGCGATGGACGGCTCCAAGGAGAGAGGGTTGACAACCCCCAAAAGTCTCACCAACCACCACCTTTCTTCTCCTTAGATAACGATTTGCTATGACGGATTGGAGCCAATATTTACGCTCGGCTATCCTGATACTCACCAGAAGAGTTGGCGACCAAACTCTTGTGATGACCTACTTTGCGAGGATTCGACAAAACAATGAAGAGCCGATATCGACGTTTGGCTATGATAACGTACACCACAAGTGCTTGCGACCAAACACTCGTGATGATTTTCCTTGGTACAGAATCTGCTGAGTTGTCTTTTGTCAAACGACCGTCAGCGACCGTCAATAAACGATATTAATAAGCAAAATAATATACCTACGCCGTGCAAATAGCACACACTTAACTGGAAATACTCTAGTCGGCGACAAAACTAGAACTGCTGGCGTCCAAACAGTGACGACGCTTGAAATTTGCCCTACTTACACGAGAGAAGGTAAGTAGGTACCTAGTGCCATACTGTGCACATTTGCCGTGTTGTTGTATACCTCTTGTATAACAATCGTAATCAAAGAAAATCCACAACCGTCTCTGATTGGATAATATTATTCGCACTACCTATACCTCTTGATAGAAGTTGATACCTATCTAGCAGAAATATACCTATATGTACTGGGATTTAATGTGAATGCACCAAGAAACAAAAAAAAATATATCATCTTCAATAAAGTTGAGCAGGAAACTGCAAGTGTTGCACAGTAATCTAAATTATTTAGAAGGGCGCCTGCGGGCATATTTGAAAAAACTATAAGCGAGCACTAGGTAGGCTATGTCATGAGTTAAAATTCAAGAATTGTGAAAATTTTGAAGGGTTCAAAAAATATCAGTATGAAGTGTGGGAAGAACAAATTGATAATAAACAAGAGCAAAATTTGAAGTAAGCTGTGGGTAACTAATTTCTTTTCTAAAACATGAAACACGTACTGAGGTACGAATAATGACTTGCCAAAAAGTAGGTACGCAACAACGCAAAAAATTTGAACTCATTGAAAAACATGCAATGCACCTACTTTCAGGTTTAGTGTTTTGCACAGCGAGCTCATAGGAGGCTCAAAAGTTGTGATATTCTATAAGGCAAGACACGTAGTCTGTAGCAGGCTAGAAGACAGGCTGTATTCTGTGCAAAGTTGAATAGACTTGTATTCAAATTGGCTACTGGTAGCCTCGGGGGCCGCAAACTGGTTCCCCGATGGACCGCAATCTGGATACAGACTTATTTTTATAAGCTATTTTCCGTCATTTGTGATGATCTCTAGTGTGATGATGAAAATTATCATATTTTCAAAAATTGTAAGTAATTAGCCTAAAATGTCTAGACAGGATGAGTGAAACGTGAACGTATCAAAGCACCTATAGGTAGTACTGGGAGGCACAATTGTATAAACTATTTCATTACACTACTCAACAATTTTTCGGTCATGTTGTGCAACAAAGACGGCATAAAGTGTTTCTTAATGTATTTTCAATACTGAACACGATGCCGTTTTCCGTTTTTACATGACACAAACCAATTTTTTACAATTTGCATTTTAATGTTTGAAAATTGCCTGAAACTGACACTTTTGGAAGACTACATTATATTAGCCTATAATAAACAGAAACTTTGTAAAGAAGGATGTGAAAATGTAGCTTATACCTTCCTCTATAATGTGTAAGAATTTTAAAATGATCAGATGATTCTTCTTCGAGTAATGCGCATTCTTGCAGAACACTATTTTTAGTAAACAAAGTGGGGCAATGCACGTACTTACTCACAATGCAAGTTGAATTCGCGTGTTACCCCGCTTTGTAAATTATATGATGGCCGTAACAAGGGCATATAGTGCCCTTGTTGATGTGCCCTTGTTGCTGATAGAGATTGGAATCCAATTTATAACTTTTTGAAAAAGTTATACCCTTGTACCTATAATGAATAATGAGTCGCAAAATTGCTGCTTTGAAACCCTTGATCACATGCTGTGAATTCCTTTTTTGCAATTTGTTCTCACTCCTGTAATTTAGTAAGTAGGTAATTTGAAATTCACAATTTAAGATATGCCATTTTATTTGCATGCATGAAAATAAAATAAAAGTTCAAATTTTGAACATTCAATCAAATTTACTTATTGATATGCCAATCTTTGCAAACGTTTATCATGATAACATGTCAGATGCTTTTGATAGTCTCATTCCTACCTCTTATTATTTTTGTTTGTAAGTAGGTACCTATAAATGCAACAATAATAACACACAAATATGGTTGACAAACTCAAACATCACTTAAGAAACCAAGAGTTGCACTGTTCTCATAGGTACTTAATTAATTTATCAAATTCAAAAGATCTTTCAAATATTTGTCAAATGTGATGAGAACGCACAGTAACCATTTTTTTTTTTTTTTTTCTCTCTAGAATAAATGTTTGACACTTATTTACAGCGTTGAAAACTTGAGCCCTCGCCTCGACAATAATTATCACAGATAGGTAAATACCGTACTGAACAAAAATTAGACGCATCAGTAACTTTATAAGAGACAGAAACAAACTCAATCTAATACAGTGGTTCCCAAACTTTTCTCCCTTGCGGCACTGTATTTCTCCCCTTTACATACCGCGGCACACTTGATCATACATCATGGTAAGAACTCAATGAGTTTTGTAAAATATACATTCAAAACAGCATCAGTACATCTCATGATGATGACTCTTGAATGCATCCTAGATAAAAAGTGAGACAGAACTATACTTGTAGTATCCTTAAATTTATATAAGTGAAGACTTTCAAAAAATTGTAATCTGAAATGTTCTTTTCTCGCGGCACACTCTCATGGATCTTGCGGCACACTTTTGTGCCGCGGCACACAGTTTGGGAACCACTGATCTAATATATAAAGCAGAAAGTTTGTCTGTTTGTCTGTCCTTTTATAACTCGAGAACCGCTTTACCTATCGACTTTATATTTTTGCCACATATTCGATTCATTGAGGAATGAAATTTAAGCCATAAATAAAAATTTTAGCTCCCATAGAAAAAAAGTTCTCTTTAAAAATTGTGTCCTTGCTGTGCGCGTCACTTGACCCAATTCACGATTCATCGAAAAAAGGTACCTGCGCTGCACGCAACAACTGTACCCATATTCCTCTCCTACGCTGACATCCTGTCTTCATCCTGTGTTCACAAGAACCGGATTGGGGCGCTACCGGTTCAATTGTATCACGTTAGAGGTGCTCCTTTTATTTTCTCAAAATTGTTTCTGAAAAATCTTCCTCCATTCGAGTAAAGCTTTTAAATTAATTAATTTTGACGGTACGGCTCTCGCACGAAGGAGAAATGAGCGAAAAAAAAAAAGGAAAAAAACGAGGATTATCAACGTAGTAAAACTGCTACTTAATGTGTGTTCCAAATGTTCAAACGCGCGCGCTCGCGTGAGAGAGAGAGTGAAGGAGAGAACAAAAAATTCAAGTGAATCCACAGTTTCTTTCGTTTTCAGCCTATGTATACGTGAATATTATTGGTAAAAATTAAGTATTGTCAAAAGTGCCGAATTTTTGAAAGATGTAGAGAGCTAGCGAAGCCTCCCCTTAAGACGCAAGATACTTTTGAAATCCAAATATGTAGCTACAAAACACAGATATCTGCTCAACACACGGCTGGTGGTCAGGTGCGCCGGAGGCGCGCCGCCAACCGCTAGTACCTATATATATATACAAGATGATCAAAGTGTTATTGGAGAACAACAATTGCAAAGTACCTATGAAGAAACAAGAAAGAAGATCAACTCGTAGTGCAGAAACTACTTTTTTCCAAAATGTATGAGTAGTAGAACAATCAACTACCTAATGAATTACTAAATGTTACCTATCAGTTACGTACCGTACCTATCGAAAATCAAAATTGAAAAGTCATTGAACAATTATTAAAATAATGCTGACGAAAAAGCTATTGCAATTGATTTGTGGCTTGTAGGCTGAGCAGGAACCTGAAAATTAAACTGGTTTGAAAATGTTACGCTGGTGCGGCGCTGTAACTTTGTCACAACCCTAGATAGGTAGGTAGGTACCTAATAAACGACGTAACATTGTCCAAATGGGATGTACAGATGAGATTTCTGCAAAATGCATTAATGTATGAAAACTTTGTTACAATACAAGGAACAAATGATAGGGTCTTCATTTTAGGTACTAGAGACAGTTTAATATCAGAGTGTGAAAATGTTTCTTTTTCACATTCATGACTGATGAGCTTGTCAACAATTTTAAGCAAATCATCGCAATTTTTCCTAAAGCGCGCTGAGAGTGAGAGATATGATTGACTTACCAGGCTATATGTAACTTAGTGAATCATTATAAACATAATTATGTTTTTCGTGGCTTGCCAAATACTGTATTGAATTTGGAATAGACTTGAGGGAAAAAAGGCTATGATCCATTAAATTCTTGCCTATTTTTCATTTCCTTATACCAAATCAAATTTTCAACATTTACTAACCATTTGAATACGCATTGTACATGCCGTCAATCAATATTTCAGAAGTACAATAATAGGTAGGTATTGCTGAATACAGAATATGGTTTAATGACAGGGGTGCCGTGATCCCCTTAATTGGTTCAATGAACTCCCCCGCCCCCTCTCATACTTCAATTTCTCATGACTGAAAAAAAAAAAACATAATAATAAAGGGAAAAAATTTGTATGGCCTCCTCTAAAACAAATACGTACCGTACCTAAAGAACGTCTTCGCATGAAAATGACCTCACAGCACTCATGAGTGAAACAGTGTCAATCCGTGCGTGCGATATGAACTTTGCTGCTTGTGGTTTTGTATAGCGGCATTTTGACATCAACTACCTACATCTTTACTATTCCTTTTAAACTTTTTTGGGCAAATGTAGTTGATACTATGGGGAATGAGAGTTTACCAACATACTAATTGCCATGTACAGAAGATAATTTCTAAGTTCCCACTGTGGGCTCTAAGGTCTAGATAATGCTCTTCATCCAACAAAAAAGTGTTTTGATTTGTAACTTATCAACATTAAAAATTTTGGCTAGCGTTATTTGTGGGTTCTGTACTACCAACAGGGGGAACGTCATTTGCTGGTAGAGCAGATAAAATATTTAATTTTTGGTACATTGAATATAAAAAGCAATCATTACCAGTCAATACTTGTACCTACTTGAAATAAGTGAGGGAAAGATCGTGTACTTGATTAGACAGTAAAAAAATTACCCTAGGTACCTACCTCAATCTTCTTTCTGTTATTTCAAGTTACAAACAATAATTTCTTTAGATTAAGTCTCATGGATAATGAGATATACCCATCCTTTGACTCATGGATTTGTCAAAATATAAACACTACTCACTTAGATCCAGATTTTTCTATCTGATTTCCACAAAATACGTGCCTTGACTTTTTTAGCTGAGGAAAAGATTGGTGATGAAACATGATAGGTAATAAAGAAAGGAGAAAAGTGTTTGAAAAAATTTACAGGCTCTTGCTCAGGGATCAAGAGTTGCGGGAGACCCGCGGCTGATGATGGAAAGCTGAGTGTATAGAGGAGTCCGGAATTTTCCAAGTCCCTATACTAGCCCATAGAAGAGATAGAAGAGCTCAAAATTTTTCTAAGTCACTGTACTAGCCAATAGAGGGATATAGAAGAGCCCGGAATTCTCCACGTCACTCTATAATAGCTCATATAGGGGTTTAAGATGGGTAAAGAAGAGCTGAAAATTTTTTCAAGTCCCCATACTAGCCCACAGAAGAGCTCGAAATTTTTGTCACCATACTAGCCAATAGAGGGGTATAGAAGAGTCCTATACTGATGTATAAAAAGCTCGAAATTTTTCCAAGTCCCAGCGTTACGCCCGCCAGCATTACGCGTACGCGGACAGAATTCCTCTGAGGCCCCCCAGTAACTAAAAGGATGGTGGGTCTCCCGCCAATCCAAGTCCCTATACTAGGGGGGTCTCACTCGCTCCGCTTGTCCGCCTTGCTTCTTGGTCTAGTGTAAGTCTACTTTAGTATATTTCAGATGTTGTAATCGGACCGGGATTGACGACGTATATGACGTCACCAACCTATAACATCACCGACTTATGACGTCACAAGCTAATTATATAGCTTGATAATGGCTCTCGAAGTTTTTTTAGCCTAGTATAAATCTAGCCTACTTTTTTTCATTATATTAGGATAAGCCAGAAACTACAGAGGGGGGGGGGGAGGGCTCGAACTCGGACTCGGACTCGCAGATTTGAGAATCACCTCCACAGTGAAAATTTCCATAAGGATGAGCCCAGAGAAAAGACATGAAACATGTAAAAAAATAGGCTTTTCTACCTGATGATGAGCCAGTCAATATAAGGTTTGGAACCGGTTGTATCTCCGTATTAATAATAATTAATGTGTGCATGACTCCAAATGTCGTTTCTTAATACTCTGGCGTGTAACGGAGACCACACATTCTCAATTATAGGTGATTACTCTCTTCAGTTCTCAACAATAAATAATTCAAGTTCAAGAAACACAAGGCTACCTCTACTTGATACCTATGAATGTATACCTACCGTTACTCCCCAGTCACAATCAACCTAATAATATTACCCAGGCTGATAAGATAAAAAAAACTGTCAATTTTGGAGACTAAACAGCTTGATTTTTGCTAGTTTAGCAGACAACTCCGTGGAGGTAAGTTGTAAACGTTTAAAATTATCATACCTACCATAAAGTCTAATGCTACTTTCGACGTCTCCAACTGAATTTTTTGCGTTGCATTTATAGCTCCCAGCGTCTTTAGGCTGGAAATTTTTTACCTTCAACATCATTCTCGTTTGGAATTGCGATAAATTCTCTGTTTTTGATTTGTATTTTTCATTTGTCACAACCATTTCACCTGTAAAAAAATTAACGGTAAATAAGGCTTTCAGATTGATTGATAGGTAGATACAAGAAGAGCACTCAGAACTATGAAGCAGAAAGACTGATCGTATATAGGCTAGGAAGATAATACAAAGAGTTCTACAAAAAAGACTCAGTATGCTTGTACCATTAATCTTGCCAGTGACGCTGGCACTCGCAGACAGAATAGGTACCTAGGCGTGGTTGTTATAAGAAATAAAAGAATATAGATATACTTAGCAAGTTGTTAATTGATAACTCACGCACAAGACGTGTCGAGTTATGATCGTTTGTTAGAGACCCGATATCAGGGTACTTATTTGTATAACAAAGGTCTACGGATCCTTAAAGACCTGGTCTCAATTTATGACAAAGTTTGATTTGTAAAAACGTTTTTCAAGATACATATGTACCTACTTCACCTCCGACCTAGTTTCAATTTGAGTACAAGCCGATCATCAATTAATAATAAGCGTACGTGTCTTTAATACAGTACATGCTCTCGTATTTATTTCCCAAAGATATCAAGGAAAACATGTGACTATTGCCACTTCAGAAAGAATTAGGAAAAAATCTTGGTTAGTCCCGTAGAAGTAGGTGTAGTGAAATATGTACGAGTATTTCAAATTTCACATACCTGTTTCTCGAACCCAATAGATTATGGGCTTTGGATATGCTTCCACAACACATTCTAATGTCACATTAGTTCCTCTGGGAGCACCCACTAATTGATTTGGAATATGGATGATTGGATGAACTGAAAACAAGAACAGATGGAAGCCATTGTAAATAGATAAATCTATATTATAAAGGAATTTACGTTTTTTTTTTTTTTTTTTTTTGTCTAATAGGCTGGGCAACTATTGACCCGATTCTGATGAGGCTTGGATTAGAGCTTTGTATGAGTGCTTTTAATTGTCATAGGGGGGTTTAGAGAACTAAACAACTCCTTCCAAAGCCTCGGCGAGAGAAGAAAGTTAGATGTTACCTACTAGCAAGACGGCGCGCGCCTCTTCGTTGTTTTCACGTGTTATTAATTTTAGTCGTTTCACCTTTTTCGAAATACATAGAGATATACCTACCTACTTTCTTTTTCCTTCAATCTTGTTCATTACCTACTCCATACAGAAGACTTAGGTAGGAAATGATCAAATCTTTATGGAAAGAATGTAAATAAAAATAAGTGTCAATAATCTCAGTAAATTATCCAGATAATTTTACTTTGGATATCGAAGGGGGAAGGGGAATGTATAAATTCCTGAGATATTAGAATTTCAGTTTATTGAATTGGTTTAAACCAAAGTTTTTTACTTTCACAAAATTGTCAAAATTGATTGGAAATACTCTCAGTATAATTTTGAGTGGTATCCGTGAAATGTGTTGATGATTCGCCAATTTCCGTGGAAAAATATTACAACTTTTATATGGTGCTACTTTCACGATTTTTTTGACCGAAATAGAAATAAACTTATAAGCGAAAAGATGAGAGGGCCTGAACAGTCAATTTTTGTGTTGCAATGGGGATTGTAACAGGAGCAGCAAGAGCGCAAGAGTTGCAGGGTACCTTTAGGAGGGTGAATTAGGTGGTCTCATACAAATTGAAGACTGAAGTCATGGTCTGTGAAGTTAAAAATCATAAGGGTCAAAGACATAGAAAAAATCGGGTTTGGCAAAGTAGTCTACGCCTATTGTGGTATATGTTATTTCATTTTCAGAGTATAGAATGGGCTGGCGTTGAGTAGTTCTACAGGTGCCAAGCGGGTTGCTGAGATGGATGAAATCGCGGTGTGCCTGAATGCAGGCAGCAAGAGCGCAAGAGTTATGGAGAATGTAAAAGTAAGTTGTACATAGTGTATATTTGGATAATATCAATATTCATTCAAATTGAAGTGGTGGTCCGTGGAATTGTGGGACAAGAGATTCAGAAAAGATTCGGTTTGGTGAAATAGGTTGGGTTTTTTGTGAGGCACATTATTACCATTTCAGTGTATGGACAGACCGACCGTAGAGAGTATACAATGCAGAAGATGATGACTTAAAAAGTTTTTGGTTACCCTGTCAGGCAGATTTCAATGGAATTTCTACTGCTGCGAAACGTTGTGAGGCAGATTTATTTATTTATCCATTTAAGGGGGGATCCGTTTTAAGGAATCCCCTTTTTCATATTGAAGTGGTGCCGCCAACAGTCAGTAGACCAATTAAAGGTGACACCACTTTTACAAAATTAATAATAACACACACAAAAACACACACAATAAAGAAAGAAAGATGAAAAAAAGTTTAAAATTTTGATAGATATCAAGTAATTCTGCAGTCACATCACCACGTTCAGGTGTCCCGTCACTCCCTCAGCTCCTCCAATGCGTCTATAGTTTTTAGGGTAAAATCGGTCATCAAAGAAAATATCCAGCATTGAATCTATAATTGAGATGTCGTTGAACAGCCTCATAGCCCGGTTCAAAGGAGAGGAAGCAAAGTTTGAGGTTCTAAAGCGTGGTATTCTAAATAAGTTTTGCTGCCGGGTCTTTTTGATCGGGACTGCCAGATGTATGTGGTTAAGTAGAGGGGAAGAAACAAGGCATTCGCACAGCAAATCTCTTAGTAAGAGGATCAGCGTTGAGTCCCGTCTTATTTCTAAGGCTGTGAGCTCATATCCTTATCACTAGTTCTCAGAATGATATTCCTTAATTGTAATATAGTTGAAGTCTTTGTAATAGAGAAACCTGAGAAACCTGAGAAACCTTTTCTGAACCCGCTCAACATCTTGAACATGTTTTTTGTTCACTGGATTCCATACAAAAAAAATTGCCACAACGCGTTGCGCCTACTGATAATGGACAGATCGCGTTCTGGTCAATTCTGAGCAACCAGAAGGCGTTGTGGATAAGTAATGAGACCTCGAGTAAGCACAAATCGCGTTGTGGCACAAAATAAGGGAGTATAGACACTAACTTCAACGCGTTTTGGTATAAATAAGTGCCAGAACACGTATAGGCGCCTGTATGCGAATGTAAGTATATGATTTATTTTCAAAGTAGGTTACAATTTATCCTTTCTCGATAATAAATACAGAAAATTATACTGGTTTCTATGTGTTTAGCTTCCCTTTTCAAGTCCAACGAATTTCTCTGGGTCCCATAGAGAACTATAGAAGAGCCAGGAATTTCTCTAAGTCCCAGCGTTGCGGGTCAAGAAGGTCACGAATTCTTGTAAGTCCCTATACTAGCCCGTGGGAGGTATAAGATGTGGTCTCCCATCTGGTCTTGTGCTTCGAGTAGGTTTCAATCGAGACATTGCGAGTAACACGTCTGATACTACAAGGTTTCCTAGGGTAATAGGTTGTGAGCAATTTTTTCCTTGTTCAATTTCATTTGAGTTCAAGACATTTTTCAGATTGAGTACATTTTTGCCTCCAAAAACAGAAAAGAAGTGTATGACAAAAGCCTCGGTAATAAGAGAAAGTGAAGGAGGAAAGAGGATGAAATCATTTTCAAGTTGAAACATGATTATGCATATGAGCAATGAAGGGACTAATTATAGCGAAACGCTAGTCATTAAGGAGAGAATTATCTGAGAGGGAGGCAACGACAATTATTTAAACTTCTTTGAGGTTGTTGAGAAGGCGGCCTTTGGTAGTTCTGAAGAGGTGGTCGTCAATACAGTGTTTGGCAATAACCGATCCAGAAAGCTGAGCAATGTTTGAAAGAACGTTTGCGCAGGGTGCGACCAGTTTCGCGTGTATACTGTGTACAGCAGAACAACCTGGCGCGATGAACTTCACTGCACTTTGAAAGAGTATGAGTGCTCTACTTAAAGGATTTGAGTCTGCGGGCCATTTTATAGAAATTATGGCCGAGAAAGGGCAGACAAACTCGGGAGGGAGCGACAGAGTGAATGGGTACGCTGGGAGGAAAAGATAGACTACATAGAGAGGTTCAGAGGTTCTCTAGAAATAGCGTTGTCAATATTGATGAAGGTGTTACATGATTATTGTAATTTATTCCAACTCTAATTATGTCTTGTAGTTTAAAAAAAAAAAAACAAAAAAAAACAGTTCATCTGAGGGATGAATTTTGGAGGTCTTTGGCTTCCTTGTTGACGTGGTCGAGTTTTTCCAGCTTTCAAGATCACGCCTAGGGTATTTTGTATGTTTTCAGGTGGCATTCTTACGCAGGCTTTGCACTTCTGCGTTGTTTTTCTGTATTCTTGATGTAATTCGCACAAATGATGAGCACTTGCTGGGCACTTATTACAAATAGTTAATGTATCATTGTTTTATACGCATTGTCCGCATATCGCGCACTTAATTCTCATTACCTACCCTTACATTGCAATAGTCTATGTTTTTCATGTTTATGTACACAAGTGGAGTAAGTAGTTCGAACTGAATGATTTTGTTTAATTAATAAATGTACCTATATTCTCAAGTTGTACTTTCAATAGAGCGCAATAAAATACGTCCGTTCTCTTTTTGAAAACTGTTTGTAAACACGTAAGCGTATATATGAAAGTACAAGCACGCTGAAAGTGATCCCCAGAAACCGCACCTCCGGCACCGGTAATCATCTTTCTAGCATTGCGTTTTTAGCCCAAAAGGACTCAAGTTGAGAGTAGCCTGGCTGCATCCCTCCATCAGTTCGAAGCGATGTGCAATATTCTTCAATGAGGCCACTACCATGTTCTACAGTATACCCTACTGACCAAGAGAGAGTTAAGAGCTCAACTTAGAATTGAGAACGTCCTGTACCATGGACACATACGTACCTACTCCTTCATCAGAGCTTTCAGTCATCACCGATGTATATATATATATATATATATATATATATATTTATTTATTTATTTATTTATTTATTCATATATCGCGGTGGAAAAATTGATTTCCGTCGATAGGGTCTTTTGTCATTGAATTCTTACAGTAAAACGCTCCACTCTCATCATACAGATAGGTAATTGAATCACTCATATACTTGTGTAAGAACGCACGCATTCTCTACTCGCAAGTTTCTTTTCGCTTATTGACAATATAAGGTAAGTACTTAGGTATTTCAATATTTCAATACCTCGTTATCAGGTTATCTTCCGAGAGCAGTCAGCTGACCTGCTTTTCCTACAGGTACGGGACTCTCGACTTTTTGATTTGATTCAGTGGTTTCACTGCCACAACATGATTTGTTAAGATTTTACAATCTCACATACTGTAGTTCAATTATAAATATTTATAGTATAGGTAGATTAATATTGTACTTACAATGCACGCTTATTGTTATTCGTTTGCTAACTGAGGGAGGAATTCCATTTGATGCTATACACAAATAAGCTCCCATACTGTATCGACTAAGGCGGACCAATTTTAAGACTTCTCCTTCATGAATATTAACTGGAAGAAGAACGAGAAAAAAAAACATATAACACATTACTTATAGTGTATGCATATTATAGAAAATACTTGGTATTAAAAATTGGGAAATGGAACAATTGAATATAAAAATATTACATTTTTTCTTGGTTTTCTCATACACCGTCTTTTTGTAGAATCTACCGACAAAGTAGCCTGCGTTACTGCAGCCATAATTCATTCAAGTTTCTAGAGTTAAACTAAATGTGATGATTCTGTGTACAATATTAATTACGATGGTACATTTTGGAGTGGCAATACAGATGGATAATTTTTTTTCTCTATTGGTAAGGAGATTTGCATGACTTGAATAAAATTTGTTTTGTTTTTTTTTTCCCCTAATTTCTTTACTTAGGCAATTTTGTTATAATCTTGTCTAGCTACAACGTATTGCGTTGCGAGACAAAACGTTCGCCCCATCCATCGTTGATACTGCCATCGTCCAAGAACAAATACAGGCCTAGTACGTCTCACAACAATCCCCGGCGTGGATATCAGTATGGCCGAGTAAATGGAATATACAGAATGAATACCAATACCCTCAGCAATCTGTACCCTCTGTATTATACATGTACGTCAGTACATATCCGGGTAGGTGCACTTATATTTTGGGCTATATAAGTAAGTTTAATTTATTGGATTTTTCACTCGCTCTGCTCGTTCGCCCCCCTCTTTGGTCAAATATAAGTCTACTTTAGAATAGTTTGATGAAGGCTAATATCTGAATATATAAAGCAGAAAGTTTGTCTGTCCGTTTCAACTTGAAATTTTTGCCAAACAGGTACCTAAGTAAGGATGTGGCTATTTGTAGGTACAGTACCTACGGTTAAAAAGCTATATTCGTAGGTACAATACATTGAAGTATGATGACATCCCTTCCGACAGACTAGAAACATTCTTCATATTATGTATTGCTGTGGTATAACATCAGTCGAGTGTATTAACATCTGAATATTATTCTTTTGAATGTACCTATGCCACAAACAGGGCACTCTTTTTGTAACAGAGTTGTACGTCGTCGCTTTTTCGCCTTCTCAACTGGTATACTGTCATCTTTCGTTTGGTCGCTTTCGATGATGCTGCCCCCTGTCGAGTGGCCCGTTCCGATCGTCCACGCACTTCTTTTTTATTCCAAAATTGTAGATAAGCAAATTTCCCTTCACAAGGTGGTGGATCTACTTGTACAGAAGCATAAGTAGGGGATGGCACAACTTCACAAGGTGGATCTGCACTGCACTGAGTACTTTGTCATCATTCCAAGTTTCAAGGATACGAGGACAAAATAGACTGAGTTCGAATTACTTAGCGTAGGTTTAAGAACTAAATAATTGTAGGTATATGCAGGTATGCACACGCGCATTCTACTACAATGATTTACTTTCTGGCCTCAATCATCCATATAATAATGGATGGAGGCTACCTACGAATAGCCACATCTTTTACCACTGCATCTTTTAGGTAAACCATAAATCTAATTTTTAGCTCGCATAGAAAGAATAAGCTGTTCTTATTAAAAAATTGTACCCTCGTTGTACACGTCAACATTTGACGCGCGATTCTAACAGGCGCGGCGATACGATTCGATTCATCGAAAAAAGGTAGGTACCTGAATGTAGGAGTAACTCTGCCCTCTGCCGTACAAAGTTAAACTGAGGTAGATCTCTATACAGTAGATCTCTATACGGTACCTACGTCTATACAGCGATGTATGTTTGTACATCTGTATAAAATTTTCCTCTATTCGAGTACCTAAATAAACTTTTGAATAAATTTCAACAGTCCGGCTCCCTCAGGGTGGAGTAGTGGGTAAAAACATTAGGAAAAAACGAGAATTATCATTGTAGTAAAACTGCTACTTACTATAATATCCGGTGTTCAAATGTTCGAACGCATTTAGAGTTGCAGTTCTGAAGATTTCTTTATTATGTATGATATAATTATGTAATAAGAATTTTACTCATTTTTAAATTGTAGCTCCTGTAATCTCCTTTCGAATGAGTCTAATTTTTCATAGGAAATTTAGGAACTACACGTACTTGTATTTTGGCCCGTGCGTACTCAACATCATTCTGTATCTATATTTACAAAAAATTCGAGAGAACAAGATCTGTATTTTCCTTTAAAATCGAATTAAATTTTAGAGTTTAGAATATATAAATGTAAAATAATTTTTTGAAAATTCGCTCTCCATTTGTGATACGAGTAAACTGTACATTAAGCAGATACGATCATTGTCAGATATTGAAACCGCACCTAAGAAGAGAAACCAAGTTTCAGGGACAAACTTGAAAATTCCATCCGCGGTTTCTCAAACAGAGAACGACCCTAGTGCGTCTGGATGTAATGCTTGAGGGATGTAGCTAGTTTTTGATGGGAGAGCTGTTATTCCATTGAGAGGTGTGAGTAAACTCGAAGAAAATGAAGGGCGCCGGCTGCCGGGTACCATTTGGCAGAATGTGGAACTCGGAAAAATTGTGACTCTCAAGCTATTATGATGAGAGAGGAACGTGGAAAAAGTTCGAATATTAAGCTGTACCTATCATCTGGTAAGGGACAACTTTAAAAAAATTAATTATGGACTTTTGAGCTTAAACTTCCTAGGTTAAGAGAAAATTGAAAATGAATGTAATTGATTGACCGAACGCAATAATTAAGAAAAGTTGCAAACGTGTATTTTATTTACAACTGATTAAAAAGAGAAAACACAATCTTCATCTCGAATCCGTCGATTTCCTTGGAAATTGATAATACGCAGTGGTAGTAGGTCAAGTTCGTTGACATTGATCATCGTCGTTGGTTGACATGAATTAAGCTACAGAATACGAATTTCATCATAGGAAAGATTAATGTATTTCATAGGCGATTCTGAACACTTCATTTAGAAAAGGCATAAATAAAGAAACCACCATATGATACAAGTTCCCTGTTTGCCCTGACTGATTAGCACAGTTAATGTAGGCAATCCCGCGCAGCTAACAAAGTGAGCTGCGAGTTTTTCACCTATACAGTATTTCCCTTTTATTTCCTTAAAATCATTACAGCTGGCAATATATTGATGAATAATAGTATATTTTGAAGGGGCATTACAACCTTTACGTAGGTATCAAGTTAGCTCTTCTCAGCGCAAATTTGTTTTTACCTACGCATGTAATTGATTTTTTAATTATTGCATTTCATTCTTTGCGTACCAACTCTGAAATTTCTATTGCATGCATCCACACTCTCTTTTGTCTTCAATGTACACAATCATTAAACGTTATTGGTAAAAATTAAGTTTTGTCAATAGCAGTGTCGGAAGCAATACCTGAACAGTCAGTAATAGGCATTTCCGAAACAGCGCAAAAAATTTGTAACCAACATCTTACCAGAAAGATCAGAGCAGAAGTATACGTGTAAATCGGTCTACAGTAATTACATGCAGCGGTTAGGCCGTAATGATCTACCCATTTTGTACGACAAGGACACACTTCTTACATACCTACTGTATTTTGGAGAAATTGCTGAGTATTGATTGGTATCCCCCATAACTCCTTGCTCTTACCTTAGTATGTTGAAGTTCAGGATTGGGTTACAATGTTATCTCCGACTCCCTTCAAATCTCATAATTTTTTTTTTTTTTTTTTTAAATAATTATGTGAAAAGTCGATTTTCAAGACAAATATTTCAATACCGACGTATAAAATATATTTTGGAAGGAAACAATTTCATCAAATTTGTATGCACTGTTTTATTGCATTAATTATCACTAGTCAACAGCCAAAAAATTGCTGGAACGAGAATAGGCGATTCTTGAAGTATTTTTCACGCTAAATTCAATGCCGTTTTCCGTTTTTCGCTAGCAGGTCTAGATTTCCTGTAATCGTTGCAACAACGTGCCGATTTTTGCAACAAACTGCCGCGCATCGTTGCGAACGTAACGCAGGTTCGCAGAGTATGATACTGCTATCCCCGATGCGTTCCGCGACGATGCGCGGCAGTTTGTTGCAAACATCAGCACGTTGTTGCAACGATTACAGGAAATCTAGACCTGCTAGCGAAAAACGGAAAACGGTATTGAATTTAGCGTGAAAAATACTTCACGAATCACCTATTCTCGTTCCAGCAATTTTTTGGCTGTTGACTAGTGTTATGAATACTCTTAATTTGATAGTTAACAGCACCCCCCCCCCGTCTCTGTCCGTCACAATTGTTCAAACGCGCATGTTCGAGTTGAATAATTTTGAATTTACACTTATGACGTGATACAATAATTATGAAGATGATAAGATGAATATTTTCCGAGAAATAACAGTAAGAAATTAGAAGAAAATTGAAAATTACTCAACTACTCATTCAATCTGAAAAAAAAAAAAAAAAAAAAAACCTGTTTGCACAACTTCGGGTTGTACCTAACAACTTCACCAAAAATTAAGAAAATCCGACCGGTAGTTTTGGAGTAGACCCGCGAAGAAGAAAATCTGTGGGTCAACGCGAGAAAACACACCTGGCCGCCTTGCGCAACATACACGTTTTCTTGAATGTTGCGTTTTCTTGAATGTTGCGTAAGGCAGCCAGGTGGGTTTTCTCGCGTCGATCCACATCTTATATATATATATATATATATATATATATATATATATATATATATATATATATATGTTAAGCCGAATCCGTCAAATTGCCGATTTTATAAAATCGGCAGAAATTTTGCCAAATTTATAAAATTGGCAGCTTAAACGCTAATTCTGCTGATTTTATAAAATTGGCAAAAAATTCTGCTGGTTTTATAAAATCGGCAATTGAAATATTGTGGTTGTATGTTACTTACTCTACGCATGATATTTTTTTCTCTTCCATTTTTTTTTTACCGGTATTCTTCCCAACATGGTTATATGAAAGAAAACTGAATCATCGCAATTATATGTGATATTTCTTTCTCTTGTTCTCCAATTTTTTTTTTTTTTTCTCCTTGATTGCATCCAATGACAATCTTTGAGGGAGGGGGTGCAATGCGGCCTGCCATTTAGGGCGTACATTTCAGAATCTCGAGGGGTGATTGTTTTTTTTTCCTTGATTTCGATAATGACGACGATTAACTTTTTCTGACTCTTTTCATATTTTTCAATTTCTTCGATAATGACAAAGATTAACTTTTTCTGACTTTTTTCAAATTGAATTTTCCCATTCGTTACATGTTATTGGGATTATTTGCTCTACAAAATTTATTTCATGACTGGGATCTTTTCAATCATCATTTTCTACTGTCTTAATATTGAACATTATTGTGATTATTTGCTCTACAATGGCTATTTACAGTACATGTTTTGTAGGTGAGTCTTTACACAAACACAACAAGTACATAGGTACGTTTGCGAAACGAGCGCAGCGAGTGAAGTAATGTATGTACGAGTTGTGTAAAGACATTTACAAAACCAGTACTGTACAATGCTTTTCAACACAAATGAAAAAAAGAACAAAAAAAAACCAAAGTATAAGTTCTTGGGCATGCGTCAGTGAGTTCAAACCGTGTTGTAAAGACCAATAACCGTTGTGTAAAGACCCTCGCTTTGCTTTTTTGCAACGGTTTGTAGTGTCACTGAAAAGCGCCACCTACGCCACAGAAATTTGTTTTGTAAAGACCTACTTACGACGCATGCGTGTTGATTTAGTAGGTATCATCATTTCACCCTGGCCAACTAATAAATTAATGTTATCGGGTTAATTAGGTAACCTTGATTTGCTTCAGATGTGCTCACATGAATTCGTTTGCAAATAATCTCAACGTTTATCATCTAGGTACTTCAGACCAAGTAGAAATTTTGCCTATTCTATAAAATCGGCAACAAATTCTGCCGATTTTATCAATTTGGCAAGCCATTGCCGATTTTACAAATTCGGCAATTTGACGGATTCGGCTTAACATATATATAAGGAAACATAAAATTTTAAAATTAGGCTAAAAATGATCCGCAAAACCTTCAAAACGTCGAGAAAAATCAAAAAACCATTTCCCCTGTCGACTTTGTGTTGGGTGTAATACCTCACTTTTCAAAAATGAAAAGTCGGTAAAACACTACCATCAACTTGATAACACGTGGGAGAATATAAAGTATGCAATATGAAATATGTACTGCGGAAAAGCCCTATTGGATCCATGAGAACTACATAATTATAATACATGGAGCTCAGGAGCATGATTTGCTTGCCTACAAGCTTAAGTATATCGGGGAATGTCCGTGTTGCAACTCACTCCACTCGCTGCGTTGCGTTTGTAAAACATACCATCTTCCACTTCCACTCGATTTCGAATCCTTCCTTTCATCACCTTGTATAGAAATACATATGTACATAATAGTGTAGGCTACCTACTATTTTTGTTGGCCTTCTTTCTTTCTCTTTCCAAAAGAGGAGATGATAAATAAAAATAAAAAGAAGAATTGACAATGAATATGATAGTCTAAGAACTTGTCGTTTCATCAAACTTATTCGCGTATTCTAGAAAGCTCTCTCTAATTTGGTTGTAATTTTTCTCTCTTGTTCTCTTTTCTACTCGTAAACATCGTTTTCGCGTTATACAGCGAAGAGTTCAAAATTAACGTGCGCTGGTTGACTTTTCACCAAACTTTCAAATCCTTCGAGCTGTGGAATTTGCATAATTTGCGTGACATTTTTAATAAGGCGTTAAAATATTCCGCTGGTTTTGCCAGAGAATGAACCTCCAATACTTACAAAAATTACGGTTTTGGCTACTGGTTCCGCGATCCGAAAAATGAAGATTAAATACCCCCTGCTTAACTTTTAATTTGAACGCGTGAAAGTAAAGTCAAAATGTATGCTTAATTCATACTATTCTACTGATGTACTACGCTATAGGATAGGACGCGATGCGACCCGGTATTATAAAGAGCGAATCTACGAGCGTTCGTTCGTCGTGTATTTTTCTCCATCTCTTTTTTTCTTCTTCTTCTTCTGCTTCTTCTTCTGCTTCTTCTTTCTTTCAATTTTTGCCTTCATTCTTCCATTTTATATTTTTCATTTTCATTTCTACGAATACCTACGTAATTATAATTTATACCTACCTACTCAAACCACGTGTACTAACGCAATAAGACGATTAGGTACATTGAAATATATAATAGGTAGGTAGGTACCTATCATTAGAATTTGCTATCATTGCTATACTTATATTTATGTAAGTATATTATTACTTGAATTTTTCATCTGGTAAATTTGGGCGTAGTAGAAAAATCTCGAATTTTTCTTTTTAATATTTAAAAATATGATTATTTCCTTTTAAAAATGAAGGAACTTTAGTAACTTTATACATTTATGGGGGATCCTATGGTGAAATCGACGTTACGAGCCGCGTGTTCAACTTTTACCCACTTCTAGGAGGTATTGCAATCTTGCGCGCGGTGGAATTTTTGGTGGTGGTGGTGGTGGTGGAGGGAAGGGGGGGGGCGGTAATCGGTTTTTCGTCTTCGATCGAGTCTGGAGCGAGGACCGGAATTCGCTTTCTCGTTACAAGACCCCGGTTGGTAGATGACAGAAAAGTCAAATTGAAGTAATTCGTTAACTAAATCACCTAATTCCTCATCCGTTCTGGCTTTGAGATGATCGGCGACGACCGTAAAATTTTTACCTAAAAGCCAAAATTTCCTTTAACTTCAATATGAGTATTTACGCATTGTAATCGACTGTTGTGCGTGTGAAAGTGACTAATCGTAAATGACGATGTTCAGTGAGAAAGAGAAGAAACATTATACTCGTACTAAATGCGTTTTAAGGATTTTGTGAGAACTGACAGTAGGAGAGCAGAAATCGATGACAAACACGTCGACGACCATAACCGTGAATCACACAGTAAAAACGTTTTGATCAAGCAGAGGATTAGTAAAGCAGTGAAAAGAAAAGCTGTAAGAAGCTCCGGGTGAAAGACCTCAAAAACTCATTCGCTGAGAATTGGACAGTAGTGCATTGGAGTTGTTGGATGCTTCAGATCTTGTTAACTTGCGTCAAAAAAAGTACTGTACAGGGTTCGGCGCAGCGCTCACATCACCCACTTCTACCGAAAACACAGCACAAAATGCATGAATCACTAGCTGCCTGTGTGTTACTCAGTTCGGATTTCGTTGACGACCGCGCAAAATTTTTCAATGTAGGTATTACTTTTACAGATTTATTATATTCATTCCAAAGGTGTACTCTCTGTGTTACTCGGAAAGTAAATTTCTGCGGGACGCAATTCACCCAACATTCGGGATGGAAATCACACATTGTATTTCTTTTTTATGTGACGCAATTGAACCATCTTATTTTTTCCCACGGTACGCAACTGATTCGAAAACGGCTCTTTGGGACGCAACTGGCGAATTGCCGTCGAATGTGAGTCTAGAATGATTGATTCTGAGGTGAGTGATGATTATTTTAAATCTGCTAGTGAGTTGATTTAAGGAGTCTCAAGGGATTAGAATGTCTGGCTGCTTTTCCGGTCTTTTCCTTTCTTGGGATGCTCTTCTGGCCAGGTATGCAGATAAAGAATAGGTATTAAAATGGAGTTGGAATAGAAGAAAGCGATTAGAGTGTGAATTCAATACCTTATGCGTAGATAAAGAGAAGGGCGGCTAAGGATAACATCAAATGATGCTAGAGAACTGGTGATGATCAAGAATGGATTAGGGGGGCGAGGGATAGTGAGAATGTATCAGTTTTATTGAGGGAACAATTTATACAATAATTTCGAGTTCTGAAGATAGGATTTAAGCGCAATGCTTAATTGCAGGCAGGGGTGAAGAGTCGTGTGATGCTTACGCAGCTGCGTAAGCGCAATTTATTTATTTTTTTTTTTTTTACGACCACGTGATTCATGAATTAGGCTGCTGATTGTATGACATGGGCAACATTTAATTACACTTCTCAATACTGGTACAGAGAGTGTTATTATGTTTTGTCGAACCACTCAGCGTAATATAGGAAATATACTAGACCGATACTACGAGAGGCCAAGAATAATGTACGAATAAAGGGAAACGATTTTGACTAGCGTCTTTGAGCGAAATTTAGGTTTTAGTTGGAAAGATTATCATTTTTACCTACTTTTATTTTTGATTAGCGTCTTTGAGCGAGATTTAAGTTAGATCCATGAGTGAACTAGACTCGGATGATGTATTCTCCTTTTTTTGCTTGTTGAAGCGTTTGAAGAGGTCGGGGCTTGAGAAAAGGAATGGTCAGGAGTGAAGTAATGGATGATTTGATTCTTGTTTTGCTTTAATATTGATTTAAAAAGATGCCAATAGTTGAAGGTCACCATGAATCAAACCACTCAGCTCAAAATACAGTACACTAGACCAATAATAGGCCACGAAAAGCGCGTATAGGAAGGAGTAATTGTGAAGCTCTTACTCTTTTCTGTTGACTTTTATTATCTCGAAAGATGAGGTGTTATACCCATGGCAAGGTTGTCAAGGGGAGGGCGTAGTGAATTTTCTCGACATTTTATAGGTCGTAGGTCATTTTCAAATTTGCAATAATTCAAGATTTTCTTATTTTATAATATTATATGCCTATATTTAGACTTATCAGTTTTCTTTGGTCTGCGGATCTCCCTAGAACTATTAGGATGTATTATTTCCAAATTCAAGCAAGTTACAGTATACTCTCATATTTAAAGTTGTATGCCTACAATTTGTTCAAGGACCATATGATCTTAATGATTGAGGAGGAGGATGTGCGTCATGCGGAAGCTCTTTTTGCGGAAACAGTGCAGTGTTTTTTGAACTGTTCATATCATGTTGTTCTTTGCTACGTAATTGCGACGCAAATGTACTTTCAAAGAAAGAAGGATTACACTTGCACTTCGTTTGTGTTGTTCTTTGCTAGGTAATTGTGACGTGTTGGTTGTATTCAACATGACGTAGCCTAATTGAAAATCGACGCGACATAAGGCTTGTAGGCAATCGAACGCATTTCAAAAAAATGCTTACGCAGCAGCGTAAACATTACCGACTTTTCATTTAGAATTTTCACTTCCTTCCCCACTCTAGAAATAACTATGTATAATAATAAAATATATACGTGGGTACATTTCAGATCCACCGATCACTTTGAATGTGCATTTTAAAAGTTATAATTTTTCCATCCTATGTACGGTGGTTTATGGGGAATTTAGCCAGCCAGTAAATGCTATGCATACATACTCGTAATAGGGCTCATGATCTCTCATGGCTTCTTATACAATACAATTGAGAGAGCTCTCGACTCAATTTCATTATTTCGAGGATTACTTAAAAACGATTTATCCAAATGACCCCAAAATTTCTCCTCAACTACGTTGAATACATTGCAGCATCATGCAGTCATATGAATACAATTGGTTGGATAGTATCCGAGCATTAGCAATTACAAATTTGAGGGAAAATTGAGAATGGCTTAAATAAACAACCGATCTCCAAGAAAAAATCAGGTGCACAACTTCAGATACATGACTACATTCTGAACAAGTTTGAAGAAAATCCACTCATCAGTTTTGGAGGAGTTGAGCTGACAAAAATAGCGTTATAAATAAATATGGCTATATATACATATATATGTAAGACTGTAGCGTCATACGTACGTCGTACAGCTCACGAAATACAACAATACTTCTGAGATTGCAGTGAGAACACTGAATCAACAAAAAGTTCACAGTTCCGATTGTGTGCTATCGACGTGTCGTAGCTCGGATGATGATAACATCAACCGGTCTACTATACCTTTTATGATAACGGTTGCTAACTTTCCCTGCGAGTAGCACAGAAACGACTTGACGGAGTTACATCCCCCCATTTTAGGAAGGGAGTCATCGACTACCAAGATATAATCAGAGCTTTGGCAGGATGCCCTTAAAACCGGCGGGTAAGAAGTTTTCCCTTAAAACCAGCGGGCGCCTCTTATCACTGGCGGGTCCATTTGCCTCTTTAAAAACCAGCAGGGCATTAATCCGTGCTCGATATTCCGTCGTATATCAAGAACTGTTTTTTGTTGATTTGTAAGACTGTAGCGTCATACGTACGTCGTACAGCTCACGAAATACAACAATACTTCTGAGATTGCAGTGAGAACACTGAATCAACAAAAAGTTCACAGTTCCGATTGTGTGCTATCGACGTGTCGTAGCTCGGATGATGATAACATCAACCGGTCTACTATACCTTTTATGATAACGGTTGCTAACTTTCCCTGCGAGTAGCACAGAAACGACTTGACGGAGTTACATCCCCCCATTTTAGGAAGGGAGTCATCGACTACCAAGATATAATCAGAGCTTTGGCAGGATGCCCTTAAAACCGGCGGGTAAGAAGTTTTCCCTTAAAACCAGCGGGCGCCTCTTATCACTGGCGGGTCCATTTGCCTCTTTAAAAACCAGCAGGGCATTAATCCGTGCTCGATATTCCGTCGTATATCAAGAACTGTTTTTTGTTGATTTGTAAGACTGTAGCGTCATACGTACGTCGTACAGCTCACGAAATACAACAATACTTCTGAGATTGCAGTGAGAACACTGAATCAACAAAAAGTTCACAGTTCCGATTGTGTGCTATCGACGTGTCGTAGCTCGGATGATGATAACATCAACCGGTCTACTATACCTTTTATGATAACGGTTGCTAACTTTCCCTGCGAGTAGCACAGAAACGACTTGACGGAGTTACATATATAAGAAAACCTGAAATTTTTTTTATTAGTCTCACAGTGATCTAAGACACCTAAAACGTTGAGAAAATTCATTCCCGGGCTTTTCTGCCCCAACTGTGTCGGGAGCAATACCTGACTAAAAGTCGGTAAAAATAATATTTAACGGCCTGCGTTCTTCTTATTTATTTTTTTTTTTTTTTCATTTTTTTATCATCAGAATAACTTCATTTGGCCAGATAAACTTTCTTGGAAAATGAAAGAAAAAAAGAAAAAAAAAACGATTAAAATGATGTGAATTATGTGATTGTGAAATTACTCTGACGTTTTGAAAAAAAAAAAAGAGGAAATAAATTTGCCACAATAATGACAATAGGTGAAATTTTCATAAGAAGTGGGGTGGACAAATGAAAAGTCGTGTGTTGTTTACTAGTTTGAGCGCCGACTGGTGTGTTGCGAAATTGTAATGTATTTATATCATATTAGGCAATACCTATTCGTTTATACGCATATTTCAGTATTTGCTATCGCTTTTTCTTGCAACAACGTTAGAGCAAATTAGGCCGGTTCAATTATCCACACGGAGTTAACATTTTTCAACCTTGAGTAACACCTTCAGTCGGGTTGACTGTGATATTTGTTTCCAATGCTACTTCATAGTTTAGTGTTGGGTGTTTGATATACCTGTAAGGTAACACCGGTGTCGACACTGGAATAATTTGAAAATTTCAACATTACTCTGAAGTAGGGTTGACGCTGATGGTGTTTGCATGTTTTGCATAGGTACTCTTTTTGTTGACAACATCAAATTTCCTCACCGGACTGAAAACCTAACACTTTTATATAAATGAATAAAAGGAAAAAATTGGCTCTAAATATCACGATATTTTAATTGACGAAAGAGGACCGACTCGTACCCTGATGATGTTGCGTGAGCAACGAAACGTCGGTCCTCTTTCGTCAACTAAAATATAGTAATATTATTAGAGCCAATTTTTTCCTTTTATTCATTCAAGTACAATATCACGTATAAATTTCATTTTTTCATTTTATATAAATGTGACATTATTTCTATAGGTTACACCTAATTACACCTCTATTACACCAAATTGAACCTCGATCCAGCAAGGTATAGATATAATCAAACAGTTAACAAGTAAAAAAAAGCACTGCTTTCTTTTACTTGTTCAATTCGTTAATCTTAATAATCAAACAGACTTACAAACATTCTAGCAGACTCTGTCAAAAGTGTTTGGTCACCAGCCCGTACACTCATTGACCATCTTGTGTCAGAATAGAAGGGGTGACAGCTAGTCAAACCTTCAGATTTTCTATAGCAATATATTGTACCCGCATAAGGAGGTTAAATGTGGTGGTTTCTCAGAGGGACTTTCATAGGTTTTTTTGAAGAAGGCACGTCCACCCAACCCACGACGACCTCCCGCTTTGGGCTACATTTTTTTTAGCTGAAAAAGTAAGCTTGCTAGCGTAACTCAGAGGACACCACGTGGAGGTCGACTTACACCGACTTCCATCAAATACGCCCGCCATGATCTCATATACACACAAAGCATTCAAGAATTGCATTCAATTATTTAGAAAATTCCAATACGCTTCTCGCATTCAATCAATTAAATTTATGATGTAGGTACTGTGTTGGAGATTTCTTATATGAACATCTATCGACAGTTCTTCAAGTTGTTCTACAGGATCGATTTTCTTCATTAATTGGTCGGAACGGCGTGACGCGACGTAGTGTTGTCATTGTATCTATGAAAAATCCCCCCCCCCCCCCCGTAAGAAATACATCGGGAGAAAACGCAAATGCAAATAATTTGGGAACAACTGAAGTGAGGCACTAAGTAATGCTTCGCTTGATGGCTAATCTAGAGGTCATTCTGAAGAGAATAAAATAATAATAGAAAAGAAAATGAAGCAAATCCGTCCAGTAGAACGGCCAGATAAACTGTCATTGATGCGTTTTTTGAAAATTTTTTCAATATAATAAGATTATATAAAATAGGAAAACCAAGGGACCCAATGTTGGTTATGCTATCACGTCTTGAGTTTTTTTTTTTTTTTTTTTTTTCTCCAAAGAAAAAAAAATTAGGCACTTCTATTTATAGACGAATGATGAGTAACAAATACCAACCTTTCTCTTTTGCCGTGTTTGTTTCTTCACGCATTAGATTCAAATCTTCATTATCTTCTCGCCTCCAAATGATATGCGGTTTTGGGTAACCTCTTGCTTTGCAAATTAATTTAACTGAACCACCTTCCGACACCATGACATCACCAGAAGTTTCTTCATAAATTATATCTGGAGGAATGACCACGTCCAGATAACCAGTCTGTAAATTGACAAAAAAAATACCAAAATTTGTGTACAAGAGATTATTACTCAATTACGTGCGCATCTTTATTTATTAATTCAAATTGTTTAGGTTGGGAGGGGGGGGGATGCCACAAACAAACGCAGACGCGTAGTCCAATGATTTGCAGCACCCCATAAAGAAAAAAAATACAAATTATAACAAACTGTTCGAAAATGACAATTAAAATGAATAAAAAAATGCCATTACCACCCTCACTCAAACTCTGCCTCAATATACTCTCCAGCCTTCGCCAAAGTTCTTCCTCCACCAAATGAAATATATCCAAGTCGGGATTCTTATCACTGAGAGAGTTTCAGATATTTATTGCTTTACTAAGCGCACTGAGTTCCAAGGCATTTGTTCGCACATTTATTGGACTAAACACAAGTCTCGAGCGACTATTAGCGCTCTAGGTACGCTCGGAGATATTTTTGATAGAAGATACGGCTCGTATATTTTGCCATTAAGCAAATCATGGAGAAATGCAATCGATCCAATTTTTATTCAATCAAAAGTCTTATAGTAAAGCTATTCAAGAAATCTTTCCTGTATTGTCTCCATTTTGTTAGTATAATTACCCGAGTGAGGATTCCAAACTAATGTACCAAATGTTTATTTTTGGTGCCACCTCACCAAAACAGAATGAAGGCCCTAGATTCAAGAATTTGTATATTTTTATATTGCGGCAAAGCCACGAGCAGCAAGCTTGCACGTGCCACAAAACTTTCAGTAATGACGGACGTATGACGGACGCTATAGAGCGTTTTGTATACAACGTCAGAACAAGTGTCCTTGAGAACTCGCTGGAGGGAAGTTTAACGTTAGGCCTTATGGAGCGTATCACGTTTTCTTCAATTATTTTGAGAAGTAAGGCCTCAAATGAGAAATTGAAGAGAACATTTTCTTTTCCTCTTATAATTTTCTATTCAGTAAGTCCAGTTTCATATTTTTTTGACGCAAAAATCCAAAGTTGACTTCATTGGATAGGAAATTACAAGACAAATCAATATTTTGTTCTCTTCAATTTTTTATCTAGAGACATATTGCTCGAGAAAATTATGAAAAACTCGATATGCTGTATAAAGCATAACGTTCAGCTTCCCTCCAGTGAAAATGTAAACAGTGATGTAAACAAAGGAAACGGAATGCTCAATTAGAAAGCGTACCAGTAACTGCCTAGTTTATTGAACGTTCACGAAAAATCCAGAGCTCAAGCGAATGATTTTGCATAACCGATTTGCCGTTCTGGAAAAAATCTCTAAGAATCCGGGAATAGGAAGAAGACTATATGGGTAAATAGCCGGCAGTAACCTGCGAGGACGGTTCAGTTAGAATACTGAAGCGATAAAGTTGATGTGCTCTCGTGTTCTTCAACGTAAACACCTCACGATTAACTGTGCGTTTACAGTGCTTAGATTGTGTAGTGTATTTGCGGTAAGTGCCAGTAATAAAATTCGGTTTTTATAATATTGTCCTTTGTTGTTGGCATCGGCGGAAACTTGGTGACTGGTAGAACGTCACACTATAAAACGTGCGTTCCTAATTATTAACCCGTTTTGTCCAACCAACAGCGTGCTTAGTGTGCATCCTGTAGTCCATTCCCCTGTCCACTCAACACATTCAGTCTCTTTGATAGCTATCCCGCCTATTTTATAAAAAGGTACGCTGTAACAATGCGGGCGTTTTTTTCGTGCATGTTAATTTCTCGCACATCTTCATTTTGAAAGAAAGATGGTTCATTTTACTCCACTTTTCTAGCGAGTTTATGTCTCTTTGGAGCTGCTTACTATCCTCTGTGTTTTTTATGGGACGAAAGATCTTAAAAGATTATTTGCATATAATAGTAAATTCGAGTTTTTCGCATCAGCAGCAATATCATCGATGAAGAGTGTGAGTAGGAGGGGGCTCAGCTTAGACCCTGAAAGAGCTTTGAAGGACAATCAAGAAGCCGCGACTCCGCAGCCTTGTATGTGACATACGATTAAACAAATTGCATAGTATGTACGTATTCTGTGTAAATCCAAAACTTTTCATTTTCTTAATCAACAATAGGTGATGCATTTCGAAAGTCTGTGCATACTGCGTCGACCTCGTTAGCGTTGATCTACAGCTGCTCCATAATAAATTGCCTGAAGTAGACCAAGTTAGTATTATGTACCCCTCGCTTTGAAAGAAAGCCATGTCGATGTATGTTGTGCATTTGGGGAAGAGCTGATGATTCGAATATTTTTACTGGTGCTGGAATTATAGACAGGGTTCTGTGATTTGTCACATCAGCTGTTAATCCGCTCTTTGTAATACATGCAGCGAAAGTGCTGCGTATTGTGTTTGTTTTTTCAAGCAAAACTCGCCTTTATCAGAACCGTGGCAAAAATGTTTTTCCCGTGGCGAAAATCGCGTCAGTGGTGCCATTTAGACAATAATTGGACATTAAAACTATAACAAATTCTACTTATGAGAGTCTAATTTTGCTTCATGTATTAAAAAAAGTAGTGTTTGTAATTCGTGTCGAAAAACAATATTGTAACTCGCTCGTGCGGCTACACTTCGCTCGTTCCAATATTGCTTGTTTTCGCCACTCGATACAAAATGTACTATTTTGGTATACTAGAGTAGACCTCCATAACTTCCACTTCTGAGGGATGATCTTGCTATTTTTGGTGAGTTAAATAACATGGAATGTCGGACAGTTTGTGTACATTTGATCTTGGGCTGACCTCTCATGCGATTCAAAGCCATTAAAAGGGTGCTACCTGCACAGAGGAAAAACGGGTCGCAAGGGCCTCCGCAATTAGGTCGTGCTTATCGAGTATTTTAGTTTCGAATATCTTCGAGTTTACCTACTGAATTAGGATTTTTTATACTTTTGCTTCTTGTACATTACCAAAAGTTAGTACCTAGTATTTTGTCTGAAGACTTTTTCTAAGGAGCTGAAGTATCTTTTAGGTTCATGGAATTTCCCAAAGTGCTGAGGAGAATTTTTATTATTATTATTATTATTATTCCTTCCTCAGAGATATCGCATCGCATCTCGTATGTACACACAACAAAGGGATATGTCTATCCAGGTTTGCTGCGGTGGTGTCACCTATTCGCCAGTGACTCTTCGCACAATACTAGTTGTGTGTATAATAGCTGCCTTTTGCATATTCCGCAGTTCAGCTACACTTCCTCCAATTTCCACTATATTTTTCACCGTTGTCTTCGGCACTATTCCAGTTGTTGAGAGGATGATGGGGAGCGTTTTGACCTTCATTCTCCATAGCCGTTCTATTTCCTGGGAAAGTTTGATGTATTTATTTATTTTATGCTGTATCGTTTTCTGTATATTATTACTGTTCGGCACGGCAATATCTATGAGATACACTAGCTTTAGCTTTTTGTCCTCTACTACGATGTCCGGTCTGTTGTGCTCTACAATATTTTTCGTATATATTGTCCTGTCCCAATATAAAACCACGTCTTCATTTTCCAGGATTTTTGGAGGATCATACTTATAATAGGGTGGTGGGTTTTTCTCTAATTGGTATTTCCTGGCGATTGAGCTATGGATGACTTTGGCTACATCGTCATGTCTGGACTTGTATTCCGTAGCCACCAAACTTTCACAGGCCCCTGTAATGTGTTGGATTGTTTCACTGGCCTTATTACATTTACGGCACTTGTCATCCACCATGGTGGCGTCCTTGATGATAAACTTTCTATAATATTTGGTATTGATGACTTCGTCTTGAATGGCCATCATAAACCATTCAGTTTCAGGGAATAAAAATCCTTCCTTAAGCCATCTCAATGACGCTTCCTTGTGCACTTCTTCTTGATTCAGTTGTAGGTAATATCTTCCGTGCATTGTTTTATTCTTCCACTGTCGTTCTTTTTCTTCATAATATCGTAGTGCAATAGTTCTCTCTTCCTGTTTCTCTTCTCTCAAGCGCACATGTGTTAATCCTTTATCCGCATTGATTACTGCCCTGTGGAGAGCTAAGCGTGGTTTCTGTTTCTGGAAAAATGGCCCAATCTTTTGAATCTGTTTCTCATGTATAGCAATTCCAAACTAATCACTCCCCTTCCGCCTCTTGCTCTTGGCAGTATTTGTCTTTCCATAGCTGACTTAGGATGCCATATCTTGTGTTTCGTCATTAATGTGCGCGTTTTTCTTTGCAATTCCTCTATATCTGTTTGTGTCCAGTTGAGTATACCAAAAGAATACGTTAATATCGGAATTGCGTAAGTATTAATTGCCTTTATAATATTTCTACCATTGAGCCCTGATTTAAGTATCAGTTTCATTCTTCCAACAAACTTCCCTCGTATTTCGTCCTTCATTATACGGTGTTTGAGCTGTTGTGTGCCAGTTCTTCATAACAACCTCTAGACATTTGATTATTTGTGGATCAATTTTATAGAGCTCCAAGATCTTGATTAACCAAGTATGTGGTACTGAGTCGTATGCCTTCTTATAATCAATGTAGGCCATACATATTTTTCGTTTACTTTTCCTTGCTTGCTCTGTAGTCACCTGGTCTATAATAAGTTGTTCTTTGCATCCATACGAATTTTTTGTACATCCTTTTTGCTCTTCCGCCAATATGTTGTTCGTTACACAGTGTTTTCTTATCTTCTGTGCCAAACATGCCGTGAAAATTTTGTAAGTGGTCGGCAAGCAGGCAATTGGCCTGTACTTGGCAGGGTTTTTTGTATCACCACTTTTTGGTATGAGGTACGTAATTCCTCTTGTTAAGCTTTGCGGTATATTATGAGGATTCTTGAGGTACCTATTCAGTGTTTCTAAGAGCCTACCATGCACGACAGTCAGCTTTTTAATCCAATAATTCTGTATTTTGTCTTTACCCGGAGCCTTCCAGTTGTGCGCTTTCTTCAACACTGCTTTTAATTCACTCATTGTGATATTTTCTTGTATCATACCCTGCATATTCTGTGTCTCTTTTTGGACTTGCTTAATCCATATTGCATTCTCGTTATATTCTTTTTCTTCCGCCCATAACTTGGACCAGTATTTGGTGATCTCCGACTCGGTAGGGTTCCCATTAGATTCCGGCTGCTCACCTCCAATATTTTGGTAGAAAGCTTTCTCATTACTTTGAAACTGTTGATTGTGCATTCTTCGTTGATAGCTTTTCTTGTAAGTCCTCAATTTCTCTGCCAAACGTACCAATTTTTGTCTAACTGTATCTTTAATTTCTTCTATAGTCTGGTTTTTACCTTCGTGTCTGCTATGTAGATCATGTTTCTTTCTCAATTTTCTTATTTGACATTTCAACCTTTCTTTAGCCGTGTCTTTTCGGTAACTCGTTAATCTGTTCAGGTCCGCCCTGAGTTCTTTAATTTGTTTTTCAATCCGGGTTTGCCATCTGGGTACCTCCTGTTTTTTCCACTTATGATTTCCATCAATCGTCTTAACATCTAAGCCAATAGTTCTGATCACTGCTACGGCTGCGCAGTATATTATTTCCCTGATATCTTCCTTCTCTATAATAGTTGTGTCTTCCCTAGTTTCTAAATAGGCATTCATTGATTGGAGGACTCTTTTAATTCTTCTTGTTTCTTTAACTCTAGGGATCATAGGTCGTTCCTCAAATGGTATACCTGTATACTCTACTTGAGTCCTCTGGAACTCAGTTTGGACTCTTAGATCAAGCTCATTCGCCATTCCACCCTTTTCACAAAACTTCAACTCCTTATCTTCATTGTTCGGTTCGTCCATCAGTTCTTTGTCCGTTCCTTCCTTTCCTTTTGTGGTCACTCCCCATCATCTTCAAGTTTTCCTCTCTATATTGATCTTCCGTTGCAAGCTGTTTTTTAATTTCCTCCTTAATATTCTCTACAAGTGGTTGTGCGAGCAAATTCTTATGTATTATTGCTCTCCTTTGATCTGCAACTCTTTGTTCTGTCACATTAATTTCTGGATATTTTTCTTTAAACAATTGGTACAACTTCTTCCTATATTCTGTGCAGTCACTTTCCAGCCTAGTACACTTGTAATAAGAGCGGATTATGAATATATTCATTTCTTTATTCCATTTCATCCTTTTCGCTCTTGTATTAGTTGTTGCATCTGTGGCCACATTGTCTGTGCAATGGGAGACATCAGATTGCGTTCTCCTTGAAATGGTTCTTGCGGATCGGTTTACCAGGGCTGTACCGCTTGCTCTACAGCTTGGTCCTGGCAGTGGCTCTTGAAGATTCCCGACAGATATTGCCACTTCTTCTGTCTCGTCCGAGGCTACTTGACTACGTGTACGTACCATTTCTTTTGCCTTATAGTCCCTTTTATACCTTCGGGCAGGTTTTTGGCAGATGAACAATTGGACGTGAAGACTACTGCTTAAGAAGATCTCCGGACGTGAAGGTGCAATGCACAGTACGCAACCCATTAACCTCCGATGCACTAGAAGTACGTAACCCAATTTTCTCTACCTCAGGTGACAGTAGCTCGTCTGACTAGAGCTGAGGGCGCCGCCGTGTTTGACTGCTCGAGTCTTTACGCCGCCACCCCTAGGATAGGTAACCTGTCCCTGTTCCTATCCGGTTTAGCAGGCCTTTTCCCCGGTTGCACCGAGTACTTGCCCTGTCTAAACCCCCCCATACACTCTTTGGCTTGGTCGACCTGACTTCCCGCCTGGGTTGGATACCACGACCTTCCATCAGGTTACTCGACTCTAACAGAGGCACCACGTGTAGGCGAGTGCGGGGTAGAGATGGAGAGGCTAAGTGATCTCTGGTGATCATATATTCGCATCACATCTCATAGGGTTGCCCCCTTATTATTATTATTATTATTATTATTATTATTATTATTTACAGGACTGCATAATTAAATACATTTACCGTAAGTTAGGACTACAGATTATATTACATTATAAGTCGAATATCCGTTTACGGCGGAGTCGACTGGTTTCATTGGTGTTATCCAGCAAGGTTAACACCTCAGCATTAGGGTGGCGGTGCAATCGGTCAACATAACTATTGACCTTTCTGGTGATGATTTCTCCCACTGATTCTACCTTCAGTTCTGTTTGAACTTGGTGATTGGTGATATACCATGGCGCTTTCACAATTGAACGGAGAAACTTGTTTTGGAATCTTGCTAGGATTGCAATATTACAGTCGGCAGCTGTGCCCCAGATCTCCGCTCCATAACTCCAAGCGGGCCGGAAGATTGAAAGTGTAGTCGAGTAACTTGTTACGTGTTTTGTCGTGAGGATGGTTGATAAGCCAACTGAATTTTACGCGCAATAGATCAAGCATTTTGCGTTTGTGTAATATGTGTTCATGCCAATTTAATTTGCTATCCAGATGGAGCCCCAAGTAACGAGCGGCATTGGTTACTGGGATTGGTTTGTTGTCCAGCATTGTAGGGATATATGGATGTGAACGGAGAGCAAAATCGATGCGCACAGATTTACTGTCGTTTAATTTAATTTTCCATTTACTGGCCCATTCGAATACAGCATTGGTTGCTGTTTGTAGATCGGCAGTTGCTTTTTCATAGGAAATGTTGTGCTGTGTAATGAGACATGTGTCATCTGCGAAAAGACTAGTATTCGTTGACGGTGATTGGCTGAGGAGAATAAACTTGATAGGTAATTGAAAAGTAATTAATGGGCAATAATATCCATGAGCCATTAACATGATGATCTAAGTTGAAAATAGATCGTTCACTAATCCTGACGCGGATTTAAAGGTAATTTTTAGATGAGACAGATGAATTAGCTTCACTATTTTTTGGCACGGTACATAAATTTAAAGCTGGTTCTATCGAGCGTGTGTCATCTCATCTTTGTAGGTGTCTATAGCTTTGATAGATTGTGTTTTTACTAAGTATATTATCATATATTTCCAACTGTATATTAGTCCGGTGAGTAACTAGCAACACCATCGTTTTCAAAAATGTGAACTACATTTTAACTATGCATTTATGTAAACAGTGGTGCGCAGTTGGTAGTGCGGCACCATAACATCGCCCTGATTGACTGATTTGAATTTTTTAAATGCTCTAGGATATAGTCAAGAACTTTACATCACTTTTTATATTATACTGCGTGCAGCGCGCATTGCAGTGTAGCTGCGTACTCAAGTTCACAAAACTACAAAAACCACTGTACGACAAAATAGCTTATAGTACTCCTAACCTACCTTACCATACACGCACTGTAAACGAGGCCACTATCTGTAGACAGATATATTTTATGACCCGTTGGGCAAAATGACGCAAATAAGGACTTGAGAATGAGACGGAAGTGTCTTGCTCTGCCCATCTTCACTGGTTGTCACATCTGGGTCAAATATATTTCTCAATAAATTGAAGCTCTGGGGTGGAAAATTAATTTACAAAGCCAATTTCATGTCATTTATTTTGTCAAACTTCAAGTATCGAGGGAACTGCAGAACTTGTAGATAAAATTTGTGTAACCAGGTGAGTATAATGAGGAAAAATGAAACTGCCAAAATTTTGTCGCAGCGACATCATATCACAATATTAAAACATGCTGGTGCATAAGATATGGTGCCAAAATCATATTAGGTCTGCGTGAAAAGAACCGAAAGTTCTCACGGGTGCCGTGCGATTTTTGATAAAATGCAAAAATCATAAGAAATAACCAAGATACAAATTTACCGATGTTCACTGTAGATTTAAAATAATTTTTTTCTGTTAAAGGTACCGTCAACTTTTCATCCTCAATTTAGGTTGCTGTGAACCAAAATATTTTGAGACGCTTGTACCTAATCAATAAGGTTAATTATAAGGTAGGTACAAAGATAAGAATTATTGAAGCTTACACTGCGCTGTGAAGTACTTGAACTAAGTATTTGGAAATGAAGCTACTATAGGTACCTATAATCAAAATTTTCAAATGTTGGTTACGTTACCTACCTGACTTTTCATAGGATCGGTATTCACTTGACACATGTAAGATCCTCGGTCATCCTCTTGCACATTCTTAATATGAAGATTCCATGACGATGCATCGTTGTTTGAAACCCAAACTCTTGGATTATGAGTTATAACGTGATCATGTATAGCTTGAATAGCTTTTGAATCTGTTTTAACCCAACCAACCTGCAAGGAAATTACGTTTATTATTAAAAGAAGTTGCCGAGAAATTTCAAAAAAATTGTATTCCTCAATAAATTCTTGGAAGGGGGGGGGGGAGGGACAGGTTCACATTTGAGGAGCCGGAAAAAATAAAAAAAAACTTTTGCTAGATATTTACCTATCAATCTGATAATTCAAATTTGAAAAGGCGATTGATTTTCGCTTGTAGAGTACGATCACAATATTTTGTTTCTGAGTCAATGCAAATTTAAGTAACCCCAAACAAAGCAAAATAAGAATGTGCACTACAGCAGTAATATTATATTACAAATCGACTCCGCGTGGCATCTGTACGCTCCGCGTCTTATACGTGACTTGATGATCATGTAGAGGGGTTAATGAGCTTGTAATCACAATTTAAATGAAGAAGCCAGATGGAGAAAGGGGAGAGGGATGCCGTTCTACAAACAACGTTTGTGTAATCAGGATAGTATGGTGTATCAAGATAGTTGAAAAAATTGAAAGAATTCTATAAATTAGGTATTCCGGTAACCAATTATTCAAATTTTGGTGTGCTAAAAAAAAAATTCATAATTTCCTCAGAATTACCTCGTTGATCGCTAAAAGGCACCTCCTTACCCCTACCTCTGCCTCCTCCTCCCAGTACATTTCGTTTGTCTCATTATGAGCTCTTTTTTTTTTCCTGGCTATCACATGAAAATACTTTTGAAATGGAGAAAATACTTATGAAAAATAGTCAAAAGAAAAGCTTGTTTAAGAAAATATAATGTAATGATGAAGAAGAAAAAAAAAAACAAACACCTTACTTTGAAATAACTGGCTATCATTTGAAGAAATGAGACTGAAGAAAAACGAAAGGAGCGCGTAAAAGTGTATGGAAGGAATACTTGGAGGTGAGCAGAACGAGTAGATTGTTGAGTTATACCTACCAAAACTTGAGCGCGGATGCCACGCGTGCTGGTCGATTCGTTGCACGCGTAGCACGCCAAGCTGGTTTGCAATATTACTGCCCTCACGCACCTTTTTATTTTGGTTCGTTCTGGCTTAAATTTGTATCAACTCAGGAAAAAAACTATATGATCGCGTATTCAACGAGTGAAAATGTAAGTTTAGATTGCCTTCTTCTACATAATTATAGCAATGGTGCCGTACATTAGGACGCAACCGGTATCTGTAGAAAGGGCCTCCGCAAGAAAATATTTGACATAGAAAAATGAATTTGAAGTTTTGGATACATAAGTTTAACTTTGCAACAATAATTTAATCAAAAAAAGTGTAAGAACAAAAATTGAAGAGCAACTTTTTTTCTATGAGATATATACAATAATTAGATTGTCAATCTGTTGAATGGAAGAAAAAGAAATGGCGGAGGCTCTTTTTGTAGAAATAGATAAAATCTCATATAATGCCATACACAAAGAAAAGAAAAAAAAAAAAAAAAAGATGGGCAATGAACTGAAACGTTCAAAAATCATGATCTCTACATAAAGGGCCTCTGCCCGACGGTGACTCTTTTTACATATATCTTCTCATAACACTACTGAACAAAAAAAAAAAATTTTTTGTGTACTGATTTGAATACGTGATTCTGAAGTACTTTTCAACGCTGAATTCAATGCCGTTTTCCGTTTTTCTCTATCACCTCTAGATTTTTCATAATGTTGATGTCAATTTGCCGCAGAACGTCGCGGAACGCATCGATAGTTGAGCAGTATTCAAGCTCGAACGTTCGTTACGTATCGCGTGAGGCTGCGGCAAAAGGACGCAAATAAACATCGACATTATGGAAAATCTAGAGGTGATAGAGAAAAACGGAAAACGGCATTGAATTCAGCGTTGAAAAGTACTTACTTTAGAATCACGTATTCAAATCAGTAATACAAACAATTTTTTTTTTTTTTTCGTTCAGTAGTGTAATATTATGGTGATTTAAACGAGAGTCATGACTCATGAGTCATGAGAATAAGAAAATTGAAATGATAACGTGGGAATGTTTGGTTTTTTTTTTTTTTTTTGAACGTTGGTTTAATTTACTTACTCTATATTCCTTCAAATTTGACACAAGGCAAGTAAACATAGCATCTCTTCCAATTGGCACAGTCTGATTCATGATTGGTTGCAAAAATACAGGTCCAGTTCCTGCAATCAAACAGCATGGAAAATGATTGATAAGTATCTAAATGAACAAAAATTGAATTGTTCAAAATGAATGGTTGAAAGCAACAATTTGGCTGTAAAATTACAGCTTTATAAGAACCAACGTTTCTTTCTGTGATAAGAGATTGCAAGCACTCCTGGACATGAATGACTATTGTGCAGCGATCGAAAGTAGGTTTGATGGTTGAGGAACCCGCAGGGATGGAAGATTCCAAATCGAACAAGACTTACAACAGTTATTTAGCAAAAGGATACGCCCGGACGCACTCTTGAGATTTAGGGGGTAGAGAAAAAACATGAAACATGTAAAAAAAAAATTCTGGCGTAGTCAAATGAATAAAGATCATGTTTTGTATCTTTCTCAGCAGTTAGTGACTTTTGGGGAGCTCTGCTCACTCGGGTATCTAAGTTAGTATAGGTCCAGTACAGAATATTTCAAGATGATAGCTTTTATAAATTAAAGAACTTGTCCTGACGAAAATGTCAATAAATTAATTACTTTGCGGCTCTATCGTCAGAAATAATGTTTATTACAATTTATAATTGACCGACGTTTCGAATACACGGTATTCATCTTCGGGGTCGAAAATACTACTTTCTGACGATAGAGCCGCAAAGTAATTAATTTAATGATAGCTTTTGTTAAGCATCACTTGCTCCGCTCATTCGCCCTTCTCCTTCATCTAGTATAAAGTCTACTTCAGAGAATTTCAAGTCAATAGCTTTTAAGAGTCGCTAGCGGCTTTTGGAGGTTGACTCGCAGAGGTTTAGTAGAATATTTAAGACTAGTATAATCCTGGTGTATATATAAAGGTAGTATAAATAGTTTTGGAGGCCACCAATAGCTTTTTGGGGGGCAGGTCCAGTTTAGAATATTTCTACACTAGTGTACTCCTAGTATAGAGCTAGAACAAAAATTTTCAAGCTAATAGCTTTTGGGAGCTGCTAGTGGCTGTTCGGGGATTGTTCGTCCCATTTGTTTGCCCCGTTTTGTAGTTTTAAGGAGCTCACTCGCGGCCTCTTTGGTCTAGTTTGCATTGCAATTCAAAAACTTTATAAAAACCTGAAGGAGGTTTATTGAATATTTCTAATGTATTATGGTATGAGTATTGCTTTACCACAGTGGTTCTTAACCTGTGGTCCGCGGACCACGAGATACCCAGAAGTGGTCCGCAAGACTTTTCAAAAAATCGAATTTTTAGATTTTTAATTGATGATAGAGCACTGATACATGTCCCTGAATTTTTTTGAAATCACGTGGTCCGTGGAAAGTTTTGGTTTGTCTTAGTGGTCCGTCACTGCAAAAAGGTTAAGAACCACTGCTTTACCAGATGCGAATAAGTAAATAAAATCATGATAATTAGGAAAATTGTATTTTCGAAGGTACTTAACTAACGATCCGAGAATAATCTCACAAGGCGCGCCTAACTCTCGCTCGTCTTAAAAGAAAATATTATAAAAAAAAGCTTACGCGTCAGCAGCGTAATCATCACCGATTTTTCACTCTTAGAATTTTCACTTCCTTCCCCACCCTTCGGAATACCTAACTACTTATTTGTGTAATAATCAAAAATATACGTAGCCATGTTTAAGATTCCTCAATCACTTTGAATGAGCATTAAAAAGGTAAAATTTTTCTATCTTATGAACGATTGTTCATGAGGAATTCAGCCAGCCAGTAAAAATGCTACGCATACATAATAAGCCTCATGCGACATCTCGTGGCTTATATATGTATGTATAATGCTATTGAGAGGACCCTAATACATCGCTTCCTGTCATCTACGATGAATCCACTGCAGCATCGTACAGTCGTATGAAGACGATTGCGGTTTGATTGTTTTTGAGAATTACAAAACAAATTTGAGGGAAAATTCAGAAAGGCTGAAATGAACGACTGATTCGCAAGAAAAAAGCACACGCATAACTTCAGATACTAGGTATATGTACATGACTACATTCTGCGTTATAAATAAAAATACATAAGTAGGTAGGTATTACAACGCTCTGAAATTCAATTCAATCAAAATCCAATCAGGTACGTCTGATCTCTGTGAAGAGGCATCACGGAGCAATATTGAGCGTAAACGTATAATCTGCAATCTTTATAATTTCTTTTTTCGGTAGGTTTAAATACCTATTTTGAGTTAGCAATTAAAACCACATCAAGAATGGATGAATAAAACCTATTACAGTTTTAATCTGCTCTATGAGAAATTTTAGGCTGAAATTCTATTAGGTAGGTAGGTAGGTAGGTAGGTATAGCGACAGTCGCGGCGAACAGGAAGAATAATTAATGCGTTCAAAATGGATAAACAAGTTAAGATGTAGGTACAATGTATAGGACGTACGCAGTATACCTACTTGTTCGTTTTCATTTTGGGGAAATATGGCTTCAATTAAACGTCGTGTTTGTCGCACTTGATTAGGACGTAGGGTGAGTTTTAGTATTTTATTAGATACAATATCTATTGATATTAAGGTGAAAACCGACGAAATGCGAGAATAAAAGAGTAAACAATTGCGTAAAGTATGAGCTTCGGCTGTGTTTAATATTGGAAATGGTGGCTATTGTTTCAGTTTATTAGGGAAAGAAGACTCGATAATAGCCTGCATGTGAAATAAAATAGAGTAATAAACGTTCAGAAGTTGGCGACCGGAGAAATATAGTACCAGTACCGGTAGGTATCTAATTGAGAGGAGACGTTTTGTTCATGAGTCCACGTGTGATGCGTGAAAATAGGTAAACTGTTCTAAAGGTAGGTCAGCACAGCACTGCGTTGGTGCCTATATATCATTCACTTACCTTCTCTGAGCTGAATCAAACGCCTTCAAAATGATGTTTATCTTTCGGTCATAATAATGCAATCCATTAGGTATTTAAAAAAAAAAATAGGAAAAAATCGCTTTCGCAGAGTTCGTCCGGCCGTTCTATTGGACCAATTTGCTTCATTTTTTTTTTTTTTTTTATTCTCTTTAGAATGACCTCTAGATTAGCCGTCAAGCATTACTTGGGGCCTCAATTCAGTTGTTTCCTATGATTACCTATTTGCATTTGCGATTTCTCCCAATGTATAGTTCTTATGGGGAATTTTTCAACTTTTCTAAAAAAATGCTACCTATTGAAGTTTGTCTGGCCGTTCAACAGGAAGGATTTGCCTCATTTTCTTTTTTATTATTATTTTATTCTCTTCAGAATGACCTCTAGATTAGCCATCAAGCATTTTTTTAGTGCCTCACTTCAGGTGTTCCCCAATTATCCGCATTTGCGTTTTATCCCGATGTATTTCTTACGGGGGAATTTTTCATAGATATACTTTATACAATGACACTACGTCGCGTCGGGCCGTTCTACCCGACCAATTAATGAAGAAAATCGATTCTGTAGAACAACTAGAAGAACTATCGATATATGTCCATAAGATATCATATCACCAATCTATCATAAATTCGGTTAATTGAACGCGAGAAGCGTAACTATTCAGTAGGTAACTTGAACATTGTTACTTGGAATTTTTTTTTATATCGAATGAAATTCTTGAATGCTTTGTGTACATGAGATGACGGCGGGTGTACGCGATAAAGGTCGACGTAAGCCGACCTCCACGAGGTGTCTTCTGGGTTACGTTAGCATCAGGCTCTCTCGATCAGCTAGAAAAAGTGTAGCTCAATGCGAAAGGTCGTCGGGGGTTAGAAGGCCATACCTCCGACGAAAAATATGTTGCAACTTCATCAACCAATCATCAACCATCAATTACTTAGTACCAAGAAGGCCAGCAGACAGGTTTGGTTAGATTAGGTGAGGTTTTTGATTAATTCTTATAAAGTTATAACTAGCGCTCGGATTCTCCTGTTTTCCTAGAATTGTTTTTCTAGAATCAGTTTCTGAAGAAAAAGTGCCTTGAAATGAGATAGGAGTTCATTTTGTAGCTTAGGAGGCTTTATGAAGGAGTTCTACTTTATCTACCGGAGAACACCACAAAAGGAATAAATACCTAATAAAAATGTAGTAAAATAGGTAATAACCAAATAGCTCCGAAAAAACTTGGTACCTACAGTATCTTTGAAATGTGTTTGTCAACGCAAAAATGTATACGTGAAATTCAGTATTACTGCATGAATCACGCGCATGAAGTAATAAGTGCGGAAATGTTGGTAACATGCTGACGCGTGTTCGGAAACTCATAATTACCTATAGAAGTCGCTTTACGACGAACGTGTTGAAAATACCTATATAGGCCTACTGTGTCTCCTGCTCGCTAAAGAGAAATGTCTCTCTCTTGTACGCATGTAGCCTTTCTTTTAAAAGGAACATGTTAAAATGAGCTGGTTGTACCAGAGAGGGTGTTGAACAATAAGCAGACGCAGTAAAAAATATATATTGAACTAGGTACGAGTGTATTCACTATCTGACGAAGACGACCATGACGTCCATCTATGTATTAAATGGTAATGTCCGTTTCTAATGTCCGTTCCATTTATCGGATACGGACGAGGGTAGAAAATATACATTGCACCTGTTGTATACCTACGTACGTTATAGCATTTTTTTCCTCTCTTATAAAAAGGAAGATCTAAAATGTATCCTAGTACCTACAGTATCAATGTTGTACGAATCAGTTGAAAATAAAGCGGCGCGGCGTCCTCGCCTCTCGTGCGTTCTTATTTCTAAACTCAAATACGGTCCTCCAACAACGCGCATTTAAATGCTTCATGAAAATACCGGTATTACAATTAGGAGTAGCCTATGTACTCATGTTTTCATCACCGACTACATCAGTGCAGTCTATACAGAAATAATGCCGAGCGATAAAAGGTGTTCGTACCAATTCGCGTGTCTGAAATATCGAAAATTAAATCTTCCTCGAGTGCGTCCATGCGCCAGTGGATTTCTCCCCATGATAAAGACAATACAGTTTCGCGTCACGGATGGAAAAATAATATCGTGTCTGCCGTGTGCGAAATACGTAGTTTCTACTTAGGCAAAGAGGCCACGTAAAGTCGCACTGTTGTGCTTCGGGTAAGTCTGCAAAGAACAACTCGAGTGAGAGGGAAGGGGGGGGGATAGGAGGCTGAGGACAGCTATATATATTTTTTTTTACCGAAAAAATTTCAAAACTCATACTTCAGTACCGAATCCTATAGTTTTTAACACCGCCAAATTTTAGCGCTATACTTACGACTGAATAATTCTTGCAGATTACAATTTTTATCAAATATACAATGCATGTTTTTTAATTTTATTTCAAGGCCAGTCAGTTTCGAGAGAAATTACTTCTTTAAAGTTGGGAATTTCTCGAGAAAATCTAATATTATTATTATAACTACTTGTATATCTCATGTTTAAAAAATTTCTAATATTTGTTTTTTAGATCTTTTTTAAAACTGTGAAAATTCATGAACTTCTCTTAGCAAAGCCTATAAAACAAATTCCAAAGTAGGTAACATCTTCAAATTTTTTTCTGCACATTATACACGTGTGCGCATTGTATTCGAAAAAATATGAGACCAACTTATTAGCCAATATTTTTTTTTTTTTTTTTTTTTTAGAAAATATGAAAAAAAAATAATGATAAAACAAGCACCTCGGGCGAGGTGTTAGGAGGGTCGGCGGGTTGATTTTCATTTTAAATCTATTCAAAAAAAGAAAGAAAAAAGAAAAAAAAACACTCACGCAGTCGCGTGAGTAGTACACGACTTTTCCTTTGACTAATGAAAATTCACTGAGAGGATCACTGCTAGTAAGGACTCATAAACTCTTATTATTCTCGCGTCACCTTTTTTTTTTAAAAAAAAAAGTCGGCAAATGTTCAGAAATTCTAAAATCTAATCACTGAACAAATTGTCCACCATTTCAATCAGAAAACCATAGATGAATTACTATCAATTAAGCTCATTTGATTCTCGAACAAATTGTAGGCACACAAGAAAACACTAAAAAGCAAATGGTATAACCAAAGAAAAGAAATAAGAGCAACGTCAGCAACATCTAAATCGTAACGAGAAAAAAAAAATTGCGGAATGAAAAAAATAAAAAAATTAGAAGTCCCAGTTGTGGGATGAGAAATATTAAAATGTAAGAAAACTCCAGTTCTAATTACCTAAAATTCGTAAAATAAAAAAAAAAAAAAACAAAAAAAAAACAACATGCAGGAATATTCATTGAGTCAATAAGGGAAGGCACGTACGGCGTTTTTCGGACGCCCGCCGTTTTCCATTTTGACCTAACGGTAGAGACCGTGCTTCGGCAGGCCCTCGTTCACTCTCGTTTCTGAGGAACCTTGCTATGGATTTAATACCTCACTCTTTTAGCTAGAAAATTCAATACAAAAAAAAAGAGCTTTACAATTACTTTTTCCTACACGATATTCTTAGCCTAGTATTGGTCTAGTACCTATACGGTATATTAGGGCTCCAGCCGCTCATCTTTTCATTCGCTCATAATTTGTCTCTCATCACCACCATCTTCCACAAATTCCATCCCAATATTCTTCATCTAAAAATCCAGCTACAAAGACAATCCGAAAAAAAAAATATATTTTGAGAAAAGTCGAGGAAATAACTGAACCTAACCTAACCTAAGCCTAAAGAAGCCCTCACTGTGTGAAATCATTCTTCTAAACTAATTTAATGAACCCTTTGTCAAGAATGAACCTGTCGAATAAAAGGTTCTTCATAACAATAGACGCACTGATAACAAAAGGATAAGGGTTTGCTTCAGGTAATGTGAGCGACTATACTCCTAATGAGTGAGAAATTAATTAAAAAATTGCAAATTTCTCAAGAACTACTCGTCCGATTCTCAAAAAAATTGCGGGTGCAAATCTTCAGACATACTACTACAATATGGCCAAGTTTCAAGAAAATCCGTCGGGTAGTTTCGGAGGAGTTCGACGGAAATGAAAATCTTATAAATAATAATAAATAATAATAAATAATAATAAATAAATAATAAATAAATATATAAGGAAACCTGAACGGGCGGGTCTAATACCTCACTTTTCCACAAGGAAAAGTCGGTAAAAAGACTTTTGGTTTCTTACTAACAGATATTCTTGCGGATATTTTTGCTGTGCGCATCCTCAGTAGTAACAGAAAAGAGAATTATTGTTTTCATAAGAATGAAATCATTCCTTAACGAAGGTAAATGACTTTGTTCTTGGATATACAATTATTTTTCATACACTCTCGCCCCCTCCCTCCTTCTGAGAAAGAAACACTTCATGAAACACCTTAAAAGGATTTCATAGCGAACATTCCTCTCCTTGCGGGCTAGTTATAACCTATTACTATTCAACTCACCGCACAAAAACTATTAATCCGATTTTTAGAAGAAATAGCCTCTACAAGCAATTCACGTTCATGACTTCAATAACTCTAAATTTCATGAAAATCAACTCCATAGCTAAGGAATAATAGTAATAGTACCTAATAACAATAATCTTACCTCCAGATTCAAACAGGTTAAGAAAAAAAAAAATTGTTGAAAATCATAAAAATAATAATTCAGTTTAGTGATGACGTTTATATGAAAATTTTATAATTGCACGCTGATACTCTGTTGGCCTTCAGAAAGCTCATTTTGTATGGGATTTTTCAGACTTTAATAAATATTGAAAGAACCTATCAAATGTTGAGCTTTTGCAATATCTTTAACGGAAAAAGAACTAACAATGAATATTTTAATGGTAATACATCTAGGTTAGATGGCAAACTCGGATTCACTCAAATAGAATCTACAGTCACATCTCATATAGATACCTTTTTGCTAAACCAAGTTGAAATTATGAGGCCATAATGAACTTGTATATTGCAACCACCAATCTTGTAAATAATAATGAATAATAATAATAATAATACCGGTAATAATAAAAAATAGAAGTATGTGTGACGAAAGCAAAGCAATAGGAGGAATATGTTCCACAAAGAAAGTCAAAAACGCACTGACAAGAATTTTCTCAGATACCGGAATACTGCAGTTTATGATAGGGGAAAAGAAAGAAGGAATAATATAATAAAAATAAACTTGAAATAGAAATAATAAATGCGACCACTGATCTTGTAAACAATAAATGAAAATAATAATATAATAACGACAATAGTAATAAATAGAAATGGATGTGAGGGATATGCTCCACAAAGGAAGTCAAAAACGCACTGACAAGAATTTTCTCCGCTACCTGAATACTGCAGTTTATAATAGGAAAAGGAAATAAAAAGAAGAAAAACAAAAATGATAATAATAATAAAAAGGGTATTCTCCATTGTGTTGTGTATCTAAGGTAAGATAAGAAGATAAGAAAAGGTAACGGAGAAAATGTGAAGGAGACAAACGAGGAAACGACACTGACGACGACGACAACGACGACAAAAAGTGATCGTAATACGGTCGGCTAGCGAAAGCGCGCCGACCCTAAAAAAAGTGGTCAACTTCATAAGATGTAAAGTCAAAATAGGCCGTGGACTGGTTAGCTGATATGCGCGTCACAAAAATACAATACAACGTACAGTTTCCAATATCAACCGGATAGTAAGTCGACTCTCTTATCATTTTAGTGCTCTGTTGTTCCTATAGTAAGCAAACAAGTTACGCACGCTCATTTGTAAGTAAGCCTATTTTTATATAAAATTGGAACGTTTTTTCGTGATAGACAATAATTAACCTACATTGTATAATAATAACGACGGCTTTGCTATCACTTATGGTTCATTTGAGAGAACAGTTACATTTTAATTATTTTTATATTGTGCAGCGCTACTAATGATACTCACCTTGAACTAAGTGAAACTGTCTAAAGAAGAAGACAAGACACCCACACCTCGTTGCTCGAGGTGCCAGGAGTGTCGGCTTCTGACAAATAACATTTCAAGCGCAGTACAATATAGAGCTTCGAATGCTTGCTCCCCTATTTTGGGAGGAGGAGGGGGGGAGGGGGAGGCCCTAACATAGGAATGTCATTTGGGCATCCACATAAAGGATATATATTGAGTTTGGTCAAAATTGGTTCACATTCAGGGCTTCAAATACAAAATTTCTCCAATTTTGCTGAAAATGATAGGTACCTACTTATTTTGAAGGAAATTTTATGCTCGTTTGATTTTATTCTCTTCATTTCTCTTCGTGAAATCTCTTCATTCTGAGTAATTTGCAAAAAAGTAAGGAACTCCCAAACACACCTGTGTTACAGTCCTCGTTTCTGATTCCCTATAAAAATATCTACATTGGTAGGGTAAGTATATGCGACCTTCAAAACGTAATATTGTACAGTCCAAATATCAGCCATTCCGTAATTGTCAAGTCTGAATTGGGTGCGAGAACATTTCAAACAATTCAGAAAAATATAGAAAGGACGCACATATGTATACTTAGAAAAGATCAGTAGGCCTACCTACCTGAATGTAATTCTCTTAGTATAGGGCCCTTCCTCTATACCTATCATATTGCATACTCGTTTGCCTGATTCTTATCGTAATGGTTCTTTGTTTACATTGGTCTTATGGCAGGGGAATCGATAAGGATACCTATGCTATCATTGCATAATATATTCAATGGCCCTTCCATAAGACCAATGTAAACGAAGAACCACATTATATACGATAAGAATCGCAGGCAAACAAATACACATACATAATAAATATAGACTACTTGTAGGCTATTCTTGAAAAGTAAATTTATAGGTAATAATACGGTATTTTACTCAACGGACGCAAAATCTTTACGCTCCGTGTTTCAACGAATAGAAAAGTAAGTAATTTTATGATAGCTACACGATGAAAAGTCATAAATACGAAAAATCTATCTTCGGTACCAACAAAACCAGCGGAACATCTGGTGACCGATATTTTTTGCATTTTTCTCATTTCATAGGCAAAGTTATTTCCTTCATTTTCTTCTTTCGTTTAAACGTGTCCTGCATACTGAACTGGCGCAGTTACAACGCTCAACGCCGTCACTTTTTAAATTCAATAACATGAACTCTCCTTACAATGATAATAGCCTACTGTATGTATAGGAGCTACGGCTTGATATTTCAAGATTGAACGTCGATGTTTAATTTTACCGAAACGAGCTCGGGGAAATTAAGTAGGCTAGGTATCCTAAAGATCAAGAAAATTTCTAGAACGGTAGTCTCCGCGATCAAGCCGCAATGGAGGGATTGCTTTGTTCGTATATACCTATATAGGCTATTGTACAAATTCTACCTCTGCATTCATAGGTACCGGTTTTAAAGATAAGTAGGCACCGTAGCCTACCTATGCAGTTAGATCTTTCAATATTCCTCTTTACACAAAACCTCGATCATTTTGGTACTAATAAAATGTGCCATCCTAATTACCTATTCGATGTATCCGCATTCGGCTTCCTCAATCTATACATAGGTATATACAGTAGGTACCGTAAGTATTATTAATTTTCCTCAATTTCCTCTTCCGCCGCATACCTGATTACCCGACTTCGACCTCACATCGAGATCCAAGTAGGTACCGATATCAAAACATCACAACAAAACCACCAGAACATCTGATTTCAAACACTCTTGGCCACTTCAATTACTTATACTGGATTCTAAATCTAATTTCCTAAATTACTTAGTCCGAGAACTGTATTTCGCCACTTGTACGTACGTTCAATTTTCCATAGGTACCTATTATGTATTTCTTTTGTTTAGTTAAAATTCCTTCAACAATCATGTCGAACATGGATATCGATCAACAGAACGATCTTACATCTGATTTGGTTAGTTTAGACTAAGTACATATTTAATTTATTAAATTTACGTTTATGGAATCGTCACGAGCTCAGATTTGCCAATTTCTTTTTCCTTTCTGGCTGGCTAGGTAGTGATCAAATTGAAACTCTGTCCATACTAAATTGAACCTCGAGTTCACAAATTAATTAAGTAGGTACTTATAGGTAGGTACGTATTTGTATAGTTCTAATGTTGAATTACTATCATACAATACTGACGGTAGAATTTTCTTTCTGTTCTTAGGTGATGCAAAGACAAAGCCAGCCGCCTCGCCGCAATTAACTAGGTACGTCTATCGTACCTACCTATTCCAATGATCGACGAGTTCTCCTATATCTTATTATAATTTACCTATTCCTTTGAATTAACTACTGTATTACAGAAATTTGTATTCGGTCATCTAAATTTTGTATTTGTATTCCATTACAATATCCTCTAATTACTCAACCTGTATTGCGTTACTTTATCATTTTGGTAACACTGGGAAGTTCTATGGAATGAGTGGAAATTCTCGATATTACCCGAAGCTTTCCATATCGAACTCTCAACGCCATCTTTTGTAATTTTCAACAAGTTAATTTTCTTAAATTTCCCCTTACCTGATTACCCGATACCTACAATTTAGCTAAAACATAGCCAAAGCCAAGGGCGGCAACTTAGGGGTTAGCCGGGGGCTCGAATATAAAATAGATAATAAAGTATACCGATTTCATTCCTTGCCGCTTCGCAAGTCGGATACCCACACATCAAAAACATAGCTAATATTGTCTTCATGGAACAAATTAAATTACTTAGAAAAATCTCTATTTACAGTGGTTGTAATTCTAATACAGTATACTAAAAAAGGTACCTACTTGTTTCCTCACCGCAATTCATACCTAATTTATCCGATACAATTTAGCTGAAAATAAGCTGACCGCCAAATCACGTGCATTATATCACTACAAGTCTCGACTCTTGAACTGTAGGTGATGTCGAGCTTGGAAAAAAAAGAGTCGTTATTTTTCCCAATTTCCTTCTCCCTTATATCATGTATACCCAGCGGCTGCTCGATAGTATGTTGTAATTTTGTTCCAAAGTTCCTCTCTAGTCACATTCAGCTACTGAATCAAAATTTTTTCAAGTTCAAGTAGGTATAGCTAAAGATTCATACACTTGTCGAATGGATGAAAATAAACTACTTAATATAGGTAGATTACATTAGATAATTATATTAAATATTGTACCATATGTAAAACTAGTTGAGGATTTTATAGTACGGTACAGAAAATACCCTGGTCATATGACTTTTATTCCTTGATGACTTACTGAGGAGAAATACAATAACGCAATCGGAGGAATACCTAATTATTATTGCTGCGTCAAGAAGCTGTGAACTTTTTGTTAATATGTCAAGTTTTTCTCATCGCTCCTTCCCCGAGCTTGTACAGAATATTAAGACGTAGAAAAGTTCTGCTCTCTCCGTCGTGATCTCTTGAAAATTTGTTGACGAGTACAGTGGCGGATGGGCACATTTTTTTCTACCGGGCAAATCATAATTTAAAGGCGCCAGATTTACATAATACATTTTTAAACCCCCCCCCCCCGCGCGTCGTGATCTGAAATATAGGTACGTGACTGAACTTGGTGGTTTTGCAGGTACCTCAGAACCTCACTCACTCACCTATTGTTGGCGGTTTTTCGTTAGTAGTACATTTTTTTCAAGCGAGGGCGCCGTAGGTCGAGGGCGCGCCGGACAATTCCCGGTAGCCCGCCGGGCCTATCCGCCACTGGACGAGTACAGTACGCAGATGAGATGTTGGGACATATTCAGCCATAACTTAGTCCATAACTTAGTCCATACAATGTTGAAGGTATTCTATCCGGACAGCGCTAACGTTGGGCGTTGAAACGGAAAAAGATTGTAAGAGGTTCCCAAGTAGGCCATGGCCAGTGTGATGGTATATGAGAGAAAAATGAAAAAATTGAAATTACATTCGAATAAAGCAGATTTGGCTTCCAGACATCCCATAAAAGATGCTCACAAATACACATTCTACAAATTAGATGAGATGACAACACAATAAAAACTTGAAAATTCCGATTCATTCAGGAGTTACTCTAAATTTTCTATTTTTCTCCAATGTACCGATAGAGCCATAGTTTAAATACCTTTTCCGTACTGGGCAAAAGTACTACTAGGTACCTACTTTTGAAAAAACCGGCCGCGTTGTTACCTAGCAATCCTGGTAGACGCCCACGGGGTTAAATTTTGATATAGGTACCTATCAAATAGGTATCAATTATATACGAGTAGGATTCAAATGAACGTAGCAATCGATCGTGAACTAATAATGACCCTATAATTGTAGAGAAAAAAATAATAATAATAATACTTAATAATAATAATCCTCAGTTTTAAGTGAAAGCGTGTGTCATAGACAAATCTTTGGGTGATTTGTGATGAAAAATTTTTGCATTGTTCTTGCACTTTTAAATATTTACATAATATAAGGTACGGTACCTACCTACCTACATCCAACTGAATTGATTTGTTTCACCAAAACTCCCGCGTACGATAATTTACTATACTCTCGCGACTTCACTTTGATTTCCATTTTCTGTTTTTAGGGGAGAAACTTTTTAAAACTTATTTGCATGCATAGAAAAGCGAATGCTTCATTGTAATACGAAGAAAGAACAAAAGAAGAATGTTTGCCGCATATGTTCTTTGATAGCTTCGCCAAGTTCGAAATTACTTTAAAGTCAGCCATGTCATTTTCACGCTTTGAGAGAAAAAAAGAAAAATGAACGCGAATCTCCCGGCGTCCTAATTGGAAAAAAAGAAGAAGAAAAAATAAACAAAAATGAATACCTAGATAAATATAACTTAAATTCTCCATCTTTCAAGACGTATTTTTCGTCTGCTTGAACAGCTTCTCGGTAAAAAAAAACATATTTACAATCTTTGCTTATAAATTGCAGGAATATTTTTACAGTACTTATAAGTAGGTACAGTAGTTGACTTCAACTCCTACATAGACTATACTCATAGTACGAGTAGATACGTAGTAGGTAGGTATGAGGTTCACATAGTTTTTCAAATCGGATGACGTAATGTACGTACAGTCTACTTAATATGATTTTCAAAATTATACTTACATGTCTTCCAACGCTTTCAAAATTTTCAATTGATTAAGAAGCCCAGATAGGTGTATGGTTGCAAATTATTATTACAGTCTGCTTTATTATTAGGTACCTACTTGACTATTATTATTTCTTTTACCGCGGTCTCACTAGACCGTAAAGGGTGCTCTTATACCAAGTCCATGGTTAGTGTATGCCTTTTTCGCTAATTATTCTATCAACTGCAGTATGGGTGGAATGTAAGATGACCACTTTCTGCGCTGCTTAAATACCCCTCTCCCGGTAAAAATTGTTCCCACTTGAAGCCCTTAAGGGTGTGCTTTACAGCACGTGAAAATGTGTACGTAAAACATGGTCCAACAAATTAACTCTCACAATTTCAATTTTGAACTAATTTAATTCTGATTTTTTGGAGTGTTCTTCAGAAAAGTTTGATTAAAAGCGCTATAGAAATAGAATTTGGATTTTTTCTTTCGCATTTTTTTTTTTTTTTATGAGCTGTTAAAGTTGGAAAAATTTGGCTTTTTTTCCAATACCATAATATCTTTTTAGAGCCAAATTTTCAAATTCTGCTTCCATAGCGTTCTTAATTAAGCCTTCATGAACAACATTCTACGAAATGATGAATGTTAATCGAAAATTCGAGCTTTGAGAATTAATTTTTGAAAGTTATTCCTGACAGGGACTACGCACATATTATACCAACGTCCAATACACACCCGACGAGCGTCGCGTAGTGACCGGTCGGTGGTAGATTGAACGAATTGTGTTGTAGGCCGGGTATTAAAGAATTGATAGGCAACCTATTCTACTCGAATTCGGAGTTCGCCAACAAGTAAAGCACACCCTTACATGTGAAAGGCTCCAGGGATTCAATAGGGCAAACAGGGCAGTTCAAATGGGGATTTAATGGGTAGTTTCCCAAATGAATTCTAGGGATATACAAAGGGCTTTAGGTTTTTTCCTGTTGAAGCACTCTCAGTCCGGTAAAGGGCTTCAACTGGGAAAAAAACAGGAACAAAGGATCATCCGGACTTTGGATGGGGATCAAAAGGGGTAGTTTTTCTAATAAAAGGCTAAAAGGCAGTTTCAAATAAAAAGAACCTTACGCATTCATCTGCGCGCGGCGATAATGTCATCTATGAGCTAATCATAATTATGCATATCTACGCGATAATTAAGCGAAATACTGATTAATAATTAATTCAATCAATAACAAGTAATAATAATAATAATAATAATAATAATAATAATAATAATAATAATAATAATCCCTTCAGCCATAAATAATAATTTTTCTACATATTATACTGTAACTCAATGACGATCGAGTCGAAATATTTTCGACATTGCTCTTTTCATCTCCTATATCCGAAGCCTGATTTTCTCATTCTTAGTCTACACTTACCTCCCTCCCAGCATACATGATTTGAGGTCCTGACACGCGGTTCTGAGCACCCACTCCCCACCAATTGTTCAGTGTGAGTCCTTATGGTACCCAAGAGAAAAGGACACGAGTTCGCTCTCTCGAGATGACCGTATAGCTCCAAAATTACGAATCCGAGGCGAGAAGTTGTTCAACTGATACTTTCTTGATGCATTCGAACAACGGCGCGACGTGTACTTCCTCGCGTAGTTACAAACAAAATCAAATAGGTAGCCTATGATACAAAGGAACGAACGATACCTAAATACTTTCGGCGTTTCGCAGATACATCTTCGTACAGGTAATACCTGCAGTATAATACCTAATTGCGATCGCTGAGTTTCCTTATAAACGTGAGCGAATAGGCTTTGGTTAACGCCTTGTTGCAGTTTCAAAGACCACGCGTGGATGGATATATTCTTCGGTAGCTCGCACACCTCATGCTCATTCAGCTGTTTACGAACTTCGAACTTTGTATAATTATTTCCGTTTAATCGTCATGACTCATGACCGAATGCCTATCGCATCACGTAATTTCCTTACACCATCCATAGTCCTAATTCTAGGTGGGTGAGACTTGTAGCCCGCATTTTCGTTTTCATGAGTCTTCTGGTCTTTTCCAGAGACCGTCCCTTTAAAATATATAGGTTACATTACAGGGAAGTATTTTCTTTTAAAGAATACCGTACTGTATTTTGTTTTGGATGCGACCGCATGATGTTGACAACGTTGGAATTCTCTTCAAGAGGCTAGTAGCTAATCGATTCGTGAGCTATCTGAAGGAGTGGAGACATAATCTGTAGTAGTCAGCGCACGGTTTTCAAGCTACGAGCTACAATTACATATGTTACCGATAGGCTGGAAATGATCTAGGACCGCTAAAACGTCATCTCTCGTCGGGTGTGATGGCTCATTTTTTACATTAGGTGAGAAGTCGATAAAAAAGGAAAAAATGAATTCCCGTTCTGTAACACCTAATGAGAAAAGAAATATAATTTGAGACACCCGAATATTGCGACTCAGTCTATTCGCATAAGTGATCGAAAGAGTCGCTGCTATACGGAAGTTTTTGGAAGCTCGACAAAAACATGATACGCACAATTTAAAAGGTACGGCGCATTAATTCATACCTCGTTTTCCTCAAAAAAATTGAATGCAAGCGTGGTCGAAGAGTGTTTTTAAAATAGAAGAAGCGAACTACATTGCATCTTTTGTATATCTCATTTTTTTTTAAATAATAAAAAAGCAACGAAAACGAGTCGTTCGAAAATGAGCCCTGTGTTATTTTAAATGGACCAAAAATACGTAGGTAGGTATCATGTTTTCGTCCGTTCTTTTCCCCGTGGAAACTACCGCTCCTACTGGACGTCACGTCACTTATGCGAATAGTTCATTACTTCTTTGAGCGCCAAAATATCGAATCCCAAAATTTATAACGAATAACGCGTCAAGAAAAAGCCTCTAAGTGGTGAACTGCAGACGTTTTAGATTTTATGAAGCTTTTAAGATTGAGACAGAATAAAACTACTTTTTAGGAAAAACTATATTGTATGAAAAATTTTCTTGTTGGTTTATCCAGTCGGAGTGTGATTTGAACTATTATACATATATATATATATATATGAGTGAAAAAACTCCTGATTATGTCTGTAGCTATTGGTTAGAATATTAAATAAAGAATATGTAGAAAAAGTATGACGCTTTTTACAACGCTCCAAATGAATATCAGTAACTTTCTTTCGTTTACCGTACGATCCTATAATTCCGTCACGTTCAACACACATGTACATGGCCGCGGCCGCGTACCGTACATGAATAAGTGTACAAGATACCCGCAAATAAGTAAGTACCTAACTTCCAAGACTGCAATAAGTACCTACCAAAAAAACATTAGCCTATGTCTCCTTTGACGACGACAATCCAGTGCCAGTGTATATGAACATGCAGCGATACCAATGGCAGGCTACTTTAGTGCATCAGCTCTCAAGCTGTTTGTTTTACAGCACGCATACACAATAAGTGTGTAAGTTATATTGCGGTTACTCTTCAGCGACAGTTGAAAAAATATTACCTAGGTATCGTTTACTTGTCTTACGCTTCGGATTTTTCTAATCAAATCTAATTGAAATTTAATTTATTTATTGAACGTGTTGAATGAAGAAATAAGTATTTCTTCTGTAGACGTACCGTAGATATATGCTCGCGCATACTGTGTACTATATAATTATGTACCGTATTTTTGAGTCGGGTTTTACATAACCATTTAGGTACGGTACCCAAGTTTCATCATGTAGGTTGTAGGCCCAATTGAATACCTACAACATATATTTTGCAAACCGTAGAGAATTATTCCACTAATTCTCCCATATTTAGTAAGTATATCATGTGATATCGATAACCGTGCGTATTTAATCAATTAGCTTACATCATGTAATTATCATCATATGCTGTACAGTATACCTACATTTACAAATGGAGTGCATTAGAAAAAAAAATAAATAAAAAAAATGGTAGTAATAATAGATAAATAATAATAATACATAATAATATAATAATAATAATAATAATAATAATAATCAGCCTTTATTCCGGTATTATTTACAATACAATATATTACAATACAATACACTTGTATCATTTTAACTATTTTTACTTAATACCGGACGCCCATTCCTGGACATAAGCCTCCCCAATTTTTTCCCAAACTTTTCTATTTTGTGCCTTCCTTTTCCATAAAATTCCCAACTTCTTTTCAATTCCCTCTCTCCACCTAGTGACTGGTCTGCCTCGTATTTCTTTTATTACCATATGGTGTCCATTCTGTTAATCTTCTTGCCCATGTGTCATTCTTCATTCTAGCCAGGTGTCCTGCAAATCTCATTTTGAGTGATCCCACCGTTACAAGCACGTCTTTAGTTCCTGTATTTTTTCTAATTTCGGTGTTTCTGATTTTATCCTGTTTTTTTATTCCCAATGAACTTCTCTCCATGCTGCGTTGCGTTACTTGTAAACTTTTTGCTTGTGCTTTTGTTGATGACCAAGTTTGCGCTCCATAAGTTAGTATTGGTATCACACATGATTCTAATATCTTGACTTTTGATTCAATTGACATTTTCCCCTTAAAAATTTGTTTTAGAGCCCAGAATCCCCTCCATGCTTTTTTCCTTCTTGCTTGTAATTCTCTGTGTAATAATAGATAGGTACCTAAAAATGAGAAACACTCGCACAGTCGCGTGAATAGTACACGACTTTTCTTTTGAATAATCAAAATTCATTAAAAGATTCACTGCTACTAACAAGTTATGGTATAAGTCAATTTTATTTATATTCTCTCATCACTTTCCTCTTCCAAAGAAAATACTTAGGTAGTCGGCAAATGTTCAAAAATTCTGATAGTCACTAAACACATTGTTCACCTGCAGGTCAATCAGTACAACATAGATGAATTACTAATAATTAAGCTCATCCGTTCCTTGAACAAATTGTAGGCGCACAACTTCAAATATGAGAGTATACTGTAACTTGCTTGAATTTGTAAATGATACATCCTCATAATTTTAGAGGGGAAATCCGCAGACTGAAAAAAAAAAAAAAAAAAACTGATAAGTCTAAACATAGGCATATAATATTATAAAATAAGAAAATCTCAAATTATTGCAAATTTGAAAATGACCTACGACCTCCAAAATGTCGAGAAAATTCACTACGCCATGCCATCTCTTTGAAAACCTTGCCATGGATATGACACATCATTTTTCGAGCTAAAAAAAGTCAACAGAAATGAGTAAGAGTTTCACAATTACTCTTTCCTATCTGCTTTTTGTAGCCTAGTATTGATCTAATATACTGTACCTACATATTTTGAGCCGAGTGGTTCGATTCATGGTGACCTTTAATTATTGGCATCACTTTAAATCAACATTAAAACCAAACAAGAATCGAATCATCCATCAGTCCACCCCTGACCATTCCTCTTCTGTCAAGCTCCGACCTCTCCAAACGCTTTAATAAGCAAAAAAAAGGAAAATACCTACATCATCCGAATGTAGTTCACTCATGGATCTAACTTAAATCTCGCTCAAAGATTCTAGTCAAAAATAAAAGTCAAGTCGGTAAAAATAATATTTTTTCATCTAGAACGTAAATCTCGCTCAAAGACGCTAGTCAAAATCATTTCCTTGAAAAATAAAATTTTGTTCGTGCAAGGATTTGAATAAAATGAAAAAACAAACACTTAGGCTTTCGGTCACTTTGTGACCATTTTCAAGACACAACTGCATACATATAAAACGTATGACGAAACCAGATCGAAAAATTATAAAGAAAAAGAAGAAGAAAAGATACAGGTCAAGTATTTGCCTGTACCGTACAGATGTGATTGATCACCGCGGTACTATTATGCCTGGTTGGGTGCATCATAAGCCGATAGTCAATATGTCCTTTGTGATGTAGGTAGCAGCGTATGAGTAGAAAAGCACACGAGTACAATCACATGAAACCTAGATGTAAATTTTAGGAACATATTGACACGGCTCCACCAAGTCAGACGCACAAGACCTGAGACAAGAGTTTGTACTTTATCAAAACGTCGTAACTAAATCTAAGCCTCAAATTAATCACAACCATCATCCGGATATATTGACTCTCACCTCAGTACCCCGACCTGGAGAACCGACCCTGACTAGCTCAATCTGGGACCCGAGCCACAAATACATCCTTCTGAAGGCGTGAGTAACTGAAGATAGACCACAGTCAGTTTTTGGTTCACTTTTTGAGATCATATTATATAGATTATACGAAGGGTATCTTGATAATTGAGGCGAGCGTTGTCGTCGATTACGGGCTCTACTTAGGTACTTGCGAACAGAAGGAAATAGTTTGTCGTAGTAATTATAAATCTAGTAGCTAAGAGACTATACTATGATCGAGAAATGAATAAAATTTAATAAACATAAAATCCGCTCGTTCGATGAGATAGGTGAAGGAGCTCTTCGAAAAACCTGAAAATAACAAGGACTGCACAAGCAGTCGATCATATATAGAGAGGGAAGGAGCTACGGATAAGTTGAAAAGAATTTAGAAAAATAAAAAATACCTGGGAGGTGATTGAGAAATCTGCGAGTACCACCCTCTTTCAGAAACGAAGAAAAAATTGAATAAAAATAAAATAAAAAATTAAATTAAATTAAATTAAATAAAAATTAAATTGAAAATAAAAAATACCCCGGAGGTGATTGAGAAATCTGCGAGTACCACCCTCTTTCGAAAAAATAAATAAATAAAATAAAAATAAAATGAAAAAAAAATAGAATAGAAAATAGAATAAAATAAAATTAAAAATAGAAAATATCTGGGAGGTGATTGAGAAATCTGCGAGTACCACCCTCTTTAGAAAAACAAGAAATGCAAAAAAAAAATTAAATAGAATTAAATTAAAAATAAATTAAAAATAAAAAATACCTGGAGGTCATTAAGAAATCTGGGAGTACCACCCTCTTTCGAAAAAAAGAAACAATGACAAAAAAAAAATGAAATGAAAATGAAATGAAATAAAACTTAAATAGAAAATAAAATGAAATAAAAATAAAATAGAATATTAAATTAAATAAAAATAAAATGGAAAATAAAATTAAATAAAATAAAATTAAAATTAAATTAAAAATAATAAATACCTGGGAGGTGATTGAGAAATCTGGGAGTACCAACCTCTTTCGAAAAAAAAAATAATAAAATGAAAATAAAATGAAAAAAATAGAATAGAAAATAAAATAAAATTAAATTAAAAATAAAAAATACCTGGGAGGTGATTGAGAAACCTGGAAGTACCACCCTCTTTCGAAAAAAAAAGAAAAAATTAAAAAAAAATTAAAATAGATATTCCATGTTTTTGGACACTTACATAGAAATAATGACGTCAATATTTCAAGTACCTTCCCCTATTGTAGCCCAAGAATTTTCTAAAAAAGATTTTCTACCAGAGCCAAATAAATGAAGATCATGTTTCATGTATTCAAAGTTTATCTCTGAGGACGCAATTTAGAACAATTTTATTTCATTTTATTTTGTTTTGTACGCTTCTTAATCTAGTACAAGTCTACTGTAGAATCTCCGCTCGTTCGTCCCGCTTCTTTGTCTAGTATAAGTCTACTTTAGTATATTTCAAGCTGATGAGATTAGGGGGCCTCTTTGTCTAGTATGAGTCTACTTTAGTATACAAGCTGATGAGATTAGGGGGCCTCACTCGCTCCGCTCGTTCGTCCCGCTTCTTTGTCTAGTATAAGTCTACTTTAGTATACAAGCTGATGAGATTAGGGAGCTTCACTCGCTCCGCTCGTTCGTCCCGCTTCTTTGTCTAGTATAAGTCTACTTTAGTATATTTCAAGCTGATGAGATTAGAGGGCCTCACTCGCTCCGCTTGTTCGTCCCGATTATTAACCCTAGTATACTGTATAATATTAGCCCTAGTATAATGAAGGCCTGTATCCTACATAAAAGCATCCTAGTATACTAACAGTTGATAGGAAGGAGACTTGGAAGCTAGTTTTATACTAGCAAGAACTGTCTTACAAGTCAAAGAAAGATTGGTCAACTCCCTTCTAGAGCCATTCCAGGTTCAGTATAATGAAGCTTAGCATAGTATACTGTATATTATGGAACCTCGTATACTGTACATTATTAACCCTAGTATACTGTATAATATTAGCCCTAGTATAATGAAGGCCTGTATCCTACATAAAAGCCTTAACAGTATAATCCTAGTATACTGTATATTAGTATACAGAAGAGGCAAGATGGACGTACGGACGTGCGGACGTACGGACGCAAATTCCGGAATTAGGGTACGAGGTCAGGGGGGAAGAGGTCTAGAGCAGAAATTCTTCCAAGTGTCAAGGTCATGGTTGTGCGGACGTGCGGACGTACGGACGCAAATTTCGGAATTAGGGGATGGGGTCAGGCCAGAGCAAAGACATGAAACATATCAATAGGGCCGAAAGAATTTATTCGCTGATAACTCGCAGGCTGTAGTAATGCTCCTAAGCATAATCACCTTTGCGTCTAATTTGTCGGGATATTAAGAAATCTCTGAAAAAATAAAACTCTCGCTGCTCATTGACTATAAGAAGAAAGGATTCAAAAACTTCGATAACAGGGAAAAATATTAACGATATGATTAAATGAGCTGACATAACCAGTGACTAGCAATTTGAACGGAGAAGGCGTTTGAGAACATGAGATGAACGCTTTGTGAACAAAGAACCAGTTCGCGAACGTTCTTAGCTATAGCGGCCGTAGCCCTTCTTCTTATGTATTATTATACCCTAACTAGGGGGCTGCGCCCCCTGGCCGCTACGTGGCCCAACCCCTGCCCGGGGTGGATGTAAAACTTATTGTGATTGAAATTGGCAGAGTAAGTGTTTAACCATAATGAGAAGAGTAAAAAACAAAAAACATTTTCTTTACACTCATACGATAACGCGATTTATCCTACTCAAATTACAAGAACAAAGCGCTTCGTTTCGTAAGCGAAACGACGCTGCGTGAATATGCGTTGCGGTAGTGTCAATATCAGTACTGCGCATGCGTGAACGGGTAGATATGAATTTTCATATCTACCCTAGGTGAGATATGAATATACGCGGGCAACAAAACTACTACGCTTTTCGCTTTTTCATCGCTTTTCGCTTTTCGCTTTTTCATCGTGTAAAGAAAAACGTTATGTGCAACACCGTCAAAAAAGCAATTTCTCAACTCAGTGCGAATATCGACCCTCGCTTCTGGCTTGTGTCGCTAACTTCGCTAACTTTACACTCGTTGAGAAATCGCTCATTTTTTTCCCTTGTTGCACAAATAACTATAACCTGATGATCCTAGAAATGAAGGATTTTCAGCAATTAAATGAAACTTGACACTGGTTGCGATGTCTCTGACGCAAAAAAGGAATGACGCAAAACAGGAAAAATCGAAAGAACACGGGAAAATTATGTGAAAGGAATGGGTCTGTTTTGTACAATTTCTATTCATTATAATTACCTTTTGGCACAGCCTTGAAAGAATGCTACTCTACTATTCACACCCCATTTGTGATAAAAATTCATCTTCTTTGTAGATCTCAGATGAATAACACAGGTCCCTCATAACTTAAAGAAACATAAAAGCATACTCCTCTCCATCATTTTTTTTTTTATGTACATCATGTAGAGACTTATAAGATTTCACAGAAGGGTTAATTTTGTGCAAAGTATCTAAGTAATTCGACATGCCCACCGTAGGTTCTACTTTTCATCATATGACCACTGTAATCATTTACAGAGTCTATTGTTGTGTTATAAATTTTACTGTTGAGGATAATCTCAGAATATAAATCTCAATGATCGACAATATGATTCACTATTGCTTTCCTTACTAAGTAAAAACAGCTCTGTTTCTGGTAAAGACAATGAGACAGAGCCCTAAAAAGGCAATTACCAGCTTCCCTTATGTTGTCTATACCCTGTGCGGAAGTTGGATGATGCAATTTTTCAACGGGGATTATACCATTAACTGAAGCCACTTCGGAACTACTCTTTGTAGAGGACAATTTTTCAATATCAAGTTGTAGAAGAAAATGCTGAACTTCGCTCTATTCAAAATTATTCGTATTATCGACGCGATATCACAAATATTCTTAATACAATATTTTTCGACACCAGGTATAAGCACAACTCCGACTGACTACGACAACTTGACATTGGAAGTAGATTTTTGAGAAATAATCAGATCGAAAATCAGGCAAACCTGCCCATCCCAGAAAAAAATAATAATGATAAAAAAAATTAGAAAGAAGGCAGTAAAAGAAGATATTATAGGTTTATCAAGACAAAGCCTTTGGCGAGCGCATCTTTTGTGCGTAGCTTTTTCTTTCCTACATTCACATCCAACCTCATTCAGCACACCAACAAAAAAGCAATGTATGAGGAGGACAATTTCATGATCCGGAAAAAAAAAGGCCAAGATATCATCTATTGCGGCACGTGTCAAAGTCAAGACTTTCGTCCTAGTGGTGACATTGCACTGGTCTCGTGGTATACCTTCTTCGAAAAATCTCTTCTTCTACTTCTCTTTTTGTTGGTTGTATTGATAGAATACAACATCCATTTTTTTCTTCCTATCTTTCTTTTCTTGAAATGTTGTGAAAAAAAAAAAGAGAACAAAAAGCCATTGTGAAAGAGGGTGTTAGGGGTTGAATAGTAGGTACCTGTACGTTCTATTGCTCTATTTCACGCGTTGTGTTTAAATTTTTGATGAAATTAAGTAAAATTTTCGCGATGTTCCGGTTTAGAGCCTCCCCAAATGGACCGACTTTAATTTGTGAAAGTACATCCAATTAGGAATTCTTTGCTGAGTGTCACGGGCGTTAGATCATTTCTGTATCTTAGTTAGAACCAAAGATATTACCATTTTTATTCATTTTTCGTAGTCAGATCGAAATTGAAATATTGCCAGCTGTTGCACCTTCCCTAACACTAGTCAACAGCCAAAAAATTGCTGGAACGAGAATAGGTGATTCTTGAAGTATTTTTCACGCTAAATTCAATACCGTTTTCCGTTTTTCGCTAGCAGGTCTAGATTTCCTGTAATCGTTGCAACAACGTGCCGATTTTTGCAACAAACTGCCGCGCATCGTCGCGGAATGCATCGAGGATAGCAGTATCATACTCTGCGAACCTGCGTTACGTTCGCAACGATGCGCGGCAGTTTGTTGCAAAAATCGGCACGTTGTTGCAACGATTACAGGAAATCTAGACCTGCTAGCAAAAAACGGAAAACGGCATTGAATTTAGCGTGAAAAATACTTCAAGAATCGCCTATTCTCGTTCCAGCAATTTTTTGGCTGTTGACTAGTGTAATGGACGAAATTTGATGTGTAAAAGTACACCTGATTGAGAATTCTTTACTGAATAATCTGCGCGTTTGATCATTCCTGAATCTTGATTATAAGTGAAGATATTGCAGTTTGTATTCATTTATTTTCGCGGAATTGAAGAAATTTTTGAGTTGTGCCTCTGTAGCGCCTTCCCTAATGCATGAAATTTGAAGAGGAAAAGTTCATCGGATTAATGATTCATTACTGAGTGTTCTGCGCACTTCATCATGTCTGTATGTCAATTAGAAATGAAGATATCGAAGTTTTTATTCACGTTTTCCAGTAGTCTGAGATAGGTCGAGTTATGATTTTATAATATAGGGTAGATATCACACGTTGTGTAGTAGCCGTATAGTAAAAATGTATCCGTGCGCACGTGTTTCTTATTAAAAGATGATGCCATCCTATTTTTCTTTTTATTTCATTTTTATTTTCATAAAGTTATATTTTCTTTCAACCAAACACAATTTGCATACAATACAGCCGTGTACCAAAGCAGCAAGAGGAACCCGCCGATCTATCATTATAATAATAACACTACTGAACAGCATTTTATGAACATGAACTATCTAGGACGTTTCTGGAAGTGTTTTTCACGCTGAACACAATGCCGTTGACCGTTTTTATCTATCAGATCGGAGTTCCGAGTAATTTGCGTTTGAAAATTCAAAAATCGCCAAAAACCGTACTTTCAAAACGCGATTGCAGAGCAAAAACAGAATACTGAGGTAGGTTCAACCACACAAAAATGTAGTTCGAACCTTGCTCTATAACATATTTACGATCAAGAATAATCGCACAATTCTTCGAGCAGTTATGAACAATATTATATACGTAGAAGACTATTTTCAGCTTCAAATGCGGGGCAATGTACGTCCTCGCGTTGCGTCGCAGAATCGCGTGTTTCCCCGCATTTGAAGCTGAAAATAGTCTTCTACATAGAATAAGAGCTGAGTATAATAAGAGCTGAGATACGTAGTCGGAGAAGAAAGAAATACAAGGATAGACAAAAGATAAGGATAGACAAAAGGAGAGGGGGGGGGGGGAAGTAGGAAAAACTTCTCTACGCGGCGGTTGATTAGGAAATAACGTGGACATACGAAAGTGAATTCAACTGAACTATCTCATCTCCACACCAATATATTATACTATCGCAGTGCGTGCCGTCGTACCAACCCCCCAAACCTATTCGAAAGTTCGTTTCTCGCAAATGTTGCATATAAGTAACTGCTTCACCAACTTGTCTTTTGTTTCTTCAATACCTGAGGTGTATGCTTCAGAATGTAACAAATCGGCGGTGGGCAGCCCTCTTTCGTCTATTGTGGCAGAATTTGTGATGGATCAGGTGTTTGATGACATGAATTGCAATTTTGGTGACTTATATTAAGTAGCCTAAGTATAAAACAAAGTAGGTATGTAGATGAATCATTTTTTATTATTCAAGACCGATATTTTAGTGACATAACAACTATCATGAGCGTTTTAGATGGTACTTACAAAAAGGACTACACTGTCGTACAAAAAATAATTGACGTATGTTGACTGTTTATTGCTTTGTAACGATCTGGAAAATGAGATCTTAGACTCGTAAATGTGTCCGTGTGTGCATGGGTGCATCAAATCAATTTACGTGTAATTCCGGTTTTATCATGGACGTACGTTATTCATCAAGTTTTTCAGAGAACAAATATCGGTATCTTCAAACTGACTTCAATATCGAATTCTTCATCAAAAATAGCTCCTGAAATGCATCTATAGATCCTCATGCTATACATTTTCACCAAAAGAAGATATATAATACCTCTATCGTGATCCGAATTTTTGGAAATTTTCGTGATATACATACGTCATTTATTTTTGGTAAGCGTTATGTGTAGGTACGGTACCTACGAATAAAACGTTATTTGTAGGTACGGTACCTACGAATAAAACGTTATATGTAGGTAGGTACGGTATGTTCTTGTCTTAAATATCTACTTCAGCCGTCTCCAAAGTCATCACAGCGAGGGCAGCCGTCTACTTGTAGGCATGCAGTGTGAAGTTTCATAGAACAGCACTTAGTAAAAGTAAAAGTCGACCCATTCCTTCCTGCAATCCTCGCGTAACAGACAAGGCAAGGGCCCTTTTCATCACTATCATCATCATCGTCCTTACTGGCATCTGCAGGTACAGATTTCCTCCTTCTGGTTCTGTTAAATGACAACTGCTTTGATGAAAGTTTTGAGCAACCTCTGGCTTTCACTCTCTTCTTGGAAACCAACTGGCGTAGTTCCTCAGTTGCACCCTCGCTGTGATTTCAGGGAAGAAATAATGTTCCATCGTTAGTGTCTCTGCATCGTGAGGTAGCCTGCGCACTTGGAAGGCCTTCATTGGGCGGTACACATGAGCTAGCTCGTCTTGCATTCAAAAAGGTACCATCATATGCACTAGTTTCAACATTATTAGACGTGAAACATTCAACCCCGCACCATTTGTATCTTCCTATATGAACGAACGCTATTTTGTTCATAAATCATCACCGCATCAGCATTTCCTCCTTGAACATCCTTCATTCAGTTAATCCGACCTCTGTCTTGTCTGAGTACTCTCGTCGACCACTAAATACTTTTGAAACATACCGTACCTACAAATAACGTTTTATCCGTAGGTACCGTACCTACAAATAACCACTTCGTTTATTTTTTGTACGGCAGTACCATACCATAGAATGCATTTCTTAGATATCACTATATAATATAATTAGGAATGACGATAACAAGATTATAATGTAAACATTATAAAAAGTCTACCTACACAGGCAGGAATATTCATCAACTTTTCAACCAATCCTATCACGTTCAATTTGATACGGCTGTTAAAAATAAAAAAAATAAATAAAAAAATTGGCTCAAGATCAGTGATTCGAGGTTTCATAATGAATGAACTTGAAGTGGAATTAGAGCAGGTGCTGGCTAGTACACAATGGTTACCTACTCCAGAGAATTTCTTACTAAAGTGATTAATTTTAGTGTAATGGTATTTGTAGTAGCCTATTCAAGAACGAAAATTTTGTGCTCTTCCCTACATTGACCAGAGCGGTCTCATCATCCAAAAGTTTCTCAAAAAGGCTGGATCCTAAATTTACTTTGGCGTTCAGTACTCACAATACCTTGCAAAATCTGATATTTTCAAATACGACCCCCTTATTAAAACGATCCGACGTTGTTTATGGTATTCCGTACTCAGACTGCCCCAAAATGTATGTACTCGTATGTGGGTGAATCTATGCTGCAGCGTTTACAGTGCAGAATTACTCAACATAAATACGACGTGAAAAAGAGTAATGATGGGACGACTGGTCCGGCTTCGCATGCTAGGGAGGAAAATCATAAGTTTAGTTTTGACGATATCAAAATTTTGAGCCATGAAGAAAATTGTAAAAAACGTAAAATTCGCGAGGTATAATTGAAATAATGAAACGGGAAAACGCACAGTGAAATTTTAAAAGCAATACTCGCAAAATGGAACCGTTCTACTCGCCGGTGATTAATCACATCTGTGCGTTACAGGCAAATTACTTGACCTGTATCTTTTCTTTTACCGACTTTTCCTAGCGGAAAAGTGAGGCCTATTACACCCGTCCGTTCAGGTTTCCTTATATATTTATTATTATTTATAAGATTTTCATTTCCGTCGAACTCCTCCGAAACTACCCGACGGATTTTCTTGAAACTTGGCCATATTGTAGTAGTATAGCTGAAGGTGTGCACCCGCATTTTTTTTTGAGAATCGGAGGAGTCGTTCTTGAGAAATTTGCAGTTTTTTAAATTAATTTCTCACTCATTAGGAGTATAGTCGCTCACATTACCTGAAGCAAATTCCTATTCTTTTGTTATCGCAGAGTACTTAGTACGTCTATTGTTATGAAGAACCTTTCATTGGACAGAAGAACCTTTTATTTGAGAGGTTCATTCTTGACAAAGGGTTCATTAAATTAGTTTATAAGAATGATTTACACAGTGAGGGCTTCTTTAAGTTAGGTTAGGTTAGGTTAGGTTCAGTTATTTCTTCGATTTTTCTCAAAATATCAATTTTTTCCGGATTGTCTTTTTTTAGCCGACTTTTTTTACTTTAGTTAGGGATGGTGACGAGAGAATAAATAAGATTTATAAAGTATTAGTAGAAGAAGTGATTCTCTTAATGAAATTTGATTAGTCGAAGAAAAAGTTGTGTATTACTCACGCGACTGCGTGAGTGTTTTTCTTTATATTTTTTTGATCTGGTTTCGTCGTATGTTTCATATGTATTCAGTTGTTTATTGAAAATGGTCACGAAGTGACCGAAACGTCAAAAAATATAATATAATTTTTAATGAGGGCAAGCAAAGCCCATCATTTGTTTTTTTTTTTGTTTTTTTGTTTTTTTTTTTTTGTTTTTTTGTTTTTTTTTTTCATTGAAACCATTTACCTTTTCATTATTCTTAGTCTAGTATCCGTTCAGTATATACTTATTTCCTATACTTATTGAGCTCAGTGGTTCGACAAAACATAACAACACTTTCTGTACCAGTATTGAGAAGGTATAATTAAATGTTGCCCAAGTCATACAATCAGCAACCTAATTTGTGAAATTGATAAGAAATAAAAGCTAGGGCTACTTAATCCACGTAGTGGTCAGTGCTTTCCAACCTTCAACAGGTCGCGGATCCCTGAAAAATAATTCTACATTTTTGCGGATCCCTAATTTTATGGAACGTATTTTTAATCGCACCCATTTCTTTACAAATCACACGGTGCATGGAAGAAATTTGATTAGTTCAATAAATAGTTGGAATTACCGCGGTGATGGAAATTCAAAATACAGGCAATTATATACCTACGTAAATTCATATTTTGAAGAAAAAGAAATTAAAAACTGCTACCTTTCGCGGACTCCCTATAACGGTTGAAAAGCACTAGGTGAAACTCATCATTAGCAATTGATTTTTCAATCAAGTAGGTATTAACATTACCCTACTGATGATTCAGCTGGTTTCAGCCGGCGATGAGTATTATGTGCGATTTTGTATTGTTATACGTATGTATTAGTCAAAGAAATTGTTTGTTCCCTCAAATGCATGGTAAATTTGAGGATTGTATCAATCCCTAATTAGTACTGTGTACCTCCAAACGACGTTCTAATCGGAGATACTGTACCTACCTAAAGTCGTAAGAAATAACCTATTTATGAAGTTTATGACGGAGTCAGTTCAACTACGACAGGTACGATTATGACGACAACTTAACGTTCTTGCACAGATATAACTTAATACAGTAGGTATACCTATTTGCATCTCGTTTACACGATGTACTACAGTAACATGAAGTGCTTTTGGACACGACTAGGTAGACAATCTACGCTTTCAATCTAAGCTCTTATAATGTATATGAATCATGGAGGAGTTCGTACGCGTCTTTTTTCAAAATATCGAACTGTCGCTTGTTTGTTATTACTTACGTTACGCTCGCCTCCGGTCAGGTTTCGTGCACTCGTAGGCTCGTGACGAGATATATGCCAAATTCTCGTCACAAAGTTCCTCCTCATCATTATGAAAACCCGAATGCTGACTGATACATACCACTCGTAGATGATAATCAAAAATTGTCAATAGTTACGCGTGAGTGAAAAACTAAATGTATTCGACGAGTAGGTACCTCTGACATAAATTCGCCTCCAAATGGCACGCTTTGAGGACAATAAAGATGGGGAAAGTACGCAAAACACAAAACACGATCTTTGAGGTTGATCTTCAAGGTACGTTCGGATCATAATATAGGTACTGTAATAAAGTTGGGGGTACGTTGCCGACCATGACTTTTTCTACGCGTTTGACGCGCGTGCAAGTTTCCCGATAATAAAATAATACTTCACATTTGTACCCAGACTTCTCCCCATCACAGCCGCAACCGTTGATATTTCATTAATTAGCCCATTTTACATGGCATAACCATTATCATCAATAATTTTCTTTTTCATACAAAAAAGATTATTAACGAAACAATAAGGGGCTTAGTAATGCTATTATTGTTTCTTTCTTTCCTAGGTACCAAAAAACGTGCTCATGACGCGTTTATCAGCTATCTAACCTCAATACTTTTTTGAAGTCGATGTCACATCAAATGTCTACCATCTTTTTACATCAATATTAGTCTCGCCTCTAGACGACACGCTAAAAGAATCATCTTAAGCCTATATGTGTATCTTACACATTTTTTTCTTCTTTCTTTTTTATTAGAAAGAAAGAGAGAGAGAGAGAGAGAGAGTGTGTGTGTGTGTGTGTGTGTATTTTTTCATTACTCACCTCACACTGTGGGGTAGAGTGAAATCGGCCTTGAAAAAAAAAAAAAAAAATCAAATTTTTGTTGCGGGTAGTGATAAAAAGTTGTCTACAGCAGTAAAATGATTGTATCCAAAATTTGGTTACAAAATATGAAGATCTTCAGGTTGGAAAAGCAATTCAACGTTTGCAATATGCTACTAGCGGGTACAACTTGGTTCCCGCTCGCCATATGCCGCGCGCGTGGGCCACTAGCGCCGTTATTGTTCGTTTGCATGACGGCCGAAGACCTAATGCACATTATTGCACAATAGGACTGTTGTAATGTTACTTTTCTTTTGAGTCGTCCTGTATTTTCGATCCTCTCTCTGTGTCAACACTGTCGCGACGGAATGACCATGAACTATGACTCTGTATCATTCAGTTAGGTAACTTTGGTAGACATATGTGTCTAGACTGTCTACTGCTGTTTTAGGCGTCCTTACAGAAGTGTACAACTGTAGTACATCAATTTCATTTCTTGTTTGTGCAGAATTGTGTGAATGCAAAATAGTAAATGCACTTCGGCAGTCATTAATAATTTTTCGCGTACTCATCTGCGGTGCTCGAAGATATTACTACCATGGATTTACGTTCAAACAATCTGTGCTGTAAATTATTTGGAAAAGTGCGTGATTTGGATGGTCGTCAGCTGCCGAAATACAGTGATGTGGTGTTATGTGTGTGCTCAAAATTCGAGAGGGAAAAAAAAAAAGGATTGTCGTGGTAAAGATCCGTCTCTTGAAGATGTATGTGGTGAAGTGACTCGAAAATTAGAAAATGTGTGGAAAACTGCCTCAATTCCGACGGTTTCGCAAAGAACTGTATCAGCAAAAATTGTTGAGACCTATTTCAGAAAGTACTCTACTTTCATTAAAAGCGTCAAGGTCCTCAAAGATTCTGTAAGAATTAAAAAACGAAAAAATTGCAGATTTTGTAAATGAGGCAAGTAAATTATTTGATATTCGTACGTGTAAATGTTCCAACATTCATAATTGTACCTGCAGAAGAAATCAACAGGTGCCAGTAAGAGAACATGCATTTTTAAACGACCAGAGAGATCAGAGGAAGATGGCCATAGGTGGTGTAGACTTGAAGACGACAATGTACTGAGATTAAAAGAGGAGCGGAATGTGAAAGGAATGGAAGCACTGAGAAGACAACAACCAACTTCTGTACATCAAAGTTTGTCCATTCCTGGTCCAACTTCCTTCATTCCTGGTCCAATTGTTTGTCTGTTCAAGTTCCACAGATCCCAGTAATCCCTGCTTCGGAAGAGTCGTCACGCTCTAGCGACAGTAACAATGAGGAGATTTTTCAGCCTAAAATTTATGTTCAACGTATGACACAGGCCACATTACCTACTGAAGGTTTTCAAGGAACTGAGAGCCAGCAGATGCGACACAAGCTCCCAAATTTTGCATTAGCTTGTGATAGAACAGCAGTTTCAGACCGGACTGCAGCTAGGTATATTAGCTACATCCTTACTGCAAGATTTAGGTCTCATTTTTTCCAGGCAAGTTAGAAATGGTTATTGATTGGTCAAAAGTACGTCGCGTCGCGAAAGACTACATCAGCGCAAGATGTTACGCAAGAAAGATAAGCCGACGAATCTTCAGTCAATTTATTTTGATGGGAAGAAGAATAAAACCATTGTAAATGTGAAGAAAGGAGACGCCTATTACAGATCTTCAGTTGTTGAGGAGCATATTGTAATATTGAGCGAATCTGGAGGTATATATCTCGGTCATGCTACTCCAAAAACTGGGAACGCTGTAGACATTCAAAATTCAATTCTCGAACTACTTACAAACAAGGAAATTTCTGTCGACTACCTGTTAGCGATTGGCTGTGATGGAACAGATGTAAATGTCGGCAGTAAGGGAGGCATCATACGTTTAATGGAGGAGAAACTTGGTCGCTCCCTTTCAGTGGTACATTTGTTTGCTTCATATGAATGAACTGCCCTTCAGGCACCTGTTCATGACGTGAGATGGACAAACGTGTGGATCTAAATGCTTCAAAGGAAGTCTTGGTCAGCAGTTAACGGACTGTGAGAAGTTACCGCAATAGTCAAATTTAAAACAATAGGCAACAATATGCCTCCGTTTTTGAGTGAAGTCGAATTGAGCACAGACCAACAATGTCTTTTTGAAATAGTGAACGCAGTATCTGAGAGAAATGTACTTGTCACCGAAGCTTCTTCATCAGTATGTGGTTCTGAAGCTCGTGATGGTTTCATTCGAGCTACAATCGAGTCTCGAAGGATAATTCCAAGTTTTAACACAAAAAAAGAATACGTCCCCGTCGCAAAATGATATTGCTCTACATAATTAATTACAAATTTGAAAATATTTTGTTGTAATACTTTCAATGCTTGTTATTTGTACTTTATTATACTGAAAACAAATTTTCTTGCAATCAAGGTTGCGTTATGTGAAGTGTACCTATCAATGAGTGTGGGACATCAATCTTCAGCCCCGACGTCGCGCTATGCTTTGACCGCGCGCTGTAACGAACGTTACGCGCAGTAGGCCTAGTCTGTACACAACCACCTTGATTTTCCATCTCATTTTCCCACCTCAAGATATCAATATTTTTCAAACAGAATTTTGTACACTTCTTTTTTAACCCCAAAGAAAACTTTTCATCGCTACCCGTCAGTAAAATATGAGTTTTTTTTTTTTTTTTTTTTTTTTCTCGCTCAACCCTGGCCCACAGCCAAGGTTTTGGAACGTTTATCTTTCCCTTGTCTCAAGCAGTAGAAATATTTAATCCGGTCATACGGCTAATGAATAAATAATCAGAAAACATAACAAATGGTACCGAGAAAGTCATGGGAAAGTATCGTCAGGTACTTCAAAGTTGGAAAATATACCTGTTGAGCGGGATTTCCGAACATCGCCTCTATGTTACCTATGTACGTACGTACGTTTGTGAATTACACAAAATAATATTCGTGATGAAGGTTCATTATGTCTGTCGGTAGTTTGAATTTTCCTCCACACTACTAAGTTGAAAATTCATTTTTTGACATTCCGCGTGTTTCTGACTCGTGCGATTTAATTAAACTTGTTAATTTTGTAGGCCTACCTGGAGGACTTCCAGTAATCGAATCCACGCGTAGAAATGTTACGGCGATGAATAAGTACAATAGAATATTGTTAGGCATAACTCGATGCATTGAGAATCTTTGCTCTATGGAAATGATATCCGATAATATTGTTTCCTGCAGAGAAAAAAGGAGAGAAAAAAAAATGTACAAAATTAATTAAAACTCAAGTACACGCAGACAAAAAGAGTTGATTACAATTTTTTCCCTTCTTTTTTTGTTGGAAAGGAAAAGAAAAAAAATACTTTCAGAACATCTCAATTTTCAACTGTTGTGAAAATGACTAAATAGAATGATCGATAAATAATACGTAATAATAATAATAGGTAATTATAATAATAATATTATACTTAATTATCGTACTGACCCGTTGTAGACTAACAACCAACTAACTTTATTAGCCTGTTAGTTGAGGAAAAGTGGAATAATAATAATAATTAGGGAAAATAAAGATTATTATTTTTTACATAATATTTTTCACAACGTCCTATGGAAAAATTAGTCGAAGAGTTATCCGTTTCAAGACTTCCTGACCATCCCTACAAAATTTGATATCACATATTTTTACATATTTCAGGCAAAAAAAATATTTTCACATATTTTCGACAAAAAAAAAAAATATTTTCACATATTTTCGACAAAAAAAATTATTTTCCGAAAATGTTTGCAACAACAGCATTTTGTGAATGAAAACTAAAGAAAAGAGAGGATTGAATTGAAAAAGAAGAAAAATTTACCTACAGGAAGACTACAACAGCTACAATCAGTAGCGTTGAAATTTTGTCCCGTAACTGCATGCGACGTTGAACGCAGTTTCAGCCAATATAAATCCATAGCCGGGATAACCGCGGCCGATTTTTATTTGCTAATTTAAGTGAACATGTTTTTGTTCATTGCAATAAGTCGCTTTTCAAATGAGTATGTAGGTATTTAATGTTAATTTTGAAATCAATTTGAAAAAAAATATTTTCACATATTTCTAGGTTGAAAACAAATATTTTTGAAGAATTAGCACATATTTTTATTTTCCCTAATAATAATAATAATAAAGTGGAGAAAATAGCGTACCTAGTGGATATAGCTGCATGTACCAAACCAAAATAATATGATGAAGACAGTTCAACAGAAGACAAACAAATACCAAGAATTGGCCACAGAGATCCAGAAGCAGTGGAAAATGAGAACGAAAATACTGCCAATAATAATCACAACGATGGGAATAGTCCCAAAAGTAACGGTAGAAAATATGGAAAAGCTTGGAGGAGGAATACGAGAAATTCGGGCAGCACAGAAAGCAGTAATACTACACACCACCCATACAGTCCGAAGAATAATCGGCGAAGAAGGCACACACTAGCTATGTGGACCTGGTATAGGAATACCCTCTACGGTTCAGTAGAACCGGGATACACACGTCATGTACCCGTGAAGACGAGAATAATAATAATAATAATAATAATAATTAGGTCGTACTACACACCACAAGAACAGCCAGGAAAGTTTTCGGCGAAGAAACTTGATACATACATTCATAATATCCTCTATAAATTGTTACCACCGGGCATCACATCATAATACCCGTGTTAGGAGGAATAGTAATGATAATAATAAGTGCCGATTATTCAGGGATAATAATAATATGTGACGCCTACGACGTCACACGTCCCAAATTAAATATACATATTATTATAATATACAAACACCTGAATACTTCTTTTGTGAAAAGCTAAAATATCGAAAATTTGTAGAATTACGTCATGCCGCTCAAGATTAGTATAAGTACACATTCGATGTTAATGAATGTACACCGCGAAAGTTCGCAAATTCTCCCTGTCATCATACCCATAGTCTTATTTAACTTCTGATTATAGTATTAAAAGATGCACGATCTACATCAAATGAATCATGTTAATCTTTACGGACAATTACCCTATACTCGTAACCTAGAAGGCCACAACATTTGTCTTCATCTTAATGATGAACAATTTTTTTTTTTTTATTTCGCGAATACGCAGTTTCTTTATCCGTGTATATTCGATCCAGTTGTACCCTCCGTAAATTGTACATTGTTTGTGTGAAGTACAATCAATTAAATTATTTCATTAAACAACTCGGAATTAGTCCTTTTCTACATCAATTGGATTCTTAGCCTATCATCACATAATGATGATCACTTGTGTCATATGTGCAGCGCCACCCTTCCCCCCCCTCATGGTGGAGGGAGTGCAGGTTGCCTACGCATTTGGTTTTGTTTCCTCCAACACCGGAATCGAGTTTTTGGGTATAGCTTCAGTGTTGAAAGAATCTCCTCGGCAAATCCTCCCCTCCTACTCAGTAACCGCAAAGCTCCTTCGGCGACCGCCAAGTTGTAGTACCCCCCCCCCCCCCCGACACGCAAAAAACACTAGAACACCCAACAACAACACCACCATTATCTTAGATATACTGGATTGCTATTGGCTTCTCTTCATCTTCTTCCTTCTTCAGGGATAATTTTCCTCTTCTGTCTGCACATCTGGATGTTGATGGTACACAAATTTGGAGTAGGCCATAAGGGTTCCACAATCTTCTTTTTTATGGTGGGGGCTGCAAATGCAGACACCTGGTCCCATGCCTCTTTGGTGGTGGATACAGGGCTACTCGGAACAAGATCTTCATCCACCCCCCTCTCTTGAAGAGACCAAATAAGATTGTCTCGCTCACACCACCACGCTTTGCACTCGAATGAGATGTGCTCTGGTCCATCATCCCACCTTTGATCACAGTGCAAACACGTTGTCTGCTCGAATTTCTTTAACTTCTCGCAAAGGTGCTTGTTGAAGCAGCCATGGCCGCTAAACACCTGCGTCGACCATGGTGTCGGTTCCACTCATCAAGGTCACGTAATAACACACGGGTTGGGCATGTGCCCAGCTCAATCTGGGCGATTCTTGCTTTCCATTTTTTTCAACAAGGAGTGCCTGGCCTCCAGCATAACCGGTAGAGTCTCATGGTTGGTCTTCGTTGTCTTTTTTGCTCCCTCGGAAAGGAGCCTAATTGGTGATGAACGTGCTAATACGCAAAGAGCCTCCATTAAGACAGTGCGATAGGCACTAACACACTTCAGCGCTGTTCTTTGCTGGATCTTTGCCATCTTCCTTCTTCAAAAAGATATTTCCATTGAGTCGGCCCATGCTGGGGCACCACATAGGTCATAGGAGGATCAAAATAGCAGTCCTCATCATGATCCTTTTTCTGGCTTCTTTTGGACCTCCTAGATTCCTCATCAGATGGTGTAGGTATGTCGAAAATAGTAAGTATTTTCGATAAAACATTAATTATGATATTCAGAAAATATTAGATAGGTACTAATTAGAATATTACTTGGATTACTAATTAGAATCATTTGTCGCGCCGCCTGTCAAACACCCTTTCGAGCTCAGGTATCCGCTCTGTGCGTACCCATGCTCAGCAGGGAATGCACCCTTCTTAAAACCTTCACTATCTGTAACAATGGTGACAGTGATACAAAAGAAGAAACTTTCCCCTAGAAAGTAACGAACGTCCACCTTGGATGTGTAAAACGAAGAATCGTTGGCAGTAATAAAGTTTTTAACGATCGGTATACATTATCTCCTCGTAGTCGTACGTTAAGAATTGTATTTTGATTTATTAATAATTATAATTTGTGGTTAACCGCTATGGCTGAAACCAATTCGAGGGTCCGTGAGTAAAACCTATTTATGTATGTTACTAACACAAAGGTCCCTCTGAGATATTATGCCCAAGGTCCTTCCGAGGCCTTATGCTCATGCAAATTCCTTCTCTCCTTCTCTGCACAGAGGCCCCCCTGAGGCCTTGTGGTTAATTACACACAGGCTTTGTATAACTTCTTAACATTGCCGTCAACTTTGATTTGTCAACCTAAGACATTTGAGCCACCCGTTGCTTTACATATTTCTCTGCTTGCCAGAACTTGAACTCCTTGTTAATACTCATTGAGTCATATACTGAGGATAGATTTCTTTCTGCCCTCAGATTTAAAATAAAGAAGACCTCCTTGTCCAACGGACAAAGTGGACAGTAAGAGGATGGTAGACCAGGTGGTTTATCATTTTTATCGATCAGCGCCAGCCTGGCTTTCTTCCATCGCACAGGGAACAGTCCCCCAGTAACTGCCGCATTGGATGTATCAAGAAGCAGTGCTGGGTCAATCGAATGTATGGTGCTCCAGACTAGATAGGGAGTCCCATCCGGGCCCATAGCCTTCCAATACTTTCCCCGCAGCCTATTAACCGCTGTATCCACCTCCTTGGTACATAGGAGGGATTTAGCATCCTCCCCTACTATTAGGGCTTCAGATAATTTTTTTCATCAGCCCCAAAATAGCGCCCTATCAAAATTATGATTTGTACATATGTCATGAAGCAACTTTATGTACAAATTAGTGGGCCTGTTCTAACAAGAAAAAATTATGGCTGAAGACAGAACAAATTTGTGCTATAGGTACCACGGACGGGAAGACATAATGGCAGATTTTCTGTGTTTGCCTAAGTTGAGAAAATTTCAAAGAATTTCGCCGTCATAATTATGAAGTAGGTAAGTATTGGTTAATTGAAAGGGTACAGTGCAGTGGGTGTATTTGCTCGTGTTTGTATTTTCAGAAGAAGTCACTATAATTATATTGTAAACATTATTGTGTCCTCCAGTTGAGGACTAATTGGGCAGACGTAGAAGGCTCATCGAAGCCAAGAAAACGTTGCTTCCGATCTAATTTCAAATAACATTTTTTTAATATCGAAATTTTAATTTTATAATGCTGTTATTATAATTTTTATCTCGTCCATGTCATTCAAATTGACTCCTTAATAAAGCTGGATCTAGTTTTCTAGTGTAGAAAGTCTGTTTTTTTTTTTTTTTTTTTTTTTTTTGGGGGGGGGTACAAATATTCGGCACGTGAGGTTAGAACGTTTACACGTCAGCATTTTTTCGTACAATTTAGCACACAGAAGCATCAAATAATAGGAAAACGAACATCAACTTGTGCACACCATTTACTGTTGTTGAAGCAGCAATTGGCAAGTCTTCGGATCGCCAGTCATAAGGTTAATGTGCTACTCTCATGTTTTGCATAATCTTGAAAAGTACCTCAAAATGTTCACGAAGAATGGGGTTGGGGGTCACATCAAAGTTGATTTGCATGCGTTACAAAGTAGTCAAGATGAAGAAACTTTCAAGAAAGAAGCGCAATTATTTTTGAAAAAGTGGAGCACTAAGAAAGACTTTTGTATCAAAGATTTTCTGCATCAGTACTTCAAGAAGCGGTGGTTGGACAAGTATGATGGATGGTACGAGGGGGCGGTACCCGGCTACCCATCTACAAATAATGGTATTGAAGGAACGAATGCTGTCATTGAGCGTGAGCATCACAGTCTACGAGAAAGGCTGCCCGCGGGGCAATTTTTGGTCAAGGTTAGGATAAGCGAGCTTGTTCATAAGTGATCGGCAAAACGTGAGCCGGCATCTCCCAGTTGCATCAAATTTGCTTCTACGATAAGTACGTACGGTATCACTCTAGGAATGAACTAGAGGTTACCACTGCACTGGGCTATGCAAAATAAAACTATACTTCAACAAGCATTTGGTGGTTATACGAGGTGTACTACACAAGTTGTACCGGCGCTCCTGAGATAACGACAGAAATATTAGATGCGTTCCAAACCGAAGAAGATAATTGGTCCACGTTTGATGGTTTCAAAAATCAAGAAATTTGGACGACCAAAATTTTTAGGAATGCTTCGTTCGAGTCCACGTCTACCTGTCCATACTTTTCCAAATGTAGAACTTGCAAACACGTTCTGGGTATGAAATTGAGATTGAAATTAGTTTCTCCTTCCGATGCCGCTAAAGTAATTCCTTTGGGAAGAAACCATACTCGAGGTAGGTCAAAGAAATCTGCAAAGGCCCTCATTGTTCAGTAAGCGTTGTATGCATTTTTCAAATGGGGAAATATTTTCATTTGACGTTGTCGTGACAGGCCAGCGGTGACAAAATAGGTACTTACTTACCTATCTATTGCTTCTTTCATACTTATTTTGATGTGAACAGAATTATAAGCTGTTTAATTTAATTTTTGTAGTGAATTTCCTAACCTGACGTGATATCAATTAAATGATGTGCATTTTTTCTTTTCGCTGCTTTTAAAACCTACTTTGATGTGTATACCGTACATTCTTATTTGGAGTGCATTTATTTCCAACCCTTTTTTTTTTTTTTTTTTCTTAATGTTCAGTTTATTGACACCCGTAGGTTAATTATTCGAGCAGTCCTCAATTTTCTCTTAAATTTGTGATTGCCAATTCTCGGAAATCGTTCAACCAATCATCTATGTAAGAAAATGCTGAACGTTTTTGACGAAAAATTTGGGGATAATTCAAATAAATTGTTTCCGAGTGATCCAGCGCACATGAATGGATAAAATCGGTTCTTTTGAGTCGCATTGTATAAGTCATAAAAATTATATTAGGTGTACCTACTGGCTGGAAGAATTTCTCGTGAGCAACCGTGTGTAATATAGGATAAAAAAATTAAAACATTTGAAATGCACGTTCAAAGTGATTGATGTATAGGTACCCAGGTACCTAAAATAAAAATCTAGCCAAAGGTAAGTATAGTTTTTATTGCTGTATTATAGTAATTGAATACCTATAGTTGACTACCTACTTACTTAGTTTAATTTAGAGATTTTAAAAATCTCGTTACGGTACCTACCTATGATTACTTTTTACTTTACTATTCTTTTCATTAGCTAATTTTTATTGCGCAGTTGAGTGTATGCATCAGTTTCAGTATAGTACCGCCGCGCCGTATTCGTACAATAACTTAGGTATAATTATTAGGCCTACCCAAACAGTATGATCATTGCAGTTTATTGGACGGACACGACGACTACTACCTATGCTTAGGTAGAGGTACCTACCTAATTTCAATGCGCTGAAAGGCGCGGCTGATGAGCACATTGCTCTGGTGTGGTTTGAATGATCTACAAAGGAAGTAATTTCTACTCATGATTTGATAGGTTTTTGTACATGATTTATAAGACGCGTCGCGTTGCGTTGTGTCGTGCTGTCGGTGAATGGTGATGTTGAAGAATTAATTGATCGCGTACTTATAGGTACAAGTACCGGTATCTTGGGGATGCGAACACATAATATAAATAATATCTAGCGTTGCTACACGCACTCGATCCAAAAATTAAAATGTCGAACTGACATGCTAATGAGTACCTAGGTTACATAAACTTATGAAGCGCTTGCTACCTTATGAAAAAGTTCAACTTACTCGCTTGTATCATCCAACCGATATTCGTGTTACAACTGCGTTCGCGTTGAATAACATGACAGCAGGATCTTACTTTCAACAACCGCGATTCGTTGACATAATATGGACCGTACATAAGTAGGTAATTTGTATGTTCGATGATGAGGAAGTATAGGACTGCGTAGCTAAAAATTGGAAACGGTAACTTTGCGGTTGCTGATGGGTGAAATCTAATCGACGTACTTATTTTGTACAATCTACGAACTGTACATCATCGCAATTGATCTACGTATCTATTTGCTTTTAGTTAGAGCAGATCGTATAGTATCCGTTCTTCCAATCTGCACCCAGTTAGATACATTATCGTTGGTTGCAATGAATCTGTTTCCAATCATGATCGCTTATAGTACGAGTATGATAGCGGCGGTAGTGCAACAAGGCGTGAAGCTGCGGCTCTGTATAAGAGAATGATTCAGAATTTGATACGTGAGCCTTCTCGCCGCTATAATTAAGTGTCTCGTTAAATTTCGTGTGACAATCGATATCGCCTTGCCTTTGCTGTTCGTTTGATTACATACACCATTCACAATTATTGTAAACTGCCTACGTTGCGACGATTCATTCTGTCCTGCCCATAGTAGTTCCTGATCGTATGCAGATTGTCATAATTATTACGAAACATATAGATACAGCTCGTGTACAATACTGTTAGCAAAACAACTGAATACGTAGTTAACGCGACGAATGTAGTTCAGGACACGTGTCGAACCGGCAGTAGACTCGGCGAGCACGTGGCTCTGATAGCGAAACGCGAAACAGACTGTTGAAAGGATGGAGAAAATGAACTAAGAACATCGTAATGATGAAGGTTCTATTTGCACAGAAGAAAGAAGAGAGAGAAAAAAAAGAAGGAAGAGAGAGAGAGAGAGAGGGGGGAGGAGGAAAGCAGAAGAAGTCGAGGAAGAAGAAGAAGAAGAAGAGGGAAAAATAGGAAAATACGGAGCATCGGAAAAGGCGCGACGCGGCATAGCGTAGCGTAACGAGACGTGGCGTGGCGTGGCATGGCGTGGCGACGTTGGTTAGCGTAGTGTGGTACGACTGTGGTGTACGCTGCGCGGCCGCGGCTAGTTTGCGGGATACCCCGATATACACAGCATGTTGTGTAATGTTTGTAAGTACCTACGTAACTACGTAAACTGTACGATTACGACGACGCGATGCAGCGCGCGTATATACGTGTGTAGGACAGCGACGCGACGCGACGAAAGCGACATTATATATACACGCTATCCATACCGCTTGCCGCATAAATATTACGACAAAGAGATAAAATGTTGAATTGCGAGAGCACGAAAAAGGAAAATAAATGCCGCCGCCGCCGCCGCCGCCGCCACGCAGATCCAGGGGTGAGTTGTCACTATATCCAGCCGCTACAACAAGTTAATCATTCTTCTTCCGTCTAAATCTTTTCGCAGACACACAGCTGTGTGTGTATATGTGTGAATCTGAGTCGTCTAGGTTATGATTAAATGACAAAGGAACAACATTTTCCTTTATTTTATTAAATCAAAATAAAACTTGGTACATAGGCCTAGTCATGATGAAGACGTGCGCGCGATTTACAAGATTCGACGAATAGAACAACCTAACAACGAAGCCTACAAGACGTTAGCCTATAATATCCTTTCTTTTTTTTTTTTTTTTTTTTTTTTTTTTTTTTTCATAAATAAAAAGTAGGTAGAGATTACTTTTCTATATTTCTCAATATAGAAGTAATATAATCCTATACCATTATTATCTTTTAAATTCGAAGTTTACGCGTTCTACCCCACAGTATTACTCAACATTCAATTTACAAATAACGGAGGCTACGTAATTCATGGAATACGCGAAGATTCGCTGCTCATTTCGTGAACTACGCAAAAAATTTTACGAATTGTACCTGATCCCTTGCTAATTACGTAAGTTGAGCAAAATGAGTAGATATTTCAAGAATTACGCAATTACCTACACAAATTACTCGTACGTATAGGCATGTAGGTATGCTTCAGAAATCGCCGATTTATAGGTACTACGTAAGTTATCTAAATTTTTCTGAAAAAATCCTTTGTCTGTTCAATGAAAAAATGCGCTAGAAAAACAATGTGTATTTTTCAGTTTTGAAGTATGTACATAATACTAGCTTTATACTAATATTGCTTAGTAATCTGTAATATTTTAATGGATGTACTACCTCCATCTGTTTGATACAATAGTGTTATTATGGCTATGTAACTGGAATATTGATATGCCTAGCAATTTGTATCATCGAATATTAATATGCCTAGCAATCTGTATTATCTTTAATATAAGCTAGGACCCCTCCTTGTAGTACAGTAGCTTTATACTTGTATATAATTAAATAGTAGGGGACTTGGGGGGGAGGTAGAGGGAATAGGAAAGAGGGGGAGGTCAAAAATTTTCCAAGTCCCAAGGTCATTCTCAAGGTCATAGTTAGGTAAGGAAGTTGCCTCCCGGATGCCGGACACCGGACACTGGACACCGGACACCGGACGCCGGACACTTTTTCTTGAAAGACCCCCTGATAAAACAGGTTCCCTGTTAATATCAGCGCTCTAAAATTCATCTTTTATTGCACAGATTGATGCGCGAAACAATATTGATGAGGTACGAAAAAATATAGGATACAGCTTCCATTATCACAAGAATTGAAAAATTAATCGACCACTCCTCTCTAATTTGAGGACGGACGGGATCCTTCGAATGAGTATAGTTTTTTTAAACATGATAATGAAACAGAAAGCAGGATAATGATTGAGGAGAAGAAGAATAATATGTAATAATGGAGACGAGAACCTTTCAAGATGAAGTAGGTAGAATCATTCCCCTCTGTCATGGGAAAACCATCTGTGTAACATATATGGGTACTTCATCACTAAATGGCACCTTTATGTCCAATACATATTTCAAGCTTCACAGAATCTATTTCAAATGTTGTAAAGGTACAGCAATTAGTGCGTAATAAGAGAAACAAAATAGGTAGTTCATTTTTCAAAGTCCAAAATACCTCTCCCCCTCCCCTCCAAAAATACCACTAAATATTCATTTTCTCATTCCCGTGGCGTGTCCAAATACGAATTTCCAAAGTAAAGAGTGCTGCCCTGACCTTGAATGCGTCTTCTGAAAACTGACGCCACTTGGGCGAAGGAAAGTGATCTACCTCTGTTATATGATGAGCTTCAAATTATACTTTGTCTGGAATTGAAGAAATGTGTGGCATCATTTATTTCTGTCCACACGTTTCTATGTCATTTCCGTGGAACTATGAAAGAAGAGTTATTTCCTAGAAAAGAGTTCGATTGAAGTGATGCGACTGATGCCAGAACGCTACACAGAGCTCAAAAAAGGAATGGAAGTATGTTTCTTTCATCAATGTGACTTCAGCAGTTGCAGTTGCGATATCATGAGAGGACGTTTAATGCGGTGTGATCCATCAACCTCATTCCCGTGTGCCCAAATTTAGAACGTTTGGTCAAGTTATTGGTTTTATATTCAAAATTATGTTTACACTTATGATGGCTCCACAATTTACATATATTCAAGAAGCACGCGTTCTACAGTATTTTCTTTCGAACTACCCGGCAGTTGAGTGTAGAATTCTCATTCCTGTGGTAGCCGCGAGAATTTGCTTTGCTTTCCACGGGAATGAGACTGAATGAATTGGAAATGAAGTTTACCAATACATATTTTTATAGAAATGGCGCCTGAAAATGCACCACAAGTTGCGAAGGAAGAAATTTTGCGAAAGAAGAGGCTGGCAGAACAGCCCAAAGACAGAGATTTCTCATTCCCATGTCATGATCGAACAAAAATCAATTTATTACTCATAAAAAAAAAAAAAAAAAAAATCAAGGAGGCCCAGCTTGGATATATGTTTCTGAATAGGTAATCATTGATTTTATCCAAAAAAAAACTGTTGAAAAAGCTAAAAAAAATAATGGTAGAATTGAACAACCAAAAGTGCCATTTAATGAAGAACTAGCCATATTTCAAAAATAAGTATAATCTCGAAAATTAGTCTGCGGTAAAAAGTGTTTTCTTGTTTAGGTAATTTACAAGGTGAAGCCCGATAGTGACGAGAATCAATTGTCACAAAGGAATGGATGGTTTGGTGGGAAAGAGTAGGTTAAAATTTGAGAAGTGATGGAGATGTGATTCAAGAAAATGGATGGAGTAAGGTGTAATACAGGCGGGAAGGATTGAAATGTTACAGGTACATAGGTGGTTTCAGAAATTGGGCTGAAGTCGTCATGAATGTGGTAGTTAACGTTAATAAGCGGGAATGAAGAGGGGGTTCTGTTGTTTACACGGCACAGAGGCTGATATGAGTACCTACAGGTACAATAAGTAAAGAATACATTGGAGGGTTATTCTGAGTGCTGTTGATGGGGTCGTGTGCATTAATTCAAAAGTAGATTCATTAGATAGGGTAGAGATTGGGGCACCATAGTCTAATTGAGAACGTCTAATGTCAATATCTTTCAATTTCACAAATTGATCCACAAAATAAGATTTTACCATTTTCAAAGGCCAGCAAATAGTATGAAATATTGATGAAGATATTGAAAAAAAAAAAAAAAAAAAAATGAGTTCGATATTTTTGATGCCCATTGATCAATATTCTTGATCCTAGCAATAATTTTTAATACGTGTGATGAAGCGACAACGGATGCGCGGAAAGAACTTTCGAATAGTTGGCATTTGTAGGACAGTATTGGTGTGGAGATGAGATAGTTGAATTCACATATTTTGTACATCCACGCGTGATCTCCTATACAGTTTACCGCCGCGTAGCGAACATTTTTCCTGCTTGCCCCTTTCGTCTATCCTTGTATGTATTTCTTTCTTCCCCACTATATCTCAGCTCTACCACAATCTATCACGGTGAGCATACGAGTAAATTTTCAAGGCTGACCGCAATGAGCTCCGGCCTGTTGGTGAGGAAGGTATGGTTTAAATTTTGACGTCGAAGAAGGACGTGTTTTAGGTTTAGGTATTTATATACTCGGAAAGCGTGCTTCTGCCCGATTCAAGGTGCCGTCGAGGTTTTAGAAATACGGGTTGATTTCTAATGGCGGCGTGGTCCGATAGAGTGTTTATTTATAGCGAAGGCATATTCGACTGCATGATATATCGGTAGGTCAATTAAGAAAATATACACTATCGATTGATCGATCGAACTACCATCAACGTAAATTTTGTGTTATCAATCTGAAGTAGCGAAAACTGGATGTCGTGGCCAAATGCTCATTCAAAGGCATCTCTATTCGATGATGATGGCGTTTTGGATGTCAGACTGAGGAAAAGAAGTCATAATATTATACCGGAGCTCACGCGAAAAAAAAAAAAAAACTATGTATAGTAATTTTAACTAAGAACATTGTAAAGCCGGTCCAGTCGCGATTCTTACGTGGAACCTTTGTAAGTCGAATCTGAAGGGAAACACAGAGCATTTCGACTTATAGGGTTTTTCGAGTACTGTAGTTTCGAGTTAAAGAGTTGAATTACAATGTATTTTCGAGTTATGCAGTTTCTCAAAAATATAGCTGTTCATATGCGAATTTTTTCTAAAATAAATATTTTTTTCTCAAGTACTTACATACATAGGTACTTACATGTAGGTACATGTACGGTACATACATAAATAAGGACCAACGCGCTGTAATTAAGTCTTTTAAAAGAAAATGAAATTTAATCGCGGGAAAAATAATCTTCAATTGAAGTTTGCTTCATTCTACTTTCATGGTTCAAATCGACAAAATTATCAACATTCAGTAAAGTCAAAAATACGTCGTCATCCACATTATCGGATTGTTCAGAAAAATAATTGCAAAATGTGGACAGCTGTTTTCGCCTCTATGAGATGGTAGCTGGGGTTGGTTCGTCGTCCTCATCCTCGCTTTTATCTTCGCGTCATTCACGCATTCTTGTAGAATACCTATCATCGTCGGTCAATGGAGATGTCACAAGCAGTTTGTTGTCTACGTGAAAAAAGGTATGCATGGATACGGCGTTGGTCTCAGGATATTTTATCGTCATTTGTATCCACAAATTTTCGGCTGCGTTGTCAATTGGCTCGTCACTCTTTATACAGTGATCCTCGTTATATACCAAGCGAAGAATGGACAAAACCATCTTTTCTAAAACACCTTGCTACTTACTGTAGTTGCAGTGACGTTTCGCCAACTCTTATGAACTAATCGAATGGCAAAGAGAACGTTCATGGTTGTCGTAACGTTGTCGTCAATATCGTCGAGCATTTTGCGGATTACGAGTACTTCCATTCTGTAGAGCGTTTTGAAATTTTGAATCACTCCCAGGTCGAGAGGCTGTAAGACAGACGTCGTATTTGGTGGCAGATATTCTACTCGAACGGATTTCAAAGGAGGGGAGTGGAGCGTAAGCCGAACAGTTATCAACAAAGAGCAGTATCTTCCTCCGAGCACGAGTCATTTTTCGATCAATTTTCAATAACCATGCAGAAAAAATCTCATTCGTCATCCATGCTTTGCGATTAGCTGTGTATTCTACTGGCAACGACTTCACACCAGCAAAGCATCGCAGCTTCTTAGATTTACCATTGATGAGGAATGGAAGTTTTTCAGTACCATCCATATTAACCTCGAGAAGTAGACTTGATCGCTTTTTGCTATATGCTTCCCTCCATGGCTGATTTCAGCACTTAACATCAAACTTCTGTTTGATAGGCATTTAAAAAACAGGCCTGTTTCGTCGGCATTAAAAATATCGGACGGTTTGTAATCTTTCAACAGACTGGGAAGGACTTCATCCTTCCAGGAATTGCAAGTTCCAAGATTAACAGCCGCACTCTCACCCGACACGGTTCTAAAAACGATGCCATGTCTCTTCTCGAAACCACTGAGCCATCCATTACTGGCTGTAAATGAGTCGTATTTTAAAGCACGGGCAAACTGTATCGCCTTCTCCTGAAGAAGTGGGCCCAAAATAGGAATTTTTAAGTCCCGTTTCTGTACGAACCAACGATAGACTGCTTTTTCTACATCAGGAAATTCTGCTGCACGATGTCTTTTTCTACCTTCCCCATTTCCATCCTTCGCCAAACATTCCTCTATTTTCTCTCGATTCTGCAGTATGGTGGATAGCGTACTTACTGGGATACCATACTCGCTCGCGATGTCCAGTTTCAACCTTTCAGGGTGGGCGTCAATTTCATCTAGAATAGCTCTCTTTCGTTCGAGCGTTAATGTGTTCAGCTTTCGTTTTTTCACCGCGTGCATTTTTACTAGCAAACTTCCACAGAACAAGTACCTATATATTAAACTGTCTGCAGTTCACTCATACTCCTACATACTGTACGCACATTTTATCCTGTAGCCTTCTTGCAACATGAAAAGACATGCACTGTGAAAGAGATGACAAACTCGCCCTTCCGCCTCCCATACAGTATGTACACATGTACTGCAGTATTTTGAGATACACAATCAAAAGTTGAACCACGTTGTTCGACGTAGGTATAGAGTTTAAATCCGGTTGTGCTTCGAGTTATGCAGTTGAAAATGGGACAACGTACGACTTTCGAGTTACGACTACGAAATTTTGACATAAGTACACGGTTTAATTTTACATTGAGTGTTATGCGACTTTCAAGGGAAATCAGTTTTACGTCGACTTACAAGGTTTTTCGACTTACGTGGGTTTGACTTACAAAGGTTCCACTGTAGTAAAAAAAAAGTAAGCAATTTAGTTTCATTCACAGCTAGGCCTACTTTTTCTCGTAAGTGTAACTGTATTTTTCAGTATGTAAGTGGTTATTACTATAATCTTCGACTGGACCGGCTTTACTCCATTTTACCATCAAAATTTTTCTCAGTGCAGTATAATATCTCCGTAGTGTCCCTTTCTTGATATGATTGACTGACTTGTGCAGTCCTCATTATTTTCAGGTTTATCGAAGGGCTTGTTCACGCGTATTCCATCGAACGGACGAAGCCTATGTTTATTAAATTTCATTTATTTCCCGATCATAGGCCAGTAGCTCATGGGCAACTGGATTTATGATTACTACGACAAACACTTTTTTTCTGTTTGACGCGTAAGTAGAGCCCGTAATCGACGACAACCCTAGCCTCAATTATCGCATGATACCCAGGTTCGTATAATCTATATATGATCTCAAAACGTGAACCAAAAACTGACTGTAGTCTATCTTCAGTTACTCACACCTTCTCTCCGTTGAGCTGGCCGGCGCGGCGCCGGTCCCCTAAGGTGGAGGGGAAACGAGGTGAGGGTCGAATACTATCCAGATGTTGGTTGCGATTGATTCGAGGCTCAGATTTAGTTACAACGATTTGATGAAGTACGAACTCTTGTCTCAATTCTCGTCTATCTTGGTAGAGTCGTGTCGATATATGTTCCTAAAATTTATGTCTAGGTTTCATTGCTCGTACTCGTGTGTGCCTCTACTCATACGTTGTTATACCACATAAGCGTGAAGCTCCCTCTACACGAGGAAAGAGAAAAATGATTCATCATTCCTAACAATAAGAAGAAATACACTGGACCTATTGATACCGCATCAGTTTTAGTGTTTAATAAATATGACCATTCCAAAATCGTTCTCTTATGATCATTATTTTCATTATCTCATACCCTAAATCTAGAGGCATTTTCAACATTAAACAAAAGTCTTGTGTCAAAAAAATTGGTTGTCAACCCAGTACAATGATTTCTACCTACTTATTATAATTATTATTATCAAGATTTATGCTTAGATAAACAATCGATACCCTTCTTAACAACTGATGGGTTTCTCCATCTTAACAACTGATGGGTTTCTCCATCACATTTAGACATTTCCAACATTACACTCGGTTTATCTTTTAACAGGTGAAAGTTAGCCTATCTCTTCACATTTTGTTCATTGAGAAATAATAAGTTCGCCTTAGTAGGCAGGTCTAGGATTTGAGACTAGGCTAATAATAGTTATTTATTATACAAGGTCGTAAACCGAGTGTTTTAGTCACGAGTCCGAATTTTTACAAAACGAGCTAAAAGCGAGTGATGTAAAACGGACGAGTGACTAAAACCAGACCGCGTATGATACAATATTTTTTTTCATACTTAAAAGCTCGTGGAAGACTGTGACTAAAACGATGAGTTAAGACCCGCGACCACCCCGCGATTAAAATAGATAGTTTATCTACTGAAAACGATCGATTAATCGCCTGATTTACCACTAAGTATGGAAAAAAAGATGTTTGCGCGTACCTATTTTATTGAATGTTGACTCCGAAATTTGAAGAGATTTCATACGGTGGTCACATCAAGTTCCAGCAAAGTGCTTCCAACTCAGAAAGTCCATCTCCCCCCCTCCTCCTCCTCATCTAACGTAAGAGGAAATGCTTCGAATGTTTTATAAATCCGAAGTATACCATTTATATATATTTTTTTTTTCCTTTTTATTTCTTTCTATTTTTCCCCCTTTTTTCCTTCTAATATGAGAAGAAAATGTCGACGTTCGGCGTGCTCTTGGCAGGGTTTTTGTATTCATATTTTTGGATTTCGGCCAACTTATGGTATACGCAGGCATGAAAAAAGAGTAACAATGCGGAGCAAATGTCCTAAACCTAAAAGAATGATATAATGATTTCATCGGTATCATTTTTAAATATTATACCAAAGTATTTTTTTCCGTTGATTTATTTCTCGAATCGACCATATTATTTTCAATAAACTGCGCGTTTCCTTCTTTTAGTGTTTTATGGTCAACTAAGAGAAGGCTATCACAACGAACGTAACAATTTTGATTCACTCTTGATTTTTTTTTTTTTTTTTTTTTTTTATCGATTTCTCGCAGAAAAATGAGTATCACACCCGTCACAATTGTGGCAGAAAGATGGTTTCATGGTTTGTAGATCATCACTACGTCATTAAAAGAATCTTTTTGAGTTTGTTATATGAATGAATCTTATGTGTACGTATATAAATGTGGTATTCGTGCAGAAATCCTGTATTCTCATTTTTTTCTATTATTTTTACCAATTGTGATGCGTTTTGCGGAAACCCAGCTCATGGTGAAAAAAAAAATCGACCTCCATATTTTGACGAAATTGGATTCTGCGTTAAGAATACGATCCAGATTTACTTGTTGGTGAACTCCGAATTCGTGTAGAATAGGTTGCCTATCAATTCCTGAATACCCGGCCTACAACACAATTCGTTCAATCTACCACCGACCGGTCACTACGCGACGCTCGTCGGGTGTGTATTGGACGTTGGTATAATATGTGCGTAGTCCCTGTCAGGAATAACTTTCAAAAATTAATTCTCAAAGCTCGAATTTTCGATTAACATTCATCATTTCGTAGAATGTTGTTTATGAAGGCCTAATTAAGAGCGCTATGGAAGCAGAATTTGAAAATTTGGCTCTAAAAAGATATTATGGTATTGGAAAAAAAGCCAAATTTTGCCAACTTCAACAGCTCATAAAAAAAAAAAAAATGCGAAAGAAAAAATCCAAATAAGTATGTACTGTTTCTATAGCGCTTTCAATCAAACCTTTCTGAAGAACATTCCAAAAAATCAGATGAATTATAGTTCAAAATTGAAGTTGTGAAAATTAATTTTTTTGACCTTGTTTTACGGACACATTTTCACGTGCTGTAAAGCACACCCTCAAGAGCCTGTCATCAGGGCTATACGCACGCCAGTGTTATTGGGTTTAGATGTGGGAAAGGGAATTTGATCGTTGAAGGAAGTCAAGAGACGTTGAGTCATCTGATATAGTGCTTCTATGTAATTGTGAGTAAGAAGTTGCGTAGTGAGGCTAATTTGCGTCGAGAAAAGATATGTTGATTGATTTTGGGAGGGAGGGGCACCAGAATTGCAATGAGAGTATCAAAGAGACATAGGATTTGGATGAGATAGGCGTCGAGTGTGAGTCTAGAATGACTGTTTCTGAGGCTGGTGATGATTATTTCTTCTCTGCCAGAGAGTTGATTCAAGAAGTCTTAGAGGACTGGAATATTTTAATTTTGAATAGCTTGTTTAGAGGTGATTTGAGGTTAGACCAATGATTGAACTAGGCATTGACGATGTATATTTTGTGAATGTGGTTTGGAGAGCTGGCTGATGAAAGGTTGGTTGCCTGTTTGGCTGCTTTTCTCGGTCTTTTTGTTCTCGGGGATGCTCTTGTGGCCAGGTATACAGTTGAAGAATATTAAAATGGACTTGAAATAGAAGAAAGCAATCGGAGCGTGAATTTAACAGCTTATGCGTATGGATGAAGAGAAGGACGGCTGATGATAGCATCAAATGATGCTAGAGAATCGGTAATGATCAAGAATGAATTAGAGGAGCGAGAGATGGTGAGAATATTATGTGAGTCTTATTGAGAGAACGATTTATAGAATGAGTTGGAGTTCTGAAGTTAGAATTTAAGCACAATGCTTAGTTCCAGGTGGGGGTGAAAAGTTGTGTGTTGCTTACGCGGCTGCGTGAGCATTTTTTTTTTTTTTTTTTTTATGTTGATTTGTTGTTAGGTATCTGTGATGGTCGATCTTGCCAATTACCTCAATTAGGTTAAAATTGAGTAAATTTACGCAAAGCCGCGATATTTCGCGAATATTTCGTCCACAAAAATGAACATCTTAGTTTGCTCACGAAAAAAATTGAACATAACGAACGGTTCACAATAATATAATATGTACCGGTACCGATTGTTTTAAACCTATACTTTTTTCCACGACTTCACAGAGGTTTTGTCTGTGATTGAAAAAAACTCCGATCAATTTTTGTAAATAATTCACCGTTGACTATACCAATTAATTGTCATCTTTTGCTTTATAATTTGCAACTCCCAATATTGTGGAGTATATAGCTACGAGTCCCAAAGATGAAAAAAAAAAAAAAAAAAAATACGCAGGCACGTAAGATGAGTAGTTCTCGAGAAATTTTCAAATTTTTACGTTCGTGCTCTTTCGAACGCTCACGTGTACACGGTTACTCTTCATCAGATTGTTACCTAACTCGTATGTTCAATCTTGAGGTGTAAAATTTGATATCGTTTTTGCGTTTGAATGAAAACGATGAATTGGTGGTCGTGTTTTCTTTTTCGATTCCCGTTTTGAAATTGATAAGCCGGCGGTATCGAGTAGTGTTTGTAGATTTTCAGTAGCCAATTTTTAAAACGGTATGGCCTAGTTACTGCTGTCTACTTACGTCACTTCACAAGATTTTACAGGTTAGAAATTTCTTATATGTAGTGCGGGTTTAGCAGACGAGAATTAACTTGTACCGAGCATTATCAAACATTATTGTTTGTGAGACAAATAAACTCGCGCTGCATGAAATGGTAGGCTCCCTTATAGGATTGCGGGTCGCATGGACCTTATAGTGCATAGACCACGCTTTAGCCAGCGCGCAATGTTCAAACATCTCCTGATACGAGAGTTGTAAATTGCATAATATACAGTATACAGTCTACGCAATGAAACCCATACAAACCCATTCAACAAAACTCAATTGGGCGTTGTGTGGATGCGTTTTTCTGCGTATTTTTGAATGTATGATGTTGAAACCAACGACAAAACACACGCGCATCTTTTTGACAATTCGCGTGGTCTATGTACTATAGGCTAAATTCTATGTTGGGTTGCCAAAGCGCTATAGTTGTGTTTGGATAGGGCTTACTTCATTCTCTTGTAGGTAGCGTAGTACACAACTTCAGTCAGGTGGTTTGTTTCTATTCAAATTAATGAGATATTTTAAATTCATTTATGTATAATCAGTTCAGTTTCATAAATCTTGCTTACTTCTTTTGGTTGGGATTCTGATTGTACCTCGAATTTTTTTCCTCCTAGATAGTTGATTCAACTCTTCATGAAAACCAAAATTGGCGATGAGAGAGTTAATACAAATCATTAGAGGATGAGAAGAAGAGCGGCTGAAGATAGCCCTGAGTGGATTAGTGGGAGGAGAGGTACCTGAGAGAGATGGTGAGGATGTAAGTCTTATTAACAGAACGATTTTTAGAATAAAATATTCCGAGAGCGCAATGCCTGATTTTAGGCTGAAGTGAGAAGTTACAAGTTGCTGACGTAGCTACATACCTATTATAAGCCTTAGCCTTTTTGATATTGTTTCGTTTGAATGGTGAAAATCTAATCGAGGTCAAATAAACAGTTGCCAAATCTAATTTTGAAAAATACATAGCTACTTCGATATAGGTCTCCAATTGCAGACGTGTTCACCATTGTGGCCAATCTCAATAGTGAACAGATGCAGGCTAATAAGTAACAGGACTAACACGAAACGTTTTAAAATAAACTTGAAGAAAAAAAAAAGACAGAGAGAAAAAAATATGAGAGGAAAAAGAAAATGCAGCCCAATTAAGAAGTACTGCATGCTATACTGGAACAATTGCTATAGGGGATATATAATAGGTACGTAGGTATCATCTAATCTATTATTTGAAGAATTAGTACTGCGGACGGTAAGATTCAAGAAGCATTCGGTCCCGCGGGAAGTGTATGGAGGTATCTTTTTTTCCTTTTTTTCCTTTCTTTTTTCTTTTTCTTTACTTGGCAATGCTATACAGTATATGAATATTTTCGCGAGAAGATTTGGACGAAGAACAAACTACGAAGATGTTTCTCGCATTCATTTAGATTTACGTACATTTGCGGTTCTTCTTTCACGGTAGGTATACCAGTCGGTAACCGTCTAGGTATACCATTCGTACTCGTATGTGTTCATCCACCAACATTACGCACGTATATAGTAGGTAGCTTGTATAAAGTATAAACTCGCACTGTATTATTGTGTTTAGCAGCCACCCAGGAATGATTCATGACAATGGTGTACAGCTAATAAGTTTGCTCTGAATCTGCGAATCGTACGACTATGACTGGGCGCGAAATAAGGAAATTTGAGCCAGCAGCAAGTTCAACATGTATTTTTGATACACAGCCAAGAAACTGCCCGTGACAATCTCTCTGCTGCGTTACTTCTCATAATATACTATTTTCGATTGCCTAAAGTATTGCGATCAAATTTATTCAACGTAGGTAATTAGATTCTGCTCATATTCGCGTGAAACTTTTCAGAATTAGGTATGACTAAATTTTTTCTATAATTATGAGGTACCACAACAAAGAGCCTTTAACCGCGAGGAAAACGTGAATTTATTTTTCAACGTTTGGACCACTCTTCGGAACAAACTACCCAATTCAAAAAAAAGAACGGAATTAATCTTATAATATAGGCTACCTACAAATAAGAGTAAATTTAACTCCAATCAGTTGTTACCCAACTCCAACCTCAAACCTGTGGAAATGATTTTTTTAGGCTGTGTTGAAAAATACCGAAAAAAATGACCCGGCAGTTTATTCCCCGACAAGTTTTTTGCCCGACAAGAAATTTCCTGAAAATTTGATTCCGACAAATTATTTTCCCGACAAAAATTTCCCCGATCAATTTTTACCCCGACAATCAATTCTTTGATGTTAGAAATAAATAATAAATATCTATGGTAATTGAATTGAAATGTTATAAGTAATGACAGGCAAGGGGCAAACGTAACTTCAGTCGAACAAAGCACGCGAGCAAACATGGCGAAACTAGTTGGCAGGGCCGCATTAAGGCATAGGCTGACAAGGCTGTAGCCTAGGGCGCAAACTTTTAAAGGTTGCAAAATTCTACAAAAAAAAAAAAAAAAAAAGATTTTTGCTTGGAAAAAAAAAACAAAAAAGAAAAAAACAGAAGTGATCCTGTAAAATTTTAACTTGTAATGTAAAATATAAATGTAATATTATAAGTAGTTTGTAATACCTACATATCGTCTTTTTTGGAATTTGGAGTCTTCAAAAAATTACTGTGTATAGCCTTATACGTTGAAAATAAAGTCAACTCATAAAAAAATATCGGCCAGGGCGCGAAAAAAAAAAATAGCCTAGGGCGCAAAAAAGTCTAATGCGGCTCTGCTAGTTGGCAAAAAGTTGATAATCGACGTGAAGTCTCGGCCTTGCTCCCCATCAGTAACATGGAACTGATGCGACGCCGCGATTGCCAATTCTCACAAGACCAATAACGTCAGTGAGGGTTGGCATAACTGATTCCGCACAGTGATGGGAAAAGTCCACCCGGACCTCTACACCTTTATCAACAAATTAAAGAAGGAACAGGCACATACCAAAGTATGCCTCCTCGAGCTGAGTCTTGGCCAAAGAGTAAAGAACACCCCTACTCGTCAGTGGTTCACACGCCAAGGTCGTGTACGCGCCGTAATAATGGAGTACGATACGCCCGTGCACGGCCCGGCCGTGGCCTGTGAATGACGGTGCGGAACTAGAGTACCTGAGAAATGTCGCGGCACTCATATTGAACTAAACTAAAAATGTCTAAAACAAAAAAATTAAAGAGAAATTTTGTCGGGCGTTGCATTGTCGGGAAAATGTGTGTTGGGGAGAAAAAGTGTCGGGGGAAAAAACTGTCGAGGTATTTTTTTTTATTGAGGGGGGGGGGAAGGGAAATTAAACATAGGTAATTAATTTGATTCTTTGTTTGCGTCGATTAACACACAGTAAGTAGTTGATGAAGGCCGATTTCAAGCAGCTAACGGACGAAGTAAACTATATACAAGATTTCTACCTATTGCCCATCTATTTCTTGCATCATAGCGATTGGTTAAATATTGATGAATGTCTGATTTTTGGCTTACAATACAGCCTTTATGTGTCAAGTTAGCTCTTATATAAATTGGTATTTAGCGCAAATTTGTTTTTACGGTACCCATATAATTGATTTTATAAGTAGGTACCTATTATTGGTTTGTATTCTTTATGTAGGTACAACTTAGTAATTTATATTGCGTGTATCCATACTCTCTTTTGTCTTCAACCTACGTACATCATTAAAAGTTATCAATAAAAATAAAGTATTAATTGTTGACAGTTCTAAATTCTTTAAAAATGTAGAAAGTTTGCAACAAAACGACCCCTTGAGACGCAAGACATCTGTAAAATCCAAATACTGTATCAACGAAACATAGATATTTATTGAACACACAGCTCGCGGCCAGGCACGCTGCCAACCGCTAATGCAAAGCAAATTACAAAGTTGCATAAAGAATAAGTGATGCGCCCTGTAAAATCATACCAGATGTCGGAAAAAAAGTTTGACGAAAAATAGCGGATTTCAAAAGAGGAGGTTCTAAGCTTCAAAAAAAAAAAAAAAAAAAAAAAAAAAAAAAAAAAAAAAAAAAAAAAAAAAAAAACGCAAGTCCCTAGCGTTAATACAGCCCAAGATACGCCTTTTCAAAAATAAAGTACAGAAAATTGTAATTTTGAGAAAAACGCAAGTTTTTAGTAGCAAATTATACACAAAAAAATTGATATCTCAGCTTCTAGTGCTCATATTGGGCTGAAATCTTGTATGATGTTCAGGAATTATGATTGTACCTACATCGAGCTTACGAAACCAGGAAGCTGTGAAAGCAGAATAACGTGCAAAAACTTGTCGTCGGCTCACCTAAAACCCAAGCTGCCGACATCTGGTATGTTATGTTATGTTATGTATAAAGCGGACTATCAAGAGCAATATTCACTCATAGACGCATTGTTGACGACTGCTTCAATTGGTACGTGGTTCCCAGACATGTCACGCGAATAAATCCGTCAAACTATGAAAATCGAATTTTTGGAGGGGAGGACCCGTTTTGTGCTGTAACTCGAGATTTACTTTTCCGACATCTGGTATGATTTCACAGCGCGCATCACAATTATTTAATAAAAAATAAAAACCAATAATTAAAAAATCAGGTACGTACAAAAACAAATTTTTGGCTGAATATCAATTCACGTGAGAGCTAACTTGACACATGAAAGTTGTAGGGCAACAAAAAACGGTCTAATTCATCGATATTTTGCAAAAAGAAAGTATAGGTAGGTACATTATAAGAAACTCACAGCTCACTTTGTGAGCGGATTGCTCATTTTGAGTGTGGTAATTGAGCCGAGCAGGAAACTCATTTACCGTGTTTGCTTTTTTCATACTTTCTCTACGTAATTGAGGTTTCCTCGTCACCCTGGGAGTTTAGGCTCAAAAGTCCATACTTTCTCAAATTCTCCCTATCACCAGATCCAGCTGAATATTCGAATTTTTCAGAAATCCCTCGCTCATGATAATAGCTTGAAAGTTGCAATTTTTTTCAAGTTCCACGCTTTGCCTAACGATGCCGGCAGCTCTCCTTCTATTTACTCTCTCCACCACTAAAAACAGATTTCCTATTTGAAAACCATTATAAAACAGGGTCACCGTTCAAAACCATCAGCAATACTCCTAACGCATTACATGAGGGTGTATGGACACATGAAACGCTCTCAGTTGTTTCCTGCATGAAAAACCGCAGATGTAATTTTCACACAACTCTCTCGAACGTGGTACATTTTCTTAGGTCATATTCTTAGCAGAAACTCTGGCTCATTCAGAATAAAATTTCCGCGCCACGATTTTTTTTTCCTCTCATTTTTCATGAAAATTAGTAAAATTTGAGTTTCCACGATGGTTTTAAATTTTTAAAATTGCGACGCTCATACAGGATGTTTGAATATTTGGAGCAACATATGTACATTCAGAAGCAGTTTCACTACGTTCATAATCTTCCTTTTTTTTTTTTTTTTTTTTTCAAATTTATTCATATAGACAGAAATTATTTTTCAAAAACCATTCAAAGTCGATAGGTGAAAGCGTTCAAATGTAATAGACATATAAATAGACATCACGCAGTATATGTTCAGGGTGCGCAAAAAAGATGTTAACAGTTAACAGTCAACTGGGAAACCACTTGTTAACATCTTTCCGGCGCACCTTCTATAATACGTCACGGTTCGGTTAAAAAGTGAGTATTTGGTTTTAAAGTAGGTAGGTAAGCGTGGCAATTACAACGCTGAAGCACGCGTAGGTGCGCGTAAGTGTTACTGGCCGTATTATGTTTCCTCTAAAATGACGACTTTTGTCCTTTTACCCCAGTTCGAGGCCCGCATATTCAGTTCCCCTGTCGTAAGACCAATATGTACTTAAACCAAGTACACCATTACAATAAGAATCAGGCAAACGATTATGCAATATGATATCGACGAAGATACAGGTACCTACCTTTTCTTGATGAATCAAATTGCGTCAATAGGTAATCGCACAACGAAGGCACAATTTTTAATGAGAATTTTTTTTTCGAGCAAGCCAAAATTTTCATTCATGATTTAAAAGTTATTTCTGAATAACACGTAAGTATGTGTTGAGAAAATTTTCAAATCGATTAGGAAAAGCGGTTCTCAAGTTATTTGAAAGGACAGACAGACAAACAATTCCAGTGTAGTCAACCTGAAATCTTTCATAAGTCTAGAAAGAAAGAAAGAAAGAAAGAAAAGGTACCGTACCTATACCTATACCTAATACCGTAACGTTTTGGATGTTGAGGTCTTTTGTCAGACCAATCTAAAAATTGGAAGTTTTTCAAAATTCACTTTCTTTGAAATTTCAAAAGCTAGGCTAGACTTACAGAAGTACCTAAATGTTTTGCCGCGTTTTTGCGTTCTTACTGTATTTCAACAGTTAGTGAGTGATGGGAGAATTATGTCCTCATAAACATCGTATTTTATACAAACAGAAAAATAGGGAAAGGTAAGAAAGGTGCAAGCGGCGTGAGAAGATTGTACGCATTTTGCGGTTTCATTGTAAAAATGTGAAAATATTGTGACATTTTCAACTCAGCAATTTTGTCGAAGAGCAGAGCAGTGCATTAAAAATCTCGGTAATGCTCAGAAAAATAAAATAAGCTTTCAAAGCTTTTGCTTTATGTTCATTTGATGCTTCGCGCCTAGGTCGTTATCCTCTCGTTTGTCTTATTGTCTCTCTTCTCATCCGTTTTTACTAGCGCGCATTGAAACGAATTGCGTTTATATTTGGCACGCACGTCAGTACAGCAATGTGACTGATGGCGTTGAAAAGTTAGGTACCTATGTGAGTTTTGATTTAGGCATATGAGAGAAGAAAATATCGTAGTTACACGAGACAAAATACGATATATCCAGTTACTGTACTTCTCTGACTTGATCTAACTTTCTTTAATATCTAGCGTGATGCGGTCTCTAACTACAAAAACAAGAATTTCATAATTTCGAATTACTGTACCTATTAGAGTGTACCTACTAAAATATTCTCACATTTTATTTCATTTTCCATTCCAATGCGTCCGCACTTATCATTATACCAGTAGGCTACTTATTTGTCATACGTATAGGCCTATCTATATATAATAAGTATACCTAGCGATCACGTAACATCATACAGATTTCTGACTGACCCGCAGCCGAAAGACAAATGTACAGGTAGTCGTCAAGGAATGGATCATGGATCAGCAGGAACAGTTTAACGTAGGTAGTTGCAGGCTTGCACGTATACAAACGCTAAACTGCTGATTCGTTCTTTGACGACTAAGGGGTTTTTTCTTGCGACGAGTCACAAATATTATTGCAAAAAGTTTTTCTGAATTTTTTTCGAACAATTTTTGCCCCTCTCCCTCCCCCTGAGAAAAATTTAAAAATTTGAATTCAAGAAAGAAGTTGTAAATGAAAAAATTGGTAACCGTTTTATGAAATTTACAACATCGTAGACCAGATTAACAACATTGACCGTAACATATTATAGGTACATATAATTATGATGACCAGACCTGGACTTTGGTTTTGAAACTACTGTATTCACAAAGCCGTCTCTCAGCAAAGACACACTTCAGGCTTTTTCCTAGACTGACTCTAATAATCATAATAACGTATAGTGTATACCTACTCAAACTTGGTATTTTAAGAATTGTTCGAAATTTTAATAAAACTGTACACAACTACCCACTGCTGGTTATATTACGTAGTGTATGTACCTACCCTATCTCATTTCAAATTGAATGATTTAACTTAGATAAATGTCAAGAGATTTTTTGTGTTGTATCGATGCGTGGTTTTCGCTGGTTTTTATTTTGACAAGCATCCATATTGTATTGTACTTACTTGAAATTTCCCCCAAGTTTTACATTCATTGAATCGTTGCTTCCAGTCATAAAATTTCAATAAGTTTAATAGCATTATTTCCTCTGATGTATAGTATCAACGATGTTGGCACCGCGACTCTCTACAGACTCATGTACTTTTATGAAGAAAACAATAACTTCCGCAGGTTTTTGTTTTTTTCCTCTCTCCTTTGTCTCACTCTACGTCTCGTCGCTCGCGGCATCAGTTGACGAGCGCGATCACCGGAGACATTAAGTGCGCTTTCAATCAGTTTTCAAGTTGTTTGCTCCTTGGCTTTCTTTTCTTCACGTCTCCAATATTGTTGACGAAAGTGCACCTTTTGTTTTTAGTGATGTTTTGAAACTTGTATCCTAGCTATTCTCTCTACGTAGGTACGATTTTTCAACGTGAAAAATAAAAAAATTAATCGTATATATCTACATGAAAACTTTTTTCCTTTCAAACCTCTACCCAATTGTTGAGAAAATCAATTTTTCATAGTTCCTTTTTCAGTAAAAATTTTCTGTTTTACCCACGTAATGTGCACTAGGTAACTTATATTATGTGCTTAACTGCCTATTGTTCACAATTAGTCATATTTTCTACGTAAAAAACCACACACGTAGGTATAGGCTAAATATTGTACAGTTCAATTTTATTCATAATTTATTCACGATATGACATAAAATTCAGTCAGTTACCCGTCTTACCAAATGAAAACAAAAAGAAATAATGAAAAAATGAATCGAATTTTGAGACCATTAAAATCTTTGCAAGGGCAGTGGCATAATCGCGAGCTTCCCTGTCCCCTAGAAAACGGTTAGTCTCGAAATTTGCTTATATTTCACCTTTTTGGAGCTCTTGCCTCCTTCGACAAAGCGAGAGCCCGCACCAATCCGAGCCCCTCGGAATGGGTCGCACTTAGCTCAGGGGATTAGCCGAGTCTATAGTTTTAGACCGGGTCACTTCATTTATACATCACCCCACTCATTCAATCTGTGTCGTACCCTCACCTGTCACCTCATCCACAAACCCACCAACGGCCAGCAATCCGGCAGCCCAGGACACGCGACTGCCCAAGAGCAGACAAAGCACTGCGTAGCCCCCACCGCGTCCAGGTGGTACCTTATAGTGGAGGAGTGGGTGCAGGTTGCGTAAACATTTGATTTTGTTTCCTTCAACATTGGAATTGATCCTTCTAGACGTATAGCTTCAGCGTTGGAAGAATCTCCTTGGCAAACCCCTTTTTCTACTTGGCAACTGTCAAGCTACAATAATAACAATAATAATAATAAGGGGCCCAATGAAGCCAGTAGTGGGAGATCCATGGATCTACAGGAGACCCATCAAGTGGGAATCCACAAGAGACTCAAGCCCAATCTGCAGCCTTCACGGGGCGGCCCTGTTAAGCCAAGCAACATAGTTGGGCGGCGACAGATGTAGATGGACGCAGGAGAAGGAAAACTCCGAGACTGAAACCATGCCCAGGAGAAGGAAAACTCCGATGAATAAACCCGGCAAAGGCCGTCATCAATGCCCCCCCCCCCCAAGAATACGAACGGTAAGACGCAGAAGAGTGACTCCCTGAACGACTCCAAGGTAGAGTTACGCGCACTAGTTGTGAGGGGAATGGAACGGAACAGAAGGAAAACTGGACAGTAAACCCGGCAAAAGCCGTCATAAGATTGCCTTCTATAAGAAAGGACCAAGCGGATTTCTTATAGTCGTAACTGGACCGCAAGAAACGAAACGCTAGGCCCCAAATGAAGTATAGCCTTCACTTCATAGGGTCGCTAGTGTATACCAAAAGATAGGAGCGATCTAGCATAAAAGAGCCTTCTTTTCCGGATGGCCTAATAACGAGATGGGTTAAGTACTGCTCAGCTAGTCCTATCAAACCACACCTGGCTGTAGGCATAAACGGCAACCAAAAGGCAATCAATGGTGCGAACAAGAAGCCAAGCCTCGGACGAGACTGTTGCAAATGCGACACGCGCAGTCGGGACAGTAAGTGTGTCGCAGGCGGGAACCAGCAGTGGACCAAGCAGCGCTGCCCCGCACAGAAGGTCTGCAAGAAAGCCCGCACCGAGCAAAGATGATGCACTAAGAGTTTCTGACCAAGATAATGAATCGAGGATGGCCTCTGCATCATCATCAGGTAGAACGCAGAAACCAAAACGAATGAAATGGACAAATGAAATGAATACTTTCATAATGCGTTCCTACTACAGCAGCACAGCAATGGAGACGGACAAAACAGCATACAGAAGTATAGTGTACCAGCAGTTCCGTGAAAAATACCCGTAGATAAAGGTTACTGAACAAAGAATAGCGGACCAACGCCGAACAATTGAAAGAAACAAACTCTTAACGGAAATGGAGCTAAGAAAAATACGCGTCGCTCGCAGAAGAAATGAAGAGAGGAAGGCAGGTCAGTTCGGTGATAATAGTCCCGGTGGTAATTTCGGCGACTGGAGTGGTACCGCAGCGAACCATAACAAGCCTGGACATACTACTAAAAAAGAACGCAAGTATGTGATGGAAGCGATGCAGAAGGCCGCACTTCTATCAACGGCAAAAACTGTGCGCGAGGTCCTGTCCGGAAACGTGTGCACATAGTCTATAACCTTAGTCACTAGACTCGTTATACAGACTAATATACCAACTAGTATACCTACCTCTAAGATGTACTAAGCCTAGTTGTGGAACCCTAAATAATAATAATAATAATAATAATAATAATAATACCGTAATAATCCTTCTATTAGTTGGTATAGGGACTTGAAAGATTTTGTGACCTTGTTGACGCTTAACGCTGGGACTTGGAAAAATTCCGGGCTCTTTTATATCCCTCTATTAGCCAGTATAGGGGCTTAAAAAAATTTACTGGTATAGGGACTTTAGACAGATTTTGATCTCTTCAATTTACCTCTTTTAAAATATTCAATCATTCCAAACCTACGAGTAAGTATAATATCAAAAACTTTGAATCTTCAACTCTGAATCATGAGTCGCGGGTCTCCCGCAACTCTTGCTCCCTGAGCAGGAGCCGGTAAATTTTTGTTTTGAGGTTTCGAGAGAGGATACATTCCTTTTATCCTGTTGGGTTCGCACCTCGCCCTTCTTTCTCTTTCTACTCGTATTTACATTTATTATCTCTCAACTTTCCATACCGTCAAAACTCATCTTCACCTTATTTTCCCTATCTCCGTTTTTGACCGGATATATTTTCGACTACATCTATTTACGGGCTATATTGTCAGTTTCCACCGCATATTTCTAGTATTTCTAGTTTTTTTTTTTTTTTTTTCTATTCTATCCTTTCAGATCTTCTGCAAAAGACAGTCAGTACCTATGCGATATTTTTTATATTTTAATACCGGTACCTTTGTTATCATTTTCTTCACACTCTTTCTTCCGTTCAAGTCGAAAAGAGTTTTCTGCTAATTTCACCCCCATCAAGACAAAAAGTCTCCCTCACAATTAGCGATTAATTGCCTCTCGGCATGTATGAAAACCCTTCTCAATGTAGTCATTTTTAGTCAGTTCTCTTAGAGACACTTTAGCTATTTTAAGCAGTTATTTTATGCAGTCATCAAAAATTTCGCGTATTTTGATTTTTTTTTTGTAATTATTTCTTATAAAATTTCTTTACACACTTTTTCTTTCCTTATTTATTTATTTATTTATTTTTTTTTTTTTTCGTTCTTTTTGAACCACTTTAACCATCCCAGAATGGCAGTACGTAATGTTTTACTTACCGGTATTAATATTGAGTGTCCTTCTTTGTGATCAAAAATTTATTCGCGAGTCAAATCAGAAAAATTTGAGAAAATTCTTATTTTTTTGTTTATTGAAACGTGAGAATCCCTCCTGTCAATCCACGCCTAGGTATATAATTGCTGAGAGACGAGAGAGGGGAACGTTGTACTAGCCGCGGATGGGCACAGCTACATTCACGAAAATGATTCCGCGGTATAGCGTTTATTTTATAACCCCTGGACTCGTACGCTTGCTTTGAAGAAAAAACAAAAAAAAATCAAATAGATGACTTAAAATATGGAAAAATTAAGAGAAGAGTCGGTGCTGAATCAAATGAAGACGATGCTTTTGTGCCGCAGTAGTTCAATTTCTTTTAGGTATCGTTTTTCTTTCTCATCAATAATTTCCTCTCATTTGACGTACCGGTACCTCCTTTTTTAGGAAATAGACCCGAATTTCTGGTGTTACTATCAATGGTACTTGGACTGCGTGTTCCAATACTGCTTGTTGTTGAAGAGGGCGATGATGTTCTTGGACTGTGAACTGAAGGAGAAATGACCGCCGCGTTTTGAAGCCGGAAACCCCGTCCTGAGGTCGTGAATTTTGAATTTGCAATCGACGTTTCCGAATGCTCTTCTCCTTGCCCACCACCACCGTAAGAGCTCATAGGGTTAGCTGTAGTTTCTGGATATCGACCGACGGGCATTGTATACTTTACATGACCAACTGCTTTTCTACTATCTCCTAAGCCTCTATGCTCTGTGTCCGTTCCTGCCTCATCGTAATCTTTTTCCAATTCCGCCATATCGGTGCGGGCTTCCGCAAATTCCATTTCCTCCATTCCTTCACCTAAATACCAATGAACGTAAGCTCTTTTGGCGAACATGAGATCAAATTTGTAATTCAGTCGAGCCCATACATTGGATATGGCCGTTGTATTACCAGCCATACAAACAGCACGTCTTACTTTCGCAAGATCACCGCCTGCGTACAAAATACATAGGTAGGTACTTATAGAAATAACGCTGATGAAAGTCAAGGAAGACGAGGAACGGTGCAATGCAATGTATGTATAGAGTAGGTAGCCCAGCCCATGAAACTACGGCTTGCTATCTACGGTAGATACCTAGCGTAACGTAAAAATGTAAATATTAATACAAACCAGGTACTAGAGCTGGAGGCTGATAGTTGATTCCAACTTGGAAGCCAGTCGGACACCAATTAACAAATTTATTATTTTCACGATTTTTTATCACTTGTATGGAGTCGTTAACGTCACGTGGTGTTACGTCTCCGCGATATAACATACAACAAGCCATATACTTGCCTCGTCGCGGATCGCATTTCACCATTTGGTTTCCTGGTTGAAATGATTCTATTGTTATATCTTTGACCGACATATTCTGACGATCAGCTTTCGCTACTGATATGATGGGTGCATAGGCAATGAGGGGAAAATGGACGCGTGGATAAGGTACGAGATTTGTCTGAAACTCAAGCAGATCAATATTCATAGCACCTTCAAAACGTAAACTGGCTGTAAACGAAGAAGTGACCTGCGAACAACAATCATAATACCGGTATTAAAAACGCAGGTATCGACTAAAGAGCCTATACCTACATAATTATATTGCGTGTAAGTACATGTCCTACTTATAAGTAGGCCTACCTAAGTAAATAGGCCTAACTATATTACCACACAACTAAGTAATTAGGTACGAGATGAAGTTGGCGGTAACTAAGTAGGTATCTATCATTTTGAAGAGCAGTGATCCAAAATAATTTCTATCTAAGTAGTTTACCTAATATAATATAACGATGAATTTTTTGATAATATAGGTACTTAGATACGGTACACAATATGTATTAAGAATACGCTACAAGGGAACGAAGCTATAGGAAGCGATTTCTGAACGAGAACTTTCGCGAGCCAAGCCGCGGTGAGGGCCACCATGCAGCGCGAGTTCATCACTCACTCGTTTGACAGTTCGTCGTATTCGTACTTTAGACTTTGTCTCTAAAACGTAAAAGAATTGATTTACATTTAAAACTCTGACAAAATTTAAAACTTTTGTTCCCATTTTTTTTCTTTGTTATAAGTATCGTTCTACCAGAATTATGTTCGTTTTGTTTTCTTCAATCTTGTTCCGTTTTTCAGCTGAAAAAGTGGTCATTTTTATTTTCGCTAGGTATGCATGAAAACTTAGTGATTTTGAAGTAGGTACCTACCTAAAGTAACTATGCTCAAAATTCTTAACTTTCGTTTTTTGTTCTAGAATTTTCTGTGATAAGTAGGGGCCTACCGAAAAGATTTTTCTTTTTTCTTTCGTTCTGTTATTCTGTTAATTTTGTGATTCGTTTTCGTGAGTAGGTACAGCATCTCCGATAAAAATTCCATCTTCGAGATTTTACTTTTTAGTGAGATCAATAATTGAATCCGGAAAGGAATTATGTAGCTGGTGATTCGAAAAATATTAATTTTATTGTTGATGGGAGAAGAAGTACGAGAAACTAAAGTTACTTAGTACAATAAATAAGAAGAGTGTTTTTAAAGAGCACAAAAGGAAAAAATTTGAACACCGTTTCTCTGTTGATACGTCAAACCGAAGGTCAAACCAGATAAAAACGCATATCTTTGGTCGCTCAATCTGCGTACGTGTAAGTATGTCACTTGTATGCCACTCGGTCACTGCGCTTGATCTGCGTAGGCCTACAACCTGTTTGTCACGTACGCAAAGCGTATTGCGCATACTCAACGGCGCAGCCGCGATATAAGTATGTAAAAGTGTCTAATTCCCTTGCGTGAAAATAGGTACCTAAGTATAACGCGTGTTTATTCCCTGCGAACAAAAAACGTGACTTCGCTCCTTGTAACGACAAAGCGCGTAGAGTACCTACGTGTTTTTGTTCACGTGAACCGAAATATATAGGCTATGAAGCAGAAAGTTTGTCCGCTGTCTGTCTGTTTATCCTCTTATAATTCAAGAACCGCTTCACCTAGATCTACTTATTTTAAATTTTCGCCTCATCTTCAAGTCATTTAGGAATAAGATTTAAGCTATGTAAATGAGTATTTCAGCTCTCATAGAAAAAGAGTTCAAATTATTAGCACAGTCACGCGGCCGCGTGAGTAGTACACATCTTCTTCTTCAAAACAGTCATTAAGGGAGTCACTTCTATTGACAACCAATACATTTTATTTATTCTCTCTAGGTCTTCCTTTCCCAAAGAAAAAAGTCGGCAAATGTTCGAAAATTCTGATATGTAGTCGCTAAACAAACTGCCATGAATCATCATAAAGGAAAAAATTTTCCATTCACATGTGAGACAAACTGTTTACCGGGTCAATTAGAAAGATATAGATCCCTGGAATTACTTAGGTAAGTTACTATCAATTAAGCTTAACCGATCCTCAAACAAGTTGTAGGCGCATACCTTCAGATATTACTTATATGAGACTACAAATGACTGGGTAGAACTCGCTTAAATCTGGAAATGATACATATCCAAGTACGTAGTTTTAGAGAGATCTGTAGGCTAGACAAGAAAAACCCTTATAAGTCTGAATATAGGCCTATTGATATTTTAAATACCTAAGAATTATTGCAGATCTCAAAAATGTCGAGAAAATTCAACACTCCCTCCCCCCCCCCCCCTCTTTGAAAATTGCTTGCATCACAAGAAGGTGTATAAAAATTTGTTAACAAGAAAAGTAAGCTCGTTAGCGTCATCCAGAAGACACAACAAGGAGGTCAGCTTATATCAGTGCTTCCCAACCGGGGGTCCACAAAAATTAGGAATTATTACTTAGTGGTCCGCGACCTGTGAAAGGTTGGGAAGCACTGGCTTACATTAACGTCTCCCGTCCACAAAGCATTTGCTTAATGTCAAAGAAATTGTCAAAAATGCGTTGTCAAATGAATTTCAATTGTACTGTAGTTAATATTTTGGGCAAAGCCGCGTAAGTACATGAGCAGGGGGTTCAAAAGTTTGTCATTCTCGTCATCACTGATATCATCAACCTTATACTCGTTTTAACGCAGAATAAAGCATACTTACGTTCACAATTACATACAAATGTTTAATACAACAATTACTATTTACTGTACAAAAAGAGGCAGAATGTACGGTATACTAATATCCTTTAAAAGTTCCAAATCTTCCTAAAAACCTATTCCCAACAATACTTATTTGTCAGGGGACAAGATTTGTCTAAAGATGCGATATTTGCAGAGAGATCAGGAAGACCTGCAGACAATATTTTTGTCTAGACCTATTTCCAACAATATTCTTCAGAGGGCAATATTCATCTAGAGATGCAATAGGTATTTGTCAAATAGACAAAAAGACATGCACCTGCTTTTATAGGCTAAACACTACAGTTTTGTTTGGTGTTCAGTAAAGTTTACATCTTAAGCTATCCCAGCAAGAAATGCGCTGCCAATTTTTAAAATTTGCTGCCACTTCTGCTGACATGTCAGCAGAAGTGGCAGTAGTGGACAAGTTACTGGCAGCGCTTACGTAAGCGCTGACACTTTTGCTTACAATATGCTGACACCAAACTTGGGGACGTTCGCGAAAATTTTGTTCGCGTTTGTTCCCGTTCACTTCTGAAAAAAAAACGTTTGCGTTCGTTTGCATTCCTTCATGAGATTGCCTCCGTTTGCGTTTGCAAAGGAACAAAAAACCTTCGTTCGCGTTTGTTCGTTCCGTTTGTTGCGATTTTAGCGAACCTATGAAATGCAACTGTGGAACGACAACAATCGGCTCTGGAGCGCAATGAACCGGCTCCGGAATACAATGAGCCGACTCCGGAGCACAATGAGCCGGCTCCGGAGCAATACCAATCACGAGAAGGGGAATTTTCCTTCACCTCAGTGGCGTCATCTACAGTTGAACACAAAAAGCAACAAACGAGTCGTTCATCTCGTTCGTTTGCAAATTTTGGTCGTTTGTTCAGTTTGCGTTTGTTCCATAGAAATTTTCGTTCCTTGTTCGCGGTCGTTTGTTCGTTCCTCGCGCACGTTCGCGAACAAACGCGTTCGCGAACGAACTTTCCCCCATGTTTGGCTGACACAAGAGCAATTCTTCTGTCAGCGCTGGCGGCAGCGCTGACGGCAGCACTTACGTAAGCGCTGACACTTTTGCTTACAATATGCTGACGGCACGAGACGGCTACTAGCCTAGGCCTAGGTTTTAATTTTTTTTAAAAATTAAAATCAGTTCAATTAAAATTACCTACAATAAAATTACAATTAGGCCTAACTTCATTACATTCACAAAAAAAAAAAAGACAGAAAAAAAAATATTGAAAAGGAAATAGTGAAAAAAGAACCATTTATCTTACTCTCAGTGCGGTGCTAGGATTTGAACCTACCACTTTTGAGTTACCTGTCCGGGACCTAACTAACTGACCTACGGGGACCTATCAACTACTGATGTAAACTATTGGTATAGATACGTGTTCACCACCACGGGTGTTCACTATTTTCTTTCTGTTTACTGAACAGGTATTTTTAGCTGCATTTGCAGGCTATGTGCTCAGTGTAACTTTGATTAACTTAAACAGGCTTAACTTTGATTAACTTAAACAGGCTTGGCCGTAACCATGAAGGGAGGGGGAAAATGCGGCCATGCTTCACTGAAACTTTTTTTGCTGCTAAATACACTGTACACTGTATACCTACCTATATCAAAAAATTTTTAGGTCATTGAAAACTTGGCGGCACTCCCACGTTCATCATTTCATTCTTGCCTCCCTCTTGCTCCTCCTGGAAAAATTTGCTAGTAATAGGCATGAACTTGACTTCAGGAGATAAGACAGTAAGTTAATGAATAAACAATAAGTACTAAGTGGTCTGTTGTGAGTAATTAATATAGGTATAATTACCTATATTGACTAATAAAAAAATTATTCAACTTGTTGACATATTTCAGGTCTTTTCTGACACCTCATAACTTATGCTATCAAAAATTCGCGAGTAACACCCCACTCCCCAATGGACTTAGAAAATTTTTGTGAATTACCTGAGAGGTCTTTGAGAAATCTGCCAATACCACCCTCAAATTAAATAAAAATAAAATAAAATAAAATAAAATAAAATAAAATAAAAATAAAATCAAAATCAAATGAAAATAGAAATAAAATAAAAATAAAATGGAAATAAAATAAAATGAAATTAAAAATAAAATAAAATGAAAATAAAATAAAATAAAAATAAAATGGAAATAAAATAGAATGAAAATAAAAATAAAATCAAAATCAAATGAAAATAGAAATGAAATAAAAATGAAATGGAAATAAAATAAAATGAAAATAAAAAAAAAATTAAATGAAAATAAAATAAAATAAAAATAGAATGGAAATAGAATAAAAGTAAAATAAAATACAAATAAAATTAAAATTGAATTGAAATAAAATACCTGGGAGGTCATTGAGAAATCTGCGAGTACCACCCTCAAATTAAGTAAAGATAAAATTAAATAAAATTCAAATTGGAATAAAATTAAAAATAAAAATATATACCTGGGAGGTCATTGAGAAAATGAAAATAAAATGAAATGACAATTAAATTGAATTAAAATAAAATAAAAATTAAATTAAAATAAAATTGAAAATTAAATTAAAATAAAATTGAAAATGAAAATATTATATACCTAGGGAGGTCATTGAGAAATCTGCGAGTACCACTCTCATTCAAAAAAAAAAAGAAAAAATTGAATAAAAATGAAATACAATGAAATAAAATAAAATAAAATAAAATAAAATAAAATAAAAATCAAATCAAATCAAATCAAATCAAATCAAATCAAATCAAATCAAATCAAATCAAATCAAATCAAATCAAATCAAATCAAATCAAATCAAATCAAATCAAATCAAATCAAATCAAATCAAATCAAATCAAATCAAATCAAATCAAATCAAATCAAATCAAATCAAATCAAATCAAATCAAATCAAATCAAATCAACTCAAAAATAATTCTGAAAAAAACAATAGATAGAAATGGAGATAAAAATATATACCTGAGAGGTCATTGAGAAATCCGCGAGTACTACCCTCTTTTGAAAAAGAAGGAAAAATTGAATAAAAATGAAATGAAATAAAATAAAAAAATAAAATGAAAAATAATATTGAAATGAAATAAAATAAAAATAAAAATAGAATAGAAAAATACCTCGGAGGTGATTTAGACATTTGCAAGTACCATCCTTCTTATACTATCCATAGTATATTTAAATGGACGTAGGAAAATTTTGGGTGAGGCCACAATCTGCTGCCATGCGCTGCCACATTTGCTGACATGTAAGCGTACGCTGCCATCGCTGCCGTCAGCGCTGACGGCAGCATTCGTAGAAATGTTGACAATCTGCTTACGTGTCAGCGTACGCTGCCATGCGCTGCCACATTTGCTGACATGTAAGCGTACGCTGCCATTGCTGCCGTCAGCGCTGACGGCAGCATTCCCACCATTCCTACAAAATGTTTACAATCTGCTGACATGTCAGTGAACGCTGCCATCGCTTACGTAAGCGCTGACAATATTTTCTGGCTGGGATATTATTTTGGTAGCCAGTAGGTAACATTCATAACATAGGTACTCAACAATTTTGGAGAACTTTTTGGCTAAATTTTAAATGCAAGCTGCTACCTATATCATGTGTCAGATACAAAATTTTACATTTTGGCATCTTCCTCTTCTACATTATACTACTAACAGCAAACTACTTATTGCTGTGCCAGCACAACACAATAAATATTCAAGACGAAGCTACTAATTCCATAATATATTGTAATGACTCCCTTCTATCCCATTCTCATAATTGGATATCCAATCCAACTATAATGAAACTGCCGAACCGTCTCCCCGCACATCTTTCAGTTGATTCCTAAATCCATTGACCTTTTCTAGATCCTTTGCAAACCCAGTTTTCTACTCCGCAAGATGTGCCCCATGAAAATAGAATATAGATTACAGTTTTTTTTCACCCCAACTCAATATTCTTTGTTCATTCAGCATCCTTGGCAGTATCAAAGCAGTTTCAGCAAAATCACGCATCCCTATGTAGAAACGACTGCGACCTACACAAAAATTGTGATTGGATCATCATTTGATAAGTACCTACATTGTACAGTTTGTGTACCCATTGTATGCAATCAGTATGTCGCCTGACGTTTGTAAATATATTACCTACGCTGAGTTATTGACTGACTATGTACGTAATGGACAAGCAAATAAACCTTCTATTTTGATACTTTTATATGGAAGGCATCGCGTCAGCGTATTTCATTGAACCGTACATCGAATGGGGTTTCAAAAATTCCCCACAAACCATTTCTATCAATACGCAAGGGCTTCCCAAACCCTTTTTTTCTGACTCTTGTCCAGCTAAATTTGCATTTCATCCCACAGTGGTATTGCGCGTGAAAATCGCCCACTTGACTCCTACGTAACAAAAATAGCTTGGCCTATTCGCAAAATATACCTACATCGAGTGATGCGCTATCTATCGGCGGGCTCCCTGATTGGTGAATTGAGACAAGAAGGTGATGGTGATGACAAAAGTTCTGAAAAAAATTCCAAATGGGGTTATTCAGAAAGAAGATTTTGCCAGCTATAATTTTTGCTCTTTGTACTTTTTGATAGAAATTCATATTAAACGAGTTAGAGCTGATTTTATGAGTGTATCTTCTTATGACAAAAAATACACGATCACCTTCTCGTCCAGTTTCTGTAAATCGCCACCTGCAGCGCCACCGCTCTGTATTTCGCGAATACCGGTATACCATCAGCTTGAATCAAGGCGAGACTCTCTAGCTTTTTAAGTACCTAGCCTATATCTACACAGTAAGTACAGCTATATCCCCACTTGAAATTTGAAAGGAACATTATATGACTGCGATAATACGCACTTGTTAATCTTGATTGAGAATCAATTTTTTCACCCCTCCTGATCAATTAGGTAGGTAGGTACTTACTTACCAAGCATTCAGATTTACTCACTTGCGCAATCAACCTGTTTAGGTTTGTGTAACTAGGCCAGTCGATGTCCAGTTTTTTTTCAAAAATTTCGTATAAAGCTTCGTTATCAACCATAAAACAGCAATCAGATAAATCGATTGTAGAATGTGCCGTTAGAACAGAGTTGTATGGTTCGACGACAGATGTGGAAATCTGGTAATGCAACAAGGTTCAAAAAATAGGTAAAAACTAAAATGTTGCAAAATGTAAATCAATATCGATTAAGAATTTAAAAGCAAAAACTCTGCCCGCACAATTATTTATTTTCAACGCTTACAAAAATAACGGACATCGCAGCCTTTTTTTTCAAATATTATGACGTACCTACTTGATAGTCTGTCCCGTTTTAGAAGAGTCTTAATTTGCCGAAAGTAAGAAGGAAAACCAGCCGCTTGGGAGGACACCTGATGGTGGTGAACGCGTAAGATATGATTGCGATTGAACACTGGAACACCGTTGTAGAGCTCAGCCCAAGGGTATGTATTCAAGAGTCTTGTAAATAAAACGAGTAGATCTGCTAGGCCTATATGCTCGAGTTCCTACCTATTTGGTACACAGCACCTGCCAATAGCTCGTTGCCAACGTACAGAGACTACAGTGCAGTGCAGTGGTTGGAAACTGAAAAAATGTGGCCTAAACGCCGCCAGCCATGTGTTGAGTATAGATACCTATTTCTGTTTTGTAGTTTGTTGGATTTTGAAAGAATCTTGCGTCTTAGCGAGTCGCCTGGCTGTAGCATTTCACGTTTTTCAAAAATTCAGTACTGCTAACAATACTTTATTTTTACCAATAATATTTTCTGTGTAGGTTGAAGACAACAGAGAGTGCAGTGTGGATATGTTGTAGGCAATTTGGAAAATTTTCACTGAGCTCTTCCCTTAAGTTAATGATTAGATTAATTATCAATGGTCTAATAAGAGTCTATTAGGTGGCTACAGAGTTATTGTAGAGTAAAGTACTATAGTTACTTTAGAGTATAGAATCAGTGCACAGTCGAGAAGTAGTCTAAACCGGTTGAGCGTAAAGTACGCAGTGAATTATTCATTGGGATTTTCTACAGGGGTCAAAGAGGTTGACCTGATGAAGCGCAGAAGCACACCTGTGGATCAAGTTTGAGAAGAGGACGAGTCTAGTTCAAGTAATGGGGCAGATCAGGGATCTGCTAGTCTCTAATGCAGTTGGGGATGGTCTATGGTTTATGGTTTTGGTTTTGGTTTTGGTTTCTAGTTTATCCTCTGGCGGGATGCTGGAGAAGACTCATTGAGGAAGTGTTGTTTTATGGGTGCCGTGCTGGTGAGTGTTGTAGCACAAATCAGACGGTAGGTTCTCAGCTGACAGGTGGGATGGCGGTTGAGCTGGAACCGGGAGCTGAAAACGCAGATCCGAAGCTGAGGCCGGCCAACCTCGGTTAGGGTAAGGGCGTCTAGGCTCCTCCCTTTTGAGACACTAAAGTTGGTGGGATGCCGCTGTAGCCTGTTGTGGGGATTCGTCACTCATTTGGTGGAAAGTGTAGTAGTTTCTTTATGGTGAGCTGTCCCACTGAAGGGACAGATGGCTGCGTTGACGCAGTGAGGAAACCTGTGCACTGAGATCTTCGTTTGTAGTATCGGTTATGTTGGGAAGGGACTCAACCATGCCTTTTACAGTTCTAGATGATTGGCTGAAGAAGCTCGAAGGTCAGCTCCACCCACCAAGAGTAAGGCAGTTCGGGCATTTGGACAGGTAATTACTTTTGGAGTTAGCTCCAGTAAGATTTAATGGCTGGATGGGGGTCTTACACCTGTGAATACCTAATGAATTGGCATACTGTACAGTTCAATGTATAGATTGATTTTCCGTGACGTCATATCACTGATATCTGTAGACAAAAGTACCCAATAAGAAGAACATCAGCCTCCAGCAGCTTTATTATGCCCATAAGAATAACATAGGAACATTTCGATCATTCATCAGTACTTCATAATGAAAGAAAAGTTAAGAATAAAAAGTGAATTTTCACACACAGGAAAGCTTCAAGATCGTGAATATCAACTTTTTATCCTCAACTTCTCTTTTATTTCAAAATACTGATGAATGCTCGAAATGTTCCTGTAGTAATCTTATGGGAATCGATATGCCGTTTGCGGAAATATCGCTGTTATCGATAGATATATAACTAGATGTAACGTCACAGGAAAATCGGTCTATTGCAATAAGTAGCTACCTAACGTGGTGTTTCATTTCCGTGCATTTTATTTTTTGTTTTGGACAAGTGTAATGGAAAATGAGATGGAAACCAACATTGACGACATTTCCGGTGACAATATTAAGGTAGGTACCCAACAGCTTACATGTTACATCTGCTGTCCCCTTCTCTTCGGAAGCTTTGGTTAGTACCGTACAAACGTACTTAATATTTGTTTATGAACAACAGTTATTTAACAAACAAATGACGGAATACGTCAGGAACTGCATAAATGTTGTGCAAAAGCCATGGATCTACAACTTCTATTGCGAAGTAACTATTGAAACGTTGATTGAGGAATATTTTGACCTACAACTGGAGTATTGTGGGAAGACAGGTCATGGTGGCCGAGATAAAATGAACTTTTCACTGAACAGCAAGTAGGTATTTCATGACGTAAACAGCTGTTGAAGTGTTTGTAGCCTTATGCGTCAGTTTTGCTACTCAAAGAAAGCTCAGCCTCATTAGAGACTTGTTGTTTGTCCTATTACAACAAAAGACTTCAACAGTCACGGTCAAGTTAATCTTATTTACTTCCAGTCAACACCAACACCATGCCGCAAATTCAAGTGGTTGATGGACTACCAAGACCATCTCCAACTATTTAGGTGCTGCCTTCTTTGCCCTCCGAAGTGCAAAAAAGCAGCTGATGTAGCGTCAGAACTACCTATTCAGAATATTCATTAACTTTGGGGCGCTGGACATTCTCCAGAGAGACAAAGGCCGGGAATTGTTATTGAACAGTTGGCAAGCATGAGGAAAGTCAACCTTCTTTATCAATTTTCAACGAGAAAAACAATGGTATAATAATGATAGTTTTTCACTGCAAGAACTTTTACATGAAGAAATCCAGCAAAATGTAGATTGATGTAGATACGTCCAAGTATCTATAATGGATTGGAAAATTTTTACAAGTGTTATCTGTGATTAGAATCAAAAATTGTCCAGTCACATTCTTTTCTGGATATCAAATGGCAAAAGTTACAAGCACTTATCCTCTTGAATCTTTCATCTTGAAACTTATTCTTGAGGGTCACAATGAAACATTCCATGTTTATGACCTTTGAAATATGCATTCAAAAATGTTTCTAAAACAAGTGAGAATAATTTTCCATTTTATGCATTCCTGTTACTAATTAAGCGCAATATACCGTATCCTTATCAGCTGATTGTTATTCTGAAGATTTTTACACAGAGACCCTTCCTGCTAATTGTTATTTTGCAGATACGTCAATTCTACTTATTGTAGGGCTGCTTGCGGTTTACTTCGTCAGCTGCTTAGGTTTCTAAGTTCTTTAACCTAACCAAAAGCTGTACAAGTCCATTATAAGAAAATAAAGGTAGTATAGGGGGTGGTACTCGCAGATTTCTGGATCACCTGCCAGGTATAAAAATTAAAAAAATAAAAAACAATTTCCAAGTCTGTTATTTGAATGGGGGGGGGGTGGGAATGGGCTGATACTCGCGATTTTTCAATAGTGTATAAGGTGTCAGAAAAGACATGAAACATGCCAGTAAACTTTTTCAACGGAGCATGATGAGCAACATCCCGGAAGTAAATTTACTCTCAGAATGCCTCTGTACTTACGCGTGGAGAAGGATACACGACGAATTGTAATTTAGTAGTTTTTTCATAATCATTGGTCAATCGACTCATAAGCAACGACGTGAGACCCGATCCAGTGCCGCCTCCGAATGAGTGAAATAAAACAAAGCAAGTAACAGTGTTGCACTTATCAGCGATTCTTCTGATTTCATCCATTACGTGGTCAATAACTTTCCCTCCTATAGAGTAGTGCCCGCGGGCGTATAAATTGGCGGCATCTTCTTTACCGGTTATCATGCGGTCAGGATGAAATAAGCTACTGTATACGTTCGAACGAATTTCATCTGCAAACAAAAAAATACTATACCGTAGTATGTACATCTCGATTAGTAAAAAGAAGACGTTATTGTAAGGCTTTTGTTTCTCTTGGAAGTAGGTAGGTACCGTACTATATTCTTCTTAATTGTGGCCGCGCATACATCCACCCTTTCAGAATTTTTTTTTCTAGCTCAAGCCACAACATCATTTTGAGATTGATTTTGCACTCTTGAAATTTTTCTTATGTATTACCTAATAAAACTTGTCTGGCAAAGACCACACCCTCTAAGACTTGCCGAAGAACAAGTACATATTCTATTTATAGTACCCAGTTTGAATTAGAATTACAGTAACATACAATGACAGAAAAAATGTACATACCACGAAAAATTACATAATACCTACGTACATAATTTGAAGAACTTCTAAAAGCTGCTTGATGCTTCAAAATTTACAATATTAATTCTGTTTATACCCGAAATTCAAAGTTATCCTTGTAATTTCATAACTGCTGCAAATTCATTATTGGAACATGGAGGCATATACAGTATACAGTATACCGGGTGAGGCAAAAAGATGTTACCAGTTAAATGGGAGTTTGCGCTAAATCCACCGTAGCGCGAAAACGCGAAACGTTGGACATATGGTTTAAATGTACGAAATTTGTATCTCAATTTTATCTTTAATTTGAGCCACATCCAAAGTTTCTACGACTTTTCTGAGCCGAGTTATGGACCAAAATGTGCCGAAAATTGACTAATTTGCAAAGATTTTTGATATAAAACATTGAAAAATCCCCCACTCACAAGCTTCATAGGGTTATTTGGGTATGTTTTTCGGAATCAGCGTTAAATTTCACATCAAAATCAAATGAAATACGGAAGTTGGAACAATTTTTAATTTCGGCCAATTGATGAATTTTTGGCACATTTTGGTCCATAACTTGGTTCAAAAAATTCCTGGAAACTTCGGATGTGCCTCCAATTAAAGATAAAATTGAGATACAAATTTCGTACATTCAAACTATCTGTCTAACGTTTCGCGTTTTCGCGCTACGGCGGATTTAGCGCAAACTCCCATTTAACTGGTATTATCTTTTTGCCTCACCCTGTATGCGTACCTACTCCTACACATTTTATATCTTTGGCAATGTTATGAATTGAAAACGCTAGCTACCTACTTATCTTTAATTTTAGATAGGTATTGCAACAGTGTTGAAGATTTTTATCGGGGAAATTTGAATCATAATAATATTTATATTAGCTCCATATATATATCATGTTGATACAATCCGCTGAATTATAATAAACCAATGAGGATTTTTCCTTGACTACCTAAGTCAATTAATTGCTGATTACCCCAAACGTGCTATCTTTGAAGAAGTCATTCGGTTGATGGCTTGAAGATGATGATAAACAATTCATTGTGTGTCTAGATGGATGAATGATTTACTTTACTTACCAATAACGGCAGGCTCGAGGTCAATGAAAGCTGCTCGAGGAACATACTGGCCGGACTCACATTCCTCAAAAATGGTATGATAATTGTCGTCGCTATTCGAAAGACATTTTTGTCTCGCTTCGATCAAGTTTCCGTCGGGTAGAATGCCGTGTTCCAAACAATATAGTTCCCAAATGGAGCTGCCAATTTGAGCTCCAGCTTGACCAATATGAATGGCGATTGTTTCCCTCTATGAAAATCCATGTCCAACAAAAATAAATTATCAATTTTCAAAAGTATTTAAGAAAGAGCACGTGTCTGGAGCGAAGATGGGAGCTATTGAAGGATGAAATCTGGTAGGTCAAGATGATGGTTGTGACGTCTGCGACGTCCTGGATTTCGTGTCAATTTTTGCATTTTAATTCCTGTCGAATTTTTGCGTTTATTCAGTTACATCAAACACTCAATTTTTTCTTCTCGCTAAATAATCGTAACGCACAATTATTGTGGAACGCGAAACGGAATAAATATTCATTCACTTTTTCTCCGTCTCGTCTCCGTAATTACCTACTAACAAGTTTTTCTTTTCGGTTGTACATTTAGCGACCGAACATAATTCTTTTTTGCAACATCAGCAAATTTACAAAGTTCCGATAAATCTCAATTATTCACAAAAATAATTTTTCTTTTTCATCCCGCGATACCTGATCACCCGCGTGTATACTATTCGCGCTCGTGTCAACCTATTCACACTTTTTCGCTCAGTTTCGTTCATCAACTGGGCCAAAATGGTACAAAGAAGATGGAACAACGCCCGAAAAGAGGAAGACCAATTTGCGGTCAAAATGGAACTCGAAGAAGCGGCGCGTCAAATGCAGAGCAACTTCAACCGTACGATTGCCAGAATGGAACGCAATTTCGCTAGAACGATCAACAAGATGACGGAGAAATGGCTGGAAATCAATGATCTTAACCGAGAACACACAAACCAATATCAGCGAAGTCGTATTTGTACAACCAACGTGACCAGTCGCTGCGAAAAATCAAGGATATCAACAAGGCTTGGACGTGATGGTTACTACACCACTTGGAAATCACAATGGTGTAATCTTTATAGGAGGGAAATGGGAACGTGAGATGAATCGATAGACGGGATGTAGTCTTCGCATGTTTTGAAGCGTGATGCCTTGACACTCACTCAGATGACTGTAGGGAAGGAGGAAGGGGATTTACGTTTTTTGTTTTTTTTTAGGTTTTTAGGTTTTTAGGTTTTGCTCTTTGTGTTTCGGTCGGGAGTGTGTGGAAATATAATTATTTAATATTTCTTATCTCCTTCGCCTCCAATTGTGACCTCTCGTCAATGTGTCGAAATTTTATTCGGATTTTTCGTCCTAAGATTACTGAGAAATCTATACTGTACAACCCTGTCTTTTCTAAATTTTACTATGCACATGCCCTTTGTAGTGGATTTCACGTCCCTCAACTGGACATGCTCTACTACCGCCAGCTGCGCCGGTCGTGTTAGTTAGTAGCATTAGTGCACTGCGCCTCGCTTGGTTGCAATTGTGTAGGGGATTTTTGACCTGTCTGTATTGAGGCAGGTTCACCCCGAGGATTGGAGCAAGGTTACCACGCCCCGTCCGAGGATACTGAAGTCCCAAGTGGTACTGTGAGTATGAAGACCTCTGAACTTCGTAGTTCTCTGCATTTTACTCTAGATTTAGGAAACATTTACTCCCCCTTTAACTGTGCGGAAGCAGTTGATGATTCTTGGATCACGACAGAGACATATTTTCTTGTTCTTTGTTTCACACTTTGTGTTAAAGGCAAGCACTGCACTGTGCTTAAGCTGGAGGCAGACACAAATTTGCATAGAATTTATTACTCTCATCATGCGCTGTACCATGAATCAGGATGCGTCATAATATATTTCTGTTGTTGGCTGTACCTTTGATGAATGAATCAGTTTTATCAGACTTTTAGTTCCTAGCGTTAACACTTTGTGAATACTACCATAGAAAAAAATGAAAATTTTAATCGTTTTATCCGGCTGTCATTCATTTATTAGCCTGTCAGTAAATATATTATATTTCTTTGCTCAGCCTTCTCAACTGCCTATCTTTGCCAAAATAATATTCAATACTCTGTTTATTCTTATAATAAAGCGCAACTAGCGGCTCTCTCTTTCTATTGACCTCCTAATCAACCACTAAATCTCTTGTTAAAGAGGGTTTGAAAAATATCTACTGAAAAAATTCAAGATTGCCTTTACAAAACTTATACAAGGCTTGAATCAATATGATAATATAGGCTAGTAGGTAGGTATGAATGATCCAATATACTACTTGTGCGTTCAAACTCAGTAAGTTTCTGTAGGTATAACAAATAGAGGGTGTACTCGACTTATCAGAATTATTTTCTTAAATATAAGCTTTACAAAACTACGTTCTTAGACGCCGCAGCGCGACGCAGTGGATGTTCCAAAACAATTAAGCTATCTGCCAAGCAATCGGTCTGTACAATATTATTATAATTATACAAAAGGCGGCGAATAACAGTTTTATTAATTTTATCTTATAACAGAGATTGAATGCGTAGCAGCTGCGTTTTCTTTTCCTCTTCTCTTTATCCTTACCAACAGGCTATTCCTTGCCACGCCGCGCCGCCGAAAAGACGCGGACTTTACTCATTACCATAATACCATCAGACTTGTATAGATTGAGAGATTTCCGCAAACTTTCAAATCTACCCATTAGGTACAAGTGTTGTATACTGTAGCAGTTAGATTATCGCGCGTAGCACTCGTATTCTGTGTGTATGCGTGCATAGCACCCTAAAAATGAGGAATCAACTCAAATTACCACGTAGCACTTGCACCTAGATGTAGGTAATGCAAAATATGCGTTCTACCTCTTTTGACGCGTTTCTTCTTATTGTTTTAAATTTTGTGTCTTGGGTAAAAATATGACAAACTCTATCAAAGGCTTTTGCTATAAAGCCAAATATAAGTACTTCAACTGCAGCATCATTTTCTTATCAATGCTATTCACTATAGGTAGGCTATTTGATGTGTGGGTAAACAGGGTAGTGTCCGTCAAATTGTTCCTTCTAAAAGCACGCATAAGTTATTTCTGATCCCTTGAAAAATGTATGTGATCCAAATACTTGGTTAAAAACTTTTTCTTTAACGCATTTTTCAAAGATCTTAGATAGGTATGCATGGGATGAGTACTACCTATTGGTCTATAATTATTAGTCATCTGCGAGTAGAATCACCTCCTTTTGGGACGGAGACTATGATTGATATCTTTAAAGCATCAGGGAATATTTGTTGTCTTAATGACTTAGTATTAAAAAGAGAGACTAATAATTTTGAGAACGTTTTCGGTAAACTTTCAACATTCCGTCAGGTGATTCCATCAGCACCAAATATTTCCCCTATTCTTTAGAGATACAATAGCTTTCTCTACATTATTAATTATTGTAAAATTCAATCCCTGTCCCCCAATCTCCCTCAATTCCCTGGACAAGTCCTGGCTCTTGCCTATTAGCATTACGGTATGTACCTACGTTTGTTTGTAAACTAGCTTCTTTTAAACAAGTTCCTTTCCTGTTACCTACATTATTGAAAAATTTCTCCAATTTCTCTGCCACTCTGCCTGGGTTACTATCTGCCAATATTGCTTCTTCTGTACAGTACCTAATTACTTTTAACATATTTTCTTCCCCCTTGATTCATTTATTACATTCCAGTAGCCTATTTCTTAGAATCAGAATAATTATCATGCAATAGTGTACCTATGATGAGTTGTATCGAAGGCCTTTGCTAAAACCAAATGTACTCCTATCACTGCAGCATTATTTTCTTTGATGCTGTTCACAATATTTGATATGTGAATAAATTGGCGAGAGGGGGCTACCCATTGCTACACCATGAATCTGCGAGTATGTGACGCCTTCAATGCTGGCAGTACGGTAGGTAGCTTTTCTCGAAGCAAAAGGACAGATCCTCAAAAAACACATGTCTATTGAGTGCTGCGTGAACTCTTGTTATGAGCTTTTAGGAGCCTGTCATCGAGTTTAGTGTAGGTACGGTCTAGATATACTTATAATTAAGCTTGGCGTTGTTATTGAGTTCAGATACGCTAGAAGGAATTTTATTGTTCGAGGATTAAAAAACGTTGAGGACAGGTGGAGAGTTAATGTCTAATAGTGCTCCGATGTGATTGTGAGTGAGTTTGGGCGTGGGCATCAATTTATTTGGTTCAAAGTTTTAGAATGTTGGTGGCATCACTATCATAGTAGGCCTACTGTATATTACTGTACGAGCAGCGAAAGCGAGTAAAGATAATCAAAAAAGTTGCGATATTTCTCACGTTAGTCGTTACTGCCCGTACCTACTGCGTAAGATAGTTTTTCAAACAACACAGGCTACGCCAAAAACAATTTGGTTTAAATCATTTTGAATTGTCCAAAATTGCAAGTGTTTTATCACAATTCACAGAATCGCCTATAAATCAATTGAGTTTTTCTTTAAGCGATAAGGTTTTTGTCTAATCAAAATCATCGTTGCTTATAGGTAGTTTTTTTTTGGCACGGATTTGAATTTCTCGCCACTGTTTTCATGTAGGTACGTATCTCATTGCTGATCGATGGACGCAGTTTTTGCTGTCGAAAATCAACGTAGGTAGGTACTTTCGGCGTAGGTGTTTGAAAAAATAAATTATTCTCTTAAATACCTACCTATGTACTAAGAAATGCCATCGCGAGAAGATACAAGCCAGACAGAATGTAATTCTCAGAATGCTAGTGAATGCCTGCCGATACTCGCGAAATGACGAAATACATCAAGACTTGAATGTGAAGACCATCAACCAGGTAATCCAGGAATATGCTGCGATGCACGAAAAAAGATTACACAAACACCCAAATGTTGAGGCCCTACAACTGCTCGACACTCAAGATGATACTAGACGACTGCAACGAAACAAACCTTTCGATATTGCATAAGTTGTCTAGGATTTCCTTGGCCTTATGCCGGGATTAATTTTTTGTTAATTATTACTTTTTATTTTATTTTATTTTATTTTATTCTTTATTTTTTTTTTGAGAAGCAGGCCAATGAGCTTACTTCTCCCACCCGTTAAAAACCCACCTAATAATTAAGAAGAGTGATTATTTAACTAACGCGGTTAAAATAGCACTGTAATATTAAAAAAAAAAAAAAAAAGAAAAAAAAGAAAAAAAATACCTACCTAAATAAAATAAATGAATAACTAAAAAAATGAAAGATTACAGTAGGTACCTACTTACATAATATAATTTAATGTGAGCGCGAGAGAAAAAACTACTCGTATTAGGTATACAATTTTATGAGAGTATAATTGGGAGTTTGTAGACACGTTGATTCATTGTAACATTAAGTTAGGTAGGTAACCTTAAACTCTACTTGTTCGAGTGAAAGGAATACATTGGAAGTAAAGAGTAATCAGTCAAAACTGCCAGAAATCTGAATGTAGGTAGTTTCCTAAATCCGTCACTTGCAAGACATCCATACAAAAAGGTTAAGCTTAGGGACCAACTATCGAAGTTTACCCTTCCGGTTTTTTTTTTTTTTTTTTTTTTTTTTTTTTTTTTTTTTTGTATACTGCGCCGTAGTATCCACGTCATGTATATAAAGTTCTTTCCATATGCTGCCACACGCTCGAATAACAACAAAAATTTCGCAATCGCTGATTTTGTGTTGGTAGCCTTATGATGATGAGATGCGAAAAGAGAAGTACTCAACCTAGGCTACAGTTTCACGTTTACGCGTTACAATACAAGATTTGACCTGACACTGACATAATAATATTATAATATCCGCGCAGATATATTAGGTAGGTAGGACCAAACAAATTATGAAAATAATACTGATAATATAATAATAATAACTTTTTTCTTGATTTCCAGTTCACGTAGGTACCTACTTTTTTCTTTCTCTGTTTCTCTCCTCTCTCCCTTTCTCTTATTCTTCGCTTTACTAAACTTTTTCAATTTTTCTGGTGTACGTACACTTCCTCACTTTGCATCTGCTGTCAGGAGCATTTTAATATTCTACTCAAATGAGAACGCGATGACGTGTCATGTTTTTATCACAATATTTTACTTGCGACAAATAAGTCTCCAGTCTTCATATAATTAATTATTTCTTCTTATACCTCCGATAGGTAGAACAATATTGATGTAACATACGTGTATTTAAATTTTGTACTGTTTATAGCGCTTGGTAAGTTTTAGTCTAGCAGTAGTCTAGATACACATACGTACAACCTATACCTACTGTATATTTGAAAACAGCAAGAGCCACGTTATGCGCTACGACGACACGAGTCGAAAAAACGAGCAAATACGCTATAATATTTTGATACAATGATTTATGTATTAGTTTGTCTCGAAAAACAAGAAGGAAGAAAAGAGATACCGGTATACGAGGCTCAGGTATCCTGTACACACGAGTTAATTGCAAGTTTGCACTGCACTGCTCGGTACACTCTACAGTGACTAAACCCAAATATGTGTACAAAAGAAAAAAAAAAAAAAAAAAACTAATCTGAACGTGGACGATTTTTTAAGCGAGCCACGGCTGTCCAGGGTTGATCCTCGACGCGACGCCTTCTCCAAGGGTGGAAGTACAACTGTTCTAAAAGTATCTAGTCTAGTGATAACGGTTGACATTATCGTCTTGTAGCACTCACATGTCGAAGTCACTGACTGTGAAGTGTCAACATACGTATTGTCGTGTTGTTGAAATAACTTATTCCATAGTGGTGTAATTTTGTGAGTGTCATTGGAATTATACAATTAATTCTGCTTATAGAGTGGTGAATTGGTTCACTGAGCACAATTCTGTATCCCGTTATATTAATGAGAATAATCAATCACCATAGACGGTCTAGTTAGGGAGGAGATGGTTTTCCATTGTGGAGGTTGCTGTGACGAAAAGACTGGTCAAGCCACTGAGGTTGCTGAAGCAATGTCTTGCGCGCGATGAAAGTGCACGAGTCCATTTGCTATGGTTGTAGAGGTTACAGCAACCAGGCTCGGTTGTATAACGGACTGATCAAGATTTTGAGGCGGCTGTAATTTCTGTTGAGTTGAACTTGAATTTCTTTCGAGCGTGACTGGGAAGTCAAAGCGTGCAGCTGAGTGTACGCTTAGCCGCGCCGGCCGTGTTGTACAAGGTCGAAGTTGATGAGGTGAAAGCCGCGCTTGGTGGGAATTTCGGCATTGGATAAAAGGCGCTACTGATGGATTAAGCAGAAGGTATAGTTGACACTGTACTGTGGAGTATCCCCTGCCTGTAAAGAGTCGGGATCTGGCTCAGGCTCATAAATCGTCAGTAGAGGCTGGCCAATCTCTGTTTTCCTGGTAGTGGGAGGATCGCCCTGTCTAGGATTGGACTTGCGCAGAAAATAAATCAGAAGGAGAGAGGTACGTTAATGATAAGAGTCTTCTTGAGAATCTTACTGGCCAAAAATGAGCACCGTGTGTCCACCAACACTCTCACTAGGGTTTTAGAGAATTTTGAACTCTTTTTATTCTTGCGCCCGTCATAGATTATTCTGATCTAAATATTTTCCCCCGCTATAAAGTTTTTTGGAATCAACAAACATTGTTGTCCCGAATTTACCTAGGTTTATAATGAATTTTTTTTTGTCAAAAATATAGTTTCGGAAACTCGTGTAGGCCTATATTCCATACTTCATTTTCATCCTACAAAATTAGGTATATATTTTTGAGCTGTATAGAGACTTGACGTCCCGACTGAGTTTTAACTTCAATTTGTATCATCAGGTTGGGTAACCTACGCCAGCACCATAAAATATTGGCCACTAAAACGTTGATGTTTTCATTAATTTATATTAAGCCCCCGAACTCTTATTCGACCGATACAAATTGCATTATCCTTCGAAATTACTAATTCGAGTTCTTCGGCATTCAAGCTTAATTGAAATTTATCAATCGTTCAGTCTATTATCTTACAATTTATTATCTTCCATCTTCCATCAATGCTCGACCAGTTTTCCACTTCATTGTCGCCATGGCTGGAGATTCAAAAAGTAATACGGTCGAGCCAATGGAGTGGCAGGTTATAGTGGCATGGCATAAGTAATTTTCAATAAGAAAAATATGACCCAGAATTTACCAACATTCTTTTGATTGGTGATCAAATTATCACAACTGCGGTTGTGCCTCTCTCGACTGGATGTCAGGGACACGTATATTATTTGGATATAAAATTTGTAGACAAGTAGTGTTTCTACATAGGTTTGGGTATTTCTTTGTAAGTATTATCCCCTCAGAACGATGTCTTGTAAAATTTCTTTAGTTTTACATGTCCCTTAGGTTCAAAGCAAGGGTTCAGCTAGAGCCTCCAAGTAGCTGTTAATGCGTATCCGTCATTTTCTTTTGTACTTATTAATTATATTTATTCCAATTCCTATACTCGTACTGTATAATGTGTATTCGATTCTTCATTAAATAAAAGCAGGGGTGCGGTGACCCCCCCCCCTCAGCTCCTGAGAGAGAACCCCCCCCCTCCCTTCGTATATCGCCCCTCTCCTCTCGCCAAAAAATTTGAAATTCAACTTTCAGTTTTTCAAGATGATATTGTGCAAGCTTCTATCATCATAAATTTTTATGAATGAAAATTACCGAGAAAGAAGAGAAAAAAAAAAAAAAAAAAAAGAAAAAGCAAAAAAAAAAAGCTTTTCCCCTAAAATTAATTGAAGGGAATCATCCTCACAAAAACCCTGTCACCACACCCATGAATAAAAGCATCGTCACAGCTTTTCTCTACCTTTTTTCTTCGCGAAGTCTCGATAGACTTACAAATCGAATTACAAGCTCTTCACTACAAGAGTGAAGAAGGTGCACCACCAAACAAACGAATCCTATACTCGTACATATATAAGTAGTATGAACAGGTCGAGGACCAAACCCATAAAAATCTTATTAGGTATATCTACCTACGCGAAAATGATAGTCGCAGTGTTGTTCGTTGTCTGACCTGTCCATGTCTGAACAGGGAAGATGAAGACAGGCACTGTGCTTATTTTATTTAAATGAGTCGTGAAGGGTATAGACTATAGAACGACTTACATGTATTATTATTAAGTTATTATTTATTCAAATGAATTCAAATATATGATCTCTCTGTACGTTTTGTATAGGTATGTTAAGCCGAATCCGTCAAATTGCCGATTGATAAAATCGGCAGAATTTGTAAAATCGGCAAAATTTCTACTTGATCTTAAGTAATACCTAGATGATAAACGTTGAGAATATTTGCAAACCAATTCATGTTAGCACACCTGAAGCAAATTAAGGTTAATTAATCATGATAAAATTAATTTATTAGTTGGCCAGGGTGAAATGATGATATCTACAAAATAATGAAATAAATTTTGTAGCGCAAATAATCACAATAACATGTTACAAATGAGAAGATTCAAGTTGGAAAAAGTCAGAAAAAGTGAATCTTTGTTACCTATTAAGTTATCGAAGAAATTAAAAAATATGAAAAGAGTCGGAAAAAGTTGATCGTCGTCATTATCGAAGTCAAGGGAGAAAAACAATCAACCCTCGTGTTTCTGACATGTACGCCCCGAATGGCAGGCCGAATTGCACCCCCTCCCTCAAAGATTGTCATTGAATGCGCAATGAAGAAGAAAAAAAAAAACAATTGGGGAACAAGAGAAAGAAATATCTCATATAATTGCGATGATTCAGTTTTCTTTCATATAACCATGTTGGGAAGAATACCGGTAAAAAAAAAATTGGAAAAGAAAGAAATATTATCTGTAGATTTACATTCAACCACAATAATATTTCAGTTGCCGATTTTATAAAATCAGCAGAATTAGCGTTCATTAAGCTGCCGATTTTGTAAATTCGGCAAAATTTCTGCATGCCGATTTTAATTTGACGGATTCAGCTCAACATGTATACCACTAGGTATACCCTACGTAATGATCGACAAACTTGGTAATTTCTTGACGAAAGTACATAATATATGTATTCTAATCTAAATGCACTGTATTGAATGTTCGGTAATCAAGGTTGAGGATCCCCCAACCTACCATCATTTTTCAGCTTGAAATTTCAGCCAATACGTAGCGCTCCTATCGAACGTAGCATACATTAAATAGCCTACTCGTCATTTGTGGTATAGTGACGTAATGGAAATCTCTGTCCTGCACTCTCTGATAGATGCCACCGTTTTGTCAAGCGCCGCGCCGCCGGTACCTTTATTTCGATCCACATACGATAGGTACGTCGCGTCATTCATTTATTTATTTGGACGGCAGATCCTCACTCCGTCATCGCATTTTGGACCGGGTATAGGCTATTGTAGATTCTGCTAGCGTCGCGTCGCCTGTGTAAAAAAATAGGTACGTAGAAAGTACTGACAAGCGAACCGTGATTGTGACTTGCGTGGGTCCTACTTATCGATAAACTATCGATATTATCGATATAAAATGATCGGGAAAAACGATAGCTAGTCTTGTAAAAACTGCAATAGTATCGTCGAACGACATATTCTGAGAAACTATCGCGGTCGTTTGAAAGATTTTCTTTTTCTTATCAAAGTCACAAAATTGGTGGGAATTTACTGATTAGCGTTGTTCCAGCTTTCGGAAATCGGAAGTGAAATTTGAAAAATTGAAAATGTGCGTGCGCCAGTTCAATAAATTAGGATCAGTCTGGCGGCACTAGAAGTGCAATGGGTATGTGGCACCACGTAGGTTGTATGCTGCAGCTGTCTCCATTTGAAATGTAAACAAACTTTTCACGCCGACGTTTCAATTCCTATAAGGATAACGCATAGGCATAGCGTTTGCGAAATTACAAATACATATTTCAAAATAATGAACAATAAGTACCTAGATATTATGATGATGAGTAGGTATATTCTTGATATACAAAATCTCCTTCCTCTGACTCAAGGCTCCTACTGTCCAGACCAACTTGAGCCAGAAAATGAGATGACTAAATCACACCTTTTTCTCTTCCCTAGCTACCTCCCGAGATCTTTGTCTAGACTGATGCGCAGACCAACCGCCGGGAAGATGATTAATAGCCGGAGAGCGATAGGAGGATCCGTCCACAGCATAGATCATCTTGATAAAAGTCTTTGCTGATGGCGGCCATTGAACACGAAAGCACCCTTTTTAGAACACTAATTCAAGTTGGTTGAAACCCCTTGCAACGAGCGATCTCGCTGCAAGAACTAGTTTATAACCTTGAACATATTACGCGTAAATAAACTCGCTCCACCGAGTATGTCCGGACTGGAGATCCGAAAAAGAGAGAGAGAGAGAGAAAAGAAAATAAAAAAAGCTTACGTGCTGATTGTAGGTACTGTAGGTGGTACTATTGTTAAACTAAATGATACCTAATTATATTCCTGCGAGAGATGATGAATGGGTACCATCTAGGTACATTTTAAATGTGTAAATCCTCACGCGACAACCAAAAACCATTTTTTCGACTTTGACAATGCTTCCATTACCTACCTAGGCTATTATATTAATTGAAGACAAATGAAAAATAGGAAAATTTGTGTGACCATCGAGATTACTACCTAATTTTAAAACAGATTATTGTACAAAATCAATAGCACCTATGCTCCTCCCATCAAAACACTGCACTGCACTGCACTGCACAGCACTGCACTGTAACAGTGGACGCACGTCATAGCAGCTATCTTTTTTCCTGTAGGTACAAAGCTCGTTTACCGTTTTTGTAACGTTGATTAATTTCACTTACCAACAGCTATTTCAGTTGTATTTTACATCCCCTGATGAAGAAGCGCGTTGCTTCAAAATAATGTTGAGAATCATTGAAATGAAAAAGTAATTTAAGTAACGTAAATTGACGCACTGGCAAAGCCGAATAATCTTTTATAATTTGATGATGAAAATGCATTGCGAATAGCTTCAGAATAACTCCGCAATAATGAACGCATTTACACGTGCGATTGAACCCTGCATTTGGCTCGATGGAAATGATAGTCTACGTAAGTTACTGCCATCAGGGTCGTGTACGTGCTTCTGTGGAAGGCTTTATCGCGCGTACCTACCTATCAACTCGCATATATAGGTACCACCAATTACTCGTAGATGATTACTTTCATATTCGCGGTCATCGTAATAATGGGTAAGTAATAGAGTGCAAAGACAACCTGTACCGGTAGGTACTTAGCACTTATGAGAAAAGTGATCACTTTACTCACCACCATGATCGTAAGATTTGGCTCTGCCGTAGGTAGCCTGTTCCGACTTGAAGCGCTCTTTAAAACTCAGGCTACGCGGTCGTTCAAATCATTCATTGTACGTATCTAAGTACTCGGTAGAAACGTCAAGACAAATGGGGCAGGATATTCGCCTTCAATTACTGATAAGATTCAAGTCTTGCGGAGGACACGGACGGACACCGAAAAGTTTATCGCAATACCACGTAGGTATTCTACATAATATTGATATACGAAGTAGCCTATACCTATCTCGCTACGGTATCACAATTACAAAATTCCCAAGTTTAGATTTTCTTCAGACATGAAGAGCCAGTGAATTCTGCCTTGTTCTCGCGTATTTTTCGCATCATTTTTTCCATAGGTAATAATATTTATGATTTTTGTTACCAACATGTGCCTCTCATGCTGTTGTTTGATTTTTAGTACCTACGGGCAAATAGGCAGGCGTATTAAAAAAAAAAAAAAAAAAAAAGAGAAAAAAGCCAAGCTGGCTGGTTTTTGCTGAAGATCTTTGTTTTGGAAAACTGATGAACTTATTATATTATACAAGCAGCTCTCCCCGTCTTGCAGACGGTCTACTTATTCTTCTTTTTCTAATAATTTTTCTCTTCTTTTAGGGAAGGTATAAAATTCTGGCTTTTTTCCTTTCTTAGTTTTTCAAATAGTTCAAAAGGTTTTCTGTTCTTTGAATTTTCTCGTTTAAATCTCTCCACTCTTCCTCGGAGTCATTTATAATTTTTGTGGACTCTCTCTTGATTCCTCCTTGTTTGATGGCACAAAAATTTAGTCCATCGACTACCTCTCCTTTACTCTCCAAACGACCCATCTTCAAATGGTACTCTGCATATTTTTCGGTGTACATATACCTCGCCTTGAGAAGCTCTCTCCATCACTCCTATTTTTTCTCTTTTCTCTATTGAATCGATCTTTCCCTCTAAATTAAAATCCTCTCAACTCTGTCATAGAAAGTGAATCGCCTATTTCAAACATTGAGTGTACTATTTTCTTTCTCAAATTTTATAATTGACGATCGCCGACACCCGACTTGCCCCTGCAACACTACTCACCAACAACAGATTTTTCTGCATAAAATCACATCCCGTCATCTGGTCATTATCCTACCCGATTTTAAGCAGTAAATACCCACTTACCCACTCGACTCCCCCTAATGACCGCAACACAGAAAGTGAAACATGTTCCTTCTTCAACGGTATTTCTAATTTACCAACTTACTGGACCTGATCTTAATTGAACACTGTCATACTCTCACGCATCCATTAAACATTACAGTAATCCAATCCTCAACCAACCGTTGGACTCGGCCAATTAATCTTTAATCATTGTTGACAATCCAACTGACTTCTCTTTACTTTGAAGTCGGTATAGGTAATATTTACGGGAACCCTATATCTTCCCGACAACATCAGTTGTAGCACTTACTCATCAAGAACGAAATTCAAATCATAAAATTGCATCCTGTCACAGACTATATATTTTCTATCAGATAATGAGTTGTAATTACCCGGCTCACATTTTCCTACCCATCCGACCACTGACCAGTATGCAATTTTCCAAAAACTGAATTCATCATTTTCTAAGTCGCATTTTCTATAATAGTTGTGGATCACCGCAGTTATGTGAGTTTTATATTATAATATTTAACAGAGTCGTTAAACCGGCTGCTAACGCTGTTCTACCTATGTTTGTTACAAAAATTATTTAACCTCCCGATCTCACTCATGACATAAATGATATCGACAGTAAAATGATACGCCCCACGACCGATAAGCTTAGACTACTCCTCCAAACTACTTCTTTTCCAAATTTTACACCTGCAGTTCTTAACGCCACAGACCATCACCCTAATTTCTATAGAGATCAATATTCGCCTAACTAACTCTCCTTATTATTCTCTATGACTTTTGTGCCCTCACTACCCGCATTGAAACATCCGTCGACCTTCTAATAATCTATGAAAACTTCGAATTTCTCCAACGGCACCAGATATGGCATTTAATCACTGAGAACAAATTTTGTTTCCTAAATTTTTTTTCCATACGTAGTTGTGTTTCTATCACAATCAACATTGTGAATAAAAAATCTAGCCCTTACACGTGCCTAGCCCGCGCCTGTAATTTCCAGAAGTTCGACAATGTCTTTTTTTTTGTCCAACAACTCATTCTCAATTATTAACCTATCTATTCCCTGATCTTTGCCCCTCCTTAAGATGCTCTCTTCATCACGTCAATACTTGCTTACATGTTCTCTGATTGATACCACGCCATGAGAAACTTTCTTAACTCTCTGGATCTACAAAAATCAAACACTTCCACACTCACCCACGTATACTCCCACTCACACAGGACATCTCACTCACTGAAAAAGAGAACTACCTGCAGAAGATCACTTCCCGTTATTGATTATATTCATTTCTTACTTAATATTACGCAGTAACTACCACTTGATACTTGTGTCTACCCATCCGTCTCTCCTCTTTCCCATCGACTACCAGTATACTCGTACTATGCAAAAATTGAAACTTTAATAATAAAACAGACAACTGTCTTCTGCTGGTCAATATATATCCGCTTTCGAAGTAAATCAAGCCCTCGGCGCACAACGATGTAGGGCCACTCTCATCCTCTGCGTAGAAGCCGGATCTAAGTCTGGACTTGAAACAGGAAACGTTAACTCGATTCAAGGCATCATTATCAGTCATTGATTGAAAAATTGAAGGAAACGCCCCACACTCTTGTCTTTCTCATCTCCATCTCTTCACCCCCGCTAAAATTTTAACTCACTTTCATCTCTCCTGGCTATACACGACTCGTATTCATTCAACTAATTTCCCAAATCAGCGCATTCATTTATTCCTGCAATCACTATCATCCACTTATACATCTGTCTTCTTCCTGTGGATTCCGGGTCACATCAACTTCCCGGAACATAAAGTGATTGTCTTACCGCAAAAGATTTTCCTCTCTCCCACAAAATTTCTGACCTCTTCTTCTGATATTAGAGACTGTTACTGATCCCTAATACTTGACTCCTGACATGACCTTTGTAAAAATAAGCATTCAAAGAAATTTACAGCAATTGTAAGTAAAGCAGTCTCCTTGACTTTTTTCAATCGAAGTAACCGTCATGAAAAAATCATTCTCTCTTATGGATCATAATAATATTTAATATCAGCTTAGGCAAACAAATTCTCTCCACTCTGAAAAAAATAAAAATAGAGCCACGTATATCTATTTTCAAGATTCAAATTATCGATTAAAAAAAAAACAATCGATAAAATCTTGACAAAATCGAGGAAATAACATTACCGTACAAAAGGCATTATAATTATTATGATTTTCCATGGAAATAAGCGAATCCTGAAAGCCGATTCTCGGACATATATTCGGCTGTCTTTCAACACTTTACGCGTATTCTGACCATTAACGTGATAAAACGGAAATTTATTTTCGCCTTATAGCAGATACACGTAAAAAATCGGTAACCAATATACTTTTAACTTTTGAGTAACCCCCAGTAGCACTCTCCATGCCCAAAGGAAGAGTTCAGCCAAATTTCACAAAAATCTGTTGGATAGGAACGGAGCCTATTTGCGAATCAAAACGGGTGTTCTCCTTTATAATATAGAAGAGAAGAAGAAGAAAAAGGAGAAGAAGAAGAAGAAGAAGAAGAAGAAGAAGAAGAAGAAGAAGAAGAAGAAGAAGAAGAAGAAGAAGAAGAAGAAGAAGAAGAAGAAGAAGAAGAAGAAGAAGAAGAAGAAGATCAAAGTCCTCACCCTTCCCATTTTTCTGCAAATAACTCGTTTTCTAGGTGTTATTTTGAAAGATTTTACAGAATAAAAAATGCTTCTCGTTAAATTTTACTTAAAAAAGGTATCTTGTAAAATTTTCATTTGAAGCGCTGGAGAACTGCCACCGATCAATGAAGTGAAATTGTAAATTTTTCATTAATCCGAGTTAATAAAGTAAATCTATTGCTATCAAATTTTAGAGGAAAATAGTTGACACAAAAAAGTTGTTTGCCATACAATTCTCTTCATAATGGTGTATAAATATAATGATCTAGGTCTACTAGGTATTCTACCTAACAAGAATAAGAAATTACAGTTCGCTTACCGTATGTTGAAAGATTGTGGGCCTTGTACCGCTTAGTGATGCCTATTACTCCGGACCTCTGTGGATTGCGATGCAGTAACCTGAGGGACCGGGACTCTTTTGCGTTCAACACGTGTTCCAGCTAGGTAGTCTCATATAAGTACCCGTTGGACCAGAAAGATGTTAACTACGGATACCAGTTGAACGGGAGTTTGCGCTAAATCCACTGTAGCGCAAAAACGCAAAACGTCAGACGTGTACCTACTTTGAATCTACGACATTTGTATTTTAATTTTGTCTTCAATTTGCGCCCTCACTCAACTTTCTACAACTTCTTTGAGCTGAGTTATGGACGCAAAAATAAGTCAAAAATTAATGATAAATTTGCCAAAATTCTAAAAAAATTAAAAATTGCTCCAATTTCCAAATCTTGTATGATTCGAAAATGAAATGCTGATTCCGAAGAAGAAAACAAAATTCTTTAAGACCCCCATGAAGCTTGGAAGGGTGAGAATTTTTAATTTTCCTATTTCAAAAATCTTGGCAAATTGGTCAATTTTTGGTACATTCTAGTCCCATAACTCGTGCTGAGAAAAGTCGTAGGAACTTCGAATATGGCTGAAAACAAAGATAAAATAAGTAATTAAGATATAAATTTCTTATACATAATATTTAACGTTTTGTCTAACGTATTCCGTTTTTGTGCAACGACAGATTTAGCGCAAATTTTCACTTAACTGTTAGGTACCTAACATCTTCTCGGTCCATCCGGTATACTACAAAGTAATTGAGTTCAGTAAGTACGTAAGTACCTACGAGTACTGTTGGCTAAACAAAACTACCACTCATAAGTAAATGTAAATTTTAACAAAGTACGTAGGCTACGTACACTCTTCAAAGACTACCATCGCACTCTTGAATGGTTTGGGCAGTCGACACTCTCCGTACGCCGGCCGCGTGACCGTAGGTTAATTAAAACATCGCACATCATCGATATGGTGATTCATCAAACAAAGTTAGTGTACCCCAAAGTAATAGGTACAGAATTTCATCTCTACCCTCTAAGAATAAGCTACGGCGGTAAGTTCATTTCATTGTTCGATCATACCTAGCTCTTGACTTGTTTACAGCTCAGCACATTAGCGCGGCGCACGTTTGGTCTTCTACCGGTATACATATAAATGTAGACTTATGTAGACGTATATAATTTTCCTCTTGATATACCCATAATATACCAGCCGGAAACGAAACGTTCCAAAATTTCCTTTGTTTGTAACAAACTAAAGATTACGGTAAGGGAAAAGAACACAATGCGTGATCTGAAGTGATACCAAGTACATCTACGTCTACGAAGGTAGGTATCTTTTCACAAACTAGGCACATACCGTATGGTCTATTAGAGTGACCCGAATTGAATTTGATTTGAGTAGATTCCGGTAGTTGTAAGTATCTACATAGTAGTAGACGTACTACTATACGAGTATAATTGTTATATTGCGTGAATATAATAGTTATTTATTCAGATACAAGGTCGTAAACCGAGTGTTTTAGTCGCACAAGTCCCAAGTTTTACAAAACGAGCTGAAAGCGAGTGATGTAAAACGGACGAGTGACTAAAAGGTAACGAGGTTTCAGACCGCGTATAATGCAATTTTTTTTCTTTCATACTTAAAAGCTCGTGCAGGAAGACGGAAGTGGATTAGCTAGAAGGCTTAACGGCATTTGGATGTAGTCAACTGGAAACCCTGGAGTAGGTAAACGGCTGTTTTACCTACTCCTGATGTGACTAGAACAATATGAGTTAAGACCCGCAACCAACCCGCGACTAAAATACTTAGATACCTAGTTTATCTACCGAAAATGATCGATTAATCGCCTGTTTTATCACTAAGTATGGAAAAAATTATTTAATTCACGTGTGTGTACAATAATTTTACTTATATAGACATGTAAGTAGGCCTACCAGTATATAAGTACCGATACAAATATAGTCATGTTGTCTCATAATAATACTGACCATCAGAAATGTACCCGCCGGTGGACCAATTCAAAGTTTAGGTTAGACCTTGTTTCCTCAAATAATATCTAAATATACAGTCGAGTAGGTGCTAAGTATAAAAAGTTGAGTAGATGCTGAGAAATAACGACATCTTACCAAACGTTGGTGTGTTTGTGTGTGTGTGAGAGAGAGAGAGAGAGAGAGAGAGAGAGAGAGAGAGGAAGAGAGATCGACCGAAAGAGTTATGTTAAGCACAGACTAGTTCCGCAGAGGCTTAGAGTCAAGGTGGATACTCTGCGGGTACCGCGGCAAGCGACAGGTGAGAGACCGTGGGGAGAGAAGACCAATCCCGCGGACATCGCGGCAAGTAACAGGAGGAACGACCAAAGGGATAGGGAAGATCAGTCCCGCGGAAACTGCGGCGAGCAACAGGAGGAAGGAAGCTAAGCGTGATAAGGAAGACTACACCCGCGAGCGCCGCAGAGGACAGTCTGTAAAGTTAGGAAGAAGAAGTGAAAGAAGGTAAGCGAGAAAGAGAGAGATAGCGAGAGGAAGGCCAGAAGAGGATAGCAGGAGAGGCCGGTAGGCGAAGCAGCCAGAGAAGTGTAAGAGCGAGGTTAAGCTAGTGGTAAGCCAGAGAGAAGTTGGACTTGAAGCCAGGTACGGCTTTGCAAGGTACGGACGGTTTTGCAAAAAGACTGACAAACGCGCCTCGCGGATGTGCTTGCATAGGGTGTTTCCGGCGCGATCCCGGCGCGAGATCATTTGAGAGAAGTAGTAGGCATAGTTTTTCTCATTCAAATACAGTTCCGTCCTATATGCTTACTCCTCACTCTAATTTGAATAATCATAACGTTGAACCTGTCTTGTCAGAATGCCATGACAGCATTTTCTGTCAGATTTTTTTTTTCTTTTCTTTTGAAAAAAAGGTTATGAATTGTACACACAATTTACACAAACTATAGGTAAAACGGCTATCCGTTCATTCCTGTGTACTAATCAACGGCGTTTTTGCTTTGTTCTTTAGCCCATTCACGCCGGTGATATTTAATCACTAGAGTGCCGTAGTGGCGGATCAGCTGTGCGCGCGCATTGAAACGCGTTGTCTAGTGCCCGTATATTTACATGTGGGGATTAAATGGCAGCGCTACTGTCGAACGTATATTTACGTGCGCCGCCGCGAATGGGTTAGTATGTCACGTTTGGAAAATAGGTACCTACGTATTAATTAAAATTAATTCCTTTTACAGATTGTATTCACTCTCCTTGTCATAATTTTATTCTCTATTTCACTTTTCAACAGTGAATTGAAAACTAGTTTTGCCTGAAATTATTTCAGATAAAACTAGTTACAACGTTGAGGGCTCCAATAAATTCTAAAATTGACAATTAAAAGTAGGTCTGACCAAAGTCACTTCTGGCAACTAGTTTTGACTAGTGAATTCTAGAACTGATTTTGGGTTTTAATGGTTCAACAGCCATTAAGTATAATAATAAAAATACTTAATACAAATCGACTAAATGACCGCGATCGTCTGCTTACACAAAACCATACAACGATTCGACTGAGTAATGACTGTGAAATAATGATTGTGATACAAATTGACCAGGTAGCTCGTTGCAGTATATGAAATAACCGGCAGCAGTTCCTGTTATGCCTGTCAATTCATGACCTTTAAATCTTCTGCCCGCATTACATGAAATGCCCGCCATTTCGTCACCAAGTGGCTACAATATATATATATATATATATATATATATATATTTATTTTATTTCATTTTATTTTTTTTTCAAAAAAGACAATTGTGTGTCTGGCAAAGGTTATTGAATTGACATAACTAAACTAAAAAGAAAAAAACAACCTTTTGAATTGAGAAAAGTCTCGTTACTAAACAAAAAATTGAAAACTTGTATAGGTAATTAAACATTCACAGATAAAATCTTCAACACCAAGTGAATGCTATGGTGCTGCTGTGAGTATGTTTGATTACAAAGATTTTAAATTTTTTGCTGTTCAGTGACTAGAATTTTGTAGGACACAATATAATATATTTACATAAATTACAAACTGCACATGGGGAAAAAAATTTTGAACAAATAAAATGAAAATAATGAAAAAATAAAAAATAAAAATATTTAAAGATTAAAGACAAAAACGCTTTTGACTGAAAAGTCATTACCGTATCATACTAATCAAAAAATTAATACTGAAGGAATCCATCCTCCCCTACTGAATCTCAGCGATGTGCAACTCTCTGCCCCTGAAAAGAGCGTACTCCGGATGGGTTTCAAACATAGCCAGCTCCCACCGCAGTGGATCGCCCTCAAGCTGGCTACTGCCATGCCAGTGTGATTGCGGACTTGTCAACCGTACCCATTGTGATGAGACAATCTTTGTTGTAGCGAGAATGCATGGTTGAATGCGGTATGGAGTGGTGTGTGTGTATGTTATCTAAATGTTGTTATCGGGTCGACACGGTCTACCCTCCGAGAGTTCACGGCTGAAGTTCACGGTCGAAGTTGTCGAAGTTCACGTCAAGTTTTGTACACTGCACTACACTGTTTCTCTTGTCTATGTTACGCTACCTATCACTCAGTTTATGTGTATGCATCCAAATAAATCTACCATGGAAGTGTGCTTCTTATATAATATTGCTGAATATGATTAGCTACTGTGCATACCATCTGTTTTAATTTTCATTCCCGCTTTTTTATCGGGCCGATAAATCCATACCTTTGGGAAATGCATTTGGTAGGTACTCGGTCACTTGATCGGCTGTAAATTCAACTCTGTGAAGGAGGGGCATATCACCCTGTTCTCTTGAACAAACTTTTACAAGCTGGTTACGCTGTCGTTTCGCGCTCCTATCGAGTTTCATTTTTTTTCTTTTTTTTTTTTTCTTTTTAAATAATCTACATAAAAAGACGATTCAGGATCTAAATATATACCTTTTTGCGAATAACTCATTTAACCTAATCATATCCAAGGCTCGGGCCAATCTCTCACTACAAAGTCACAACAGAGATCGATCTTCTTGGAAACACTCTCCACATTATTGCATGAAACAAAGAGAATTTCTGTACGTACATTTGCTCGCTTTCATCATACACAGGGCTCTAGTGAATCACTCACTGCAAGTCCACGACTAAAGACAAGTTTCTCCGTAATATTTTCTTCATCACCCGAAACAACAAGATCCTCGTTTTTTTTTTCTTCGTTACAATATCCAAGTTTTTGGCTACCTGTTTTTCCGTTCTTTACTTCTCTTTTCTCCACTTACTACTGACAGAGAGTTTCTCAGAAGAGCGCTCGCTGAAATATACGTTTTTAAAACTAAAAATATTGTGAAGCGCGGCGATGCGATGCGATGCGGTTGTATGCCAAAATGTTTGTGCGTCTGCTTACAAAGTAGGTACCGTAGGTACCGTATCTAAAGGGTGAGTCAAAATGATATTTACCTACTAATTGGAGCTGGGGAAAAATTATTTAAAGAGTAAAACTGGTACGGTAACAGCAAAGGAATGAGCAGCAAAAATGGGATTTCAGAGCAGTACATTTGGGTATGGTGACAGTAAATTAACAAATTGCATTTTCTTCAATAAGTGTAACGCCTCCAATAACGTTGCCAGTGTGCAGGAATCTCGCTCATCAGTGGGCAATGCTGAACAAAAAAGTATGTAGGTAATCCATACAGGAGTCTAATTCGCAAGGAGAGGCACTGTACAACGTACCCGCCGGGAATACTAGCAATATCACGGCGAAACAGCTCCAAGAGTACCTACAAGAAGAAGAATGGACGATGGGACATGGACACCTTCGACCAGTTCCACAAATTTAATTGCAGTAAGTATACGGATTATTTGTATCGGAGAATTGGGAAAGAACGAATGTTCATGCCCGGCATTTTAGAAAAGAATTGATATAATATGTATATGTAAGCACATTCTGGGCTTGCTTACTAGGTTAAAAAAAGTGATTGTACCTGCGGCGCGGCGGCTAAATCAGTCTTACTTGGGCAAAAACAAAATCCGCGTTGTCCAGTAAATGTTTCATTTATATTTCATTGTAATTTTTATTCTAAAATTCATTGTTTGATTGCGGATCTACGAGTATTTAATTATTATGTATGTACATAACATACTGTACCTACTCTAACCTCCATTTTTTTAATGCTCGATTTTCTACTGTTTAAATCAATACCTACCTATTTTTACTACGTATTCACCTAATGCATTACGGCTGCAATCCTTAATAAGTACTGTTTTAATAAATCGTTACTGTGTACCCAATATTTTACTGTTCTCGTCCTTACAATACTGCTCAATGTCCTTACTTTTACAGTGCTCTAAAAATGGTACCCCTAATTGGATGGGAGTTCGGGCTGAATCTATTCTAAGGCGAAAACACGCAAAACGTTGGATGAACTGATGTGTACTTCAAATATACAAAATTTGTATTTTATTTTTATCTACAATTTCAACCCCTACAAACTTTTCTACGAGTTTTCTGAGGCGAATTATGGACCAAAATGTGCCATAAATTGATCAAGTAATTTGCTATAATTTTATAAAATTGAAAATTGTTTAAAATATTTTATACTTACTTATCTTGTCTAATTTGAAAGTGGAATGTAACGCTGATTCGGAAAAATATCAACTTATACTCAATTAATTCTATAAGGTTTGAAAGTAAAGGATTTTTCGAATTCTTGTTTTGAAAATCTTTGCTGTAGATTAGTCAATTTTTGGCACATTCTGGTCCATGACTCGGTAACGCGGCTCAGAAAAGTAGTACAAAGTTGAATGAGAGCGCGAATAAAAGATGAAATTGAAATGCAAATTTTGTAGATTTTAAGTAGGCTAGGCCTATACATACATCTACCATTTTGCGTTTTGCGCTGCGACAGATTTGACGCAAACTCCCATTCAACTGGTAACATCATTTTGCTTCGCCTTGTATCTAGAGACAATGCTGCAAAGTACAAACAGTAAAATCTCATATTAAATTTATGATTTTCAAAAAAGGTTTACTCAAGGTATTTTTGAAATCACTTTTGATTAGAGTGGAAATTTCAAGAAGAATAAATTATTTCCTCTTCGTTTTTACCGTACCGTACTCACCAAAGCTCATTTTCCGCTCATCAATTCGGTTCGTTCACGTGACGTCATTCACTGATAACAGTGGCAATATATCGCGCAAAAATTTTGCGATAGTTTCATGCGATGGTGCTTAGCTCACTATCGACTCCCATAAGAATACACAGGGAACAATTCGATCATTTGTTAAAATGCGGAAATAAGAAATAAATAAGAAATCAAACGTTGATAATGAGGATGTGGAAAACTTTTACAACCTCATTATCAACGTTTGATTTCTTATTTATTTCTCATTTCCGTATTTTAACAAATGATCGAATTGTTCCCTGTGTATTCTTATGGGAGTCGATAGTGAGCTAAGCACCATCGCATGAAATTTTTGCGATATATTGCTACTGTTATCAGTTGATGACGTAGCCGTGAACGAACAGAATATTGATGAATGGAACAAGTTTTTTTGTGCAATAACGCGCATATGACAGGCGTGAAACAAAATGAAACGCAACAGCACGCCGCGCCGCGCCGCGCCGCGCCGCGTTTGGTGGGGAAAATCAATCAATAACAACTTGGAAAATGAGCTTTAAAGGGTAAAAGCAAAAGGACATAATTTATTCTACTTAAAATTTCCCTTCTAACAAAGATAATTTCAAATAAAATTCCTTTACTTTAGTCGTTCTCGAGTAACCCTTTCTTGAAAATCACTAATTTGATAATATGGGCCTTTATGGTACCGGTAGTAGGTACCTATGTTCTTTCTAGGAGTCGAAAAAGCGCGTGTTAATACTTGGAGCGAGTGCAAAAGAGTCGCGAGTAGAGCATCCAACAATTTTCTCTTATCCAAATTATTGTAAAATTATCGTGATATCCACCACATTAATGTATAGAGCTTTTCCTGCTCGAAAACATCCATTTCCTCAAAACTGGCCGCGGTTGCGTGTTACTTTGTCACATGTCCGAATCCGTTCATAATTACATAATATATTGTTGTTCATTTTTGAGAGAGAAAAAAAAAAATCCATTTTGGCAAATAGAAAATTTGGTGAATGTTAATTCACAACCTTTAGATCCGTCTAAATTCTTTATTTATGTTTAAAATGACAGGAAAAACTGCCATACAGTAACAAGTTTGAGTTTTTCAGCCCAAAGTTAAGAACAAATTAATTTGCAATTACTCTGATGCATTATCTAGTATTGTAGCACGTGCCCTTTGCACAGAGAAGAAAATTGAACGTATCCCCACATCTTGATTTAACCATGAAGTAATACATAGTTAGGTAGTCAATGAATTAACCGCAATCGACCAAATCCGAATGTTCTGCCCCAACAATCGTAGGTGCAAAGGAAAAATCCAGAAATTCCTTTGGCCGCGTTTTCTGGCACGTATTCAACGTATCAACCCTTATTGAAACCTTTCACCTATAATTTGATTCCATTCTGTGATCAGTGGATGAAAATTATATCAACTGCAAGCGGCAGTCAGCGGCGAAGCTCATCAAATTTTTGTAGAACTAAGCCTGGACGACGATAATTACGACACTGCCTAACAGTTACTAGCATCTTGTTTTGACCATGCCGATCGAGTAATTTCTGAAATATACAGTATTATAGTATGTATTAGTTAGTTGAAAAGAGCAAAAAATGATGCCAATTAGAAGGTCGTCTTGTTACATTGAGAAGTCACGGAGAAGACGTAGACAAGAATCTTCCTCTTCATATGGCCAGATAAAACTTTAAAATTATAGGTAATCAATGAGTAAAGCCACTACTACAATTACCGCAATACCTATTTTTTAACTACTGAGCAGTCGCTTTCTAAACTTTGAGAATGGCAACTATGCCGATAGCGCTCAGTAGTTAAAAATATATTGCGGTAATTGTAGTGGTGACTTTACTCTTTGAGTATAATTTTAAATCATGGACGAGGATGACCGTAAAAAGACAAAAACGTATATCTTCTATTGCGAGATAACACCACTGAACGAAAAAAAAAAAAAAAAAAAAAAAAAAAACAATTGTTTGCATTACAGATTTGAATATGTGATTCTCAAGTACTTTTCAACGCTGAATTCAATGCCGTTTGCCGTTTCTCTCTATCACGTCAATGTTGATTTGCAGCAGGATGTCGCGGAATCAGGGTTGCGAAAAAAACAGTTTTTTTAAAAAGAAACAAAAAACACGTTTTTTTTGGTTTAAGACAGATTTTACGTTTAAAACATGTTTTGAAATATGGTTTTTATTCTCCAGTTTAAAACACATTTTAAACGTTTTCAACATCGTTTAAAACGTGGTTTAAAACAGCCTTAATTTTTTTTTTCCAATTTGATCAACCCTGGAAGAATTGTGAATGCATATTTACTATTGTTTAAAACAATATTTTGTTTTTCTCGTGTGTTTTAAACGTGTTTAAAACATGTTTCAAACACCGCCTGTTTAAAACATCGCAACCCTGAAAATTTAGTAACCATATTTTTAGAGATAGGGAAAAAAAAACTAAGTTTTTAATGTTTTAGATGGGATTAAAAACAAACAGTTTTTAAACAAAAAAAAACAGCGTTTTAAACATATTCCCGTTTAAAATAATGTTTTGTTTTTTTCGTGTGTTTTAAACGTGTTTAAAACATGTTTTAAACACCGCCTGTTTAAAACATCAGCCCTGCGCGGAATGCAGTGATACCTAATTGAGCAGTATTCGAGCTCGAACATTTGTTACATACATATCGCTTAAGGCTGCAGCAAAAGGACGCAAATAAACATCGACATTATGAAAAATCTAGACGTAGTAATAGAGAAAAACGGCAAACGGCATTGAATTCAGCGTTAAAAAGTACGTGAGAATCACACATTCAAATCAGTAAAAATGCAAATTTTATTTTTTTTTATTTTTTATTCTTGTTCAGTAGTGTTAGTAATCAATCAGTATCCAACTTAGGTGATTTACTTGATCGATGGTAGAAATAGTATATTACATACCAAGGACTATGAAGTGAGAGTTTTGATCTAACGAGCGCGAAATTTTGCAAAACGAGTTGAGTTAACGCACAAGAAGCAAAATTCTCATTTCATGTCCTTACTTTGTAACATATTTTACTAAAGTTCAACACCATGAATGTAAAAACGTACTTTACAGCCATATGTGCAGTAAAATGTTTTCATCGAAATAACTTGCACATTAGTAAAACTCATACGCTATAACAACCTAAGAACACGTATGCCGCGTATTTGGCAATGTTCGTGACAACTATAGACTACCAGGAAACCTTGCTTACCTATGTATTACACCTTATTTTTGTCTTCGATTTTTCTCAGTCAAGAGTAACGCGAACGCGGTACACTGAAATTGATTATTGATAAGAAATTCAAATTTTTTGGAAAGACGCCCCGTAAAATGGATGGGTGAAAGAACGTTAATTTCAAGAAGTCGATAACAAAGTGGGAGGAATAAGTGCAACAAAAATTGAATGAGAGGATTTCAGTATTAAAAATCAATTGGAGTGTCTCGCGTAACTCTTGACAAAGGAAAATCACATAGGAAAAAAAATTGAAAAATTAGTAGAAAACTTTTAAATAAGCACAAAAAAATCAGAAAACTACGTCCAAGATCACGAAATTAAATAAACAATACAAAAAAAGAAAAATTTTCAAATTTAAAAAAAAAAAAAAAAAAAAAAAAATGAAAAGTCTAAGTGAGGCTCCAATTTTCAGAAATTATAGTCTTAATTTTAAAAAATGTTTTCAAGAAATTTTGGTGTTCTTACGTTCAAAATTAAAAAAATGAAAAAACGATAAGAAAGGAGTAGAATAAAAAAAAAAAAAAAGAAAAAATTCTCAACTCTGAATGAGGCTTGAACTGGAGTCTGCCGAAAAAAATTCAACGTTCAGACGTAAGAAATTATGGTCTTCTCAATTTGAAGAAAATGTTTGCAAGAAAGTTTGGTGTTCTCAGTACTAAAAAATTCGAAATGTACGTCCAAAATTAAAATATTGATTCAACAATGAGGAACAAGTGGATGAAAAAAAAAAAAAAAAAAAATTGAAAGTCTGAGCGAGGCTCGAACCGGGGTCTGCCTGAAGAGAAAATTCAACATTTAGACGTGAAGTGGCTGGCGCGCGTTTTCGCGTACTGTTTTCCACGTGAACACGATCGCTGGCCAGCGTAAGCGTGCGAGTTTCACTAATGTGCAATTTTTGATAAAAAGCGTGACATATAATTTATATATATTATACAATAGTATTGAAAATACGTTACCGACATGTATAGGTAAGTTTATTACTGTAAAATTTTACTTTTACCTAGCTGCGGTTTCAAACCTCCTGGCCCATCTTTGGAGTAAATGCGACTAACTGGAAAAGCGATAGGCACAGTGCGTGATCTTACATATTATCACATATTTCTTCTATTCTAGTGTCTGTTGAAGCTGATGTAAGTTAGGTAGTTATTGATCACGATATTTTCCAGATTAGTCTGCAGTTTGCTCTTTATAACAGAGCCGGCAAATCAAATTTTCCCCATGTGTAGCAAAACACTTTTTCCAACTAAGAAAATGCAAATAGGTATAATAGATATGAATTCCCATGTGTAGCAGGTGCAAGCTTGCTACACTGTTTTCGCCGGCCATGCTTTATAACGTTATATATGCAGATGGGTAAGATCCTTTTCAATATTAAAATTATTATAATTATACAAGACATCAAGTGGTTGGTGAAAACTGATACTTCAAATTTTCCTTGCAATCATAAGGGTGCCAATACAATCCGCCGCAAACGATTCGCCGCTGGTCACTATTCGCCGCCATTACAATAAATCACAGGAAAAATTCTATGCACTACTTCATACACCACGAATCTCCACCCCAGCGCTTCCAAAATGGTGGTGCGCGAAGCCCTAGGGGGTCCGCGGAAAGCGAGATATTTCGAACGTGAATTGCTCATTGCTTGTAGCTTGTAGCTACTTTGACGCATTATGAACTACTTAGATAGGAACTTTTTTACAGGGTTCTGCGTATTTTTTTTCCCTCTCTATTTCTAAGGGCTCTACTAGTTAAAGTAATCGGGGAGCGTTGCTCTATTTTATTGTCATTACTTGAACTGTTGTACAATATGAGTTGTCAGTTGTCACAATAAAATACAAACGGTGACTTGCCGACTTTCTCCTTTTTTAGCGAGACAATACTTACAAACCAAGTTTGAGTAATCTAGATCATTTGTATTTCAAATTAGCTGAAGTTCATCTTTGCTGACTTGAACAATTTCAGAAAATTAATATGTTGAAAAAATGCCAGGAGAGGGGCGTTCGTGAAAATGGATTTGTGAAAATGTCCGGGAATCGAAGACAAGATACATGGAGTACACACACGCAAGGACAGTCCGCCCCCCCCCCCCAAAAAAAAGAAGTCGTTTTGAAGGATACATCTCCTTACACGATAGAATTTACACTGTCGTCATGGATTTCAAGAAATGCGAATTGATACCGTGCCTAGGTGGTACAAGTCACAATTTGTAAACATTACATCTGTCTTTAATAATTCTGCTATCGGAATTTTTTACTCGCGGTGATCCTTGTATATGTGGCAAGTTGTCTCCAGTTGTCCGCGTGGTGAATATCGGGGTCTTTCTTGGTGGCAAATCGTCCGCGGCTAAATGAACGGGCACGATCATAAGGTATCCGTCTAGCTCAGCATAATCTTTTTTCCCTCAAAAGTAATAATTTCAAATGAGAAATCGACACATACAGCATTCTTCAACCATTTTTGGGGAAAGTCTCAAACAAAAATAGCCTTCGTTCACGCCAAAGCTGGCTAATGAGCCGCCGCGTTTGCGTTTTACACCGTGTGCAATTTACAAACTCCCATTATCCAAAATTAAAGATTCAACCATCATGTTAACTTACGTAGCCAAGCATAGGTACAAATTGAGTGCAGCAATTATGAAGCCATTTATACCGGGTGGACCAGAAATATGTTACCTACCAGTTGAATGGGAGTTTGCGCTGAATCCACTCTTGCGTGCAAAACGTTTGACGTGTCTACAAAATTTGTATTTCAATTTCATCTTCAATTTGCGCCCCTACTCATATTTCTATAAATTTTTTGAGCTGAATTACGAACAGAAATAAGACAATAAATGACAAATTTGCCAACATTTTCAAAAATTAAAAATTGTTTCAACTTCCAAATATTACTGCTTTTGATAGTAAAATTTAACGCTGATTTCAAAAAAAAAAAAAAAAAAAAACTACCCTGGAAATGATCCTTGGAACCTTAAGAGTAAGAATTTTTAATTTCTTATTTCGGAAATCTTAGCAAGTTGGTCAATTTATGGCACATTTTGGTCCTTGACTCGGCTCAAAAAAGTCATAGTAACTTTGGAAATGGCTCAAATTAAAGATAAAATTGAGATGCAAATTTTGTATATTTAAACTACGCGTCTAACGTTCCGCGTTTTCACCCTACAACAAATTTAGCGCAAACTCTCATTTAACTGGGGAAATCTTTCCAGTCCACTCGGGACATTGGCCAATTAGGAAGGGTCCTTGAATATTGCATCTCAAAGCAAATGGTGAGCTGGTGCGGCGTAATCAAAGATTAAGAAAATTCATCGCGCGAAATTCAACAAAACAAATTTAACGCATGGAAGATTTAACACGGCAAAAATTCTTCGCTAATAATTTAACGCAGAGAAAGTTGAACGCATGCATGCTCCAAAATAATATTTTGTGAAATTAGAATGACGAAAATTAGAAAAAAAAAAAAAAAAAAAAAAAAATGAAAACATTAAAATAACGGAAATTATGTGCGACATCGCGTAAATATTCAAGAATGGTGTCTTCATCGAAGTCACCATACGTCACTCGTAATATTTCGTTGAAGTCAATCGGCGTTATCGTTGTACTTTCTACTTTCTACGGCGTTTCGCTGGAGGTTCTCTGTAAAGTTCTTTTTCTAGTCTCGTATCGGTCAGAGACTGCTCCCGACAAAGAGCAACGATGAACTTGCAAATGTCGGCCTGGTACGCATCAATTGTTGTTTGGAACCCTCTGTGCCAACCTTTGACAGAATTCGTTGTCTTAGGGTGGTCATCTAGAGCACTGTTGTAACAATTTCACATTTCTATGGAGAATGTAGGAATCTCTTCTATCAGACACCTGTTGTCGTCTCCTCCTATGAACACACCGAATCCAGGTATCTTCGAAGTAATCCAAAACGCCCGTGGCGTTGGAAGCTATGACGTCACTCGCGCTCAATAGGTACCTCAAACGCATCTACGACGGATTCTGTAGGCCCAAATACTAGCGCTTGTATCGGATATAGCGATGTCCAAGGGGATCAAAATCTCAATCATTAAATCAAATAATATTTCGTTAAAAGCGATAGGAATTCAAGTTTATTCATAACGGCCGGAACTGCTAATTTGATCGTAGTAAAAGGTAAATCGCAAAAAGCGATATCGTTATTCGCGATTTCTACTGTATTCACACCACCAATGTATCACAGTGCCACGTACAGTTTGATCCAAATGAAACATGCGGCCCGGCCCCCCTCAGACAATTTCAATCTCCCTTTTTCACTTTCCACGAATTCGAAGGCCATTCATTTTGTACCGTAATATTATTCTTCTCAAATTTATGTCGATGGGTTCAATTTTCTCCGCGTTAAATTATGAGCAAAGAATTTTTGCCGAGTTAAATTTTATTAATATTAATTTTTCGTCTGTTGAATTTCGCGCGTTAAATTTTCTGTCACCAATCAGAAAGGATCATTATAATTATAATGCATCTCAAAGCATAATTATGGTGCGCTAGTGCGGCGTAATCAAAAATTTGAAGTTACAGCCTTTGCCGCGCCGCCCAGCTGATGTCATGTAACCATAATTTGAACATTAAAAAGGATCTTACCCATAGACCTCAATACCTCATAGTAACGTAGACTGCCAATAGAGTGATAAGAAGTACGTCGGAACACTGGAAACGAAATAAGACTCTTAGGTACCGTACCACGGCGTCAAATGTATCAATAAGCGTGGTTTGTAATCATCTTCACCTAGTCGGTAGCCAGAACGTCTAGGCTGGACCCAAATATCTCATTATTTCTTGCCTTCAGTCTTTTGACAACTTATTACCTACGCACGTCCTTTACATACTGTTTCGGTGGTCTATATGTAACTACATGGTCCAAGTTCTTACCCTTGCTCCTTCTGCACAATGTAATAAAGAGCAAGCTACAGACAACTGTGGAGCAGAACATCGAGATCAGTAATTACGTCAGAAATAATATTCGAGTATTGGCACAACGACGTTTATCATGATGAATTCTTGTCATGCTTTGACAGGCACTAAAAATATAATAATGGTAGATCATCACCACGCCTTGCATCGTTTTTCCTGTTAGCCGCGTATATTTTCCTAAGATGGACCAAAAGGTTTGAAACTTCGCGGTCAGTTCATAGTAACATTTTTATCAATAATAAACTTGTAGGTGCATGTCCGTAAAGTAGTTTCGATACTGTATAACGATGGCATCTAACGTCACACAAACCCTTTCATTGATTGACAACTGCGTTGTTTTTAAAAGCAAACAAACAAAGTACAAAAGACGAGGCACAAACCATCAAAAATACGCCGTTAAATACGCTTCTTTGCGCGCTTTGTTCAAAAATACAGTACTCCGCCTCTTGTAAAAATGTTCTTTCGGTATCTGCACGCTGTGAAGCAGCAAAAAATCGCCGTTTAGCTTGTTCAAGCCCGTTTCACACGCTGTCTCTTCGTACAAAATATATGATTTGTTCTTACTGTAAACAAAAAAATTCCAATCACCGCGCGATGTGTCCTACAATTTTTGAAAACGATCGATTCGAAGTTGTACAACATCCAGGAAACATACCTTCAACATCCGGCTCAAATACTCGAACTATACATTCTGCTGACGCACGTATGGATGCTCATAAAACTTCTACTGTAACTTTGATAAATTCAGGAATGTCTCGTCCGTATTCTACTCCAGCATCGTTTGACAAAGGTTGCAAAGCCTTTAACATCAGCAAAAAGGCAGCAAAGCGTATGGGTCTTCGCCCTATCTTGTACAACCGTACGCCGATTCACACCCATCCGGGCTGAAACGACGCAAACCTGTATAACCATCATTAAGAATCAGAACTTTAGTTCAACGATTCATAATAGAAACGCAGTCACAGTTACCTGACAACTGCACCGTATTTAATTACAGCTTATTTAAGGAATTACACCTAGAATACGCTCACCTTTCCTTAGTTCCGCAAGCTGAAAATGAGGCCATTGATATGGTTTTTGAAAGCGATCATTTGTGGCATTTTATCGAGCCAGAAACCGAGAAAACAATAGCGGACGATTGTTTTCTCACCAGGGTGGAATTTGGCTGGGAAATGGTCGTTCCAAACAGTTACACAAACTGCCTCGGCCTCCTTTGCTTCAAAGCCAAACCAGGCCATCGATCAGTTTTTCGCGCTTGATACAATCGGCATTCAGAATACACGGCAAACACACGTTTACGTTTTGTAGATAAACGTTACAAAGTTCGTTGGCCATGGAAGCTATTCCCACCGAATTTACCCAACAATTTCGCGCTCGCTGGCCGACTGCGGACACTACACTAAAAAATGACGTCGTCTCTGTTTGAAAACTATGATGAGATCATTCAAAAACAATTTCGATACGGAATCATTGAAGAAGTATCAAACTGAGACAATGAATAAAGAAAACGCCCATTATTTACCGCATTGCGCTAAATTGTCATAGCGGAAAATCCACCTCTCTACGCGTGGTACAGGACGATTTCGTCCGTTCTGGGAAGAAAATCAACGAAATTAACGACCTAATTTACAGAGGAATCCTCAAAGGAGGAATCAATAATTTTCCATCAGACCTTACGGCCATGTTTCTTAGATTCCGGTTCAGTATGTCATTGTATTGCTGGCTGACATAGAAAAAATCTTTCTTCAACTGCTCGTGCCGTCAGATATCATGGTTTGATAAACTCGACATTTTGTTTACATCTTGTAACTTACGAGTATTCAGATTCGCCAGGGTCGCCTCTGGAATAATCGCGTCACCATGTCTCCTGAATACGAAGATCCTTTACCACCTGGAAACAAACGATAATGAATTCACACACGCCATCAAACACAATTTTTATGCCGATGATTTGTGCACAGGTAACTTTGATCTAGATACTGCCAAAGAAATGGACCTCGATAAAACGTACGAACTTCTCCAAGGTTGTTCCATAAATGTAAGCGCGTGATCTACCAATCACAATGAATCGCTCCGTCAATTTATTCCATTTGAACAACGGGATAAATCCAGAAAATTCAAGTTCTTGGTTCGCTTCGCTGATTCTTTGTACATAAAATCGTTTAAACCACTCGAATCAAACGAACCACTCACCTCGAGAAACGTATTAATCCGCCACACCATTCCGTAACACAAATTTTACGCGTTGGAGCTGGCGACCCGGATTCTCGTTTTCATACTGACAGCGATTCCGTTCAACTATTCAAAACAGATAATTTGGTCGTTCTTCAAATTTATCCGTTGGAAATTCCAGGATACCATACCAAATTTCGCTATCAAATCAATTCGGCATCCTGATTCAGCCGACTCCTGAACCCGCACCAGTGTCTCCGAATATAATCTCATCGCGTGTTCATTTCCTGCGAAGAAATAGACGAATCCGATGAAGAAGTCCTAGAATTAATTCTAGACTTTTAATTATGTAAATTTATTTACGTACTTAGGTACTTACGTACTATTTACGATTCTCTTGTACGCTCACAAATAGTAAAATAATTTTTTTTCTCATCTTTCGATCTCTATGTATGAAAATAACTTACTGTGGTACTTACCGTTCCTCTTATAATTCTCGATCACTTTTATTTCATTCCTTATCCGTGAATTACCGGTATTATTCGTATTTCTTAATTCGTATATTCAGTTCACGTTCATTCCGAGCGTCATGTAAACAAATACCAAACCTTCGACTATCGACTACAAAAATCAACTTCTACAGAATCTATAAAAATAGTCAAAGCGCTTAAGCTGTGTGGCCTGCTGCGACTATTCGCATAAGTGACGTGACGTCCAGTAGGAGCGGTAGTCTCCACGTGGAAAAGAACGGACGAAAACATGATACGTATTTTTGGTCCATTTAAAATAACACAGCAGGGCTCATTTTCGAACGACTCGTTTTCGTTGCTTTTTTATTATTTAAAAAAAAAATGAGGTATACAAAAGATGCAATGTAGTTCGCTTCTTCTATTTTAAACACTCTTTGACCACGCTTGCATTTGATTTTTTTTTTTAGGAAAACGAGAAATGAATTAATGCGTCGCGTCGTACACCTTTTAAGCCCCATTTACCCGATCAGTTTGGCTTGTCAAATCGGCTTGTCCACGGCCACCTCTACTACAGGCCAAACAACTGAGCATGGCAACGTTGCTGCCGTCCGACGTTTTCTATGTAGAAAAACATCTCTCATGAAAAAATTGAGTTGACCCTTTTACTAAGAAAATTTAACGGCCAACAATTTTTCTTCTGAGCAATTTTTCTTCAAACGTCTTACTTTCTGAGTTACAACTCATTATAGTGGTTCACTCCATAAGCACCTGTGTTAATTTAGGACGGCAAGTCACTGTTGCCGCATATACAGTTGTTCGGCCTGTAGTAGAGGTGGCCGTGGCTTGTCCAATGGTTCGGAAGTGCATCATGCCAGTTAAATTGTACGTAGGCCTATCATGTTTTTGTCGAGCTTCCAAAAACTTCCTTTTAGCAGCGACTCTTTCAATCACTTATGCGATGCGATGCTGACCACGCTGACTATTTCTCAAGTGTTTGAAAAGAGGTGTGCTCAGTTTAATGTAAACAACAAGGCGCTACATCAGCTTACATCAGCTGATCTCCATTTAAAACAATGTAAAACGGAACCGGGTGACGTCGATTCCGGTTTTGTGTCCCATGTATTTTTATATGTGCATGCGAGTTGCGTTTTGTTTACAGTCAAACTGAGCACACCTCTTTTCAAACACCTTGGACTATTTCTGCCGTACAATTAAAGTTGAATAAATTGACGTACTCGAACCAGGCAGCGCTAAGGTCGCGCAAAAATTTTTGAATTTTCAATCTTTCAAAAATATTTTTATCTTATATGATGAGAGAAAATTTTCCGCTCTTCAATTTTGCTCCTTACAAGTACACGCCTAAATTCATTATTTTTGGGGAAATTGAAAAACTTGAAAAATTACCATTATTTTGGTTTTGATACGTGCTTGGAACTAACAATTAAAGAACTAACAGTTTTGTCATCATTCAGTTGGCTGTATACATAGAAAGGGCTACTCGAGAAAGTGTCCAAATTTGTATACCGTTTTGTACCAACTTTTAAAATAACATGGTACAAAACAAACTAGGTAGGTACTGAAGATTGTATCAGCTGGTACATACAAACTTCTCAAGTAACGTAACTTTCTAAACTATACCTAGATACCTATAGAAGAAACAAGATAGCTAGCCCATCCGTCATATTACTAGATCTCATCTTCATGTTCTAGAAATGCTCACAACGTTATTTTACATGGGAAACGGCGCTGCAAACAGTCCACGGCCGATTTAACATTGCAGCTCATGGAGTTTACTCGTTTTTTGTAAATATCTCACAAACCATGATTCCATTATCGCAAAAAGGATAAGAACAAAAATCATTTCCCTTGTAATTTCCTATAAAAATGGTTCTACTCAAAAAACTTTCTGAGAACATTTGTGAAAAAAATTTCAAAATTGGTTTGATAAAATAGGAAATCACAAAAGAAATTACATTATTCCCATAAATTTTTCATTTTAGGCATTATTTTTCTAGAAAATACAAAAAAAAGGTGTCAACCCCATAAGACATAATGTTGAAATAGGTAAGCCGTGTGCTGAGCTGTGTATGCGGCTGTACACACAACGAAAATGCAGTGCACCAGTTTTCTACGGTACCTGTATTAGGGAATTCAACATGACGTCACACGGCATGTTCTATTGTCTCACTTGTTGGCGATGTTACATTGCGTGTTATGGGACGCGTTTGGTTTTTCTCAATTATCTTTGGAAAGAAGGCCTAAAATGGAAAACTGATGGGAATGAGATTTATTGCCCTTATAATTTCCTACATTATGATACAAGAAAAAATTACAAAATTTCAAAGGTAGGTCCAATCGATAGGAAATTACAAGGGGAACAAACTTTGTTCTCTTCATTTTTTCGCATAAAGGCGTATTTTCTGAGAAAACTGAGAAAAACAGGATACGCTCCATGAGCCGCAATGTATTACTCCCACCAAGTGAGATCTCGTGAGTCACGATTGTGACGTCAGTGTAATTGCCTAATGGTGAGTTATCTTGTCTCTTTTAGTGTCGTGATCCAAGAACCAGCGATATACCACCAGTCAAAATTTAACTGCTTCCGCACTGTCGAAGGATGAGTAAATGTTTCCTAAAATAGTGGCGTATTAAGCTCCTTGCCGCCTACACGCACTGACTAATATGCCGCTCTTCAATTTTTTTTCCTACGCTTTGCTCGGGATTATTTTTCGTCAATTGAGTTGTAATGAGTGGCAGTGACTGATAAGTAGTAATGTGTAATGAATTCATTGTTTCGATCGATTCAATAAACAAAAAAATCAGGAAATTGAAGGAAAATAAAAAATTACAATTTGCGGCGACATTTAAGGTTCGCAAATTTGTGGATGATTTCTTCGAAATTGACTGATTCCATCAAATCGCACTCGATGCATAGTATTGCGAGATCATCCAATCGAATTTCTGACATTGTTGACTCCAAGAAATTTTTTATACGTTCTCAATAAGAAAAGGCACGCTCCGCTGAGCAATTCGTAATTGCCATGCATAAAAAGACTTGCAAAACGATGCTTATATTAGGAAATATCACCTCTTAAGTTATTCTTCCTGAGAAATGACAAATGATATTAAATGAGAGGCACTGTGAGATCATTCCTTTTTCTAACAACTCTCAATATAATTTCTAAAATGGAGGCACTCCACGGTGGAAGTTTCTTCGAGATCCTCAGCATAGAATTTTTGAAAATTCTCTGCTTTTTGTGTAAGATCCTCCGCGCTAAAAGACTCGTCGCGCATATGCCGATGAGAAAATTGAACCTTTCACAAATTGGTTTATATCTGAAACACCTTTTTTCTAATTCGCTTTTAGTCGGTTTAGAACCGGATAGTACACTTCAACTCTCAATTTCTCTTTTCCTGAGAGAAAAACTTGATTTTCCCTACTTTCGCCAGGTCGAAGGGTCGATCTCCGAGTCCGGGAACGGGTATTTTCTTCATAGTTTTTCTCTCTATATCGAGCTGCATCGTTAATGAAATTTTGAAACATGTCTATTGTCCTTAATTCGCTTTTAAAATTTATTAACGACCTGAAATGTTTGATGACGTCTCTCAAATTAATTTTTACCGCCTTTGAGACTTTTATTGACTTTGTTGAAACGCTCCAACAATGCTGCCCACATAACAGCAATGAAAACTGACTCAAATGTACTCTTTTCTCTGAAACCAGCTGCCTTCCTTTGATTTTGAGACTTTTCGAACGGATTCTCTTCTATTTCCTTCAATACCTCCATCATTTCTTTCCAACTCTCTGTAAAAGCGGAGCACGCGTCATGACGACTAGACCAACGCGTTCCACTTACTCGTTTCGCAACTTTTTGATCGGTTTTCAATCGTTGTACAAGTAGATCCCATCGACCAGTAGACATTGTAAGAAAATGGTAAAGATCTTCTAGGCAATCAAAGAAAGCAGCCCATTTTTGTGATAGAATCGACTACGTGGTTTCCAACGAGATTCAAAGAATGCCCGCTCTCACCGGTTTTAAAAGCATGTTGAGTTTGGCAAGTTGAAGTTGTCAGTACATAATTAGAGCGAGTGGGTTCTTGGTGTTCTTGGAGAGGCTTTTTTTTTCACGAAGTTATTTGGATATTTCGTCGTCAAGACAATATTATTTTTTGTGTAGGTATTATTTTTTTCCCATCCCATTTTTGCCGCCCCTCAAAATTTGCCGCTCAACGCCTGTGCGTGGTGTGCGTGTAGGGTAATACGCCACTGCGGTGGAGTCCAATAAAAAACTACGAAGATCGGAGGTCTTCAACTCACAGTCCCACACTTAGGACTTCAACATCCCCGGACAGGGCGTGGTAACCTTGCTCCAATCCTCAGGGTGAACCTGCCTCAATACGGACAGGCCAAAACTGCCTTACACGATTGCCACCAAGCAAGGCGCAGTACACTAATGCTACTAACTAACACGACCGGCTAGCTCGCGGTAGTAGAGCATGTCCAGTTCAGGGAAGTGAAATCACCACGAAGGACATGTGCAAAGAAAAATTTAGATAAGACAGGGTAACAGATTTCTCAGTAATCTTAGGTCGAAAAATCCGAATAAAATTCCGACGCATTGACGAGAGGTATCAATTAGAGGCAAAGGAGATAAGAAATATAATCCCACACTCCCGACCGAAACACGAAGAGCAAACCTAATAAAAAAAAAAAGTAAGTTCCCTTCCCCCCTTCCCTACATCTGAGTGAGTGTCGAGGCATCAAGCTTCGAATAACGAAGACAGCATCCCGTCTATCAGTTCATTTCACGTTCCCATTTCCCTCTAAAATAAAAAAATCACACCATCATAATGACCTATCCAGATTTTATCCCTCAACAGCTCTCATCTTCGCTCCAGACAAGTGCTGTTATTAAAAAGAATCAGACTCCCGTTTCTTATGAAATAGATGTAAAAGACTGACCTGATCGAAAATTCTTATTATAATAAAGTTGTGAATAAATACGGTCTGGAACTTTTTCCGATCTAAATTGGACTCCGATGATACAAATTCCGATGAGAGCCGAAGGAGTGGCAGGCACAAAGAAGTACGTGTATTGGAATTGACAAGTGGCACTTACACGTCTCCGGAATAGTTTTTATCACTCGGAAGAAACCGATATGTGTCTAGATAGACCACGTTGACATATACTTCACTGACGTGAATCTTTTTAAAGAAATACGAATATTGTAATTTGCGTAGAAATATCAACTGTACTTTCTTTCCACTTGGAAGAAATAATATACGCCAGAAAAGCGAGAAAAATATAGAAATTTACTGCAAGACTGCGATGTATGTAAAAATATGAGAACTAAAACGAAAAAACTGTGTTGCTCGGAAGCTAGCTATACATGAAGTGAAGTGAAAAAGGAAAGGAACATCTGAATACTTCTTATCGATGCTATGTACAATTGGGAAAATCCCGCTAGGCAGTGTCAGCACCGATGGCATAGAACTGGCTTATCACACTAGGTATAGGTATCTATACTTTCTACGTTCTTTTGGCTTTTTCTTAAAGTGAACAGACTATAGTATTTTTCTTTTTCACAAGAGATCTTGTGACCGCCTTAGTAATAACGGCGCTTCTGTAGGGGCAATTTTTTTTTATTTTTATTTTTTTGTTTGTCAATTATGATTTTTTGAGTCAAATATAGGTACTTACTCTTTCGTTCTTAAGAAATTCTGACTTGTCATTTTGGGCTGCAATAGAAGCTCGAAGCTAATCGCTTCGCAGTTTTTAGTTCATTACTTCCACCTTGAAACAGCTCAAGCTAAGCTAATCAAAAATTTTTAAAAACATGTCAGCCCAAAGCTAAGTTTAAGCCAATGACGATTCGCTTTCCATCCCTGTTTTTTACATTTTGCAAAGTGCTGAACTGCTGAGTAAAGAAATGTTATTTATTTTGTCTTTTGTGACAATGAGGCACCCATATTTTCCAGTTTCAACTGCTTCATTGTTTTTCTTTTTCTTCTTTAGATTCCAGAAAAATTTTTAAATATTAACAGAATTCAAGCATTCAACGTTCACGTTCATTTTTAACCTCAATGAACTTCCAGGACGCGTTTGTTGAACTAAATGAACGTGAACAAGTAATGAACAGAACCAACCCTGGACAAAACGCAGAAAGACAATCTCAATCTAGACAGGGGGTTTGGGGCAGTTTTACAATAATACAGATTCAACTGTCACGTGATGATATGGAATAAACTCAACTTCCTCAATTCTTGGGTTAACCAATAATCCCTCGAGATTTGAGGGAATAACCCTAGGTATTTAGAATTTTCTGCAATTTTTTGCCTTTTTTGAAATCTTCGAAGATTTTTTCAATCTTTTTAGGCTATAATGATTCTCAATTTTACAATTTTTGATTTTAAAATATCGTTGGTTTTTAAAATTTTTATAAATTACTTGTAGGTAAGTATGGGTTGTGAAATGAACTGTCAAATTTTGATTTGATATATTTAGCAGAAACTGACCTACCTACCTTAATCAGGGTAAATTTTGCCGGTGTTTTCACCAAGATAAAGCTTATAGTACTAGCATCAAACTTTTGAGACTGAAGAACAGGTTCCTTTATAAATATGGGCTGATTATCTAAATTCCAATGATTAGTAAGTTGCCTAATGATTAGAAAAACGCTTGCAAACATGACAGAAACGTTATGAATAAATGACGAAAATAATTGAAAAGGGTCAAGAAAGCTGAAGATGGGATCATTTGAGGAGAATGGGAAGGGGGTAGGTGGCATGAAGAACAGGAGAGGCGCTAGGCGGGAACTGTGTTGTTGAAGTTGATTGGATGACGATTGGTTGCAAATTGCATGTTGATGTTACTCAGCAAAGAGGTTGCTGAATGTGCACTTTCATCAAAATTTCTACTTACTGCGCGCATTCCTCGATGGCGTGAATTAGGTGTAAGTAACATATATAATATTGATAATATTGAGCCATCTTGGCTACAATTTCACCATTGCACAGTCCGCGGACCTCGACAAGAAATTAAAGTCAAAACTCTCTCAATTTCAGCTTTCTGGATTGCCCTATACAGGGTGGATACCATACGGAGTGTGTGCGTTGTTGAAAGTTCACAATATTCATCAATTTTGTTGCCGCTTCTTGTTTTATCACGCTCATTAATGGGCTTGTCGAGATGAATCGTTTTTTAAACAATGTAAACAATATAGCATAGATACCTTTCTGCTGATCGCAATGAAATATTGATTGAGCTGGGTTTCTGTAGGTCACATGCATTGAATTCAGTCACAATTAGTTCATATTAAGAGCTTCAAATAGCACTCTCCATTTCAAGGAGAAAGGGGGGAAGGGCCCTGACCAATGAACTTTGTTTGGACATCTGTATAAAAGATATAATTATAATAATTGGTTCCATATATTATTTAGAGCTCCAAATGCACGCTCCCTCCACTTAGGAAGTGGGGAGGTGGCTCTAACCTATGAATGTTCTTTGGGCATCTGTATGGAGGATATATATTGAGTTTTGTCAAAATTCGTTCATTGTAGCTTGATAGCCTACCAATTATATGCTTAGATCACAATACTCAACAATCATTTATTTATTCTGCTATACTGCTTCAACACGACTTTCATTCAAATTGTTTGAACCAATTTCAAGAATTCATCTCTCATCACTTTTCTTCTATTCTGTAAAAGTGAATTAGTACCTAGGTAGATGAACAGTTATTCATCCGCAAAAAATAATTTTACAGTTTGAACATTCAATTAAATTTATTAATAGGCAAATGTTACTCATGATGACAGACACTTTTTACATTGCATTGTGACGTTCCCACCTCATTCCTAGATAATTGTTTCATTCGCATTCATGTAAAAATACCACGACGCGTAAAGACACCACAACGCCGATAACACGAATTTTCGAAGTTCAAACACGCGATCCTAATACAAAAATAATACCCACAACCATACCGTGCCCACAACTTTACTGCGCTGTGGACTACTCCCACGTGACGTCCGTGATACGGTATGACGTGAGTGACTGAACTGACACGAAGAAGAAGAAGAAGAAGAAGAAGAAAGAGATTGCAATACGGTCGGGTAAAAAAAACAGGTAGGACCTAATATTTATTATGCATTACCTATTTGATATTTGGTGTGGAGATTTCTTCATTCAATATGCCAATAAATATGTATCAATTAAATTTTGGTCTAAACAAAATGAGAGTATCTCGTTATTTATTTACATTACCGTACAGAGATAAAGTATTTCTTCACAAAATTTTGTGTTGAATTTAGCAGTTAGTTACTTTGTAGGCCTAAGTACCTATTATCTCGATTAGGTATTGGAATAACTTACCAACCAAACGTTTGTATAGCACGCATTTCTTCGTCGTACAACAGCAATTAAAATCTGCAATGGTACAAATTGTTAACACTTATAGGTACCTATATTGAAGCAATATTTCATTCTTCTTTTTACAAAACTTATTCTTCGAGCTGCTGCCACAAAACCAATTACGCACCAACATACGGTAAGATGAATGCGCATTGTTATACTCTATTAAAACTCGCATTGAAGAAGATATCTAGAAAGTTGTTTGCCGTGTGTGTGAGAATACAATTTGACCGGAAAAGGAAACTGACGTTGGTGGACTTTTACTAACTTTTCATTTTTCTTATACTGTCAGTTCGAATCGGTCGCGCGAATCCCTTTCGCCCTTGTATGGATTCGTAGCGTCGATGATGTCGCAGTTAGAAAAATAAACTGCATTTCCGTTTATTTACAATACTGGTCGCGTCCTGTGCACCATCCGGTATCATTTATCACTCAAAGTTTCTTTTAGCCACTCAGCCTAGCCTATGATAGGGTGACCGAGGATTCAACAATCGTATGAATAGAGAATATATATAAAATAGGCCTACATGATATAATTTATACCGTAAACTGTAGCTTAGTCACAAAGAAATAAGAAATTCACAGACATTTTCGATCAGTCGTCATCTTTTTTTATTACCGATTTTTCGTACGGAAAAGGGGTTTAGGTACATATACCTATACCTACTGTAGAACTCCTCAGTTACCTAGGTATAATTTGAGAGGAGACAGCAGTTCTTTTTCTTCTTCTTCTTTTCTGAGGCGTGAGATAACAACCATGCTGGTGACTAAAATTCATTTTCCCAACACATACAACGAAAACACTCTTTTTGCAATAGTTTTTGGTGGGTGGCGAAAATGGCCTTCATCTGTAACCGTCAAAACTGTGGCGAAAAACGTAATGTAAGTCACGGAAAGTGTTTTTTCACTAGTAAAAATTTACTTTCGCGATGTTTCCAGTTACCAATAGTAGATTGCTTAACTAGTTACGAAAGCGGGCGTTTGTACGAGAGTGTGAAGTTTGCTGCGCGAGCATTAGCGAGTGCTACAATCACACCGAGTACAAACGCTCGCTTTTGTATGTAGTCGAGCGAGTTACTTTTTCCAACAAATACAACGAAAAAGCTCCGAAAACATCGAAAAAACTCCAAAAACATCGCGAAAGAGTGTTTTCCTTGTATGTATTGGGAAAAAGTGTTTTTCCACTAGTGTAAATTTATTTTTTCTAAGCATGATGTTAAAACAGCGTTTTGACATCATCTATAGGTGCGGTCAAAGTTTTAGTTTTACCTATACCGACATTAGCGTGAAAGGAAAAATAGAAATGTGAAAGAAAAACGAATTAGCCAATCACATTCGAGGATTAGCGTGAAAAACAAAATAGAAGTGTAAAATGAGAATGAATCAGCCAAAAACGTTTGCATGTTTGTTATTTTTAACATCATTTATGGAAAAAAATATCTTACAATAGGTACAGGTGGGTATCGTGAACGTTCACCAACTTGGCAAATTGCTCTACTCGCCTCCGGCTCGGATCGCAATTTTTGCCTCGTTGGGTAAACGCTCACTTTACCCACATGTATAGTAATAGACTGTATACTATTTTGCGATGTTTTTGGAGCTTTTTCGTTGTACCTATTTGTTGGAAAAAGTAATTTGCTTGACTACATTCAAAAGCGAGCGTTTGTACTCGGTGTGATTGCTGCACTCGCTAATGCTCGCGCAGCAAACTCTACACTCTCGTACAAACGCCCGCTTCTGTAATTAGTTAAGCAATCTACTACCTATTTCCTCATAGATAGTTAGACATTATTTGTGGTAATGTGCGTAATTGTGGAACGGTTGAACTAATTGTCTAAGCCTACTAAAGGAGTATCTCTGAAAGGGGACTAGGTACTCAACTTCATGAAAGGAAACATGCGATCAAACAAAAAACAAAGGTAAGTACGTACGAGCAAGTAATGAAAAATGAAAAAATATAGCTACGTATATTACCCAACATTACAAAAATAGTGCTTACAAAAAATTTTAAATTCTCTCAAACAGAGTGAAGATAAGAGAACAGAAACAACAGTATAAGCGTACCTATACAGTAAGTAAACGAGGGAAAATAATGATGGTCATATTTTCAATGAAGATTTCAACTCAATAATATAGCGGAAAATTCCCTTTCGCTATATTCCTCGACGTTGGAAAGGCTTTTGATTGAGTATGGCCCAGCGCTTTACTACCGTTTCCTCTCATCAGAAATTCATTGCGAAATCATAAAATTGTATCTCCTTAACAGAACATTTCCAGTCCAATACAACAAAGCTTTCTTTACCATTATGGCGATCAGAGCCGGTGTCCCTCAGGGAAGCATCTTAGGCCCACTGATCTTCCTGGAACACGCTAACCCAGCAACTGAAGAGGCTACGTTTGCGGACGACATACTTACGCTGTGAAGGACCTTTACTCAACAGTTGATGAAGTCTTCAATTGGGCTCAAAATTGGAAAATTTGAACAAAAATAAAGGAAAATTAGTCCGGAGTTACTTCACCCTCCGTTTCTACAACTACATATTGATGACTATATCAACTTATCCCCAGGACAGAATCCATTCGATATCTAGGCATGCATCTAGATAAACGTCTGAATTGGAAAACACACGTAAATAAAAAGAGTGATTAACTCAGGAATGTGCTTTGCCCGTTGGCAAACTCCAAAATGGTGTACAATAGTTCCATATTATGTCACGGTTAAAGTGAGTACAGTATTCGGTTAAAGTAGGTAAGCGCGGCAATTACAACGCCGAACTATACACGTACGTATGTGTAATAGCGGCCGTATACATGTTTCCTCTAAAATGACGATTTTTTTTCATTTTTACCCTGGTTCGAGCCCTGCTTAAGATTCCCACTTTTTTTTAGGTTTTTTTTTTTTTTTTTTTTTTTTTTGGCAAATGAATTATTAAGTACTTACAATTTTTTCGACCGAAATTTTTCTAATTTTTACGGATTTTTGAAAATTGATGGACGCCCATGATGACAAATAAATAAGCCTATAATTGTATTTTGACGGCATTGAAGGTAGGTGAGCAAACTCGAGCAATTAAGCGCATAGTTTTTCCTATGCGGTCTGATTCAAATGTTGATTCCAATAATTTATACTCGTATCTTTCGCATAAAAACGGTCCTTTCCAGGATCACCATTTTTCCATTTCTTAACGAAGTGAGCGTACGTTGAAAAATGAAAAAATTAAATTAAAGTAGGTACTACAAAAGTACAGGATGAGAAACATACCCAGCCAGAAAATATTGTCAGCGCTTACATAAGCGATGGCAGCGTTCGCTGACATGTCAGCAGATTGTAAACATTTTGTAGGAATGGTGGGAATGCTGCCGTCAGCGCTGACGGCAGCAATGGCAGCGTACGCTTACATGTCAGCGAATGTGGCAGCGCATGGCAGTGTACGCTGACACGTAAGCAGATTGTCAACATTTCTACAAAATGCTGCCGTCAGCGCTGACGGCAGCGATGGCAGCGTACGCTTACATGTCAGCGAATGTGGCAGCGCATGGCAGCAGATTGTGGCCTCACCCAAAATTTTCCTACGTCCATTTAAATATACTATGGATAGTATAAGAAGGATGGTACTTGCAAATGTCTAAATCACCTCCGAGGTATTTTTCTATTTTATTTTTATTTTTATTTTATTTCATTTCAATATTATTTTTCATTTATTTTTTTATTTTATTTCATTTCATTTTTATTCAATTTTTCCTTCTTTTTCAAAAGAGGGTAGTACTCGCAGATTTCTCAATGACCTCTCAGGTATATATTTTTATCTCCATTTCTATTTATTGTTTTTTTCAGAATTATTTTTGATTTGATTTGATTTGATTTGATTTGATTTGATTTGATTTGATTTGATTTTTATTTTACTTTATTTTATTTTATTTTATTTCATTGTATTTCATTTTTATTCAATTTTTTCTTTTTTTTTTGAATGAGAGTGGTACTTGAAGATTTCTCAATGACTTCTCAAGAATATATTTTTATTTTTAATTTAATTTAATTTTTTATTTCTTTTTATTCCATTTTATTTTATTTTTATTCAATTTGAGAGTGGTACTCGCAGATTTCTCAATGACCTCCCAGGTATATATTTTCATTTTCAATTTTATTTTAATTTAATTTTCAATTTTATTTTGATTGAATTTTTATTTTATTTTAATTCAATTTAATTGTCATTTCATTTTATTTTTATTTTCTCAATGACCTCCCAGGTATATATTTTTATTTTTAATTTTATTCCAATTTGAATTTTATTTAATTTTATCTTTACTTAATTTGAGGGTGGTACTCGCAGATTTCTCAATGACCTCCCAGGTATTTTATTTCAATTCAATTTTAATTTTATTTGTATTTTATTTTATTTTTATTCTATTTCCATTTTATTTTTATTTTATTTTATTTTCATTTAATTTTATTTTTATTTCCATTTCATTTTTATTTTATTTCTATTTTCATTTGATTTTATTTTTATTTTTATCTTCATTTTATTTTTATTTTATTTTAATTTTAATTTTATTTCATTTTATTTCATTTTTATTTTATTTTTATTTTAATTAATTCTAATTTTTATTTTCATTTTTATTTTATTTTTATTTTATTTTTATTTTTTTTTTATTTTTTTTTTAATTTATTTTTATTTTATTTTTATTTCATTTTAATTTTATTTCTATTTCATTTTCATTTTATTTTTATTTTCCTTTTCCTTTTATTTTTATTCTATTTTATTTTATTTTATTTTATTTTTATTTAATTTGAGGGTGGTATTGGCAGATTTCTCAAAGACCTCTCAGGTAATTCACAAAAATTTTCTAAGTCCATTGGGGAGTGGGGTGTTACTCGCGAATTTTTGATAGCATAAGTTATGAGGTGTCAGAAAAGACCTGAAATATGTCAACAAGTTGAATAATTTTTTTATTAGTCAATATAGGTAATTATACCTATATTAATTACTCACAACAGACCACTTAGTACTTATTGTTTATTCATTAACTTACTGTCTTATCTCCTGAAGTCAAGTTCATGCCTATTACTAGCAAATTTTTCCAGGAGGAGCAAGAGGGAGGCAAGAATGAAATGATGAACGTGGGAGTGCCGCCAAGTTTTCAATGACCTAAAAATTTTTTGATATAGGTAGGTATACAGTGTACAGTGTATTTAGCAGCAAAAAAAGTTTCAGTGAAGCATGGCCGCATTTTCCCCCTCCCTTCATGGTTACGGCCAAGCCTGTTTAAGTTAATCAAAGTTAAGCCTGTTTAAGTTAATCAAAGTTACACTGAGCACATAGCCTGCAAATGCAGCTAAAAATACCTGTTCAGTAAACAGAAAGAAAATAGTGAACACCCGTGGTGGTGAACACGTATCTATACCAATAGTTTACATCAGTAGTTGATAGGTCCCCGTAGGTCAGTTAGTTAGGTCCCGGACAGGTAACTCAAAAGTGGTAGGTTCAAATCCTAGCACCGCACTGAGAGTAAGATAAATGGTTCTTTTTTCACTATTTCCTTTTCAATATTTTTTTTTCTGTCTTCTTTTTTTTGTGAATGTAATGAAGTTAGGCCTAATTGTAATTTTATTGTAGGTAATTTTAATTGAACTGATTTTAATTTTTAAAAAAAATTAAAACCTAGGCCTAGGCTAGTAGCCGTTTCGTGCCGTCAGCATATTGTAAGCAAAAGTGTCAGCGCTTACGTAAGTGCTGCCGTCAGCGCTGCCGCCAGCGCTGACGGAAGAATTGCTCTTGTGTCAGCATATTGTAAGCGAAAGTGTCAGCGCTTACATAAGCGCTGCCAGTAACTTGTCCACTACTGCCACTTCTGCTGACATGTCAGTAGAAGTGGCAGCAAATTTTAAAAATTGGCAGCGCATTTCTCGCTGGGATGCAAAGACATACGAAGACAGACAGTGTAGGTACACACAAAAACAACATAGGCCTACATAGAAAGACAATATACGTAACTACTCGCGAAGACGTCATATAGGGCTTTTCCAGTACTCCATATTGCATACTCATTTGCCTGCCCTGTTATCAATCTGGTAGTGTTTGATAACGATTTAACATTGCTCCTATGACAAAACGCTTTGTAATGAAATGAGTATGCAATCCAGCAACACCCATAAGATCCATCAATGTTAAATCGTTATCAAACACTACCAGATTGATAACAGGGCAGGCAAATGAGTACCTAAGCAACATGGAGTACAGGAAAAGCCCTATACACACGCACGTAAACACCATACAAATTGTAAAGTAGGTATAAAATAAATTGAATTAGCAAGCAACGCCTTGTGGCCGAGTGGTGTAGGGTGCTACTTGAACGTATCACGCCAGACGCGATCGAAAACACGCGCGCTGGAGCGATGACGAAAAACCCGAATTAACCAATAATACTGTACATCCTCAAATATCCTACGTGTAGGTACAAGGAATGATTTCACAAGATTTCGCAAAAAGTTTCTTAAAGCTCTATTTTTCGACAAATTTTAAAAATTTTACAGCGTGAAAAAGCAGACGAATTTTTGATGATTTTCAAGTAAAATAGAAAGCGTAGGCCTATAGAAGAAAATTTTAAAATTCTGCTTCGATGTCACCTTAAGTTGAACCTTGCTGAAAAACATAGCAAAAAATTCAAAAAAAAAATCCATCAAAAATTTAAGCATTGTGAAACTTTTTGTAGTAGGTACTTACCTTAATTATTTTTATTTAGTGCACGATTTCACCCTTAATCTCGTCTTCACAGCTCAAATGTAGACGTGTAGTACCCTAAGAAAGACTTAAATGTTTGAATCATTTAATACCTATCCCAGGGGTAACATCTCTGTAGTATTTGGATTGGGCAGCGCTCGGCACAAGTATAATAATAAGTATGCCTAAGTTCATTATTTGTGGAAAAATTGAAGAAAAACTAAAACATCATCTTCAGTTTTGAGTTAATTACAATCATCCTTTGTTTATCAGTACATTCTAGGTATTTTTTACACTGGCAAATCTACAATATGCCAAGCCCCAATCAATACACAACTACCTACCTAGAATAATTACGTATCTTCTTCAATTCTTCGACATGTACGTGTAGAACACGTCATATTAAACTGAAAGACGATTAAAAATATTATTCAACAATGTGTTACCGAATTTCACATAGTATCCTCATCTCATGACGAGGAACACCAATGTGGAAAGTTAGTTACTTACGTACCTACCTTGTGCTGAGAGCAGTTTTCGTCTAAATAAGTGAATCATGGCTCGTACCTTCGATGAAAATGTTGAAGTAGATGTTGGAAGGGAGTAATATTAGGGTCGATTTGCTATATCGACAGTCCAGTCCTTACTCGAAGTTATTCCAAATCAACGAAATCAGAAATTGTTGGGATGGGTGTTGTGTCTTTATCAAATGGAACCAAAGTGATAAGGGGAATTCTTGATTGATTGGTGTCCTCGCGATTGGTGGGAGCTAAAGATAATAAATCAAATTATTAGAGTATTGACCCGTCTGGGTCTGACAAATCGTGGCAGTATTTTGGCAGTGCCGAAATTTGCTCCCGTCGGCACAGATTCGGCGGCAGTCCAGCAAACGTTCCAACCAATAAGAAGCAGAACACTCCATCATGGTCCGACAGCATTCCGGCAAAAAAACAACAGTGTCTCGACAGTTACGCTACCGAAGCGCTGAACCCACGAGGCTGATACCCTATCAAGCAGATTTCAATAGAATTTCTACCGCGGAAATTCAACTCAATTTCTGCTGCGACATTTTTTCTAATTGATGTCCAAAAAAAAAAAAAAAAAAAAAAAAACAATCCGACAACACATAAGATTGTATGCCGTATAACACCTTGTAGTATCTTTCCTTTTTCTTTTTTTTCCTTCCCCCCCCCTCCTGTCTATCGTTCCTTCCTTCTTATTATGACGTTTCATGCGTGTAGACTGACACATCGATGTACGGCCGCACGTTTCACGCATTAATTAACAAAAATGAAGTCCGCCGATCAGGGAAGAAGCCATTGACACTATCGAATCGAATTATGTGTATTTGAAGCATCAGCGTATGACCACGCGTTACATCAGCCGATTACCTCTATCAAAAATTACCGCTTAATTAATTTAATTGGATAACGCGAAGTTGCAAGCAGGTGTAAATATTACCGGTATATATCTAGTAAGTAATGCAATCAATTCGGACCTTATCATGTGATACAAGCGACAGACTGAACAAAGATATTTGTGCGACGAAGAATGGTACCTACCACCGCACCGCTTGCTATAGGTGCTGTTCGTATAAATGGTATAGGCCTACCTACCCGTATTCATAATTGTACAAGCTTGAAGGGAAGGTCATCTTCAATCAATATAGGTACCGTTTGTTGCGGGTAAACACGAGACGCGAAAGGTCCTCTCGTGTATGGAGCTATGATTTTGGTCAGTCAAAATTCAACATTTTTCACATGTTTCATATTCGTGGTGCGCCTTTACCCCAATTTAAAATTGTAAAGTCTGATGCCAGTGGCTCCCCTTCGCCGCTGGCTTTGGACTGGAAGCGCGTGTTCAATGTGTGCGCGCGTATGTGTATGTAAGTATGTGTTACCGTTAAAACCCGAAATCTGTATAAATTCTAGCATTCACTACCTAGTCAAAACAAGTTGCCGCAAATGACTTTAGTCTGACCCAGTTTTGACTAGTTAATTCTAGAACAAACAAACGGTTTTAATTCATCAGTAAATACTAGTTTTAACTGAAATGAATTACATATATGTAATTACCGGTATTCGAGTTCAAGAGGTAATGGTGTGCTTACCTCGCGCTATCTCTCTCTTTCTCGCAATTACCTTCTTTCACTTCTTGATCCCAGCTTTCCGGACTGTTCTCCGCGGTGCACGCGGGTGTAGTCTTCCTTATCTTGCCTCGCTTCCTTCCTCCTGTTGCTCGCCGCGGTATCCACGGGTACAACAACATATTATCCTCTTGATTAGCCTCCGCGGTGTCCGCGGGACTGATCTTCTCTACCTCCTTAGATCTTTCCTCCTGTTGCTTACCGCGGTGTCCGCGGGTACAACATTGTATCCACACTAGCCAAGCCTCCGCGATGCTTGCAAGACTGGTCTTCTCTCCCCACGGTCTCTTCCCTGTCGCTCTTCGCGGGGCCCGCGAGTACAACGGAGTATCCACCTTGGCTAAGCCTCCGCGGTGTCCGAGGAACTAGTCTCAGCTCAACGTAACTTTATTGGTCGATCTCTCTGTCTCTCTCACTCTCTCTCTCTCTCTCTCTCTCACACACACACACACACACACACATACATCTCCACACACATCTCTGCACCTATGTTCAACAGCTGTTACAAGGCGAAGGAAATATTAAAGTTACATTTGTGTCCGTAACAACTGCGTTTTTATTAATCGCACTATATTTTACCCTTCAAACAATATCGCGTACCTACCGTCAATCCACCTTCTGACGCTTTTAGTATAGCCTACGCAATCGACTAGTGCCCCTAACATCGCCGTGGCGTGCGGACCCCCGTGCGTAACATATTTTGACATATTTCATGTCTTTGTTCTGGTCTCATCCTTAAATGGGAATTTTCACTTTGGTAGTAATTCTCAAATCTGTGAGTTCGCGAGTCCGAGGTCCTCCCCCTCCCCCCTCTGTAGTTTCTAGTTTATCCTAATATAATGAAAAGGCGTAGGCTAGATTCATACTAGGCTAAGAAAACGCTTGTGACGTCATAAGTTCGGTGACGTCATAGGTTGGTGACGTCATAAGTCGTTAATCCTGGTCCACTTACAACATCTGAAACATACTGAAGCGGGACGAACGAGCTAAGCGAGTGAGGCCCAGTAATCTCATCAGCCTGAAATATACTAAAGTAGACTTACACTAGACCAAGAATGCTCATTACCTTGAAATATTCCAAAGCAGACTTATAACAGATCAAGCGAGTGTGCCGCTCTAAAGCCTTAGCCTAGAACTCTAAAATATTTTTGTCTCGCGTTATCCACAACATATCTGATTGGGCAAAATTTTGAAAAGACATGAAACATGATCTTCATCTTTTTGGCTGCGCCAAGAAATCTAATACCCACGTGAACTTTGACTCTGATGTAGATATTATCTTGTAAATGATTATTTCTTTTTAGGGTCGGCCCGTTCCTACGAGGCCGACCGTATTACAATCCTATTTTTTTTCTTCTTCTTCTTATTTCTTTGTCGTCTCAGTTCAGTCGCGCACGTCACATCACGGATGTCACGTACTATTTTGTTCTACATAACTTTCGGTGCCACCTGTATTATTTTGTATTAGGATGGCGTGTTCGAAGATTCGCCTTATCGTCGTCGTAATATTATGCGAATGAAATGAAACAATTATTCTTTTATTTAGGAGTGCGGTAGGAACGCGACAACGTAATAAGAAGTGTCTGTTATCATGAGTAACAGTTGCGTATTAATAAATTTGATTGAATGTTCTAATTGTAAATTTATTTTCTATCGATGAATAACTGCTCATAAAGTTACGCTTCATCACAGAATAGAAGAAAGGTGATAAGAAGTGAATTCTTGAAATTTGTCCGATCAATCAGAATTATATTATACCGTGATTTGAATGAAAGAAGAGTATTGAAGCGGTAAAAGAGAATAAATAAACGATCGTTGAGTAGACCCTAATCTAAACATAATGTAATCGGTATTGAGCTCTAATAATGGTATCTAGTGTATAGCTCAGTTCATGTTTTCATCTTAGTTTCTATAATCAGAGTTCACAGTTCCTCTATTCGACGGAATGTGAAGTGAATGATGATTTCAAAATTGAACATGGATCGCGAATGTGATACCCTAGGAAAGTTGCCTTTTGATTGGAAACGCTTCAGCGATCAATTGGTTGAGTACCATTAGCCTAATGAGATTCTAGTTGACAAACAAGAGTTAACTTTTGCGATGATCGTGATATAAAGATATCGGTATTGAGCTACAATGATTGTATTTAGCGTACATCGCAGTTTGTGTTTTCATTCTAGTTTCTATAAACTGAGTTCGCAATTTTCCTATTCTCTTCCTTCTTCAACGATAGAACTCGTTAACGTTATACGTATTAAACTGAAAGACGATTAAAAATATTCAATAATTTGTTACCAAATTTCACATCCTATCCTCATCTCATGAAGAGAAACCAACGTGGGAAGTTGATTATACGTGCCTTGTGCTGAGAGTTTCCGTTTAAATGAGTGAATCATGGCTAGTTCCTTTGATGAAAATGTTGAAGTAAATGTGGGAAGGCGAGTAATATATATAGCGTTGAAGGAACGCTATGACGTCTTTGCTGTGGACAGTCCTTACTTGAGGTTATTCCAAATCAACGAAATTATAACTTGTCGGGTGTTTGTTTTTATCAAATACAACAGAAGTGATAAGAGGAATTCTTGATCAATTGGTGCCATTGCGATTGGTGGGAGAGTTCTTCTAAGGCATTAAATTATTAGAGTAATTGAAGCGGTAAAGCATAATCAATAAATGATCGTTGAGTAGGTAGGTATTCTGAGCTTTCTCATATTTGACAGAAAGTGAATAAATAGAATATAATATTTTAGCCAGAATAGATTCAAGCCGACCCTGCTACTATGTCGCCTGCGACATAGCTTGTTATGAATAGAAATTTGATATTTAAGACGCCCAGAAGGAGAGAGAACACTTTCCAGGCGGCTCGATAATTATTATGGCACAGCACCAAGAGTAATACGTAAATTCCACAAAACGAATGAAATAATATCTATAAAATTCTGAATTTTTTTCCTCCCTCATACATGGAAATAAATTTGAACTTTTTTTTTCTTTTTTTTTGAAAAAGATTATGAATTGTCACGCAGTTTACATTGAAAATATCAATTAAAATTTCTTTTTACAGATTGTATTCACCCTCCTTGTTTTTTCACTAGTTAAAACTAGTTGTACCTGACAATTATAATTTTTTTCTCTATTTCACTTTTTACTACCTAATTCTAGTTTTTTATGGTAAAAACTAGATTTGCCAGAAATTATTTCAGTTAAGACTAGTTACAACGTTGAGGGTCCCAGTTAAATTCTAAAATTGACAAGTCAAAACTAGGTCTGACTAAAGTCATTTGACTAGTGAATTTTAGAATTTACTGATTTCGGGTTTTAACGGTAACATGTAAATGTCGTAGTCAAATAGGGTAATTTGACATTACACGAAAAGACTGGTCATTACGTGAAGTGGAACCAGATACTGTAATCAGATTTTTTCTACATTATATGACCAAAATTTCAAGTAATTACATTAAGAGACAACCGACGTTGGTCAGATACTGGAAGGCTACATCTTATTCACCATCTGACTGAAGCATTTAATTAGATAAAAGAACGGCTTTGCCTGCACAAAATTGCAAAGAGTATATTTATACTTATAACGTTTTGACTGGACCAGCAGTCTTCATCGGAATAAACTAACTGATCAACGAAACACGTGAGAGGAAATACAATGAAAATTACAAGAGATAAAGATGAGTAATCAAACGAAATAAACAGAAATAAACTGGTGGAAACCTAAATATTGGCTATAATAGTACCGTACATAGTACCGAGTTTATCAGTGTCGGATTTGAAATTTACATTCTTATTAATATTTTTCATTATTTATATGGCCTCCCTTAATTTTCGCTTGCGCTTATTACTCTCTCTAACTAAAATATCGATATTATCAAAATTAAAGTTGAAACTATGTTTCTTATCTCTAGCATGTTGGGCCAGAGCAGTACCATCTTGAATTTTACTATTTAAATCCTTTTTGTGACTCTTTTCATTACTTTTATGCTGATAAACTCTTTTACGTAGGTACTGCATAGTCTCCCCTACATAGTAACTGGAACAATCACCACAAGGGATCCTGTATACCAGTTCTGATGCAAGGATTTTAGGAACATGGTCTTTAGTTTTTGAAAAAAATAATTTGCCAAAAGTATTATGATTTTCGAAAGCTATGCAGATGTCATCTTTCATATTTTCCAAATGCTTTTTTATGATCATACTGCTCTGGCCTACAAATGGAAGCGAAAAAATTTTTTTCTTTTTACAATTAGACTGCTGGTCCAGTCGAAACGTTATAAGTATAAATATACTCTTTGCAATTTTGTGCAGGCAAAGCCGTTCTTTTATCTAATCGTATGACCTCCTTGCACGAAAAAATCGTATGCTTTTTAATGAAGCATTCAAGTCATTTCATGTACTGACTTCAGATGGAGGTCAATTAGCGTAATACACGCGCGTCATAAATTTGAAACAAGAACAATAGAAAAAAAAAAAAAAAAACTAAAAATTAGTCCGAAGCGTAAGAGTTACATAGATCCTAATTCCAATCAAGACTTCACTTATTTTTGCAGGACAGACTATCATGACACTTGCTTGTACAAAGTTGCTTCAAGGCAAAACAACTACATTTTTTAGTACCACATTGCGTTCTCGAGGCTCTACAATTTCATCTTTTGAATCCCTGTCCTCCAGTTGTTTGAGTGACAGCCTGTCGCAGTGATAACTGGTTTCAAATCAGCTTCTTCTCTCAACGTTTTTGGCTGTACTCGCTAACCCCACGCGCGTGTATTACGCTAATTGACTTCCATATGAAGTCAGTACATGAAATGACTTGTATGCTTCAGTCAGATAGTGAATAAGATGTAGCCTTCCAGTATCTGACCAACGTCGGTTGGCTCTTCATGTAATTACTGAAAATTTTGGTCATACATAATGTAGAAAAAATCTGATTACAGTATCTGGGTGGTTCCACTTCACGTAATGACCAGTCTTTCCGTGCAATTATATATCATAATTATTGATCAATAGAAAATTTATTTATTAGGCTATACGGTAACACAAATTATCAAATTTATTATAAAAAATGATTAAAATTATATTATCTCATAAATTTTATCAATAAATATACCTTTTCATCAATTTTAATTTTATAAAATTGTATTTTTTTATCAATTTTATTTTTATTAATTAAAAATCAATGATAAATACAGATCCTATTTTAATTCTATAATTCAACATCACGAAAGGTGAATGCGTTTAAAACGGCCAAATCACAAGAGAGGCTGGATGGCGTAGAATCTCCCCATGAATGAGGATATGATTCAATTCTCGCAGCCAGTATTCTTTGTGAATAGGTGCGGCGTCGTCTACCTCAAGTTGCAAAGTTGATCCCCGTGACCCAGGTATTGCAGCTATTTTCGTGCGAACCTTTTCTACGTGATCAGTTTTGCGACTTAAGGAAAGTTCTCTCGTTTTGAGCGAAGTAATAATTTCGGGGAGGAACGCGACGTGAGCATTGATGAAGGCAAGCTGAGATGAAATGGTAATCTATTTGATAGGTAACCGAAGTAACTTTTGGGGGTGAATGGAGTCATCTTCCAGGGCTTCGACGACTGTAGTAAACTTTTCAAGAAAAGTGCCGCGGTTATCCAGCTTCCCCATCTCGTTATAACAACGTCAGGCGGCAGCGGACAGTTCATTATTTCTTTATAAATTGCGATTCGAGCTGGAGGTTTCGAAAAAACTTTCCTAGACCAACTCAGCAAAATAACGATTAACGTCAGTGAATAACTATTTAACTTTTTCGCCTCGTACTCAATGGATACCATGCACGACGCAGGTTATGTGTAAAAGTCTCGGGTAAAACACGCCTGAATGCTTTTCTGCAAGGATCATGTATAGAGCAGTATCAGACGTACGCAGCAATATACCTTTTCGGAGAAAGTCCGCCTTTCATAAAATTCTACCAATCGAATCATTCATGAATGTGGAAATCGTCGAAGCATTCGTTTTTTCCAACGGGTCCAAATTAATAGCCGGACAACGAGAGGGAAAATCACGACAAAAAAAAAAAGAAGAGAACTACCATAGAAAGATTTCAACAGTAATTTAATATGTACCCGACAAAGGTATGAAATACACTACAATAAAATGGAATTGAATATAAATAAAAAATGTACCCAGCAAAAAAACTTGGATCACGACAGGTAAAATATAAACACTGCAAAAAAACTACTCCTCACGATGACTGCTAACGTTGAAATAAGAGTAAAGAGCTACATCTTCAGGAAACGTTCCTGCCCGATCTTTGTGACGTCATCAATAGCCTCGACCTAATTTATGGATTTGGAGATATTTTGACTTCCGATCCTCTGTAGAGAGGAAATGTGAAAAAATTTGGAGGTTTGAATCTCTGCAGTGGTGGGCCCAGAGGACCTTGGAGCTTGGTGTCTTTGCCTAAATTTTGCCTCTGAACATAAAAGCTAGACTAAAATTGATAATGGCTGGGCTCGAGACTCTGAATCGTTTTAAAGTCCTTGGAAGTAAGTCAAGATTATTGATGACTTGAGCAATTTTGAGGTTGTCTTGATGTGACAGTTTCTCTTCTACCTTGTTACCACCTAAGTGCATTGATGGCATCACGTCTTTTGAACAGAGAATCTGTTCTATCGGGATGGGGGGGGGGGGGAGATTGAAAACGTCGATCGTCCAGCTGACCAGAAAAGCTTGGAGGACGGAGGTCGACAATTTTCTAAGTCCACCTCCTATCATACATAGCTCCGAGGTTGGTGTATACAGTATAGCCTAAAAGAAATGTCGGACATTTATTTTTACAATGTGATACTTTTTTTTTGTGGGTACATTCATGTTTGAATATCGTTTTTTTCCATTTTAATTTCATGAACATAGTACTTAGTATAGTGTGTTTCATTTTAATTAGTCGCTTATACCCATTTTTTATCTTTAATTTGCGACAGTCAATTTTCAATTTTTTGTCGTGCAGTTTAATATACAGTATACCCCTTTTCCAACTACGAGGACGCTGCAATTAACTGCGGCTCACCCGTTTCAGTTGTTGGTACAAGCTTTCCAATCAGAAAATGAGCGAGCGATATAATTTTCTTGTACATAGGTACTTACGTTGTTTCGTCTACAGTTAAAAATAAAAACACGTAATTCTCACCCATGCCTCTTTCTTACTAAGTAATTATATGACGACCTGCCCGGATGCTGGTCAAGACTGCGTTTAATTACGACCTGACTCGAAAAACAATGAACTTGAGCTTTTACAAAGAAACGGATTGTTTATTGATAAAACGGATTAGCCTACACGACGCGGTTACGATCTATCGAACGAATAGGTATGACTTTATGTTATTTACCTACCTACGATTATTTACAACGCGGAGACGGTACGATTTGCAGCTCTGGAACTAAATTGACATGGATCTGCTTCGATGCTTTGTCCCTTGTATGTGGTCAGCTATAGACCCGGCTCAACGCCTCGTTGCCTGTTCAGATGATCTCATACCGTTCGATCGTCGTCGATTCATGTAAGTATCTACTTCATTTCGCTGACTTTTCTTTGTTGACACTTGTTGACGATGTTTTGCTGTTCGGATCGAGCCACTCTTCGTGGCGCCTATTCACCGCGGCCGCGGGTACCTATGCCATCTACGAAATCTCGTACAGCATAGGGTTCGAACGGTCTTTTCATGTAAAAGCGGAACATAATTTTTGCGTAAAGTGCGTTCTCTGCAGGAATGCGCCGCGTTTTGTACCTACTTCTCCAAAAAGGATGTGAGCGTTGGATTCGTTGATTTCCAAAGAGGTATGTTTGTGCAGACATGAAGGCCTCGCACAGATCTCGATTGATTTTGATCATAAATGAATAACGAACTGATATAGGAACCGAATGTTACGCCCATAATCAGAGGTAAATAAGGAATTGTTACCAAGCTCAAAAAGGTTGAAGATTTCGTTAAATTCAAAATTCAGAATGGGGACATCGTTTTGAAGTTAAATTCATGACACGTACGGTACCTAACTAAACTAGGTAGCCTACAAATATGTGTGTAAATCAGAAGATCAGAAAGGAGGCCTAAATAGATGTTTACTGTTCCATATCATGAAACATGATTACAATATCGTTTCGTACGTAGGTACTGAGGTACTTATACCAAGTGGAAATGATACAGATGGCTAAGCATATCAATAATATTCCAGTTAGGTACACGTTCATACTGACATTCAACGGCGCGGCGTCCCGACGTTGCTTTCACAGATCTCCTTTACAACTTGAAAACTTAGAAGATGAACATTCTTGTGGCATTATTCGAGTAGCCTAGAGCTTTTCGGTGCATTCAGTTGGCTAAAGCCCTATGATGAGTTTTATTCTGTACGTCTACTTTCTGTTGAGAAGGAACGCATCTGAGATATTTCTCCCACATAGATTCCGGGGCTATCAGAACGAGAGATTTGATTTGATTATTTTCGAGCCGGAGAATTCGAAAAATTCTAATTTGTCGGGTAGTCTCAGCCTTAGGTCTATATGTTAGTCTATATTAAGTATTCACAAGATTACTCATGAGATGAATAGTTTAGATAACAAAGCATTGGCACTACGTACTTACTATAATTTTGTTATCTATCACGACGTTTCGACGGCGTAGCCGTCTTCTTCAGGTGAACTGTAGTGCCAATGCTTTGTTTTTTATTGACAATTTCGTAAATTCACGTTTAAATGAATTCTGCATTACTCATGAGGTTGTTCATTCTTTTGCATACGTTTAGGTACCTCATTGACACACATTTTCACTGCACTATTTGACCTCGCAGTTTGTAATTTAGCCGTGAAAATGAAATTTCAATTCTGAAACGTGGGCACTTGAATTTGTTAATTGAATTGGTGGTACCGTATTTACCTAGAAAAAAACACGTTTTCATCCAGTTTTTAATTGAACCGCATCGTCTGGAGAAACTGCGAGTAACCTGCATGCACCGTCTATGGAAGAGGGAAAAGGTTTTCATCAATTCGACTGTAAAGATCTGCACTGCACTGCACTGCACTGCACTATATCTCCTGCTCAGTAAGTATAAGCGTATCAAGTGAGTAAACAAAATCATCGTGTATTTTACAGTTTCTCCTTTATACAATGCACTCTGTCGAGACGGACGGACGTACCTATAGATACCTCCATTATAATTATGGCCTTTTAGTTGTCATGTCGTCCTGATGTTAAAATAAGTTTGTTATTTCGTACACAGCTACAGAGCTCATAGTACAGTACCTACATATGCTACAGTGCAGTGCAGTGTCAGCAGCGAAGTATTCATCTTCAGAGCACGCGGGAGCAATAGAAATTGAAGGCCGCGCGGATAGACGTTTAATGTATTTTCCATGTTATACAAGCTCTCACAACGCAACGCCTGCGAGAATTGAATACAGGGCGTACAGTACGTACATAGGTACTGTATAGCGACACATGTATTTTGGTGCGTACACGCATACACAGTATTCGAGAATACCTAATCATTGTAAGTATATAACACAATCATTCACACATCACATTCGTTATGATGCTATATGTTAACATTTTACGATACAACGTAGCGCGCGCGAGTACGTAAAGCAAGGAAACGTACGCGTAGCGTAGGCTACATCGCGTAGATACATTTACGCGTTGTTTGTATATGTACACATATACCATCCATAACGTGGCGCGAAGCGACGAGTCCCACCAAATCCTATAATGTATACTGTATAGCCTATTTCACTTAAAATCTTAATAGAACATATATAGCCTATTAGAATCTCTTCGTCTGCGTTACACGCGGTGAACGCGCACACCTACAGAGGGATGTTTTTTAATTATTTAAGATTGCTTCCTGCGGAAAAAAAGTTTCATTGGATGAAGAAATCGAGTGGATAGGGTGCGCAAGTGGGCTTGTAGGAAATATTTAATGCGCTTTGAAAGAGAGAAGGATAAGACTGAATAAAAGTTGTCGCGTTTTCCATTCTTGTGACAGCGGGACGCGGGCCGAGTAAATTAATTCCGCCCGGTTCAATTTATGTACCTAATGATCTATAGCCTACTGTATCATAACCGGACTGAGGTTCTCCATCCACAAACTTGCGTGCTGAATAACGGGACCCTCGCTTTGGCTCGGATCGCCGAAATAATGTTCTTTTGGATATCGCGCACTTCAACTTGCCCTTAGACCATATAAGAGATGGACCGAGCATAGTGATGAATATTCTATTTAAATATCATTGGATCTTTAAATAGGCAGCGCGGTTGACTGCGGAGAAAAAGCCGCTGTACAGTGTGTCTCACTCCTCCGCGCGTTCATCCACTACGCCCATAAAAATGTAAACAAGGTCCAGCAATCCTCATTTTTTTTTTACATGTTTCATGTCTTCTTTGACACCCTATACACCAACCCCTCCCTCCCCCCTCCTCCTAATAATGGACTTAGAAAATTTTTCGTGAATTACCGGGGAGGTCATCTAGAAATCTGCGAGTACCACCGCCTGAGTAATAATAAAATAAAATTAAATAAAATTAAATTTAAATTCAAATAAAATAAAACACCGTCTCCCCTGCCCCCCTTTGAATTACCTGGAAGTTTAATAAGATTAATATGGTTATCGTTGCGTGTCATCGTTAAACATGTAAAAGAAAGCACTGCTTTACAGGATCACGCAAGAATTTTATTAGCAAAAACCACAAGAGCTCGGCATACCTTTCCATGATAAACATGCTATTAAGTGTTCCTCTCAGCGCTACCAACTTCTCCCGCGAGTTCGATACCATAAAAACCATTGCGCGAAACAACAATATACACCTTCCATTTGATAACATTGTCCAAAGGAAGATACGCGCTCAAACTATGTCTCAAATTTCAACACTATCTTGTGAAAAACCACCTACCGTGAAATACATTCGTTTACCATTCCTTGGTGGCGCCTCTTACAAAATTGCCTCCATCATAGCTAAAGTCAACCTTCGAGCTGCCTTCTACTCTCATTGCATGTACAAATAGCATATTCTTATCTTTAGATTATTGTATACTCTCGATCTTCGCATTTATTCTCAGTACTGTAAAACTGATGATGCGGTGACGACTTTTTCATCCGCGAAACTATAGTTTTTGCTAATAAAATTCTTGCGTGATCCTGTAAAGCAGTGCTTTCTTTTACATGTTTTTACCTGGAAGTTTATCTAGAAATCTGCGAGTACCACCCGCAAAATGAAATAAAAATAAATTAAAATTAAATTAAATTAAAATAGGTATTGGTCAAAAGTAATTTATTCTTATATTGAGAAACCATTTCTCTCCTTCGATGAGTTAGCCCGTACTGTGGAACCACATAGAAGGATCGGCATAGCGTTGCTCATTATGATCCTTCTTCTGGCTATTGAGAAATAGTTTAGGAGAGTCATCATTTACTCATGGACCGACCAAACCGAATTGACTCGAGACAACGTTTCAATAACAATTTAACGGAGATAGTCATCTCATTGATACAATCTTTAACGGGTTCCAGAGCAACGTGCACAGTTTTCATCAAGAAGCGGTAACCCAAGAACGTACCGGAACTAACGCAATACTTTGAAATGTTAGATACGATATGTCAGCGCCGTCTATAGTCGCTTTACTTTCTCACATTCAAACGAGCAGGGCGAGTAAGGCCCAGTAATCTCATCAGCTCGAGATATACTAAAGTGGACTTGTACTGGACCAAGAAGCGGGACGAACGAGCGGAGCGAGTGAGTCACAGGAAGCAGTCAGCCTAAAATACTCCAAAGTTGACTTATACAAGAACAAGAAGCTGGAAATTTTGGAAATTTTTGAACGATGAAGAGCTTAAGAAGACTGGCGAAAAGACATGAAACATGATCTTTATATTTTTGGCATCGCCAAGAAATTCTTCTCACTTTTTTATCATGTTCTCGCGTCAACAGTCAACGTAGTCTTTTATGGCCAAGGCTCAGTCTATCTATTATATGGTCTAAGGGGCCGCCATCACAGTGGGATGGATAGCAAATCTATACGGCTAAAATTCATCGTTTTGGTGAAACTCATTGAAAACTTCGATCCTGAGGTTTTCAAAACTGTAGAATTTAAATTTGTAATCGGATTTTAGGTTTGAGCCTCCCTTCCATCGAATTTTGGGGTGAAACTATATTTTAGTGTCAAAGTACATTCAAATAATACTTTAAAAACCTTTTTTTCTCTCTCTCTTTCTCTCTTTTAGAGAACCCAGATCAATTTTAAGACTATAAAATTTGCTTCATAGGATAGTTTTCCGATACAGCTAACGGATTAAAAATTGAAAATATGATTCAAATTTAGGTTCAATTCTTTTTTTAATTATGTCGAGGGGAAGAACGTTCCTCCATTGTTAGAAAGTTCACTTCTGAGTTCTATAGTGCAGAATTTGAAAATTCAGGGATTATTCTATATTCAGAAATTAGGAAAAGAATTAAAAATTTTCGTGGAAACTAAGAAATGTAAAGCTTTCATCTTCTTAAAAACAGGAAACAATTTGAAAATATCAATTTATTCTTCTTCTGTTGCTGCTTCTTTTTCTTGAGCTCAACCATTTTACTAACATGGAAAAGTCGCGTCTCCCGCAAGGAGGGGCCACACTTAACTGAATATACATGGTCTGATTCCTTTTTAACTATAGGAAATGGACCAATACAAATTGGATCTAGTTCATTGCGGTTCACTTTATTTCCATTTTCAATAAAGACCTTGTCTCCAACGTTAAAAGACACATTCATCCTGGTTTTGTTGTAGCGGGACTTAGTTGCTTCATGATTGCGGATACTGTTTTGTAAGGCAGTGACCCTATCTTGATTCAGATTTTGATTAGGGAGTAACTCAGGTAGTATGACATTAGGATACTCACCATATAACAAATAACAGGGTGAAAATTTTGTTACAGAATGCACAGTATCATTGTATTCATTAGTACAGCAAAGGGCAGAAGTCGCCCAACTTGCCTTGTTTTGGGGTGAATTTGTTCGACACCTAATGCAATTAACAGGAGTTTGGTTCAAACGCTCATTTAATCCGTTAGAGAATGGGGCGTCTGTAGCTGTAAGAATGTAAGTGATTCCTTGAGAGTTTAAATAGTTCTCAAATTTACCAGATGTTAGGCCGCCAAACTGGTCAGTGAGAAGGAAACCTATTTTATTAGTATTTTGCACACAAGAAACTAGTTTGATGAAATCATTTGCGTTTTGTGTGGCAGAAGTAGAGATGAAGGCAAACCAGGTGAAATGGTCAACTAAAAGATGCATATTTTTACTTTTTTGACAAAGACTCATCCCCAAACCCGCCAATAGTATCCAATGATATGATTTCAGAGGGTTTGGAAGCAGGACCTAAGTGTCCCAATAAACCCTTTCTTCTACTAGTTCTTGTTTTATTTTTTATGCAAATAGTGCACTCAGACGTGATCCTTTTAATTATTTTATAAATGCTTTTGGCATAATATAAGGGTTGTATCATGGCGAGCATATGAGCATAACCAATGTGACCAAAATTCTCATGGATACGTGATGCTAATTGAGCGCAAGTTGCATCAGAAATAACAACCTTCTTCCTGCCATTTGTTGTAATATAACATATTGAATTGACATCTACAAATTCATTTGTGAAGGTGGGAAGCTGAGATTGATCAGCCTTAATTTTGCTAATTGAGAGCATATTCACTGTTTTGATAACATCATTGTTCTCAATTGATTCCGGCTCTAATACCGGGTTTTGGGATAAACAATCCGCTTCCTGGTTTAGTGCCCCTGGCTGGTAAATAAGATCAAAGTCAAACTGCAAGATAAAGTTTACCATGTCACCTAACTCTTTGTCAGGGCAAACACTAACATTGAAGTTCTCTAAAGGCTTATGATCTGTGAACACCATGAAATGAATGCCCAAGAGCAGATATTGCCAATACCTTAAAGACTCTTTGATAGCAAGACATTCTAAGAAGACTGCTTTTTTCTTTTTTTGAGAGGGGGTAAGTTTTTTAGAAAAATAAGCCACCGGCTATTCTTTGCCAGAGTCCTGTACTTGCTTTAAAACTGCAGCAATGCCTTCCAAACTAGTATCTGAATAAATGTGAGTTTTCTTTGTTCTGTCAAATACCGCTAAAATGGGGGAAGCGAGGAGAAGCTTCTTAATGTCATCAAAGACGGATTGAGCTTTGGTAGACCAGATGAAAGGTACATTATTCCTTAATAGATTATGGAGTGACTCCAATAAAATGGCGGAGTGCGGGATGTATTTGTGGTAAAAGTTTACCTTACCTAAAGACTGCCTAATTTTTTTCTTTGTATTTGGTATAGGAAAATCACGGATGGCGCAGACATTGTCTGTTAGAGGGGAGATTTGATCCTTTTCTAACCAATGACCCAGATATTTAATTTTTTCTTGAGCAAACTCACATTTTGAAAATTTAAACCAGAAACCTTCAGAAGCAATGGCCTGGAATACCGCTTTGAGGTGTTCAATATGCTCCTTGAAGGTGCCGGAAAAGACCAAAACTTCATCAATGTAATTAACGCAAAATTCATCAAGTTTATGCTTTTTAGGGTCGGCCTGGTTCTCAAGGCCGACTGTATTGTAATTACTTTCTTCTTCTTCTTCTTCTTCTTCTTCTTCTTCTTCTTCTTCTTCTTCTTCTTCTTCTTCTTCTTCTTCTTCTTCTTCTTTCTTTGGATCAGTTAACACGCTCACGTCATGTCACAGACGTCACGTACAGTAGTCCACAGCGCAGTAAGTTGTGGGTATTTTTGTGTATGCGATATGCTGAGTAGCCTTGCGTCTTTTGCTCTTTGCCTGTTATCACTGCGTTTTGCAGTTCAAGCAAGTGCCGTTCAATCCTGTGTTATTTTGTAATAGGATTGCCTGTTTGAAAATTAGTGTTATCGGCGTTGGTGTGTTTTTACCTGAATGCATGTTTTTACTTGAATGCAAATGAAACAATTATTTAGGAATGAGGTGGAAACGCCACAATGTGAAAAGTGTGTGTCATCATGAGTAAGATTTACCTATTAATAAATTTGATCAAATGCGTTCAAACTGTGAAATTATTTTCTGCCGATGAATAACTGTTCATAAAGTTTCCGTATCTTCCTAGGTAGTTTGTTTTTACAGATTAGAAGAAAAGTGATGAGAGATGAATTCTTGAAATTGGTCCAAACAATTTGGATGAAAGTTGTGTTGAAGCGGTTCAACAATGATTGTTGTGTATCCTGATTGAAGCATATAATCAGTATTGATCTACAGTGAACCAATTTTGACTAAACTCAATATGTATATCCTCTATAAGGATGCCCACAGAACATTCATAGTTTAGAGCCCCCCTCCCCTCCCCTCCCCAAGTGGAGGAGCGTGCATTGTGAGCCGTAAATATGAACCAATTTCAACCAAACTCAATGTATATCCACTATGCAGATGCCTAAACAACATTCATAGGTTAGAGCCCCCAGAGCTTCATCCCTCACCCCTGGGGGGGAGCGTGCATTCATTGTAGCTCAGTCCAAGTATGGAAGTCACTGACAGTGTGATGAGAAGGAACTTCAGCATTTAAGCAAGCAGCATTCTGCAATATTTTGCAATTTGACATTGTGACATAATGGAAAATCAATCCATCAAAATTCAAGAGAAAAGATTGGCCGACCCTCTTCCAGCCTCTGCCGTACAAAGCGAAATTGACGTATCTACAAAATAATGATCAGGAAAAAATTCTAACTTTTTGACAAGACCATATCTTCGAATATCTTTTCTTGTGATCGCACTATTTTTCAATAAGAAGTTCATTAACTGACGTCAGTTTTTCAATTTTCGACTCCTTCTTCAGTTTTCCATGGGCTTGCATTTACGTCAAAAAATTTTGACGTATCTCCCTTGTTTACAACTGATTGAAGCGTTATCACGTTTGTTATCAACGATAATAGCGTAAATCAACAGATGGAAAAAATCTTCTCTTCAGTTTAAATGAGAAAATTTCAAAAATTTGAAGTTAGCATTGACTAGAATGATTTCCGAGAAAATAATTATCCACGCCTGCAGGCTAAAATACACTACGTCATTCAAGCGTTATGCAACGAGAAGTCCATTTCTCCTGATTGTTATTTTGTAGATACGTCAATTTCGCTTTGTATGGCAGGCCTGGTACTGGCTGCTTGTTTATTATTCCCAAAAAAATTCTTTAAAAGACTGGTGAGGCTATTTTTATTCTAAATGGGAGACATTTCCATTGGAAATGTCCATTGTGGGTGACAAACCCAGTTTTGTATTGATCTTGGGGATGCAGGGGAATTGACCAGAAAGCTGAGTTATCATCCAAACTGGAAAACCAGGTACATCCTTTAGTCTTTAAAACAATATCCTCAATTGAGGGAAAGGGAAAGGTCTCTGGTATGACCAATTTATTAAGCTCGCGGTATAGTCCACACACATCCTATTTTTTGTGTTTTCCGCTTTGCAGAATTGAAGGGTAACCAGAGAAGCATAGGGAGAAGATGATTCCTCTATTAAACCGGCCTGTAAAAGACCCCTAATTTGGCGAGAGATTTCTTCCTGATCCTGGTAAGAGCATTTATAAGGCTTGCGAGCAACATATTTGTTTTTGGATAAACAAATTTGGGCGGATTGGCTGGAAAAATTGCCTACGTCGTATTTATTTTTTGCAAAAAGACTCTTAAGATCAATTAAATTACTTTTAGAATCATTATTAAGGTGATTTAATGTGGAAAATAGATTTTTATAGCACATATGATCGCCCCAATCAACTTCATGGACCTTTGCCCGCTCAGTATCTTTAATATGGCTACTAAAATTTGTAGAATTTGTCATGGTGTGACAAAAAGCTAAATTTTGTTGGGACGTTTCTGTGATTGCAGCAGTTGCTGCACCTATAGCTGGCTTAGTCTGAGGTTTGATGGGCGATTCAGCGCCATCAAGAAAGCTTTTTGATTCATCAAGAATAATATTTTGGAAAATCTTCAAATTGTGATCCAGTGAAAGGCGAAATTTTTTTATCAAATCTAGACCTATCACAATATCATGTTCACAAGTATTGACTACAAAAATCCAGACTGGATAATATAGGTTAAAGATTTTAAAATGAATTTTTGCTAAACCCAGCAAGGAGGGCTCCCCCCTCATTGTTTTACAAGATTGTAAATCAGCATTACTAAATGGGAAGATGGTCGCATTTATACTGCAAGTTGTATCAACTGCAAATTGTATCAAACGATGTGATAGTAATGTTTGCTCTTGGATTGTAAAGACCAGATTGCAAAATACCATTAGCAACAACTGGAATTTTGATGAGCGGGGAGAGAATTAGTTTTTTACATCCGGAATGGATTTGTTCAGGACATTCTCCAAAAGTAGATTATTGGCCACTTTAATGGGCTTCTTTTCAAAACTCTTAGTTTCTTTCTTATTTTCTGGGTTAAGAAAGCAATTGGAATCTCTATGATTCCAATGAATCCTATTAGCTTTCTTGCAAAAGGAGCACAAAATCTTACTTTTGGCCAGTTTGGCCTGATTGGAAGTACGTAGTTGACAAGATTTTGAAAATTGCACAGTTAGATGCTCTAATGGCTTGAAGCTCAGAAAGAAGATCAGATTGAGAGACGATATCCGCCCTGTTTAGCTTATTTTGCACGTTTTCGGGTAGCCCTACAACCACTAAATTAATGAGAGTTTGAACAGTAAGATCAGGATCCGCGTCGATTAATAAACAAATTTTTTTGAGCGCAAAGTTAGCGAGGGAACCACCAACATATCGATAGTTAAACGCGGTAATAATTCCGGACCAACCTTTGGGTGAGAAATCCTCGATGAATATCGCTCTCCATTGAGCCCATGGTGATTGCATTCCTAACTGCTCCAGTTGAATAGCAAACCAATCGAGCGCAGAGTTGGATTCAAGGAACAAACGAAAAGTTTTGGTATATTGATATTGCTTGACCGCTAAGCGAACGCACTCGGATTCGAACTGCTTCAACCAAGCTTCTGGATTTTGGGTTTTTCCATCAAATTTTTCGAGCACGAAATCCTTAGCCAACGATCTCGGCGTAGATTTTACGACAGCATTGGGCGAAGGACTGGTAGCCGATGGAGACAGCACCGCAGTATTCAAAAAGGTACCTATCTACCTTTAAAACAGGCATTACCTTCGTGATCAAAATATAGCCGAGCAACTTCATCCGACAAGGTAACCATCAAAGTGCGAGTTTGGCCACGCCGCGTTAATTGCGCCAGTCCTTTTGAAATAGTTTCTATGCTGCAGAGGCTATCGTGAGCAGCTGTAAACTGCAGCGCACTTGGATAAACACGTATGTAGTATCATCATCAAACGAATACAGACGTTTTATAAGTTTAACCAAAGTTTTTGCATCCGATGGAGAAGCTTCATAAGCGAGCGAAACTTTTACTTTCATGATAACTACGTGAAAAATTTCGATTTATAATATCAATCAATGACAAATCGAATTAATCAAATTTATTCGATGCAATTTACAAACGAATCGAAATAAATTGTCCGTAGCTAATCAAGAACATTTATACAACGGAATGAACAAGGTACTACAATAAAACGAGGTACCTACTTGAAATAAAACATAGGTACGCTTCGCGATAATTAAAGCATTCGAGGTGCCTACAGGTAGAAACTGGACTACCCCCAAACGCACGAGATAAGCTAAGAAGGGAAGGTGAGCTATAGCTCATAAAATAGGTGGCGATAGACGACCGTAATTTTATATATGTATATACTTACTTGACGGTGTAACAGCACATACCTACTTACATTAGAAATATAGATCAAAATTGAAAACTACATACTTATATAGGTACGAGTATTTATTCTGTATACCTACTCAGTAAATATACCTACGAGTACTACGAGTATCAGCTTGTCTGAAGCGCACGTACGCATATCACTAATTAGGTAGGTAGGTAAATACCTACCTTTAAAGCTTGAAGCGCAGTTATCCTTATGAAAAATAGGATTCGATTGATTCAATTCTCAAATCACAGCTGATTTCGTTTGAGGTTGGTGAACAGTCTCTTTCCATTTTTTCTAACACCGTGTATGTGTGCAAGATGGAACGCGTTTTTTTCTTTTTCTTTTTTTTCTTTTTTTTTTTTTTTTTGTTTGTTTTGAATTCAAGTTACCTTTTCCAAAGAAACTTACTACCATGATGTCGTTAAAATAAAGAACCAAACATATCTTCTTTATCTTATTAAACGGTTTCCCTAAAGTCAGTACTTAATCCAAACGACGCGACGTCGAAGAGAAATAATCGTTAAAGTTGTAATAAATGAGAATACGTCGTTTTCTTTCCACAAAAGTGTTTTCTTTTTTTCTTCTTTCTTCTCTCTTTGTTCCTTTTTCACGCTTCTGCTTTTCCTATATTTCGAGGAGAAGAAAAAAAAAAACGCAAGTCAACGTTGAAATCAGATTTGTGCGAGAAAATATTGTCGTTTCATACTGTATCACCCTCCATTAAATTGTCGTTTTTCCCCCTATTTTTATTCGCACTCTTTCCTTCGTTTATTTATTTATTTACCGCGCCTTCATTCGGTATTGCGACTCGTTATTTAACGACACCGATCCCAATAATTAATACCACGGTAATTAAGTTAACCAAAATAAATCCTTTCCTTAATCGAGTTTCGATAAACTTCAGCGACCGTAGGGCTCGTGTACCGCAGAATATAGGTCACGCTTTCAAGTTTATGTGTACAGCACCTATACAGTAGCAGTATACGGTACAACGGACTTGCCATGCCAGTCCGTACCTACTCATCAACATTTTATTGAACTCTCCACGTTTGAAATAGAATAGGTAGGTACCTGCCTACATTTTAAATTAGAATTTTCTCTTCCCCTTTCTTTTAACTTATAGGTACCTAGATCATTCTTGAGGAAGAGAAGCCGGAGAATACAGAAGCTGGAAAGTTCAAGAAATGGAACGAGGAAGATTGAGCAGCGAAGAAGATTATTGTTTTAAGTACATATCCAACTTACATCAGTTTCTAAGAAGGTGTCGTTAACAATCATGTCATGCAGAACATGGAAGGAAATTTTGGAACCGTTGTTAATGGGCAGAGGGCGGATCAATCTTTGCATGCAGTGGAACAACGTTTCTTTGCAGCTACCTTTGATAAGTTTGGAGCTATATTGCTGACCAAGTATCAAAACTGGAGAACCTTGCTAAGGAGATAACGGCATTGGGAGAGACTATCTCAGAACGGATGGTGCAGATCAACAAGATCCTGAATATAGGCATTTCCATTCAGCTTGGGATTCAACACCAACCTGTGAAAAGACTCTGATCAATTTAACGGCTAGACTACTGATTGAAGAAGAACGTCTGAAAGGACCTAAGAAAGAGTCGAGAGAAGCACTAGCTGTTTGTTATGAGAAGAACCCATGGAATAAGAAAATAGAGTGCTAGGTACAGTTGTTGACAATTTGGGCACATGAAGAAGGACTATTAGATTAGGAAACAGGAATCTGGTAAAAGAAAAAAAAAAAAAAAACTAGGTAGATCATAAGTAGTATTTTAGATTTGACAGGAGTGGCAATATGGAAAAAAAAAAAAAAAAATTGTGGAGCTGAAGTCAAGCATGAGGGTCGACAGAAGAGTTTCATGGTCTTTGCAATGATGACTAGAAGCCATGGAAAATCTACAAAAAAAGAAGACTAGTATTTGGATTCTGGCGCAACCAAGCATATGACAAATGATGAAATAAAAATCTATTCAGTCATTATATCAGCTTCAAAATCAAAGAGAAGTTAATCTGGCTGAATGAGCCGCAATTAATGCTTTTGGGTTTGCTGATGTTGTCTTTGTGATCTCTACCTATTGGTGGCAAAAGAATGCCAAGAAGGAAGTCCTAGAAGGAAGATTGGTTGGGAACTATAGCGTGTTGAGATTGAAGATCATTAAGAAAGACCAGGCACTACTGGCGCAATCACTCAAGAAACAGCATGAAAAAATGGGACTTCCGAATGAAAGAAGAGTTGAAGAAGTCCTGCAACAGAAGAAATACGTTTTTGGAGTTTACAGTCATCCATAATTTAACCTGTTTGCGACGGTTGACGTATATTTACTTACATCAAAATGTTACAAGATCATCAGCGCTGTTTTTATGTAAATATACACCACACCAGTTAACGCAACACATTGTATATTTACGTTCAGCTTCTTGGTCCATTCATAATAAAACGTTACCGCCGCGAAGAGGATAGTACTCAAAGTGTAAAGTAAAAAACACTTGAACAAGCACCATAATACAAAGTATGTTCCTTGCTTACTTGAACAGCCAATACCCTTCCATAAAATTTACGCTGAAAGTTGGTGGCTCCTCTATAAATTTCCTGGACTTGACAATATCTGTCATTGACGGAGTCCATGAATTTGGTATTTACTGCAAAGATACTTTGACCAATATTGCTGTTTACGGGTCGTCATTTGTACCTGATGCCTACCTAATAGCTGTGTTTAATTGCCTCAAACATCGCCTCACGTACATCCCTCTGAATGAGGTTGCATTCCAAAAGGAACTTGTGACGATGTTGAAATTGGAAGACCCCATTCCGAGGGTTTAGAGGGAGGGGGTTTATAGGATAGCCGGTAAGGATAGGATCGTACCAGTGTTTATATAGAGATGACTAGGTAGCTGTCAGCTGCCTCTCTGCTCTCAAATAAGTTATATCGAAAATAATAAAAAAAAAGAAAAAAACGGTACAAGAACAGTTAGTATCTTCAGGGGTGTGGTGACAGGGTTTTTGTGAGGATGATTCCTCATATTAATTTTAGGGGAGGGGGGAGGAGGTTTTTTTTGTAATCTTCATTTCTGAAGCGAATCAGGATATTGTATACCTATTTTCTCCGTTGATAAATCATCAGTTTCATGTTCTTCGAAAATTTATGATAATAGTTGAGAATTTTGTATAGCTTGCTCAATATCATGTTGAAAAACCAAAAGTTGAATTTCCAGTTTTTCGGTGAGAGGCGGGGGGGGGGGGCGATATACATGTTTCTCAGGGGGATTTCCTCCCAAGCTCAAGGGGGTCACCGCCTCCCAGAGTATCTTATCTGGAAGAGGAGAAATTCTTTGTAGAAAGCCAGCTAGGATTCAGGAGAAACATGGGCACAGAAGACGCTATATCAATAAATTACATAATACACTGATAAATTATCTAAATAATGGCAAGAAATGCCTAGCTGTTTTCCAGAATCTATCAAAAGCTTTTGACTTGGTAGAGCAGGAAAAATTACTAAAAAAAGAATAGAGGAAGCAGGGTGTAGGGGAAAGGTGTTGAAGTGGTTTCAATTGTATTCAAGCTATGGGAAGCAAAAAGTGAAAATAGCAGAAACATGTAGTAAGGACCTTCAACTGAGGGTAGGTACATCACAAGGGTCGGCATTGTCGCCTATACTATTTTTGATTTATATGAACAAACTATGGAGGATAGAAATTAGAGGGGATGAATAATAGAAACAAATAGAAGCACGGATTAAAGAATAGAAGGATTAAAGAATAGAAACACATAGAAACACGATTAAAGAATGATTAAGGAATAGAAATACGGATTAAAGAATAGAAACACATAGAAGCACGGATTGAAGAATAAAAACACGAAGAAGATGTAAAGATATTTGTACACCACACAAAATGTAAAGAAAAGAGACACGTTTGCTTGCCAAGACTTGCTTGCCAAGACGTGTTGAAAGTAAAAAATGCTAGATACTTAGGAGTCACAATCGATAAGAATCCTAATCTTAACTGGAAGGAACATATAAAAACAGTATATGAGTGAAACTTTTGAAAACAATTGAAGAGATGAATGGAAGAAGGGCCTTAGGGCTCTAAGGCCCTTTTCATAGTTCATCACTTCAAACGTTATATAAACTTTCAGGAGAAGATTTTTGAATTGCAATTGATGTGAAATTATTCTTTAGTCTCATACAAACAATATATTCAAATTTCAAGAAAAGTTATAATGTACGAACAAAGATATTCCACTTTGAATTCTTTAATCGAAAACTACAGTTTTTTCTAAGGCCCTTCTTCCATCCATCTCTTCAATTTAGGTACCTGGTCTTACAAGACGTTAAAAATATGATACCAAAAAGAACCAAAAGACCAATGTACATGGCAGTGATCCAATCAAAAATTCAATATGACATCTCGGCAGGAGGGCAACATATAAAACAAATTTGGGACCTGTAATCCGTAGTCACGGAAATGTTATTCAAGAAAACAGAGGTGCCAACATTAGAGGAATTACATGAAATTAGCACTATAAAATATTATGTAAAAAAAACTGGCAGCCTTAAAAACATACAAAAGAAAAGTAAGAAAACAAGGAACCACGGACTAACAATCACACTACCGACTATAAAGACAAATGCTGGAAAACAAACTATGTAGTACGTATAAAGGACGACAATTTTAACATACTTTAAAATAGAAGACAAAGAAGAAATGATCAAGGCAAACAGTAGGAACTACAAAAAAACGATACAATATCTAAAAAAAAAAAAAAAAAAAAAAAAAAAAAGGAACAATTAACGCACAGCAACCGATATCGTAAAGCTGTGAAGGTAAATAAGAATAAAATAAAATTGTGAAATAATATGAATTTCTTAAGCCCGGCCAACACAAGCGCACACTATGCTTAGTGGAAGGGAATAAATTCTATTCTTCTATTCTATTTTGCTCGCTGCCGCCTCAACTACCTGCTTCATTTTTTTTCTCTGAACTTCAAAATGTCGAGAAAATTCACCGTACCTCTCTCATAGGTAGTTTTACCATAAGGCCAAAATGGGCAGTTGCCAAAGGCGGCAAAAATTTGAGAGCGGCCAAGAGCGGTAAATTTAGGAGCAATGAAGGAACAGAGTTGGAAGAAAAATAGAATAAATCAAAATATTTATCAATGAAAAATAACACACAATAAAATGGGCGGCATAGCCCAACTGCCGCTGTGGGCAGTTGGACTAAATCCGCGACTGCTCTCTCTTATCATCAAAAAAGTATGTGAAAATATTTTGGAATGGCGATAGAGAGTCTTATAAGTTTTGAAGCTGAACTGTTTTCAAGATGATTGAGGAGTAAAATAGAATAGAGCGTGGCGTGGTGTGGTTTTAATATTTCAGGCATACGTAGCAGTCTAGAAACATTGTATTTTACGCGTATTAATGGATTTTCTGACTTGTGCAAATTTTATGCCGGAGCGGAAGGGGAAAAAAAAGGCGGCAAAAAAAAAAAGGGGGGAAAAACCGAGAAAAGGAAGTGGAAACAGAAAAACAAAAAAAAAAAAAAAAAAAAAAAAAAAGAACGATAACAAAGTGATGGGCAATAAAATATTTATATGTAATACCGACCAACGTCGAAAAACGGTGGCTGGGGTGGCTGTATCGTATATAAATGCGAATAAGAGCGCAGAGTTTACCTTAGAAATGCGTTGATAGAATGGAACAATGAGACAAATATGGTTAGCGTTGACTGCGTGTTCCATAGGGTTGTTTCTTCCCTCACTGTCCACTACTTTAAAAACTGCCTAATGATGATTGATCGTGCATAGCTACATTCATTCTCACTATCCACTTCTGACGTGGGCGTGAAAAAGTTGGATTGCAAGTCACACTAGGCTACATTAATTTATCGAGACTTTTGGCAACAGTATTACGTTCTCATTTTCCTTTCACTTACGCCCATTTATGCAGGAATAAATCAAAATTTTTTGTCTTCCTTAAAAACAAAACCACACGGTAATCATTCAAATTCATTTTCATTTACATTTTCATTGTCGCTTAGTACTGTACTTCAATACCTTGTACACGATTCAACATTAAATTACGCGTAATAATAACTTTTTTGCCTAAAAATAACATTTCAATTACCGGGTACATTAGACTACCTACTTATAGACTAGATGAATGTACATTTCGGAACAAACGTGTTCAATAATTGATTTCTCCATCTAGGCATCTTGAGGTTCGTATCACTTAGGTATTTGAATAATTAAGAGTTGATCTGGTATTAATGAAGTCCTGCTTTTGCAGCGCGGTTAGATATAAATTTATGAATAAACATTTTGCTGCGAATTTCCTCTATTCCCCTCTTTCAATTTGTATTTGCCATCTTGGCTTCATTTCTCTTACTGTCTTCACTAGGTCATCTTTTTAGTGAACTTTCCCATTTCCCACCATTGATTCTAATTATTGTGGAGGAATTTACCAGTCCAGTAAAGAAGGAATGCGGGACAGAATTTTTCTTGTTGCGAAGGGTACTCTTCTTGTACGTTGTTTCCCTTATGAGATCTGAGACGTTGTAGCTTTTCCCCTTTTTATTTGGATTTAGGTTCTTCAAAAGAAGTCTTCAGAAGCCCAATGTAGCGTGAGGAGGAAATGGTTGAGCTCTTAGGCCCCATTGACCTTATCAACGAAGTCCTCAACTTCCTCAATAGCTTTTATCCCACTATCGATTTTACTGTGGAAATCGGTGGGAATCAGATTAACTTCCTTGATCTCCATATTGAACATACCGCTGGGGTTTGTTCTCATGGGATCTACCGGAAGCCTACCACCACTGACATCACAGTTTATGGAAAATCTGACTGCCCCTTCATTAAGAGACTGGTTTCAATTCCTCTAACGCCCCAAGTCTTCAAAATTGAAGTTGAAGTTATCAAGTTTCTAGCCCAAAAGAACAACAATAATGTTGACATCGGTGGGATGATGAGGAAGAAGTTTCTCAAGAACATCCTTGGTCGTGCTTCGACCTTGCATGACCCCACAACCAGAACCAAAAGGACCGGAATAGTCCCTCTTCCATACTCCCCCCCCCCTCCCCTCACCGATTTTTTGGCTAGCCTCCTCAGAGCAAACAGTCTAAAACCAGTCTTCCACCCTTACCTCCAAGATGGTAGGTTATTGTCTAATGGCAAAGACAGTCTCCTCTCCGTATCAAAGTGCGGTGTCTACCTCCTAGAATACAGAGATTGCCCGGTGGTCTACATTGGAGAATGCGGGAGATCCTTCCGAGCTCGCATTACGGACCACGTCGACGCCTACGAAAATGAGAACCCCCTGAGGTCAACATTTGTACACCATTTATTAGAAGAAAAACATATAGCTAAAGGGAAAAAGGTGCTGCATTTCGAGAAGAAAACAATCTAAAGATTGGCTCTTGAATCCACTAAGATAACAAAACACGATACGTGCCACCGATTTGAAGTGTTGAATTGTGTAAACAACAAAGAGTTAATTATTACCAAAGTCTTTGTGAGGTCACCGCGTTACACAACCACCGACGTGTAAGTTTTCGGACAAGCTCTGCAGCGATCAGGATCGAATGTATCTCGGTAGTTCAGTTTATAGTTTGTTCCGATGATGGCATAAGCCGAAAACGTTCAACATAGTCTTTTAATAAAATTTGATACGGAAACTGTAATTTGTTCAATTTTTCTAATTCAACTTCCTATTTGTATCAGAGCATAATAACAGCACATTATACATTGGTTCATTTCATCTGTCCATTTAAAACGCTGACTTGTTTTTCCCCCTTCTGTGCGGTTCCCTTGTTAAATAATGGGACAACGTTTTCAGGGGTTGTTGTTTGTTCGGTGTTTCTTGTCAATCGTTGCATCGGGCCCGTGCGGCTTGCTTCACGGCTGCTTCCCGATGGTGTCACCTTTCCTGTCCCGATCAATGTGGGCACTTCACTGATCTTGTCCGAGGCTTTCTTCTGGCTTCTAGTTAATACCATTAAATGCTCAATACGTTTTATACCTGCTGTCAGGTTTCTAGGTTCAATAGGACACGTTAGAAGTACCTAAACCCAAGAGTTATATGACTCATGGAAGTGAAGGCGTTGAACA